>CM067373.1:155687538-156365038 GCA_034401795.1 Chaetoderma sp. LZ-2023a
AATTACTATATCAACGGGTATGATTTGCTATGGCTCTACACTGACGGTAATACGAATATAGGAGTAGCAAATGGTGTGATAAAGGTACAATCGACCTTTCCAATGTTAGCCATGCCCCGCCCATCTCTAGCTAAGCTCCACCCACACCTCGCTCGTGTTGGGATCGATCGATCTCTGAACTGTCTGACTATCAATTACAAGAATACTATACAGGCAAGTTATTGAACATTTTGGAACTAATTTGACTGGGAGCTGTTGCTGCCTATGGCAACAACAGCGTCCAGTCAAATTAGTTTCAAAATATTCAAGAGCATGTTTATTAGTAGAGACATACAATTCGTATAACGTGTGTGACTATTAAGAGTTAAAGACGGGCCAAATATAATCATTTATGACGTAATGAGTATGACGTCATCCTACACGCCGCTTAGCCGATTATGATATCATATGACGTCAGATGATAAATGGATACTCTGGAAAGGTGAATTGCAACATATTTTATAACGTTGTCCTGAATCATTCTAAAGACGAAAATGAAACAGTTTAGTGACGATGCTTTAGGTTCGAAGCCGCCATTTTTATTTTGGTATTTCAGCCGCCGTTATTTGGGATTCTATTGTCGTCGTTGCGCAATACTCAATGCCAAACGTAACACCGATAGAAATCGCCGTTCTGTGGATCCCAAGCTGAGCTGAACTACCTCAATAGTGCATAACAATAGCAATTCCATCCAAAATAATACAAATTTGACAAAATCTAATACTCATTGCAACATAAATGAAACCACCTAGAATCTGTTAAGTATGGTCCTCTAGGTGATATATAAAAAATCTAATAAAATATCTTGAGTGGAACATGTTGAATTCAAGATTGCTCTTAATATGGGCTCGCTAATCGAATATAATATGGCACACATCTCGAGAGCCATTCATATTAGACCACATACATATATTACAAATGGATAGAAACATGCGCCCAATCTGCCCAAAAATGTTGTCTTATGCGTGTCCTGACAACTCTTTGACGTCACAATCTCACAGTTGACACTGATGTTCGCTGCATGCAAACCATTTCTACATTCACCTACCACTAATTGCAACAGTAATCAATCCAATTTTATTTTCTGCATTTAGTTATTAGAACTGGTGATTGGAAACATGTTTCTATATACTTGTAATACATTTATATGGTCTAATATGAACGGCTCTTGAGATATATGCCATATTATACTCGACTGTGGCCATTTTGGCATCCATCTTGAATTCAACATGTTTCACTTAAAAGATATTATCCGATTTTATATGCCTCATTTCTAAAACCTAGATAGACAAAATAAAAGTGGTTTTATAGTTCAGTGACAGTCGTATTGGACACATAGACTGCCGCACCTGTGAGTGGAGTTATCTGGGCGTGTCTAGAAATAGGTTACTGTAACAGGTTTTGAAAGCATATACATATTATAAATCTGGTCATCTTCTCCTACTACTACGCATGCGCCACCTTCGCTTGATTCTGGAATTTACGTAACAGCTGTTTAGAAACCGGTGTGCTATTGCCGATGTTATCAACAGCTGCCAGTCAAATTAGATTCAAAATAAGCATCTACTTACCTATATAGTTTATTAGTTTGAAATTGAGATTCCGAGAATTCAGGATTTAACGTATATAAATCGATAGCAAGCGAGCGTAAAAGTGGGCGGAGCTTAACTAAAAATGGGCGGCTATGGCTTTAAATGGATCTGTATTTTATTATACATATGTATATATTAGCCAATGAAATGGCTGTATTACTACCACGTGGCCGTCTAATAAAAACGGTTATTGGACTCTAAAAAGGGTAATTGAGCTCTAAAAAGTGTTATTAGTCTCTGTCTAAAAGTGTTATTGGTCTCTGTTTACAAGTGTTATTGGTCTCTGTTTAAAAGTGTTATTGGGCTCTGTCTAAAAGTGTTATTGGACTCTGTCCAACAGTGTTATTGGATTCTGTCTAAAAGTCATATTGCACTCTGTCTAAAAGTATTATTCCACTCTCTAAAAGTGTTATTGGACTCTCGAGGCTATTTATCACGTTATAAGAATTTTACGCCACCGTGATTTATGATGTCATGTTATCAGAATTGTTACATTGCGCAAATACGCATTACGCCACAAATGAATTGCTAACTCGTATCATTCACGCTGTACATGTGGCCAATAGTAAATTCAACGGGCATGTTATTTTGAATTGTGTATTTTCTAATTATTTCAATATATAGGTGTATAATAAATAGAAAATTTAACATTTCATAGTACAATGTGGATGTTTATTGTACTCGTTCACGTTGTGTTTAAAAATCTGTGTTGAACTCGACAGTCTTCTGCGTTTCGTCCAATGCTAATTTTTAAACACAACGTGGACTCGTACAATAAAAATCTATATTGGAATCGGAAATGTTAAATAACCTAATAATATTGCATACATCTTTGCACACCACATACTACGATATCAATTATACCGATGGAATTGTGTATTTCATATGAAAAAATAAGGCTTGCGTTATACGATATGTTAGCGATTACTTGGAGATATGTTTGATCACATACAGGTGCGTCAGAATTGTTCATTTAACGTTATCTATACCATTGTTTATAAACGACTCGAACATATAGCAAGTGGGCTGATATTAGCGCACATACGTGGCCACATATACTGTAGGAGTAATTTGCGGGGTATGATGTCACGCATTCGCAACAAATAAGGACTCGTAAATGTCGCCAGCCTGATGAAATATCGACCGTCATTATGTAGAATAACATCAATTTCTCAAGCACAATGGCATAAATATTCAATCATTCTTTCTTCACTTAGCCCTACGTCAAATACATTATGCTCTTATTGCCCGATATTACGAGCGTTATATAATATATTTGCTATTATAATGATAGACGTCCAATTCAATTGAATCCCTACTTTTAAAAGAACAAAGTAATATACTGGTCCTGTTAACACGATAATGATTCCGAAATTAATCTGTTTGCAAAGCCTTGTTTTTGCCTGTGTAGACATACATTGTGCCGCTGCAAATAAATGTCAGCTACATACTTTTCATACAATTATCTTAGCTAGTTAGCGCCGACAAATCATTTCACTATTAATATAATGTATTTTAAAAAACCCATTTCATTTACACTTTATACACTTTTGAACTCCGTTTTCCAGATTCTCAATTTTATAAGCGATATACAGCAGCAGCTCCCGGTCAAATTAGTTTCCAAATATTCAACAGCTTATCTGTATAGTTACCTTGATATTAAGATTCTGGGAATTCACATAACAACGCGTTAAAATTGATTCAAATGTTCAAAGTGGGCGGAGCTTAGCTGGGAATGGTTAGGGTAATTTTGAGACCTTTGAGAACAGAATCTGGTCTCAAATACAAACCCCATTCTCTTTCAAGTTATTGTCCATATATACAGTGTAGATCATAAATAAGTTAATATGTTTCCAAGCCTAAAACATAAACATGCTGTTTAATAAGATATATTACTTTGAATATTTTGAACATAAGAGGATTGGAAGACATTACTGCCTTAGGCAGCAATGTCTTCCAATACAATTAGGTTCAAAATATTCAACAGTACTTTTTATTTATTTTTGCAAACATTTTAGGTTATTTCCAAGCTGTACACTATGCAGGTATCCAATAGCCGAGGGAATGGATGTATCAAGTTCTATCAATAACCACAACATCCCTAGTTAATCTCGAGACACGCTTCACTCGCTTTGTTATTGATCGATTCCTGCACTGCTTGAATCTCAATGTCCAGAAAACAACACAGGTAAGTTGTTGATTATTTCGAAACTAGCGTAACTGTTGTTGTTCAATAGCATGTTTATTAAATAGTGAAAACATACAATTCGACCAACAACGCTTAGTCCGTCAATAATTGTGTGTTGCTGACGAACTTAGCTACACCATTCATGACGTACATGATCATGACGCCATCCTACACGCCACGTACTTAATTATGACGGCATACGGTTGACTGAGAAACTGGAATCATCAATTGTGTAGGTTGGTTCAACAGCAATACATCCCAAACAACAGTCCATTGAAATTACCATCATAGTGGATAATGCGTGAAGGGCGTTGTACGTTTTCAGCAACCGTGCATAGGTAAGACTTCAAACCTAGATCTCTTTGGACCAAACAGAACTAAGAACCCAATTCTCAAATGCCCTGGAGTTGAATAGCGAGATACATATCTAGCTAAGCTCCGCCAATTTCTATCTAAGCTCTGCCCATTTCTAACTAAGCTCCGCCCATTTCTAGCTAAGTTCTGCCCATTCCTAGCTAATCTCCGCCCACCCGTTCGCGTGTTGGAATACATTTTTATACTTGAATCCTCAAATATCAGAATACAATTTCAAGCTAACCATAAAGCTAAGCTGTTTAATATTTTGAAAATATGGCAACAACAGCACCCCTTTCAAATAGTTTCAAAATATTAAGCAGAATGATTATTAAATACCAGACATACAAGTCATACACTTGGCGGCCTCATGGTATAGAATTCTTTGTTAATTCTAATTTTGACGTCAGCCTACTTTTGCGGCACAATTGATCATGACGTCACATACTTGATTTACATACCGGATCTCTACATTGCCATAAGCTTCCTACAATTTGTGATCGTATTAGAATCACAAAATGTTGCAAATCGGAATATGGTGAGAAGACCACTTTAAACAAATTATAGATTTTACGTCGGTTTTAATAGAGCAGTTCTAGAAGCTAAGAGCATATTGAGCCAGTCAGTCACAATTTTTGTCATTGACAACAAACACTCCGATGGACCTTTCCATTTTTAGTTATGCCCCGCCCATCACTACCTAAGCTCCACCCACACCTCGCCGTGTTGGGATTGATCGATCCCCAAATGCCCTAGCTATCAGTTTCCTGAAAACTATACAGGGAAGCTGTTGAATATTTTGTAACTAATTTGACTGGGCGCTGTTGCTGCCTATGGCAGCAACAGCGCCCAGTCAAATTAGTTTCAAAATAGTCAACAGAATATTTATTAAATAGTAAAAGCAAACCATTTGTACGACAACGCATAGACCGTCTTGAAATATGCGTTCGTGACGTACTTATCGACATCATTCATGACGTCATTCATTATGATGCCATTCTACACATCGCGCAGTTCATTATGACGTCATATGATGGGTGGGTACTCTGGAGGTAATAGGAATGATACTACATAGGGATTAATTACGGAGCTTTGTGTATGGTAATATATATCTATGATTCAGATTGAACACAATGGAGACATCTGAGCCGTCACTCAAGTATTTGACATCATGAACACTTGCGTCAAAGATTAGCAGGCATCATAACGATAATAGTGTATAGATCCGTTACGATAACTGAATATCCCGTCACTAGTGTACGAAGTCTTTCACGATAAACATTATGTCGAGTATTTTGAAACTAATTTGTCTAGAAGCTGTTGAGGCTATAGGCCCGGTGAAATTAGTTTCACATTTGTTCAACGGATCATGTGAATTCAAACTTTCAAGGTTTCAACTCGATTCTAGCACGCGTAAACGTGAGAAGAGCTTATCTAGAATAGGCGCTAACTTTCACCCACTAGAAGCAGTATATACACTGAATTTCGTTTATAAAATATATCGATCCCTCAGATAATTTATCTTTAAGTGTTTGGCTCTGATAATGGCATTGGTGATGATAATGGTGATGATCAGACAATGTATCTTTAAGAGGTGAGATCCATAAAATGACGTCAAAGGTAGAGAGTTTTCCTGTACTTTAAGCACGCGCATTGTCGCAGGCATGTTACGCTTTCGGTATCTCCCGTGAAATGAAAGAATAAACACATTATGCCGCTTAAATGGAAGCAAACAACGCGCGTATTCCGCACACCAAAATGTGCACGCCTACCACATCCGCATCCGGGCTTATGGAATCCTAGCATAATGGCGCTGATAGGTATGATGCAAGGATAGTATTAATGAAAATAATGATGAGTTATTTATTTTAAATAGAATAGAAAATTTGATGAAATAGCTACTCATGTATATCAGTATATCACTATAAAATGTAATACATAATTCCAATGTGGAATTCTATGGTCTGAACGTAATATAACTGAGATTGACCATGAAATATTGCAATACAGGCGTCACTGAGAACGTTCTATCGGGGTTTATAATTCTGCTCGTACTACATCCGGGACACTTTGTTCAATCGTGAAAAGAAATACTTTTCATTTTGAGACGCTTACAAGGATTGGTTCTTTTAAGATAGCTTCCGGAGTGACGTCACTAGGGCTTTAGCGCTTTAATGGCCACATATTTAATATTATCTATATATTTTATAAACAGTATAAACTGCTTCGAGTGGGTCAAAGTTAGCATTTGATCTTTTCTCTACAGTTTCAAAGAGAACGCCAGATTATTCGATTACGATTATCGTCGTGATTCGTGATTCGTTGACCCAGAGTATTCACGCTATAAGGGGTATGCCATGGCTATGTCAGTAGGCAATTTCTTTGAAATGTCTCCATAATTTTTTTGGCGGTTTAGATCCTCAGCAATTCGTACACTTGACGGATTTTTAGCTTCATGACAGAGTTATAATACATCATAATGGTTGTGATGTCAGCCTACACGTAACGTATGCGATTATGACGTCATATGCCTGAGGGAAAAATCATATCCCTCAATTACAATTGGATATTTTGAAACTAATTTGACTGCAACGGTTGGCTGAGATCGGTTAGACCGTTAAGAGCACTCAGAGCATGTAAGCAGAAGATATCAATTACAGTGTCTACTAGTCGTATTAAATTTTCAAAAAGCCATACAATTTCAGTTTCAGATGTTTAATCGCAGGGCTTAGTCGATCTGAGAGTCTCCTTTGGTAGAGATAATATCGATCTGAACTGTATGACTGCTTTATGCCACCAGACAATATTGACAATGGGCAATACATTTGGTCCTGCTGAATATTCCGAAAACAATCTGACTGAAAGTTGTTGGTGGCTTAGCCACCAACCACTTTCAGTCAAATGGTTTTCAGAATATTCAGCATATTCAGAGTTAAACCCCGTGGAAAATATAGGCTACAGAAATTCACCATGCAGACAGTTAATAAAGGGGCACGACTTATAGACAGATCACCAGGGAGTTGGAAGATAGTCAGCTGAGACCCTGGGTCGATAAGAGAGTGGCCAGGCTTGTTTTGGTCGGATGCGATGACATTTTACTGATATAATCTTGGGGATTTCCGACATGTTGCAGTTAGATGGTATTGGTAATTATAAGTCGCTGTACGGCGTTGTTGTTGATGCACATAATAATATCACTGTTTGTCATTAATATTACAAATAATATATATGATTAAGTTTCTAAAATGTGTCAGCTTACGGAACCTTATTGTGCGAGCTGATAAGAAGGTTAGTCGATGGTGCATCGCAATAAGCGAACTTCTACAAGGATTATCAGGATACAAGGAGATAACAGAGTCCGTCTAAACTCAGACTTGATAAGGGAGCTTACACAAAGAGTCTCAGAGCGTGAGAATACGTACATGGACATTAAGAATAACCGAAGATCATATTGATCGTGATTCATCGTATTAATCAGACTAATACACCCTAAGCTAGTTAGCACCTGTATTGTGTACGCTATCATTTTTGTCTCGCCTGTGACGCAAAAAGCGAATCATTGGCACCACTTTTCACGACGACGACAGCGACGATTACGACGGCATCAATAGCATATTTTTGCGTTTTGCAAATCATTTACATTTATATTTCAGAATTATGTAATAATACCAGAACTAAACTCGAACACATGGTTCCGTATGTACAACGGAGGCGCCTTGTCGAGTGTAACGTCATAAGGTCAAAGTTCAGGGCAACTGTAGATGTGGGAGAGTCCGGAAGAATCGTAAACCAATATAATCCCACACTTGGGAAGTCAGGTATATAGATGGGTAGCAACACGTCGAATAGAAACAAACTAGAGTTCTCGTTGTGATTTGAGTATATTGTAATACGTGTTATACTTATAGAAGCAAAAACTAGACTCCCGATACATGCTATAAGCTAAGACATTCAGCCCCCAACATCTGACCAGAGATTTCTCGGCTCATCATCGTTCTTGATTAGCAGTGACAGTCAGGAAACCAAGTTTCAGATGATATCTCGCTCACCCCTATTCAAGATATACGAGGCGACACATAAATATGCCAATGTAAGTCGACCATGTTAACCATTCTACGACATTCTCCCCGGCCCGAAAGATGTATCATATTATGGAATAGCAATAATTGAATTCTGTTGAATATCATATGGATTCTAAAGCTTATGCTATGCTAAGGAAACGTACAAACAATTCAAGCAAATGAATGGTAAACTCTAACTGAGCACTAAACTTAAACATGTAGACAGGCTAATGAGATCAGTGCTGCGTCACGATATTTATGAATATGCATAAAATAGTTGTAATGCTCACTTTATTCTAAACATTTCAAATGTTCAAATTTAGAGTTCAGCATGTATACACGTTTAGACGAAATGTGAGCATAGAAAATAGTATAAAATAATAGAGGTTCAAATCATCCATCAGGTTGTGTACATGTCAAAGGCGTACAACATCAAGTTATCTAGCTAAAAGCAGACCAGTAATACAGCGAATAAGCAATCAATAATGAAGCAAATCCATAACCAACAGGTCAATGAGTACACAGTACAAATCAAAATATTAATACACAGAGATAAAATAATGAATATACAGTCATAATAAACACTACCTCAGACAATAGTACATCGCATTATTGTAATGACAGTTCCTACACAAGTGATAATTCTGTGACTGATTAGTAGTGCAATTAATCATACATTGACGTCAGTCTAATGCTTTCGTTAGCAACCAATGCAGCTTTCCGAGGACTGGGTCTACTAGAGATTGCATCATTTGAACCATTGTCTGAGCTCTGAGGAAATTCAGGGCCTAGATCTGGACCTGAAGTTATCTCTGTTTCGGACGACACTTCCCAGGGATACAATTTATTGATGGGTCTATTCGTAATCCCATTCTTAGTTCTGAGTTGGGCGGAGGAATAAGCTTTGTGACGACACCAAGTTTCCATTGTATCCTAGATTTGTCGTCATGCACCAACACAACGTCCCCTATTTTGATAATGTTATTTGTAGTTCGAGGGTTGTGGTTAGAATGAATGTGTCGCTCCCTGAGAGAAGTCGCATATTCATTCTTCCATCTTTGCCAAAAATGGGTCAGTAATTTAGCCAGATATCTGCTTCTTTTTTCCAACTCAATCTGAGAATTACCCATAACAAAGGTTAGATCATTGACTTCGTCATCATCAGATACCCTTGCTTGAGGCAAGTTACTTATCATACGGCCTTGTAATAGGTGATTTGATGTTAATGGAGAGAGGTCGTTTACATCAGATGAAAAGTGGGTCAGAGGTCGATTGTTAATCGCTGACTCTACTTCAGTAATAATCGTCGCTAACTCATGGTATGTTAAGAACGCCTTACCAACGACATTTTTGAAAGAGGTTTTCGTGAGTCCGACCAACCTCTCCCAAAAGCCACCTTGCCATGGCGCTCGATGTGTGATATTTAACCATTCAATTCGATGATTCAGCATGAAATTGGTTAACTGATTGGATCTAAATAGCTTTTGGAGCTCTTTCTCGGCTGCACGAAACGTTGAGGCATTATCTGAAATAATTTTGATTGGCAAAGATCTGCGCGTCTAAATGCCTATAAAAATGAATAGAAAGACACATTGGGCACTACTTCCAGATCGACAGCGCATGTGTTGGTACACGTGAATAGCAATATATAGACCTTGCTTCCATGACCACCTCCAGTTTTAGACTTAACATATAATGCTCCAGTAAAATCCACTACAGACAGTAAAGGGTGGCGAGTCTAGCAGTCTAGAGGCGCAGTATCTGGCAGACGATAAGGCAGGCATGAATGTCGTTTACAGGGTACACATTTGCGCAGCACGCTCCTAACAGTAATACGCATTCTAGTTATCCAATAATTCTGTCTTAAATATGTGAGTGTGGTCTCAGTCCCACCATGCGCTGTGCGGCGATGTGCATCACAAATCACTAGTCGCGTGTAATGGTCATTATGGGGTAAGAGAATAGGGAAGCGAGTATCATACCCCAATGGTGCGTTATGCAGTCTACCTCCTACACGAATAAACCCTTTGTTATCCAAAACAAACGTAACTGTTTCACTAGAGGGTTTCGCGTTTTACCATCACCGTCAACCCTTTGCAAAGCCTCAAGTTCGCGATTATAATGATGTTGCTGCACACGCATAATCCAGTAAAGTTCTGCATCGTTTATTTCAGTTGCTGACAGGTCATTTGAACTTGCACGCTGTTTGTCCCTTAATGACCTTATGAATCGAAACACATATACTGTGATTCTATGCAGTTTGGCGCGTGAAGAGAAATCTTGCGAATTGATAACGCATGGCTTTACTGATTGTGAAACAGTTGCATTCTGATTTGGTGGTGGATCAAGATCGGCACATACGGAGAGAATAGCGTTATCAAATAGATGGCAAACGGGCCAGTCACCATCTGGGAGCCAGGCGGGTCCGTCCCACAACATGGAGGACGTAGAAAAGTCACGAAAGGAGACACCACGTGTCACCATGTCAGCAGGGTTGTCCTTGTAGGGCAGTACCTGCAATCATCGATAGGCCGAGATTTGATTACTTTTACACGATTTGCTACAAAGGCTGGGAGTTTCTTATCGCTATTCAACCAGTGAAGAACAATTTGACTATCAGTCCAAACAATTTTCTTTGTGATGGAGAGATATTTTCCAATCGAATTGTACACACAGTTTAGCAAATTAGATGCTATCAGTACAGCTAATAATTCCAGTTGCGGTATGGTGAGTTCTTTAATTGGTGCAACACGGGATTTTGACAGAACTAAGGCAGTCTTTCCATTATGAATCTCACGCAAATAAATTACACAGCCGTATGCTGATTTGCTAGAATCAGCGGAGGCATCTAACTCGTATGTAGCTTCGTGTGAAGAGTTAGAACAAATATTTCCGATTTATCCTAGTAGATGAAGCTTCTGAAAGGGCAATTGTAATGTCATTCCATTCTTGCATAAGTTCATTAGAAATTGGTTCGTCCCAGCCATACCCCGCCTTCCATAGTTTTTTAACAAATATCTTAGCACGCACCGGGACTGGAGCTAGGAATCCTAACAGATCGATCACTTTTGCAATTGTCTGCACGACTGTATGCTTAGTGAGTGTGTCCTGAATGTTTATTGGAGTGATTACGTCACGGAATGACATCTGATCATGTTCCGTGTCCCATTGAAGGCCAAGGACGTTTACATCGCATTTATATTCCATTACTTCGTCTGGGATAATGTATTCCGATAGATACACACCGTTTGTTGACCATTGCTGCAGTTGAAACCCTCCAGAGTTCATAATTTCATTCGTCTCGTCGTAGTACTGAATAGCACTGAGTTCATTGTCGGATCCACTCACGATATTGTCCACATAAATGTTTGTAATCAGACCACGGGCGACGTCGGATGGGTGAGACGCGAGGTGAGTACGAACCGTGGAATTGAGAATAAATGGCGAACAAACCGCGCCAAATAAGATGACATTGAACTCGTATGTAAGGAAATCACTTTCCGGATTGTGATGGTCGGACAACCAGAAAAACTTTGTGTATTTCCGGTCATCAGGTTCTAATCAGATCTGTAGAAAGGCTTTCTGGATATCTGTAGCGAAGGCCACCCTATGTATTCGAAACCGCAATAGGATGGACGCAAGATCATTCAGGAGAGAGGGTCCAGTTTGTAGACAGTCATTCAAACTGTGCCTGTCATTCTGCGAAGCTGAACAATCATATACGATACGGAGGGGCGTAGATGAAAATTCCTTTGATATCGCTCTGTGTGGAAGATAATGGCCAGAAGACGGGTCATCATCTTGCAATGAAATCGTGAGATAACTGTTCTTTAAGGACATTATCGTAAGCTTCACGTGCGTCTGGGTTGTTATGTCGTTTGAACATGGCCCGAATGTGTTTCTCTGCTAGCTCTCGATTGGTAGGGAGTGGGTCATGGTCATGCTTCCATGGTAACTTAGCTACGTACAGGTTATGCTCCTTGCGAATGTGCGACTCGTGATAATCCGCGTGAGTGGATACTGATTCCAGTTCCTGATTTCGAATCCCGATTGATTCTAAATCCCAGAAACGCTGTAAGTCGAAAATCTCATCCCGATTAGTCTCCACGTTGACACGTGATAGGCTGATGTTTGTCTCCCCTTGTGGTTTCGCATTGTTTGCCCAGTCGGTCCGGACAATAGATATCCTAGCTTGGAGGATACTGCAGTGGGCCACGAATAACGCCATCACCAATGATTGGCCAATAATAATCCGCACCGATTAACACAGATATTATATCCTCATTCGGTCCCGAACACGGGTGGGCCAGCTCTAGGCCACGAACATGGGGTAGATTCACGATTGAGCTATCCACATAATTTTCCATTGGGGTGGAAATACACGGCACCACTAACGCACGTATTGCCAAGATTTCAGACTGACATTTCGTATGCAATTTGAAATTAGCTACCTGCAAAGATTGCATAGCAGAATGTTTGCCAAAGGTTGATAAACGAATATTCTCAGTTTCATCACAATGAAGATTTAACATGTTTACTGCTTCTTGCGTAATGAAGGACCTTTGTGCTCCTTCATCAAAGAGGACCACAATGGTAGTTTCATTACGGCCTGCTGAAACCGTGGCAACAGCCGTGTTCAAAAGCACATGACCGTTAGATGTGGCCAATGACATTTTAGTTTCCTCGTTTGGATTGGACCGCTCGGTGGTTTGGTTATCAGACGATGACGTAACACAGTTTACCTTAGATTCGTTAAATAATGATGTATGATGCTTCCTGTTGCAGTGTTGATAGCTAAAGCGCGATTTACATTCCGCCGCCCTGTGTTTTCCATGACAGTTGTAACACAGTTTCTGCTGTACTACTATGCCACGTCGTTTCCGTTTATCACTGACTACCATGCAGTCTTTTGAGGTGTGCTCGCCCTTGCAGAAAGCACATTTTCGCGTTGGTTTAACCCTTGATGGCTTGTTAGAGCGAGGCGATGAACGCGTGGTAAATGCTGCAGTTGCATAGAGACTATTGTCGTCGCCGGCCGAACTCGCGTCACCTGCTTGTAGTGCTTTAATTTCACGTAATAGAGATGAACGCAGATAGTCAATGGTTCGCTCACAGTCGTCGTGATCACGAGCAATTTGTTTACGTACGCTAGACGGGAGTTTGTCTAGAATCACTGGCACGAGTAAGTCCGCATACGAATCTATGTTCTTTCCCAATGTACAGAGACCGCGAATATACGTTTCAAAACGATCGTAGAAATCACGTAGCGAGTCACAGGTGTAATCCGGTCTATGTAATTCACACAGGGCACGCATATATGCATTAATAATCTGATGCGTCTGTCCATGCTGTTTCTTAAGTAAATCCATAGCGTGTACGTAATTTGAGTCGGTTAATGGCGGTCCACCAATAACCCTTGCTGCCTCACCGGACACCTGCGCTTGCAAATAATGGAATTTCTGCACATTTGATGGTCCAGAGTCCAAACCAATGGCCGATTGAAAGGAATCATAACATTCTGTCCATTGCAAAATCTCACCATCAAATTGTTTTAGTGTCAGTTTTGGCAAATTCACATGGTTACGCGATGATGACGGATTCATCGGATTGTTTCCACTAACATCTATGGGAAGAAGACGGCGACTCAATTGTCAGTCATATTCCATAAACGACTCTTTCACTTGAGTGTTATAATCATCTGTTTCTGTGAGAAATGTTTCAAATTCCACGTCCACCTGAATATCCGTAAGTTTCTTGTCTATATCGGTGACAAGTGACATCTTCTCCTGGAATGCGAAGAGAATGGAGTGAAGAGAATCCTGGTCATCTTCACTGAGTGTGTCGTGAGTGAAAATTTCTTGGACGCGGTTTTGAAGTTTTGTTATTTGCTCCCGGTAAACAGCTCGGGAGCGCATCAGGCGTGACTTGTTAGGCATACTGAATATATCTATATCCTGGTTACGGCACCAAAAATGTGGGAGAGTCCAGTAGAATCGTAAACCAATATAAACCAACACTTAGGATGTCATGTATATAGATGGGTAGCAGCAATGCCGAATAGAAACAAACTAGAGTTCTCGCTGTGATTTGAGTATATTGTAATACGTGTTATACTTATAGAAGCAAAAACTAGACTCCCGATACATGCTATAAGCTAAGACATTCAGCCCCCACCATCTGACCCGAGTTTTCTCGGCTCGTCATAGTTCTTGATTAGCAGTGGCAGTCACGCAATTCAGTTTCAGATGATATCTCGCTCACCCCTATTCAAGATATACGAGGCGACACATAAATATGCAAATGTAAGTCGACCATGTTAACCATTCTACGACAGTAGCCGTGATAGTTGACTTCAGGCATGCCCACATTCCCAACGATATGTGTTTGCATCTTATCCTATTTAAGTTTTTGCGTTAACTTTGTTATATTGCCCTGTATTAGAACAAAACTTACACATGTGGTTGTATATATGGGCAGAAAGCCGTACAATTGAGGTCAAAGGCCGTGGTCTATGTAACTTTTGCACACACTTGTTTTATGAACGTTAAGCCTTTGCGTTTAGCACTATACACGGATTATATTTCAGGATTGCTTCAGCTTATGTTCGGAATGTACACACATGCATTGAGGTGACAATGTCAACGGTCAAGGTCACAGCAACCGTTATACAAAACTTGATTTTCAGGATTGTTTGATCATGTTGGAAGTATACTTGTAAACCTTGATTAGCATCCTATGGATCAGCTCAAAGATCTCGAGGCCCCAAGGTGAAAGACAACTTTGCTCTTTGTACAAAGGTTTTTTTAACGCTAAGTTGTTCCATTTAGGAAAACATCTCTGCTTATTTTTCAGGACTGATTAATCTTATTGGAACTAAACGAGAAATTATTACGCTTACAGATAGACAGCGCGGTGGCGTTGAGATCAGTAGGTCAAAGGTCACGGTATACACAGATCAGTATGCGTCATTTAGAAATGTTAAGCAAGGCCGCTTACATGCACTACGTCAACAACCAGAGTACATGCTTACGAACTTGCGTCATCAGATAATGATGTAATCTAACATACATGACGCTTTGTAGTTTTGGCGAGTTGATTGGCTTCTTCAAGCAACCGCATTTCAACATTAACAGGGTTGTAAAAAGCAAAAGATCCTGATGCAGATAAATGAATAGGCCGGGAATTTATGTACCATAATCGATCAGAACAATACAACATCCGAGACGAGATTTGTATCCGTATTATTCAGCTGACCATCAATCTAGAGGAATCCGATGTCTCATTCAAGTATATGACGTCATGATCAGATACGTAACATGTTAGCTGAGGTCACTAGCAAAATGGCGTAGCTCTCGCAGCAACAGTCCCCACCCTGCCCCATAAGTTATAAATATGCAACAACTTGCTGCTATTGTTTTCTTAAAATGTTAATTCTGTGACTTTTTTAATCGATTCCAATGTGCGCGAAAATTGGCCTTTCCAGTTCATATACTGATCATATGACGTCATAAACAACTATGCGGCGTGTAGGATAACGTCATAATCCATTACAGCATGAATCACTCGATTTAGGCCGTCTTAAAAGCATAATACTCCGACGCGTTATACAAATTGTACGTCTTTACTGTTTAATAAACATTCTGTAGAATATTTTGAAACTAATTTGACTAGGCACTGTTGTTGCCATAGGCAGCAACATCATCTAGTCAAATTAGTTTCGATATAATCAACAGCTTACCTGTAGTCCTATAGCTCTCTGGAAAGAAAGAGTCAGGGAATTTAGGGATCTGTCGATCCAAACACAGACGAAGTATGTGTGGAGGTTAGCTAGAGATGGGCTGGGCATAGCCAACACTGAAAAGGTCCATTGTTTGGCACTTAGGTACAAAGGGGCAGGCCCTAGCTACTAGCTAGCTATGAATTGATATGTTCCTTGTCAGATCTGACGATTCGGCTTCGACTGTAGATTGATTACAATGAATTCGATTAAACTCATCTCGGAAACTGGCCAGCAAACTGTAATACAGTCTAGACAAATTGTTATCTACGTATCCAACAGTTTGTATGTAGTCGTATTGCTGCTTTATAATTAAAATGCGTGGATTACGCAATTGAATGTCATATTAGGTTATAAATGAGCAAAATACTGGCGTAGGCAACTGAATTATAATATCTCAACATATAGGCACAATTGAGTTATGATGAAAACAAGTGGATGTAATTAACACACATTCTTCCGATTCGCTACCTTAATCAATTTCATATATAATATATCACGATTCCATCAACACTCGGTACATGGTTGCTAATTATTAGATGTGTATCAGCAACACCGCGATCCAGTCTGTGTTACTATGAATTAACAGAACGCAAAAAGAAACACTTTTCGCATCAAGTTTTGTTTTACGAATGCGTCAAATATATCATTATCTTGTAGCTCAGACAGCAACCTAAGACCGATCATTGGAAAAGTCGGGGAATGCTAGTTTGTAACAGCAGAGTTGTCAACTAGTGTAATTATCAAAACAGAGGATCTTTATACCTATCCATCATTACTCATGTGGCGGCTGGTGCAGCTAAGAATTATGGGACTCGTCTCGCAAATAATACAACCGATGATTTAACATGTGGCTTCTCAGCGAACCAAGTTGATGAATCAGTATCCTCAGCCCAGTCAGGATTCTCCTTCTTACACAGATGAATACCACTATTTCCTAAATATATCTGCCATCCAAATACGTTCGCAATGCACGGTCCATTTCTAGCTAGTCTCTGTCCATTTCTAGTTATGCCCTGCCCTTTTCTAGCTTTACTCTGTCCATTTCTAGCTATGCTCTGTCCATTTTGGCTATGCATTGTCAATGGCCAGCTATATGCCGTCCATTTCTATCTATGCCCCGTTCCTTTCTAGCTATGCCCTGTCCATTTCTATCTATGTTCTGTCCATTTCCACCTATGCCCCGCCCACTTCTACCTATTCTAGCTATACCCCTTCTATGTCTACCTATGTTCTGTCTTTTTCTAGCTATGTTCCATTCATTTCTATATACGTCATGCCCATTTCTAGCTATACGCTGTTTGTTTCTAGCTATGCCCCGCCAATTCATAGCTATGCCCCGTTCATTTCCAGCTATGCCCCATCCATTTCTAGCCATGCCCTTTCCATTTCCAGCTCTGCTCCGTCCATTTTAACTATGCTCTGTCCATTTCTAGCTATGTCCTCTCCATTTCTAGATATGCCCAGTCAATTACAAGCCATGCGTTGCCCATTTCTAGCTATCTCCCGTCCATTTCTGTCTATGCCTCGTCCATTTCTAGCTATTCCCCGTCCATTTCTACCTAAGTCCTGTCCATTTCAACCTATGCCCTGTCCATGTCTAGCTATGCCCCGTCCATTACAAGCCATGCGTTCTCCATTTCTAGCTATACCCTGTCCATTTCTATCTATGCCAAGTACATTTCTAGCTATGCCCCGCCCATGTCTACCTATGTTCTGTTCATTTCTAGTTATGCCCCATTTTGATTGGAACGCCAACTACCACGTGACGTTTGATGACGTCCGATAATAGAGTGATAGATAGTATACATCCATTGAAACGCTGTGATTTCAAGGGCTCAAATCGAGACTAACTATCCAGTGCGACGTAAATCCACATTCAAGATGACAGTCACATATCGGATTCAACTATTGTGAATCACCCTATAGCTGTTCATGTCCAAATGACACATCAAATTAAAGAAAACGCTTTTTATCGTGTAAAGAAAATAATAAAACTTATTAGAATTTATTTAACATCATAGAAATTACGGGTCTCTGTCGACTTTTTAACTGATCCTGTTGCACGGAATTGTGGGTAGAACTAGCAACAGGTTAATGCAACTATATATTCACCATGCACAACCCATCGTCACCTGCTATGGACTGAGAAATGAACGTTGATAACACAAGACGAATGAATTAAATAAATTGCATAACGAACACAGTTTTCATTTTAACGGTGATTTGAAAAGTAAACGGGATTGACGTGTTTGTTTCTCGAATCTAACGCAGTCTAGTAATATATTCTGCTTTCGCATACCTGGCATATGTTATCTAATACTCTATCACGGCAAAAATGTATTTCGCTGTTACACAATTTGATTACATAACATATTGGAGGGATCCATTTCACGCTATGCCCCGCCCATTTTTCGCCAATCTCCGCCCATTTGCATGCGTATTGGCATCAATTTATGTACTGAATACTGAATACATCAATATCATTATACAGGTAAAATGTCCAATATTTTGAAAACAATTTGACTGAGGACATTACCTATGCCAAGTGAAATTAGTTTCAATGTTTATTAAATTGTAAAGCCATCAAAGACGTAACACGGATGCTTGGGGTTTCATGCCAAGACTCACCCTCATTTTTATTATGACGTCAGATAATATGTGTAATTGTCAGCTAATTGAGTGTTATATCGGATCCATACTTTGACGTGGCGATACTCTTGTTAACACGTCTTGCTAGTTTCTAGAACCACTGATAGGCATTGACTCCAAACAACCTACCATTCAGATCCTGATTATAGATTCGGTTCATGGGTGAACAAATATCAACCGCACATCCAGGTATGGCGGTGTTCCTTCATGAATCCTAGTTATTTGCTCACAAATTGCGTTGACGGCGATGCTGCTACTGCTGTTGCGAAAGCTTCTGCTGCCGCTGCTGATGATGATGATGATGATGATGATGATGATGGTTGTTGTTGTTGTTGTTGTTGTTGGTGGTGGTGGTGGTGTTATTATTATTATTATTATTATTATTATTATTATTATTATTATTATTATTATTATTATTATTATCGTCGTCGTCGTCGTCGTCGTCGTCGTCGTCGTCGTCATGGCGGTGGTGCTGGTGGTGGCTGTGATGGTATTGGTGCATATGGTGGTGGTGGTGGTAGTGGTGTTAGTGATGATGGTCGTGCTGGTGGCGGTGGTGGTGGTGATGATGATGAACGATGAGGTATATGTTCGCGAAAGAAGACTCATTATTTGAGCGTACACTAATAACACAGGTTACTGGGCCGGTATTCTCCAATAGCAGGGCAATGCGGCATGGTATTGGCTCAGTAGCGTGCGTTATCAGGCTATATCTCTCTGATAGGAGCATAGAAAACGTAGGTGTGCTGTCTAACTAACCAGGATAAGTTAATTAAGATTATGGACATTCCATTTTATACGACTGGTACTAATCTGCATAATATGACCGAGGGTTTGCAAAAGAATTACTCAAACAAGCGTATTACGTAGGCGTACGTTAATGAAAGTACCAGCTTTAACATAACCTCAAGGACACATTTCACTAGCGCCGAATTAAATAATTCTTATGCAAGGATTAACTCATTACATTTCTGATAGTAGTATGGTCGGAATTAAAATGATACCACCTCCCTCAACTGGCAGCCATTCGGCGTTCCGTGGCCCCCACCGCCCTCTCAATCCCTGGGGCATAGGAATTTGAGACATGTGATGTTCGTGGTCGAGATGGAAGCTGCTGACATGGAAGGCCGTGGCGAAAATAAAACTCCCGTGCAGACCCCACTGTCCGGGAGAACCTCCTCAGGGATATCGGCCAGTGGCCGGCCTCTCTCTATGCTGTGTAGGCTCAGACAGACACGTAGTCGCTGCCAGAGTCGCATCGGCATGATGGAACCACTCATAGTGTCTTCCATCTACCTTGACAACGCTCACCTGGTAGGAGGCTAAAGTGCTTAGCGTTTGCACCACGGCAGACCCTGGCATGTTCATATGTTACGCAGAGAATCTGGTGCTGAGCATGTGTCTCCGGCAGACAACCACGTCCTACCCTCTCCACACCATAGAAGTGGCAGACAGACTCGAGATCTTCACGTGGGTGAAAACTGTCGTAAATGTTTCTCCGCAAGGGGCGACCCAAAGATTGTACTGGGGGGGGGGGGGGCATCCCGGAAGTAGGCCCACTTAGCATCCAATATCATGGCAGTCTCAGCGCGCTGTGCCACTGCTGTAGACGCCAGCACGAGCAGTATGATGATATCCATGGCTATATATGAAGAGTTAAACTGAACAGAGTGAACCCCTCGAGAAATATCTGTGCCAGATCGAGCCCTGCTCCATCCGGTTCGATAGTGATCTGCATCCCCTCAGGGGCAGGGACTAGCTGCTTCACTTTGCCGCTGGCTAAGAAACGTAGCTCTAGGACTATATGAGTCGTTTTCGGACTAGTGAGTCCGACTCGCTGAAGCAGTTTAACAGCACCCTTGGCTTTAGTGACATGTGACACCCCGTCTACCCGTAGGATGCCCTCCTTAAGGTTAACAGCTTCTTCTGGTCCATCGAATGGATGACACAGCAGGAGCTTTCCACCTGTAACCCCGATCCCGTAACCAACCCTCGTCATGGAGACACCTTCACCTATGTAGGTGAGGAAGCATGATCCCCGATTGTAGAGCTTTCGAACTGTTCCACCCCTTTTCACAACAGGGGAGAGGGGAGTAACCTCTATGTCAATGACTGCGGGCGCCCTATATAGTGGCAACCATGTTTGCCAGTTACCACTAGGGCCAGCGCGGTACCACACTTCATTCTTCTCAAACATGAACTGCAGGTTTGCCAGGGTCAATAGCAGACCCTCATGGGTCATCGGTGGGGTACAGCTCGAATAGGGTTTGACTAGATGAAAGCTGAGGTCGTCATTTAGGGTGTTGATGTCTGCCACCTCTGTATCCGAGACCTCTATCAACGGCTCGAGGATGTACTTCCTCTTCGGGAAATCGTACCGAAACACGATCTGGTGGCCATCTATGTTGTGGGTCAGGCGCTCCTTCGACACATCCTTGAGGTCTGTGAGCAGATCCACCCCATCACCACCAATGGGGTGGAGGGAGAATGCCTTTGATTTTGCTTCGTACTGTAGGGCGATTGACTTGCCACCGCTCTCTTCTACCTTGGCAGCATCAACCGCATACACATCTGCCAGGTCAGCAAGACTAGTCGAGTGAGCAAATATGGATTTCATAGCACGCTATATAGAAGGGGTTTAAACAGGAGATATCTCCATGCCGATTGTCCGACTGCTGCTCTCTGGTGGTGAGAACGTAATCGCACCCTCTCTAGAGGGGAGACGGGTGGTACAGTACCGTGTAGAATGGGTCCTCTTCGAGGTGCCCCAGCTGGCCACAACATACATACACGCCGATGTGCTGCATCAACCTCCGGGCAGTGCACACAGCAGCTCACTGGTGGAAGTTGGCCGGGACGTGATAGAGTATCTCCCAGGTGCCAACGGCAACCTATGGAAAGTTATCAGTCCTAGCCTGTTCACACCTGTAAATCACCTGTTTGACAGCCCCTCCATTAACATATATGCCAGCATGGGTGGGATATCGGACGCCCATTTAAAGTTTACACTCTTATTCCTACTCGACCTGATGACAACATGATATCATACCAGCATTATCTGACCTTGCCCGAGATGATGAAGAGAGAGGTTCACACCTTCATGACCCCTGCACAGATAAAGGCCTTAAACGAACGCGAGCCTTGCAAGGAGGCGAAGGAACAGTGAAAATTTCCAATACTGGCAGGCCCTCCTGGAGGAGAGTAAGCGGGATGCAGGAGTCTTGACAGACGCTGATGAGCCAGATATCTTCACAGACGTGGGTGAGCCAGGTGTCTTCTCAGACGAGGATGAGCCAGAGGTCATACAGTGGGAAGAGGAGATGGTGCAGATGTGTAAGACCAAGAAAGCCATCCCGCGGCGGACCTAATATCTTGGTGATAAGGTGAAGTTCCAGATATCACGTCTCTGAAGTCTCAACACCAGCTAGCTGGTACGGTTCGCCAGGCTCTCCAAAATTAACCCTTCTATGACTCATGAGCAGATTCTGCAGGTGATGCGGCTTAATCCTCCAGATATACTATGTGAAAATCAGAGTGGCGGAAGCAACCAGAACTATATCCCTCCCTGACTGCTGACGAGGGTGGTACCAGCCACGGCTGGCAACTCCAGCAGATAGATACCATCAGGCAGAATCTCGTCCTTGAGGCATAAAAGTACAGCACAAAGGCGCGGGGGCGATATAAGACAGCATACAACGTCCTCGCACACACAGCCACTGCTACGGGTGTGAGTGGAGCCAGTGCTGGTGTGGCAGCTGTGGCCACTCTCGCTACAGGGGTTGGTGCCTCGTCACCATCCCGCTGGGTGGCGTGACAATAGCCACCACTGTCTTGGCCACAGGCTTTTTGGTGGGGCAGCAGCAGATCACAAGGAGGCTGGAGAAGCATGCTAAGTACGTGACACTGGCACAGAGTATGCTACAGACTATCGACGAGTCTGTCAGCAAAGCTCTCGGGGATGGGCGGGGTCACCGATGAAGAGTACCACCATATTTGACGGTCCAAGCCCTGTACGACACGGAGAAACCTAAAGTGCGACAGCAATACCTCAAAGGCTCCAGCGGGCGGGTTGATATGTAGGAGTTAAAACGAGATGTTATGGCGAGATCACCTCGTCGGTCTCTGGAGTCGAGACCACTACAAATAGTGTGCTGCCTGAACGGTAGCTTTAAGAACACCAGTATAGATGGCCTTCCAACTGAACCTCACGTCAGTCATCCGGAGCCTACTGCCCATCCTGGGTACACCCTTGACTGGCCTGAGAGGTCTACTGGATGATATACCAGAGCTAACACCGTTCTCCATCACAGTGGATGGACGGTCCCGAACCAGCTTCTCCGTCAACCCACGACCGCTGACCAACCACCCCATCACCATCAAGGATGCAAAGCAAGCTCATACTTTGGATGGCTGCTCCAAGCCTCTCATACTGGAATCAGCAGCTGAACTTTGCCGTGTGGTGTGCCATGGCAGGATGTGGAGTAAGTTCCACCCTGCTTCACTCCTATTCTGGTACTCTTGAAGCTGTGCTCATCGCCAGCTGTCTTAGATTCCATGTGTACTTCATGGTGCGACGAATCGTCCATGAGCTGGGTGCAAGCCTCCCTGATACAAACGACTTCGACCCACAGCTCAATAGTCATAGCGTCTCAGCGGCCAGCAGACTACAGAGAGAGGGTTCAGCGCTCACCCAGACTATCAGTGGCATGGTGGTGACAACAGCATCCTAGGGCTTATGTACGGTGACCCGAGACATGACTACTCAGGATTCCCCGATTGAACACCCCGACGAGTAGGCCGCCGGAAGACAGCGACATTCTCGTTCGATCCAGGGTTCTCCGCTAGCTAATAACGAGATGCACAGGAATCATTTTGGAACTGGTACCGATTCTTCTTCAGACGAATCTGACAACGCTAAATCTTCGAGGAGTGACATCTCGTTCCCGCATGGTAGGTGGCTGCGTGAACCTTACTCAAAACCTAATGCCATATCTCTTAACTTTGTTAACTTTCCAGGCCAGGTATAATAATGAACTAATAATAAAAAATAAAAAAAACCCAGCAGAATTTGGTTTTCGACACGAAAGAAGCCTAATGCTATCTGTTCTTCCCTTGTGTCGAGTTTTGATGGGAAGACGAAGTTTCAGAGTGCACTTCCTCCTTTTATACTATTTGGTGACGTCATAGTCGGCAGATGACCACACCTGGAAGTTTAAACAGGTGATTCGGTCAGCCCTAATTGGAAAGTTTCTCTTTCCCTCTCTAGACGTCTAGGGATTAATTCTTCCCATATAAAGGGAGGACTTTTAATTATATGAGGAATGGCTTGTTAACTTTGTCTTAATTTAGCACATTTGACAGCCTCCGATCAGCATAAAAACGAGGTACTACTTTTTCTTTGAGGAGCCTCACCTTTTAATTAGCGCGAGGCGGTTTTTCAGATCGGATGCTTATAAACTTGCCTGTTTTAATTTTAGGCTGGAGCGCCCGATGGTGTGTGCGGGAGCCTGGTGACGTCAGCGGTAATTACCTCGACTCATCCTCGCCACTCCTCCATCACGCTGTGGTAGTCGCGTCTTTGGGCGGCTCTTGTGTGTAAAGCGTTTGATCCAATTCACTGTAAATAGCAGTAGATGTCACGTGGCTCCTAAAAGCACGTGGTTGATTGGAAACATATGTGCTGTCTATGGCAAAGGCTAAAATACTGTTGCTGAGGTGTAGTCTGTGGTAGATGCGAGATATGGAAAGATATATATATATATATGTTATATCATGAATCTTTATAATATAATGTCCCTTATTTGCGCGAGTTCTTAAACATGCGTCTTGGTATATGTCTGTAATAGGTAGTTCTCAGCTCGTGTTGATTATGGACTAGAATGCAGGGAAGAGAATTTTTGAAATTCTCCTTGTAATTATACTGTTAGATTTTTGATGCCGCTTTACCGGCCCGTGCGCTAATGACTTGTAGCATGGTAGAGCAGTTGTGTTCTTAATCAAAAATATAACAGTAAAGTTGTAAGTAATTTGATGTGTGGTTTAAACAGATCTATTCAGGCGGAAGATCAATGTTACTGTCCCGACAAGATAGCTGTGTTTTCCGAGTGGGAGGGCTGCCAAGCATTCTCCTCAAGGGGTAGAACTAGCCCCGTCCCAGCCTAGACCAGACACATTAATTCCACTTAATAATGGTTAAATTACAGTACAACACGGAGGTGGGTGCCACAATATTACAATTTACATTGCCGTCGTTTGGAGATTATGAATACAGTCAACCTGAGTGTCTATGTTTCTGGCATGTTGGTGATTTGAATCTGATACGCGTGGCTGGTTATCTGTGGATGATACTTGCGCTGTGTTGAAGGTGACGTTTTTATGGCCGCCAGGTGCGGGAATGGGGGGTGGGGTAGGGGTGGGGTGGGGGGAGAGGCGGCGTGATTGTGAACTTTATCGAACTCGTGGGCGGAACAGAGTTACTTTAGAGTGCAGATGACCTGTCGGATGCTGTCATAACTTTGATCAATCCATTATCGATTTCAACTTTTCGGTAGCAAAATCCTACTCGTGACTGACGACAATGCGGGCATCTCTCTCTCTTAATAATATTGACTGTTATTACGTGTAGATGAAGTATGTAGATTTTGGCTGTTTTCGTACGACGCCAGGGAAAAGGAAAGGGGAAGAATGTTGGACAAACGTTCCTCCCATGACGTGTACTGTAGATGGGTGTAGTGCCTTCCTTATATCCATATGATCAGTTCTCCCGTAACTGGATAAGAAGGTGTGTGCAGGAGATTTGTCGGGATGTCCGGGCTGCTGTATGATGCCAATGTTATAAGCGAAGTGGGCGCATTCCAGTTTTCCATGCTGATGAACGCCAAGTCTGTTGTTATTGCGGTGTGTGGTGGTGGGGGGGGGGGGGGGGGGGGGTTGCGGGAGATATTATTTCTCCCGCAGCTTTTGTGGGTGGAACTGTCGCAGGAATTTTTCTACCGGGAATTAATTAAGACCGTTAGGTGCTGCTAAATGATGTTGTTGCCGATGTTGAATGGCTATGTTATGCTGAGTATAACCGAGTAGGTAGCGATGTATGCGCAATGACGAATTGACGTATCCAGCCTTGAGGGCAGGTGTGCTTTGTATGTGATGACATTCTGTCTGTGGTGTGATGTCTTGACTGCTCACGGGGGAGTATGGTAGGCCGAATGGATGGGGTGGCCTTTGGATGGACAGATGTGGTCATCTCCCATTACACGACGGTTGGTGTCCTGTCATAACGTTTAGACACTGGGAAAATTAGAGCCGAGCGTCTGATGAACAGGCTGCTTCCCTTCCCACCATGGGGGTAATGTTGGTCGGTGTGCTGCGGGATGCCACCTCCTCTGTTGCAGCAGTCTCTCTCATATCTGAAGATTGACGTTCAACAGATGACGAGTGGAGTGTGAATTGGACTGGGATGGTGATGTCCGAACTTGGTGTATAGATGAGGGACGCCAGTTGGATTTGCGGTGGTCGTGCGATTATGGTTAAGGGTTTTGCTAATATGGGAATTGGTCTGGCGCTTTTGGGAGGTGGTCGGGTACACCATGTTGTATGGTTCTGCGGTTCTAGACACGACAAGGCTTCATCTAGCCTCTTCAGTTACATGCTATTCATCATATGTTCCACCCCACGGGAAGCATAGCTTTAGTCAGCCTCAGCCTCTGCTTGTGGCAACTCTATGATGGGGGCATAGCATGAAGTGGGAGGAAACGGGAAGAGATCGGAGGAACAACTTTTCCATCCGGTCCCTTGGACAAAACAAACACAAAGTTTTTCAGATACGACTTCCCAGATCGAGTAGACCCACGCTGAGGAGGGAGAGGGCGAGTACGTATCTCGTCATCGTCGTCAGCATTAGCCGCTTGTTCACCCACATTCTGGCTTGGTAGAAGTGGGGCTGAGCTGGCACCGCGTTGCTCGGCACTAACCATGGGAATACTAATTTGCATAGAAATATCTGTCTGAGTACCGGTGTGATGAGAAACGCCCAGTCCAATCTCTGGTGCAGGGTTGTCACTGACACACGGTTTAAGTCGATCGAAGTGGATGACTGAGGTTAGGCCATCCGAAGCACGGATATGGTATGTCACGTCCGACATCTTACCTACTACCACATAGGGGCCTTTCCACTGGTAACTCAGTTTACTTGTCACGTGTGCAGATCGTCGTGAATCGTGTACCCAAACCATCCTTCCTGCTTCATACAGATCTCCATGCACCCTCCGGTCGTGCCATGTCTTTTGCCGCCGGTGTGCAGTGGATAATGTTTCTCTCACTAACTCTGGGCCTGTTCTATCTGTTGGCCAGATCCAGGGGTAAGGCTAATTCATGGCCTAACATTAATCGAGCAGGGGTATAACCCATGCTGGAATGTACTGAAGTGTGGTAAGACATGAGCACATATGGGAGCCATAAGTCCCAATCTCTACACTCAAGGCGTGTTTCCTTTGTAAGCATCTCCGTGAGAGTTCTGTTGAATCACTCTACCATCCCGTCACTCCGGGTGTGGTATGGAGTTGTTCTTGTTTTGACGATGTGGAACAATTTGCAGAGCTCTGATATGAGCCAGCTCTCAAAATTACTTCTGTGATCAGAGGTCAACTCATAAGGCATACCAAAACGGCAGAACACATTTCTTGCCAAGACATCCACTATGGTGGATGCCTCTTGGTCCGGCAGAGTAAATGCTTCTACCCACTTCGTAAAGTAATCTTGTAATACGAGGCTGTATTTATTTCCGTCATCTATTGTATTCAAGGGTCCGAGTACGTCGATAGCCACTCGCTCCGATGGTGCACCAACAATCTTAATTTGCGATGGTGCGATATGGTGTTGGCCAACAGTGCGTGTTTGGCATGGGATACATTTGGCAACACATGCTTTGACACTATCACGAATCCTGATCCAGTCGAACCTCAATTTGATATGGGCAACAGTCCTTTCCACAGCCAGATGCCCGGCGTTATCATGCAGTTGTTTTAATATAAGTTCACGATAACTTTCCAGGACTACCAGACGGTCATTAATATACAGAACGTTATTTATTAATCGACATTCTTTGAACCGTTGGTAATCATATTTTGGCGTGGTGGAAAGTGGTGTTACCGATTCCTTGGGAGGCCGTACCCCCTCCTGGATCCACGCGCATATGTTTAATGTCTGCACGTCTGTTGTTTGGTGGTGTGCGATTTTCTCCAGATTCCACTCTGCGCACCTCAATTCGGGGAACTCCGGAGATGGCTTTGTTGACTGTGTCCCGGTGGCGGCCTCTTCGTGTTCAGTCTCTGCGCCAATTCTACTGAGGGCGTCGGCATTCCCATGCAATTAGCTGGGACGGTGAACAACATTACAGTTATAGGCCTGCAGGGATTGCTGCCATCTCGCTACCTGGCCATCCAGACTTTTTAGGTTCCTGAGCCAGCGTTGTGAGGCATGGTCTGTATGGAGTGTAAAAGGCCCCCCGTACAGAAAGTATTTATAGTTCTTGACGCAGTGTACCACTGCTAACAGTTCTCGCTTGGTGGTTGCGTATCTTCTCTCCGTTTCATTCAGAATACGGGAACCATAACCCAATACCTGCTCCGCTCCACCTTCTGTGACCTGAGATAGAACCGCGCCTATAGCGTTAGCTGATGCGTCAGTGTCTAAGATGAAATCGAGGTTTGGATTAGGATGAGCAACAATCGGGGTGGTCGTCAAGAGTTTCTTCAACACCCTGAAGCAGCCTTCACACTAACTCGTCCACTCGAATGGTCGATCTTTTTCGTGGATCTTGTAGAGGGGTGACGCAATCTCGCTGACATGTCGGATGTAATGGCGATAGTACTAGCATAGGACAAGAAAACCTCGTGTCTCCGTAACTGAAGAGGGCTGTGACCACTCTGCTACTGCCTCAGTTTTTTATGGCTGAGTAACCACTCCATCACCGGATATGACGTGTCCCAGGATCTCAATGCTCTGTCTATAGAGATGACATTTCTTGGGTTTGAGTTTTAAATTGGCCGTGCGGAACCGGGAAAGCATGGTGTCCACATTTATTAAGGTTTGCTCAAACGTTGGTCCGAAAACTATTACGTCATCGATGTAACAGAGGATTTCCCAGTGCAGGGTGGTTAATACCGGCTCAATGAGTCGTTCAAAAGTTCCGGGATCGTTGCACAAGCCATAGGGCATCTTGCGGAATTGGAAAAGAACATCCCTACAAACGAATGCGGTCTTTTCCATGTCAGCTTCATGCATGGCTACTTGCCAGTAACCGCTAGCTAAGTCAAGGATACAAAACCACTTGGCTCCGGACAAGGAATCCAAGGCCTGCTCTATCCGAGGTAACGGATAAGCATCCTTGATGCTAAGATCATTAAGGCGGCCGTAGTCTATACAAACCACAATGTTCTGTCCTTTTTGCCTGCTAGTACTATTGGGCTAGCCCATGGAGATGCTGAGGGTTCAATAATACCGGTCCACAACATGTCGTTTACTTGTTGGTGTGCTTCCGTTTCCAAATGAATGTGAAGACGTCGTACCAGTTGACGTACAGGGAGATTATTGCCTGTGTCGATGGAGTGTCGTACGAGATGAGATGATGTCTCCGGTGGAAAAACTATCACGATATTTGTGCAGTAATTTTCGAATTTCATGTTTCTGTGATTGCTGTAATCCAACTGTGGCAAGTAGATATACATCATGTAACTGTTCAGGTAAATCATCAGTCATATGCGGTGGTGTGTCAGCAAGTGTAGGTGATTCCAATGAGATTATGTCCACTAAATGGCCGCAGCGTACTCCTGGTTCCAGAGTGATGGGGTCTGCGGTACCATTGAACACGCGAAAAGGTATATTTTCCTTATTAGTAGTGTCTACTATCATGCGGGGACTTGCACATTGTGAGGCGATCATGTAATCAGGATCGGGTTCCAGCATGGCGATGTGTGTGTTGCTTCCTAATTGTGGTGCGGTGGCGCATAAGATTTGTTCTTGTCCCGGCTCAACTGTGGCTGTACTGGACAATATTACAGTGCACGTGTCATATGATGACGATGCCTGTCCAAGAGGTATTCGTCGGCCGTGTATGTCGAGTTCCTGTTGTTTTCAAAGTATGATGGCTTCGCTGGCACTGAGGAAATCAGAACCAAGGAGGGCATTGTTGTGAATAGAGGCGATGACAACTCGCTGTATGAATTGCATCTCCTCTATTTAGATGACTAAATTGACTACACCTGCTACGGGCACATCAGCTCCCATAGGCGTCTGTAGGTAAATGTTTGTAGGTTTAAGGGGCGGCTTTTTATGAGGTTGGATACTCTCATATAAGCGCTTGTTAAATACTGTGATTGAAGCGGCAGTATCGACAGTGGCACTGGTGGAAACGCCACTAAACAGACGGGCACATTTGTATATTATTTTGCTGTGCACCTGTGGAAGAGTTTCCAATGACGCCGTCTGCGACAAAGGTGTCTGGGCAGAATCACTCTGTATGTACCCTGACTGTTTCCGAATTACTTCTTTTAATGTAGTGAATGGTTGAGTGAAGAAAGGGCCAGTTCGTCGTCACTGCTGCTGTGAAGGCTGCGGTGAAGGCAGAGCTGGGGGTAGCAATGATGATGGAGATGTTGCCGTTTCAGGGTATGCTGTATTAGTGTAGACAGCGGTGCGCACGGGATGACGGATAAGCTCCACCATGGCAAGTAATTTCTTACAATGCTTCATTGGATGTTTTGGTGAAGCACAGAAAAAACAGTAATGCCGCCAGGGATGTGTTTTTCCCCGTCTACGTCAGCGCTTGCGAATCCATGAGGCAGAGTGAACCATTTCTCTTGAGTCGCTGCTATCTGTGGATGCGGGAGATGATGTTGGGTGGGGAGGTGTTTTGCATACCACTAAGGGACATCGAGATCTCAGTGTCTTGGTTGCAGGACATGGTGCTTGCAAAAACGTTGTTTCAGTGGATGTGCTACAACCTACCACTGCCGTTTTACACAGGAAAGAAGGCTTGTTATGTGCGGAGAAAGAGGGGGACGGTGATGCTGCGGATGTGGGAGGCATCATAGGCATTGACATATGTGAAGCCGTGCGTTTGGGTGTAGGTGTAAAAACTGATTTTGGTGAGTGATTGTTGGCCACTGAACATTGTTGTACGAAGGCTGCCGTTGAGCCGGGAAGCGAATACGGGCACCGAGGTGGCCCTTGACATTTTGGTGCCCTTAAGAGTTTGATGCCTTCTCTGGGTGTGGTGTGCTGCAGTTAGGGACAGGCATTGCTGAAGGAGGTCAGTTAGGACACCAGTCCATCCAATGGCCTGACTGACTGCATCCGTAACAGGTGTTTGGTGGCAGTGCAGTGCTGGTGGTGTTTGTTGTCCTAAAGTGAGTGGTGGCGATATTGGTGCTGAGTGTGGTGACTAAATTAGCTAGAGTGGAGATCTGCTTATTGATCTCATCTATACATTCTTTCATGTTGCCGTTGTTATTGTTGCACTGGTTCCCTCGCCCGGGGGCCCCATTATAGCTTCCTCTACGTGCATGTCCCCTTCCTCCAGGTGCTTGATTCTGATTAGAATTCTGTACAGCTGGTTGTGGTGATGTCTGTGCGGTTGGTGTTGATGATCTGGGGGGGGGGGACATTAGTGGGCGTGGCGACAGCTGCCCCCCCCCCCCCCTATCTCATAGATAGGGTGGAGTTGGCATTGGCTACTCTTTTCCCGCTTCAGAAAGTTTTCTATACGGACCGTGGTTGCCGTTAATTGGGCCAAACTACTGTGGTTGCCAAGAAATAACTTTTCTTTCAGGGCGAGTTCACCGCTCAATGCATCGATGAAAGTGTCAAGAGGCAGATGGATTATGCCTCCTGTGTTGGTGCTCGGATATGTGCAGGTGACTAGCCTTCTGTTTCGGCTAGCTACGCATCGTCGAAGAATTTTGAGTTGGAGATGACTTGTTTCTCCGAGAGCTGTGTCGCCAAATCGCTCCGTCAATGCTCATTCCAATTGAGTGTAGGTGGGTGTATAGTCAGTCCCGAGATCCGCAAGAACTTGAAGGGCTTTTCCGGAAAGCTTTGCAGCGAGATATTCACCCATTTGCTGATCATTCCAGCGGTTAGTCCGACTTATTATCTCGAACTGGATTTTGTAATTGGTCCAGTCCTTTCCCCCACTAAATTCGGAAGGGAGAATGACTCGGCCAAGACCACGGGAAGAATGAAGTGGTTGAAAGCCGGGTGGTGGTGGTATCTGCGAGACTGACGAGTATTCTGATGCTGGTCGTTGTGCAGGTGGTGGTTGTGGTGGTGTTTCCCGTCGATGCCGATGACGAGGAGAGAGAACATGCACACTCCAATTTAGTGAATCCTGCCCGGTTGTAGAATCATAGACCGGCATGGGTCTATGTACGGGGAGGGGGGGGGGTCGGAATAAAGTGAAGATTATGCAGAAGATCTCCCCGAGGTGAGGACTGATATTCCTCATATGGCGGTGGTGCAGTCGGCTGATGGTTGTGATGTGTAGTGTGAGTGATGTACTGGCGAAAAGGTGTTGCCAATTCCTCCCCTTAATGCCGCGGGGTTCCCCTTGAGTATAGAATTGCGCTAGAAGGGGGCTGTGCAGGAGGTTGTCTGTAATATGGATTGTCACCCGGCCATATGGTCTCCGTAGATGAGATGGGTGAATGATAGTAGTCTGAAGGATTATTTATATGCCCGTAATCGGGTCTTTGTCGTGACCGTCCAAGATTCGGCCCTGATGGTGGTGGCCTGTCGCGGACATCCGATATAGTTCTAAACTCTGTTCCCACCTGTGAGGCATCCCGAAACGTGCCGTCACTGACAGGCGAAAACAGGTTATATTGCAGTGTTGTTGATTCCACAGGAGAATTTCTGGCATAGTCGGTGAGCATGTGAGCTGAGAATCCATCGTATGACGCTGCCTCCTGATCGAGGGAGTCATCGCTAAATGGAGATGCTATAGAACTGAGCTCACTGCGGTGTGGGCGTGAATTCGCTACGTGTTAATAATATGTTCTTCGAGCTCCACATCGGGCACCACTTGTAGCTCGCGGGGTAGTGTCGGGCCATTCCGGTGTATGATGTCGACTCACCGTGCCGCAAGTGTATGACGAATGCTGTTGCTGGTTAGCTTTCGGTCTCGGGGTGACGGATCCTGTACGATACTGCCCTACAGGTAACAAAGACTGGCTCCTAAGGGCGGAGGAACTCAATCGTTCCGGTGGGGCCATGTGACCATCGTCGCGAACATTAAACACAATGGTCCATCCCAAGAGTTTGTGTCACCAGTATGCCTGTCCATAGCAATTTCGTGATCTCTCGACTTACAAGATTTGATTTCGGTGAACTAATTAAACTAAGTCTATACAATAATTTTACCTAAACAGACTGTCACGTATGCTAGAGAAAAATGATGAGCATACGAAAATACAAGACATAGAGACTGCCGGATGAACTTTTAAACATGGGGCACCCGGAGCTACCATACAGACTCGTAGGTCTGCAGAAGTATCCCCACAAGGGAGGCCCCCGTACACGAGACTTAACTAATTAACTTAATATAAGCTATTATACCTCTAAGCTGAAAGGAAAGACAATTATCTCTGTAGTGATGAAAAATCATGTGCCTCATGCGGGCACTACTGCTAGTGCTAGCTTTGGTGAGAAGTATTATCCTCACGTGGACCGTCGTCACTGAATCCTTGCGAGAGGCAAGTGCCTCGCGTGGGCCTCCGACATGGGAAAATGTCGCCACTGCTTAAGGTGGTAGAAGAGTAGTGGGCAAAAATGGGCCCACTCTAATATTTAACCAAAATGCTGAAAAAGAAGAGACCATACCTAGTGAGATTATGACCATAGGGGAGCGTGCTGTTTTACGTGAAGACGGGATGAACGATTCCCGAAGGATTTCCACATCACCGTCTTATGTAATCCTTGGTATGCTGAATTAGTAATTGCCGCTTTATTTATGCGGGCCTTCTTCTATGCTTAGCTAACATTTAGTTTTTAGTTACAAGAACTATTTTAGGCTGCAAATGGCGGGTGTCGACCTAGCTGTTAGATACGGCTGTCATTGAGAACGGATGCCCAAAGATATCAATACTGAAGACAGCGCTCATACATGTTATTTAGTAAGATCCCCGAACTGGATAAGAATCCGGACATCTCGCTCCATAACCACATAAAACGTTACAAGACACTGGTTACTTTTTCACAAAAGCATTTTAGGCAACCGATCTATCATTATGGTGGGGGTAAGAGAGACAAATACCCAGCATAAATGTCCTTCCCGTGAGGCGTGGCAGATCTGAATATTATGCCAAGACATTTTTATGGAATTCGGTGGGGATGCGCATATCGCCCGTCACCAGGTCCTATGGAACTAACTGTTTAACCTGTCGTTAGGTTTAAATACAAGTTGCCCAGCATTGCACTGTGGTGCAGGAGGACTGTTCAGCAAATAAAAGAAAATAATAATTAAGATACGTTTGCGCAGTGCTTTCCTACATTGGCAAAAGTGCTAACTACTAAGTACCCGAGGATACAGAGGGAATGTATGTGATACCACACCTTGGCCATCACCGCTCGGAAACCCCAACAGTTTCCCAGGGTCGGATCAGCCCATGGTGTGGATAGGAACATCCAAACAATTAAGAAGCCACAAGGCTTAGTGGAACATGAAGAGAGACAATATCTTAGAGATATGTATCTTACCAGATTGTGGGGCTAAATTATTGCAACTACCGGGAGAGAGGCGTATACTATAGATTTCCTAACGAAGAAATTGTCTCTAATCATATTAAAACTATCCTATCGAGCTGAATAGAAAAGGATTTAGTCGGTAGCATGCCGGGCTAAACAGAGTTATAGCATGGACAGCGACCTCAGTGAAAAATTGTTGGTGGCGGGAGAAAGTGTCGCTGTATAGTGTTTCCTACATGCACTGCAGTCCTATATTTTCTACAACTAAACAAAACATATGAACTGATGGCCACTGGCCAGTGGCCATCAGTTCATATGTTTTGTTTAGTTGTAGAAAATATAGGACTGCAGTGCATGTAGGAAACACTATACAGCGACACTTTCTCCCGCCACCAACAATTTTTATATATATATAAACTAACTAGAACAATCAATACAGTGTAAAAAATTATTAGAATTATATATCTTTAGTACAGGTTAAAGAACCTACTATGGTGCGGTTAGTCAAAGACCTTACAGAAAATGAGAATAACTATAAACATATACAGAAATTATAACTAGTGGTCCTAAGACCGTTACGGTACCTTTTAGTTATCGGGATCATTTATACGGGTACGATATAATTAGGAAAAATACATTTAATGGAATAATGAAAATGTTAAGTATATTTACTTGAATAATCGGTAGCCATTCTTAAGTCTGGCTATCGTATTACTGAAATTGATACGTCATTCTTAGGTTGACATGAGTTGATGCATTCTCAGGAAGCTGGAAAGTTCCCGCAGGTTGGTTCCAAGAAACAGGATTCCCGCAAGCAGCTCATGACGGGAGAGGATCGAACTCAGGACTGTAATCACAATATAGAATGTCTAACGAGTAGTCAGCAAGAGATACAATAACATCGGTGCTGTGAAGAAAGTTCCTGTACACCGATGGCATGGATGGTAGTTGATAACTACCCAATCACAAGCGGGGGTTGTTAGATGCAGATGAAGATACAAAACTTAAGCTTAACAGTGCACAGTGTACAGTGCGGGGTACATCAGCCAGCTTTGAAGACTTACCAGGCAAAGTTTACTTGCTGCAGTCGAAAGTTTAGAAGAATATGCACGACATCAGTGCGGGGACGGTTAAATAACCACTTTTTGGCGTGGCCGGCAGATCCGGTGAGTCATCCACCAAAGAACATCACCTTTTAGTTATCGGGACCGTTTATACGGGTATGATATAATTAGGAAAAATAAATTTAACGGAATAATGAAAATGTTAAGTATATTTACTTGAATAATCGGTCGCCATTCTTAAGTCTGGCTATCGTGTTACTGAAATTGATACGTCATTCTTAGGTTGACGTGAGTTGATGCATTCTCAGGAAGCTGGAAAGTTCCCGCAGGTTGGTTCCCAGAAACAGGATTCCCGCAAGCAGCTCATGACGGGAGAGGATCGAACTCAGGACTGTAATCATAATATAGAATGTCTAACGAGTAGTCAGCAAGAGATACAATAACATCGGTGCTGTGAAGAAAGTTCCTGTACACCGATGGCATGGATGGAAGTTGATAACTACCCAATCACAAGCGGGGGTTGTTAGATGCAGATGAAGATACAAAACTTAAGCTTAACAGTGCACAGTGTACAGTGCGGGGTACATCAGCCAGCTTTGAAGACACACCAGGCAAAGTTTACTTGCTGCAGTCGAAAGTTTAGAAGAATCTGCACGACATCAGTGCGGGGACGGTTAAATAATCACTTTTTGGCGTGGCCGGCAGATCCGGTGAGTCATCCACCAAAGAACATCACCTTTTAGTTATCGGGACCGTTTATACGGGTATGATATAATTAGGAAAAATAAATTTAACGGAATAATGAAAATGTTAAGTATATTTACTTGAATAATCGGTCGCCATTCTTAAGTCTGGCTATCGTGTTACTGAAATTGATACGTCATTCTTAGGTTGACGTGAGTTGATGCATTCTCAGGAAGCTGGAAAGTTCCCGCAGGTTGGTTCCCAGAAACAGGATTCCCGCAAGCAGCTCATGACGGGAGAGGATCGAACTCAGGACTCTAATCACAATATAGAATGTCTAACGCGTAGTCAGCAAGAGATACAATAACATCGGTGCTGGGAAGAAAGTTCCTGTACACTGATGGCATGGATGGAAGCTGATAAAAACCCAATCACAAGCGGGGGTTGTTAGATGTAGATGAAGATACAAAACTTAAGCTTAACAGTGCGGGGTACATCAGCCAGCTTTGAAGACATACCAGGCAAAGTTTACTTGCTGCGGTCGGAAGTTTAGAAGAATCTGCACGACATCAGTGTGGGGACGGTTAAATAACCACTTTTTGGCTTGGCCGGCAGATCCGGTGAGTCATCCACCAAAGAACATCGCTGCCTCTACATCTGTAGAATCACATTTTCAGGCCGTAAAGTTAGTGTTCCGAAGTAGCTCTTGATATTCGTGAACAATAACTAGAAAGTTCCAAAATGCTCCCACAAGCACGGGAGTTACAAAATTGCTTTAGTGCGGTGGGTTGGATACTGCTAGCTATGGGAGGAAATCTGACAGATAGCGAAGTGATCTGCGTATTGTCTGTCGAGACGATAGTAGCTCTTACAGGTCCAACCTATTCGGCCCCTGGCCTAGGATGCTCCAGAACTCTGGATCTCGTCTCCTTTTATACTACTTGTGACGTCACAGGTGCAGGCTCCAACCAATCATCGGTCGAGCAACAGCCACTCAGCGCGTAGCTAATAATAACGCAGTCGAATGTTCTAGAACATTCTAGAAGTTCTGCGTCCACGTGGTTATGACGTCATGGCAATATTTTGAAGATATTCAAAAAGGGTATTCCGTGGATAACTCAGCCATTTCTGAACCGATTTTGAAATGGTTTACAGATTTGGAAAGCCCGTCGATTAATGCCAGATTCGGCCGGAACAGGTAATTAAAAAGGATTACATGGTACCATAGCTGTACACTAAAAGCGTCATCCCATCTTGCTCGTAAACTACGTGCTCTGTGAAAAATAGCATTTAAGCGTGTGCATGCGCACTATGCATTTTAACAAACTTAGTCGTTTTTATAACACGATCTCTCTCACAGGGTCATATACGCTTATGGCTCTACCGAAGTGGGGGGGGGGGGCGTGTTCAGGGAACGAATCCAGGATGGGCGGCGCGTGTACCCGTCAGGTCGATCCAAACTACAATAGTTTATGACTTCGAAGCACTCCTAGATGGTATCAAGATTCATCCTACGGAGACTCTCATGATCGAGAGTACACACATACCTATCTCTGTGTCAGTTGGCTGCTCCTTAAAAGGCGTCACGAGTGCGCCCACTCACCTCTGCAATCCTGACTCCAAAGATCTGATCAGAGAGTTCATAGTGGTGATCCAACGGTGAGCATATCTAATCCAGACAGGCGTTAGGGCACAGAACATACCGACAGACCTGGACAAGCTCCCAAAGCAACAGCAGCGACTGATCAACGAGTGGTGTGACCATGTGCCTGTACTGGGGTTCAAACCTGGGCAGTATGACTTGAACCTCATCAAGAAGTACTTTGTCGATGAGCTGACTGACAGTATAGGTACAGTGAAAGTCGCCAAGAAGGCTAGTCAGACCATGTTCCTCATAGCACCTGAGCTACGGTTTCTCGATGTGCTGAATTATCTCGGCCCAGGAGTCTCATACGAGGTATGGGTCAAAGCTTACGGGTGTACACAGTAGAAGAGCTGGTTCCTGCATGAATTGTTTGTCACACATGAGAAGCTCAACTATTCAGGGCTTCCTGACTACTCAGCATGGACTTCTAAGCTCAAGGGTGGCTACCTCTTGACGCAATCAGAGTGGGAACAGTGTAACCAGACATTCAGCGAGCATGGAATGCGGACATTCGCCGACTGGATGTGATACTACAACAACCTGAACGTCAGTCCATTCATCGAAGCCCTAGAGTGGATACGGGAGTTCTACACAGAACGAGAAATATACATCCTCAAAGATGTGGTGTCTCTCCCAGTTGTGCTGTTGTTGGAGGTCCCAGCATCGTGTTCACCAGATACCACGAGGCCGGTGTGACTCGAATCCGCCAGAGTGAGCGTGTCTGCCAATGTCTACTCGGCTATGACGCAAATGCTCTGTACCTGTCAATGATGGCCAAAGAGATGCCATGTGGTAAGGAGACTAGGCTAGCTTTAAGGAGGCTCTCCTAGCAGACAGCTGGTTTGGGTTTGCTGAGGTGGATATAGAGGTCCACAAGGCTATGTGGGCAAGGTTCAAGGAAATGCGTCCTCTCTTCTATAAACGAAAGATCCCGGTAGAGGCAATCTCTTCTGAGATGCTGGCATATCTAGAACGTACAGGGCAGAAGCGACCCGCCACCCAGAAGCTGGTCGGCGCCCTCTTTGGCAAGACGTGGCTGATGTACGCACCGACAATCAAGTGGTATATAACCCATGGTCTGGAGATCACTGCTGTATACCGCACCATAGACTATGAGGCCAAGCGCCCATTCGAGTGGTTCATGGAAAATGTTATGGAAGGCCGCCGCTCGGGAGATGTCGATAAGAGCAAAGCGCTCTTGGCAGATCTCTTCAAACTCCTCGGAAACAGTGCCTACGGGAAGCTCATCGAGGCCCTAGAACGTCATAGCAAAACCAGCTTCACGAAGGATGTACGCATGGTAGACAAGGCAATGCGTAGTGCATGGTTTGAAGCTCCAGAGTCACAAGCCGAGAATCACAATTAAAAGTCCCTTCCAGGTGGGGATATCCGTTTATGAGCTCGCGAAGCGGCGAATGCTGGAGTTCTACTACGAATTCCTCAATCGCTACATAGCTCGTGACAGCTTTGAGTACCTGCAGATGGACACTGACTCCGGGTATATCGCTATAGCAGGCTCCAACCTCGACGACGTCATTCGCCCTGAGATGCGAGCAGAGTACCAGGCTCATAAGCGGGACTGGCTAGCTTGGGACAAATGGTCTGGATGGACTCCGGGACTGTTCAAGCTCGAGTTCGAAGGCTCTCGTTGTATCACTCTCTGCTCCAAATGCTACTATGTGGAGAGCGCAGCTGCAAGTAAGTGCTCGGCTAAGGGAATGTCAAAGCGGCAGAATGAGGTCTCTTGGCAGATGTTTTACAGTGCCCTACATGGCGGGGTGGACAGAGCTAAACACCGAGGCCTAGGCATGCACAACCAGGGCATAGTGACGTATGAGCAGGAAAACTCAGACTCTCCGCTTACTATGATAAGCGCCATGTGCTGCCAGATGGTGTCCATACCGAGCCCATCGAGTATCATGTTAGCAACCTAGGTGGTGGTAGCTGTGTGTCTGCAGGGACTAGCTGAAGCTCTTCTCCGACAAATGGTCACCTAGGCACTCCGTGCTGGCGTGCCATGTAGTACAGTATAGGCCGCCCCTCCGCCTCCACATACCTGTCAAGCCTGTGAACATCTATCGACGAGTTAGGATCTGTTGCACGCCATCGACCACCTTCCAGCTCACCAGGCTCATACAAGTACCGAACCAGAGCATCAGTTGGTAGGCACTCCTCTCCCTTGTTTGCTCCTCTAGAGCTGTGACTGTCAACAGCAGAGTGTCTGATAGCCTCTACCGGCTTCTTCCCGATTAGCCTAGTAACCTCGACATTGGATCTCTCCACCACAGCAGGCAGCCCCCTCACCCATACTCTAGAACGTTCACTCGGCGCGGCCATTTCCTGGGTGCATTGGTGTGGGAACAGTCTCTCTGCCAGTGTCCGATTCCACTGCTCTACGATAGCCTGGGAAGGTGATGCCCTACCTCGCCTCGCCTAACTGCCACACCGTGTTTCCACATGAGGGCTGCAGTCTCACCTCTGAACTCCTTACCCTCATCCTCCTGCAACAATTCCGGCCACTGGAGGGGATTTTCCGAAGCCTCGTAGACACCCTGGAATGCCTGGGCCACCAGGCCAGCTGACTTGTCTGTGAGTGGTACTACAGCCTTGTACCTGCTGGCGACATCGACGATGGTGATGACATACTTGTAGGTCTTATGACCAACCGAGCCGTGTGGAAGGAATAGAACATCTGCCTGGTGGACTCGGTTCCAGACAGTTTCCTCGAAATGGGCATGCCTGCTGTGCCGTGGACGAGGTATGTATATCTGCCACATCGCCTGGTGGCTGAGCCACTGGCTAACTGTCTCCAATGTGAGGTTGTGGCCCTTGCGACCAGCAGCCTCGAGCAATTGTGGAGGCTCACGGTAATATCCACCAGGCTGATATTAGAGTTCCTCAAGAAAGACGGTTGATAAACTCCCGGATTTCATCACTGACGTCCACTCCCTTCCTGTCACACATGGCCTGGGTGAAATCTAAACAGACGAACAGACGGCCATCATTCATTCGACCATCACTGAAGACAGCCTCAAACACCTCCGTACACTGGCGTCTAATCTCTGCTGGATCCTCACTGAACAGTCGTTTATCGACCAACCATTGGAAGTTAAGGGACTTGACCAGGTCGTACAGAGATGCCATCCTTATATAGTACGGCTTAAATGTTCGGCGGCCCAAATGGCCACGAGCACTATGGCAACATATGGTAGTCAAGGGGCTGCGACTCCGAAGCACGTATCTACTCCTGAGGCGATGGCTGGTATTGCTTCAGAAATCTTCTCCTCACCATGGAGGGCATTGTTGGCGATCTTGCAGATCATCTCGCCAGCCTTCATTGTGAACAGAGCGATCAGAGCCCCAACTTCTGCCAGCGGACCAATAGAACCTTTTACGTAAGTGCGATAGATTCCTTTCACTCTGCATACTAGCTTGTGGGATTCAGGCTCATCATACTCACAACCGACATGTATTCTGCATCATAATCCTCCTCAGCATAGTCCTCCTCATAGTCCTCATCATCTATATCCTTGACTGGATCAGCCTCTGGTTCATACATTGCTCTGGGGATCCGTCGCTGGGGCAGCTATATAGTAGCTTTAAACTGTAGTCTATAGCATGGCATCCACAATCTTGAATGCAGGCATGTTTGCCTCAGCAAACTGGGGACTCAGCTTCGCCGACAAGTAAGCGGCAGACGTCGAGCATGAGCGTCATAACCAGGCGATGGAGAAGCTGTCTAAGGAGAAGTTTGAGTACAGTAAGCACTCGAGCATATGCACCAGCTGGAGGCACGCCGACGACAACTCCGAGCTCACGCCAACCAGACCATCAAAGAGGCAGATGAAAGTCTCGATGAGTACTACGAGGCTGTATCTGGGCCAACGCTCGACTATGAAGGTCAGAAGACAGCAGAGCTTATAGTAGTGGTGGCTGCTGCAGCTGTGCCGACAGGAGTCATGCTCTAGGCACGCTCACGCTAAATACCTGATGTGTTCGACACGCATACCTTAGCATAGCCAATGTAAAGTACTGTCACACCTAATGAGTGAGTCCCAGCTATGAGGTTTCCGATGTTGAGGCTGAGTCAGTTGCCCTGATTAGGTGGGATGTCCCTGCCCCCGAGGTGGTGATGGCGCGCGAGTGTCGACTCGAGGTCGTCGCTTCCACTGGTTAGTCGCAGAAGTGCATATGACTTAGTTTTCTGTCTGTAGAGTTGGCAATCAGCCAGCTCGCGTACCTCACCAAGAACATTCGTCCCAGCAACAACAAGCTTGAAGTCGTCTAGCTTATCCACCTGCTGGATGGCTCCTCCCTTCTGAACCAGGACCGCAACAGCGACACAGTCCGATGCACCACGATGCAATGTCAGCTCTACCCGTTAGTTAGCTGTGGCTTGGACCTGCTGGTGTTCTCACTCCACATGCACGATCCGCTGTTTGGAACCCGTTTGCTTCAGTTCCTGGTCATTCTAGTCATGCCAGACATGAAGTCTTGGAGCGTTCATCATCTGCGAGCTGCTCAGTGTACACCCAGAGGAACAGCCTATCCTGTATGGCAGCCGGATTCACGTGTGTGTTCTCGAGAAGGGTTAAGAGTGGAACTGCACAGGCTTCTCGACACCTGCCCGTAGTTCTAATTCCGTGATCCCCTCATTGCACCCCACAGTGTAGTACCCCTTTCCCTTCGTTGGTCCACGAGCCAGCGCACCTAGGACTCGGTGCTCATCGTTCACATAGGTGGTGTCCACGGTGCTATTGCTCTGTACGATCTCCCACACGCGGGAGCTCTACCATATGTTCTATTGTGCTATGAAGCTTGAACTCGAGTGTCATGCTCTTGATCTCGTGGATCTGTGCCAAGATTGCAAAGTCGATGTACTTCCCAGCAGTGGACAACGGGTTCTCATCGTGTATACTGGGTTGAATGACCTTCAGGCAGTCCTTCCGAGGATCAGTGCAGTGCGATGTCGTGGGTTCACTGCCCCCATCTGGATGTTGCACATACTGCAGCATGTTTAAACTCTGGGTATGTAGAGGTTTTAAACGGCTGCTATGTTTGGTAAATTTCTCCAGCAGATTGTTTATAGGCAGCAGGACAAGTCGGCACGACAGTCTGCAGAACAGCCACGGCGTGCACTGTCCCACTGTGACAGGGTCCGAGGACTGCTTCGTGGCATAAACATTATCCACGAGCGAGCCAAGGTTACACCTCCGTCTGATGTGGAGATACTGGCCGCCATAATGGAAGGAGCGCCAGCTCGTAGTACAAAAGAACTCCTGATTCGGATACTCTACCGGAAGTTTGACAGCACCCAGGGCAAGGTACTCAACCTACATGTAGCCCAAACCATCAGTCCTGTTATTCTAGCTCACCAAAGGGCGAGGGTCGATCCCAAAGATCTAGTAACGGTCGGGAAGTGGCATGCCGTATTTAGCCTCCATAGCCAGGAAGAGCAAGATATGCTGGATAGCTTCCAGTCTGGAGCAAATGACTACTTCAGGGAGGAGGTAAGTGCCACTGTAGTGGAGAGCCATTACACTGGTCAAACAGAAGGTACTCAGGAGGGGCTCATTGTTGGGCGCAATGAGGCTGTTGAGCACATCTTCAATGAAAGAGGGCGCAGGAGATTGTCCAGTAATCTGCCAGCATTTCTGAAATTCCCAGATAATCACCAGGACTACCTCATCAAATCCGCTCGCAAGTCAGATGCTCGTCGCGCATGGACAAAGTGGATCTTCCGTGAGAAGTTCCAGAAGAACAGAGTCCTACCCTCTGACCCTCAGTGGATAGAGTTTCAGCGACAGGCTTCTGACGAACCTGACGAAGTTCCTCAAGCTTCTGACGAAGTTCCACCAGCTTCTGACGAAGGTCCTCAAGCATCTGACGAAGTAGCGGCGACGGACGAAGTTCCTCAGCCTTCTGATGAATGAAAAAGGTTGCAGCCGACAGTCTGTTAGCGATGATGCATAGATCAGGCTAGGTTCCTGGCTGGATTCAGCTTGTAGGTGAATGTCTGTGCCTTTTCCAGAGAGGGCGTGAAGTGTGACAGCTCATCTGTCTCCTTGTTGCTGAAGATGAAGCGGTACAGATCAGCTGCCCTCTGTACACCTGCGATAAAGGCCCCTTTGGTCTCCTTGAGGGTTAGGCTGTCGTCTATGGTCTCGCACAGGGCACGTCCACACTTGGAGCTGAAGTATAGCAACCGGCATTGTGGCAGATGTCTGGGGAGATCTCGAGGGTCTACTTTTGAAAGAGGATGAAGACAGTTATCTTTGTGCCCGATGCGCCTGTTGATGTTGCTGAGGTAGGTGACTGTCTTCTTGTCCTTTGCAGGGTCATCGATAACTAGAACAAGGGGTTCTGTCTCTCGGGCTGCCAGCAGCTTCTCCATCAGTGCTTGCAGGTTTTGCGTCTTGGTGATTGGGCCATTGTACCATTGATCATTAAAGTCAACCACCTCAGCGGCGGAGTCAGACACCAGACGGATGTATTGAGAGTGTAGATGTTCGGAAAGCCGGCAGCAAGATGTTTTTCCCACGTCCTAGCTCCGCTGACACCATCTATGGAATGCCACAGCTGGGTCTGTGCTGTAAAGAGGCAGTAGCACAGTGCTTCCAGGGACTGGTTGATCCGAATGATCCCTGCTTTTGTGAGGCCTGAGGTGGTGTGTGGGACAAAGTACTTCCACACATCTGGATATTGCTGCCGCAAGCCAGTGATGTGCATATTTTGCACCAGCGCTCCAGGGTCTGAGTCTGGATCGAGGGAGAATGTCGATGTCTTCCGACGGCCTACTCATCGGGGTGTTCGATAGGGGAATCCTGAGTAGTCACGTCTCGGGTCACCGTACATAACACCTATACCGCTCTTGTCACCACCATGCCACCGATAGTCTGGCTAAGTGCTGAACTCTCTCTGTAGTCTGCTAGCTGCTGAGACGCTATGACTGTTGAACTGTGTGTCGAAGTCGGTTGTATCAGGGAGGCTTGCACCCAGCTCATATAGGATTCGTCACACCGTGAAGTACACATGGAATCTGAGACAGGTGGCGATGGGCACAGCTTCAGGAGTACCAGAATAGGAGTGAAGCAGGGTGGAACTTACTCCACATCCTGTCGTGGCATACCACACAGCAAAGTTCAGCTGCTGATTCCAGTATGAGAGGCTTGGAGCAGCCATCCAAGTATGAGTTTGCTTCGCATCCTTGTTGGTGATAGAGCAGTTGGTCAGTGGGCGTGGGTTGACGGAGAAGCTGGTTCGGGACCGTTCATCCACTGTGATGGTGAATGGTGTTAGCTCTGTTATGTCATCCAGTAGACCTCTCAGGCCAGTCAAGCGTGCACCCAGGAGGGGTGGTTGGCTCCGGATGACTGTCGTGAGGTTCAGTAGGAAGGCTATCTATACTGGTGTTCTTAAAGCTACCGCACAGGCAGCACACTATTTGTGGTCGTCTCGACTTCATATCAACCCGCCTGCTGGAGCCTTTGAGGTATTGCTGTCGCACTTTAGGTTTCTCCATGCGGTACAGGGCTCGGACCTTTAATATATGTGGTACTCTTCATCGGTGACCTGGCCATCCTCGAGAGCTTTGCTGACTGACTCGTCGATAGTCCGTAGCATACTCTGTGCCAGTGTTACGTACGTAGCATGCTTCTCTAGCCTCCTTGTGATCTGCCGCTGCCCCACCCCCAAACCAGTGGCCAAGACAGTAGCAGCTAGTGTCACGCCACCCAGCGGGATGGCGACGATGCCACCCAGCCCTGTAGTGAGAGTCGTCACAGCTGCCACGCCAGCACTGGCTCCAATCACACCCACAGCAGTGGTTGTACGCGCGAGGACGTTGTAGGCTGTCTTATATCGCCTGCACGTTCTGCTGTACTTTTCATGGACGACATTCTGCCTGATGGTATCTATCTGCTGGAGTCGCCGGCCGTAGATGGTAACGCCCTCATCAGCAGTCAGAGAGGGGTAAAGTTCTGGTTGCTTCCGCCACTCTGATTTTGCCATAGTATAACTGGAGGATTAAACAGAATCACCGCAGAATCTTCTCATGAGTCATAGAAGGGTTCATTTTGGAGAGCCTGGCTTTTTAGTGCCGAGACAGACGTCACTTAGACAGTAGTCATCCAGCGCTATGTCGGGTGCCAGTAGCTTTCTGAGACGTGACATCCAGAACTTCGCCTTATCACCAAGATAGTAAGCCCGCCGCTGGATAGCTTTCTTGGTCTTACACTTGTGTACCATCTCCTCTTCCCACTGTATGACATCTGGCCCATCCTCGTCTGCGAAGACACCTGGCTCATCGTCGTATGTGAAGACATCGTCGTCTGTCAAGACTTCTGCATCCCGCTTACTCTCCTCCAGGAGAGCCTGCCAGCATCGGGAACCTTCACTGTTCCTTCGCCGCCATGCAGTGCTCGTTTTCTGTTGATACCAGCTCTCCCACTGTAGTCGCTCTCCTTCTTGTTGACAGATCTGTTGCTGTGCGAGCATCTGTGCAGGGGTCATGAAGGGGCAACCCTCTATCGGGTTCATCAACTCGACAAGGGTCAGATATTGCTCTTATGATGGTATTACGAGACGAGTTGTTATATTCATTATAATTTTGTGGTTTGTTTTGTGTCTGCTTCAGTCCTATGCAGTCATAGGCATGGAGTATTTGTACCGGTCAGTTACGTAGATAGCTCGTCGTCCCAACCCCACCCTTTCTGCTTTTTATTGCTCACAATTTTGTTTACAATTGGAGCTAATACGTAGAGTCATGAGCACGTTACGAGTAGACACTGCTGCCTTTGGTTACGGTCATATTTAACCCTTTTTCATTCTGAATACCCGTTCATATAATTATTATCTTAGAACAGGGAATTGGTATCGGATTGGTGGGTTGATTATAGTCCTTTGTCAATGCATGGATGGATGAACAGAATTCGTTATGCTGAGTTCGCCAGCACATACTTGAACTGTCATCATAAACCTGTGAGTTACGATGTATCGTTCTATCTGCGCCATCTAGTGCGTGATCTGTTATTGACTGAACATGCTACATGATATATCGTTACAATTCCGTTTCCAGGATTCTGACTTTTCAATTCACAGACCTCTTTTGAAAATATAAAAGTATACAAATCCTGCACGAACCGTGACATCTCAGAACTTTTGACATCCGTATTATTAAAAGACATTAATTAAATTTCATATTAGGGACATTTATGCAAAATTTCAAAATGATTTATACAAATTACTGTTGAAAGCAAGTTTCGCTTCGCAATTATTATTACATCTGTAGCTAGGGCTGATTGCACCTTTTCACCATTTGTCCGTCTGTCCATACTGTCTTCCACCCCTGTGACCCCATGCCCTGTGCGTTTACCCTTTGTAGTCGAGCATTTTAATGTCAGTATTAAAGGACTAAGTCTCTGAATTTTCATTTAAGACCACTATTCATCTTATTTACTTCACCCGTGGCCCTTGGGGTAGGGGCTCGAAGCAGCATCATGTGGATGAGCCATGTTACCATGGTTATCTGCTTATTCTGTGTTCAGGTTGTTGTAAACATGTTGTAGGCATTGTATAATTTATTTGGTCCACCCCTTTGCCCTATATCGTTTAATGTCCTTGACATTTAAACAATTTAGGTTTCCAACATGTGACTTGGTTACCAAGGCAACTGTGTATACTCGATTCATCTAATTTCCAACCTTTGACCTCGACCTTGATAGTCACACCCCGCAGATATTAGCTTATGATCAGACATTCCCAATCCGAATGTCATATCTTCCAGTTCCATGATAGGGCCAGCAAAACCAACCTTTTGAAACTTTGGTTATCTCTTTGTTTCATCTGCCTAACTCTCAGGCTTTACATGAACGGATTTGGTATAACCCGATATGCATGTTTTCGCCTTGTTGACATGATTTTGTTACAGTGAAAGGCCAACGTAGGGTTCACCCTAACTGATGGTCAATTGAGCGTTTAAATTCAAGGTCATGGCTTGAACTTTTGATCCCTAGGGCAGGACTCTGTATTATGTCAGGTCAATGAGTAATAAGAGGGTACACTCTAAATGGGCGTCCGATATCCCATCCATGCTGGCATATATGTTAATGGAGGGGCTGATAGCTTTCCATACGTTCCTGTTGGCACCTGGGAGATACTCTATCACGTCCCGTCCGACTTCTACCAGTGAGCTGCTGTGTGCACTGCCCGGAGGTTGATGTAGCACATCGGTGTGTATGTATGTTGTGATCCGCCGGGACACCTCGATGAGGACACATTCTACACGGTACTGTACCACCCGTCTCTCCTCTAGAGAGGGAGAGATTACGTTTTCACCACCGGAGAGAAGCAGTCAGACAATCAGCATGGTTATATCTCCTGTTTAAACCCGTCCTATAGCGTACTATGGAACCCATATTTGCTCACTCGACTGGTCTTGCTGACCTGGCAGATGTGTATGCAGTTGATACTGCCAAGGTAGAAGAGAGCGATGGCAAGTTATTCGCCCTACTGTACGAAGCAAACTCACAGGCATTCTCCCTCCACCCCATTAGTGGTGATGGGGTGGAGCTGCTCACAGACCTCAAGGATGTGTCGAAGGAGCGCCTGGGTCGCAACATAGATGGCCAAAAGATCATGGTTCGGTACGATTTCCTGAAGAGGAAGTACATCCTCGAGCCGTTGATTGAGCTCTCGGATACAGAGGTGGCAGACATCAACACCATAAATAACGACCTCAGCTTTCATCTGGTCAAACCCTATTCGAGCGGTGCCCCGCCGATGACCCATGATGGTCTGCTATTGACCCTGACAAAAAACCCAGCAGTTCATGTTTGAGAAGGATGAAGTGTGGTACCGCGCTGGACCTGGTGGTGACTGGCAAACATGGTTGCCACTATATAGACCTCCCGCAGCCATTGACATAGAGGTTACTCACCTCTCAACTGTTGTGAAAAGGGATGCGACAGGTCGAAATCCCTACAATCGGGGATCATCCTTTCTCACGTACATAGGTGAAGGTGTCTCCATGACGAGGGTGTGTCAACGGATCGGGGTTACAGATGGAAAGCTCCTGCTGCGTCGTCCGTTCGATAGACCAGAAGAAGCTGTTAACCTCCACGAGGGCATCCTACGGGTAGATGGTGTGTCACATGTCTCCAAAGCCAAGGGTGCTGGTAAACTGCTTCAGCGAGTCAGACTCACTAGCCCGCAAATGACTCATATAGTCCTAGATCTATGTTTCTTAGCCGGTGGCAGAGTGAAGCAGCTAGCCCCTGCCACTGAGGGGATGAGGATCACTATCGACCCGGATGGAACAGGGCTCGATCTGGCACAAATATTTCTCGAGGGGTTCACTCTGTTCAGTTTAACTCTTCATATATAGTCATGATTCTCATCATACTGCTCGTGCTGGCATCTACAGCAGTGACACAGGGCGCTGAGATTTCCATGACATTGGATGCCAAGTGGGCAAACTTCCGGGATTCCCCCCAGTACAATCCTTGGGTCGACCCCTTGCGGAGAAACATTTACGACCGCTTTCACCCACGTGAAGAGATCGAGTCTGTCTGCCACTTCTATGGGGTGGAGCGAGTATGACGTGGTTGTCTGCTGGAGACACCTGCTCAGCACCAGATTCTCTGCATTACATGTGAACATGCCAGAGTCTGCCGTGGTGCAAATGCTAATCACCTTAGCATCCTACCAGGTGAGCGTTGTCAAGGTAGATGGAAGACACTATGGGTGGTCCCATCATGCCGATGCGACTCTGGCAGAGACTACTTGTTTGTCTGAGCCTACACAGTTCAATCGCCATCTAGAGGCCTACCACGATCACATATCCCAAATTCCTATGCCCAGGGCTTGAGAGGGCGGTGGGGGCCACAGATCGCCGGACGGCTGCCAATTGAGGGCGGTGGTATCATTTTGCCTAGTAGTAGTGTCGGAATTAAAATGATACTACCTCCCTCACCTGGCAGCTGTTCGGCGATCCGTGGCCCCCACCGCCCTCTCAAGGCCTGGGCATAGGAATTTGAGACATGTGTGGTAGTAGTAGTCTCGGAATTATAATGATACTACCTCCCTCAACTGGCATCCGTTCGTTGGTCCTCTCAATCCCCGTGGGCCTCCATCTAGAGGCATACACCAACCACCTGTCTCAACAACCCTGGGGGCCTCCATCTAGAGGGATACACCAACCGCATGTCTCAACAACCTATGCCCCAGGGATTGAGAGGGCGGTGGGGGCCACAGATCGCCGAACGACGACCAGTTGAGGGAGGTGGTATCATTTTAATTCCGACACTATTACTTGTATTTCTAGCGTCAACTATCACTGATCATCCATCACAAGTGCAAGGGTCACCAACTGAGCCTATGCCAGGAGTACCATCAGACTCCAGGCCAGGTTCATCATTTGAACTAGCGTCACAGACCTCAGATGAACGCGCGTCACTGACAACAGCTCACCTATTCCCATGGCCGTCGGGTGAGCATGTGAAAAGGACATCGTCAGAGCAAGTGCCAGGGACAAAAGTCAAAGTATCTATCTTAACAAAGGATTAATCATATTTTATAAGAAAATAAGTGGTTACCCCAAGTCTCCCCAATGTGACTCAAGTCTCCCTCACTTGTGTCCCATGGCACCCCGCACAGTCCCATCTCTCCCCATAAAATGTTTGAATTGCATCTTGTCACACATGTCTCCCGAGTCTTTCATACATTGATCGATCAATCCCAACACGGAAAACGTGTTGCTAGAGCTTAGCCATTGATGGACCGGGCAGAGCTAAAACTGGGTTCACCCATTACGAGGCTCTTGACAAAACGAGACAATATCCGCCAAGTAAATGAAGACAATATATCATAATAAAACATTAATTAGCAATTCACCACTTTTTCTTCAGCATTGCAAAGGGACATAACTCAGATCTGGAATTCATTTCTAGCTATGCCCCGCCGACTTTAATTTTCGTTCCGCCCTTTTTACGTATGGAATCGATTTCTGTGCTTTGAACCCTGACTTACCAGAATCCAATTTTCAACGTTACTACACAGGTAAGATATTGAATCGTCCATCGGTTTAGCAGTCTAGCATCGCCCTCGTCGCAGTCGTTGTGGTCGTCGTGGTCGTTGTGGTCGTCGTGGTCGTGGTCGTCGTCGTTTTCGGCGACGGTATCATCGTCGTCGTCGTCGTCGTTGTCGTCGTCGGTATCGCCGTTGTCGACGACGACACCGGTGTCATCCTTAGTATGATGATGATGATGATTGTAGATAATATATTTGCCCCTGCGCCGTGCCTGGAGAGAAGCAAGTAGGCGTCATTACTAAAACATTACACTGTTTCGTGATTACTAAAGACGTGTGCGTGCGTGCGTGCGTGCGTGCGTGCGTGCGTGCGTGCGTGCGTGCGTGCGTGCGTGAGTGCGTACGTGCGTGCGTGCGTGCGTGCGTGCGTGTGTGTGTGTGGGTGGGCGCACATTATTACGATGGCGGGTTAACTCTATGGAAAAATCTCCATCATTGACTAGAGTCACTAAGTGTTAGCATTTACATCAAGCAGCTAAACTGATTAAGGAAGCAAGTGAGACATTGTATGCTACTTTCATTAATCTTAGGTTTTGCGCACGTCTTTAGGACAATAGTCGCTTTATATATAATAATCAAGGAAACGCGTTTGAACTGTGAGTAAATTACTCCGATAATTCACAGAGCGGAATTGTATGAAAGACAGCGTACCCCTACCTGCATCTTACCATACCCACAAGGCCAAGAGTCAAAAGACTAACTACATATATAATGAGCTGAACAATCCCGCTGAAAACCACTTCAGTTCTCAAGTCCTATAACCTCAATTTCAACTAATCCCTACGGATAAAATATATAATATTTTGAAACTAAGTTAGCAGCATTATACTATCGAATAAATCGTAAGATTTTAATTTGAAGAAAAAACCGCGACAAGTCGTGAAACAACTTTGAAAGTAGGCCTAGCACGAAGAAGCACATTTGCTGTGAAGCTTAACACTAACGTTATTGCTAAAACAATTGATTCGAATCAACACCAAATAGCATATCAAAGAAAATCGACTATATATCTGAGATTGTAGAGGCTTAGGCGTCTAATGGGTAATTTACAAAATAATATTCAGCGAATGCTAAAACTGATCTATAAGCATCAACATTAATCGAGGGATCTTCTCCTTGCTATGACCAGCCCCTTCCTTCCAAAGCCTCGCCCACTTTGCACATGTATTTGAATCGCTTTATTTACATTGAACAGTTGCTTCCTAGAATCCCAATTTCGAGGTTATTATACAGGTAGGTTTTTGAATAATATGAATCTAATTCACCTCGGGACCTTTGCAGCAGCAATTCACTGTCACATTAGTTTCAGGATGTTCAGTAAAATGTTGACTAAATTGTAAAATTATTAATGGCTTACAATTCGTATGCGTTTGAATATTCGATTTTCGTGACGGAGCTGTCATTTTGATTGCGATCTCAGCTAACGAGTGCCGTAATGGAATTTTCCAGTTTATCCATCCATTATATGACGTCATAATCAACTATCTGCCATGTAGGATGGCGGCATACTCAATGACGTCATGAATGACGTAGAGAGGTACGTCACGAACGCATAATTGAAGACGGAGTAAACGTTGTTGCACGAATTGTTTGTTAATGCTATTTAATAACCAGTATGTTGACTATTTTGAAACTAGTTTGACTGGGCGCTGTTGCCGCCGCCAGCAACAGTCCCCCAGTCAAATTAGTTTCAAAATATTCAACAGCTTATCTGTATAGTTTTCTGGAAATCTGATAGTCAGTGCGTTCGGTGCTCGATCGTTCACAAAACGGCGAAATGTTGGTGGAGGTTAACTAAAGATGGGCGGGGCATAGCTAAAATTGAACGGTTCATTTATTAGGACATCCGATACTTGTGCAAGGAAACCGATCCATATATGCGTGTTTATAGTCATCCATCACTATCAACATCATAGACAAGTTCACGTTCATTTTTACTACCTCAGGGCTTACATAGGCACATGTGGCATGAATACAATATAAAATTCCTGGTCGTAGTGCTTTCACCATATACATCAAAACAGCTCTTCCTGATATTATTGGATGCTTCGATATTTATGTTTTTATTCATATTGATATTTTTATTATTCTTATTATTATTAGTAGTAGTAGTAGTAGTAGTAGTAGTAGTAGTAGTAGTAGTAGTAGTAGTAGTAGTAGAAGTAGTAGTAGTAGTAGTAGTAGTAGTCGTAGTAGTAGTAGTAGTAGTAGTAGCGACGGCGGCGGCGGCGGCGGCGGTGGTGGTGGTGGTGGTGGTAATAGTAGTAGTAGTAGTAGTAGTAGTAGTAGTAGTAGTAGTAGTAGTAGTAGTAGTAGTAGTAGTAGTAGTAGTAGTAGTAGTAGTAGTAGTAGTCGAAGTGAACGCACGCGTTTATTTAGCTCTGCAATTGCTGCCCGAATTTATTAGTTTCTAACGCGATTTTGTAGATAAATTTTATACATAGCCTATATTTCGTATTAGTATTTCCTTTCAAACTTTATGTTTATTTTGTAAATTCTTGTCTTGGTTGGAGCGGATTTTGTGTCTCCATTTTCTAAAGGCACTCCTCTTAGCTGGCGGTTTCCGCAATTTAATAGGTCTCCTCTTACTGTGGTCAATGCAATACATTTCGCCCCGCGCCAGTATGGTATTTCTATCGTTCGTTGGCTAGCGCATTATATTTGGCAAGATCGCTTGAGTGAGTTGATTTTATTCCTTTGTCATTTGTAAGCGCAAGCCTAGTTCTTTAATTATATAAATCTTTATCGTCAGTTGGCTGTCCCCGGTCAACTCGAACAGACTAACAAATATATGACTGTACTGATTGATTGCGATCTCAGCTAACGAGTGCCGTAATGGTGCAAAGGTCCCGAGGTGAATTAGATTCATATTATTCAAAAACCTATTCATATATCTGTTAGTATATTGTAATCGGTTAGGTGTTAGTGAACCACTTAATAAGTGGTTCAAACTAACAAAGATACGACTGTGCTCTTTATTCGTATATTTGTTGGTAGACGTCAGGGTTACAAAAGGGGACACTATTTATTTAGTATTTAGCTCTTTCGACGACGTCTTGGTGTTATATATATATTTGTATTATATATTGTAGTAGTATGCGTTTCTTCTTTTTATAAAACACCATGGCAACCTATAAGCGTACCCTAAGCCTTAAAATAACAACTAAGGGGTTGGTGTCACGGGTATCGGCGTGTATCATGGGTTAAAGGACGTCGTTGGCATGGGACCTGCTGCTTTTCAGGGGCTTATCAATGTTACTAAAACTGTATGGAATGTAACAGTGTCAAATTATGGGGGTCAAGGAAAAGCTTCTAGAAGATGTTCTTATTGTAAATAGCGAAGTTTGTAACGTAGAGGAAATCGACTCGGATGGGTTGCTAGTGAAGATGAAAGTTCTACTAGAAATTCCAGATGACAGAATCCTGAATGAACTCAAGAAGTATGGCAAAGTGCAAAAGATTGAACGGGAAACGTATCCCTTTGACAGAACGGTAGAAAATGGTGTAAGACGCATCTGGTTTGATAAAGTGGTTAGCCCTTTACCGAGCAGATTGACGCTTGATGACAGCTTTGTCATGCCCTTATGGTATAGAGGGCAAATTAAAGAATGCCGGATCTGCCTAGGTACTGACCAATTGACAACAGATTGCCTCAATCGAAACAAATGTTTGCTCTGAGGTTCACTTGACCAATTTAAATGGCGCTGTCCAAAAATTCAAAACAAGCCCTCAGTATCAGGCGATAATCGCCCATTAAAGGATGCAACTGAGTCAAATGCTTTTGAAGCAATCGCTATTGAAGCTGTTGTTGTCGTTCGTGTCACTGAAAATGACACACACAAATCAACAAATCCTGTTAAAGTAACTGCAGTTGATGAAATTCAAGTATTAGAGGAGGGTATAACCTTAAGTCAACAAAATAATCAACATGCAGTGGAGTCAAACGTGGCTGTAAAAGACACGCAGATAAATGATGATCTTACAGAAGAGCCAATTTCTTAGGAGATGAATTAAAATTAGGAAAGCATAAGTTTAGGACTCAGAAGACGGAAAGTTCAGTCGATTTTTCGCTAAGCCCACTTGATTTAAGTCAGCTTGAAGATATGGTAAATGACGCTCCTGCTAAATGTAACTTAAGTGTAAATAAGCGTCATAAAGAAGACAATAGCTCAGAATCTGAGATTGAAGTAAATGATATGGATGATGATACAATGTCAGTTGCAGAATCAGATGTGTCCATTAAAACACAGAGTTCACAGAGGAAAGATGAAATGGTAATGTACCGACCAGAAAGGGGTGACATGTTAGAGAAATATGTACCGGCGAGAGTCATGAAATATCGTCTACTGCGCCATGATTCTGATATTTCCAAATATGAATATTTCTCTGTGGCAGGTAAAAAACCCAAATCAAGTTAATCTAATGATGGCGGTTGTAAACATCATTTTACAAATTTGATTATCTGCACCATCAATTGCAGAGGATTAAATACCGAATTCAAGGAGCGCCACTTGCTTGAAGAATTAGCAAATGAGAGAGTTGATATTGCTTTTCTACAAAAAAACTGAAGTGTATGAATCTCTCAAGGATATTTCAAAAGGGCAGATTTTTTATTCTTTATCACAAGATAACAGTGCGTGAGTGGCCATTCTTATCCTGCCCCGCTGTCTCAACTATGTTGACGTTATATCGTCGTCATCAGATCCAAATGGACGATGGATTTGTGTATCAATTTATGTACTAAGCACAAGTTTAAATTTGATGTGCCTTTATGCACCTACCCCTCATCAATTGCTCAGTGAATTTCCAAAGGATGTTTCCACAATAATTCAAGACAGAACGCCTGGAAACTTAATTATGGGCGGTGACTTTGATTGCATATTAGATGAGGCTAAAGACAGAAACTTTAGGTCTAATTTTAATTACACATCGCATAATATTTTGAAACACATTTGTGAAAATAAAAGCTTGGTAGACACTTATCGGATTGAAAATCCAGAAGGCCGAGAATTTACTTGGTTTTCAACCGATGGAACGTTAGCTTCAAGGTTAGACAGGACCTATGTAGAACGATCTCTGAAAGGTTACATGTGTAAAACTAATATAAAACCAGTAACTTTCTCTGATCACAATATGTTTTCCATCACATTAGACAATGTTGACTGGGTCAAACGAGGAGATGGATTTTGGAAACTTAATGTAGCATTGCTACGAGATAGTTCCTATCGCAAATGTGTGGAAAGTTGTTGGAGGCATTGGGATGAAAGAAGAGGTTCGTATGAATGTATAACAGACTGGTGGGAAGATGCTAATTCAGACCTGAAATATATTTCAAGGCAGTAATCCATCAGGAAAGAACGAGAAATACGAAAGCGTAAAAAGGGGCTTCAGAGGTCGTTGTGTAAAATTAATAAGAAAATTAATGAAGAGGAATATAATTATTACGAGCTATTAGTTAAATTAAAAGGTAGACTGAATGAAATAGAACAATATCAGTTTGATGGCGCCAAAAAAACAAGGTCAAGAGCACAAATTCACACCGAGGGCGAAAAGCCTACACGTTACTTTTGTAACTTGGAACAAGCAAGAGGTATAGAGAAATTAATCCGCTCACTGAAGACTAATGATGGAGTATCAATGTGCTCAAATGCAGAAATGATGGAAACAGTATCTGAATTTTACAAATCATTGTATAAATCTGAGGGAAGCGATACAACTGCTACTAGAGATGTTTTAGCTAATATAAAGAAAAGACAAAATCTCTCAAATGTATGAAGTTAGAAAAGTCTCCAGGGTGCGACGGGCTTCCAGTTGAATTTTATCAAACATTCTGGCACATATTTGGGCCAGTATTAGAAGAAATAGCAACCAGCATTTTTAAGCAAGGGCATCTCCCTCCATCGATGGTCCAACCATATGTTCGGCTTATATACAAAAGGGGTGACAGAAATAACATACAGAATTATAGACCAATCTCTCTACTCTGTGTAGATTATAAGTTCATTACTCTGGCACTAACATTAAAACTTAGCACAGTCCTAGGCGAAGTCATTGATGATGATCAAACCTGCTGTGTACCAGGAAGATCAATATTAAACAACACTTTTCTTATACGGGACCTTATTCAATTAGTTGAAAAGGAGTGTATCCCAGCAGCAATAATAGCACTTGATAACGAGAAGGCGTTTGACAGACTTGAATGGGATTTCTTGTTTACGTCTTCAGAACAAATTGGCTTTGGTTCAATATTTATTAAATGGGTAAATATTTTATATACTGATATAACAAGTTGCTATTTAGTAAACAATCAGCTATCCGAACCTGTAGTCTTGGAACGAGGTGTCAGACAGGGTTGCTCACTGTCCCGGCTTCTATTCGTCATAGCTATGGAATCGTTGGGTGGGGGCACATTGAGGCAACGCAATGACTTTCAAGGAATATGTATACGTTGCGTAGAAAGGCCACTAAAGGTTTCCCAATATGCAGATGATACGACTGTGTTTACGGGTAAAAATACAGACTTTAGAATTTTAAATGGAGTATTAACAGATTTTCAAAATGCATCAGGGCTTAAAGTCAATAAAGACACATCTAAGGGCTTATATTTGGGCGATTGGAAGGGCAGAACTGACAATGTGATGGATATTAACTGGTCAAATGATGTCATAAAAATTTTGGGTATTTACTTTAGTAGAGAACAAAATGTATTACCAAACTGGGAAGAAAGGATATCCAAGCAAAAGTGTGCATTACTAAATTGGAAACGACGTCGTCTAACTGTCTTTGGAAGGACATTTGTCCTTAATAATTTAATTTTATCTGGACTGTGGTATACCACTTCTGTAGTTCATATGCCCAAATCAGTAGAGTCAAAGATCAACACGTTACTTTTGTCCTTCTTATGGGAGGACAAAGCCCATTTAGTATCACAGTCAATCCTCACCAATGAAAAGCATGCCGGGGGCCTGGATTTGGTTAATGTTTCAGCAAAGTGTGCTTCTTCAAAACTGAAATTCTTGAATAAGTTACTCACTTCAAACTCATCTTGGTCAAGTGTTTCAAGGGCACTTCTCCAAAGGTACGTTGACCATTTCCAGTAGAATGTTTATTTAACTGCAACCTAAACATCAAAAGATTCCAAAAGTATATAAAGAACAGCTCGAAGCCTCAACATATTTACACGATCAATGCCACAACCCAGTTGTTGGGAAGATGCCTTAGAGCAACGTCTTTGGGGCAACGAGTTGATTCGTGATAATGATGATGTATTATATTTGCCCTCTATGGCCAAAAATGGTATTCAATATTTACGTGACTTGGTAAATCCGAAATCTCGTAAATGGATTGCGATGCAAGATGTAGCAAGAATAACATCATGGAGATATATTGATGCTCAGCGCTTATTTGTTAGAATAAAGAATGCAATACCTGCTGTATGGTTCAAATTGCCGAAAGTACATGGCAACATTGATATGTTGCAACCAACATTAGTATTTATGTCAGAACATATAAAATACAACATGGCATCTAGAGACTGGTATAGAATTTTAATGCAAAGTCGGAGACAGACTCCTATTGTGGCTAGGCATTGGAACAATTTAGGATGCGGGCAAAAGAACTGGAAATATGTCTGGAAAGTAATACATCTACCTTGTCTACCAGGAAATGTACGGGACCTGGCATGGCGATTACTCCATCGAAGGCTATGGGTCGGCCATGTTACTTATATGTGTAAAATAACAAGTACAGACCGGTGCTTGTTATGTAATACTGAGGAGGAAACGATAGACCATCTATTTACTCAGTGTTGCATAACTACAGGCATTTGGGTATATATCAATATACACCTTGCTAAATTTGGAACCAAATATGTGAATTTAGTGGCTGAAACAATTTTGTTCAAAGATTTCTCAACTATCGGACGAATCATTAATAGCAAGGAGAAAGAATTGTTAATAACCCTGTTCTCTGTGGGAGTGTGGGCCATCTGGAAGCATCGGTGTTCAGAGGCCAGAGATAAAACTGCCAACAACCATCAAAGAGCCATACAAGCTATATTTCGATCATTGTTGATAAACTGCATTCATTGTGAATTTTACAGGCTAGTAGAACATGGGAGAGAAAGTAGATTTAAAGACATATGGTGCAAGACTGGCCTCGTATAAATTGAATACGGATACCTAAAAATATCAGAAGCGGAACTTGTATAATCTAGCACACTCGATGCTTGCTGTATATTGATAAATGCTATTTTAGTTTAATTTAACTGCCTTTATTTTAATATTTTAATGCCTTAGGAGACTTTAATCTTGACGAATATCCTAAGCTTGGGGATCAGTATATTTAAATATCAAATGAGCATTATGTCAATATTCTGGAGGTGATCCGATTTTCAAGTTAACACATTGTGAGATCTTACAATTAGCTTCCTGTTGTGAATGTTTACTGTAGGTGTATTTGTTCCAGGGTAAATTGCAAAAACTTACAATGAAGTAAATTTAGAATGTGAACCCAAAGCGCCATCTATGTAGTCGTAGTTTGTATACTTTTGCTTTGTGCATTATATTGCTTAAAGGCTACTACGTCCGCCGGGCATTTACGAATCGGCTAACTGGCGTCAATGAGTGACCTTTTGTTTCTTATTGACTAGTCACATCGCCACTTGTTGGTGAGCTGCACTCGCCATTTGACCCTACTACTATATGGTGTGCTACGTTAAGCTACATATGATCTACTTAGCCTGTCGGTCATGAATCGGCTCAATGGCGTCAATGAGTAGCAGTAGCTTACTGTTAATTAGTGATGAGTCCTTTACCACTTGTTGGTTATCAGCTCTTTATTAATTGTGTTTTCTATGTAGTTATGCCACGGTTGTGGTATATGATAATAGAGTATTTTAGCTTGCACTGCTTTGATATGTTAGGTTTGTATTGTATTCTATTAATAAAGCCTGCTATTTCATCCGATTTTTTATGCGGGTTTGCAAGCCTTTTTTAAAGGAGTTCCTCCGTGAAGTGTTTAAAAAAAAAAGAAAAAAAAAGAGTAGTAGTGGTAGTGTTATTATGTTCAGATGCATACAGTTATATCTATCCCAGATATTCATAATCTGTGTTATACTTGATGTGTTGTGTCTTATGTTTTAAGTTGTATGACAGGTGAGAGTTTCAGGCTAGTATCAGCTATGTGTTTCCTTTCATTGACAGTATGCGGCGTTTGCACATTCCGCACAAAATTGGCGGGTTACATATAGCAAACGTGTCATGTTGTCTCTTGTGTTATTTTGCACATTCTGATATATATTTCTTAATTTCTTCAGTGTATATATTACAATGAAACAGGAATTGTATTGTGTCTTCAATTTCATGACAATCAGGGCATATCCTATCCCATCTTTCTTTACCTGTCCAACGTTCAGATTCGAAAGGTAATATGTGGTTTACGGACCAAATAATCGCATATTGTTCGTAATTCTTTTGGTATCGATAAATATCTATAAAAACTGAAATGTTTCATTTTTGTTGATAAAAGCTTAAGTGGCTTGACGTAGTTAAATCGTATCACCGTTTGCTCATACACTGTTCTAGTAATGTCCGTCTAACTTGTTTTACTAATTGATTTTCATTGATGATGTTTTAATTGATAAACTGCTCATTTCCTGTGTTCCTTATAAATGCTATCCATTTGAATTTAATTGAATTATTATTTTTATACGCTAGACAGGTGTAATAAAGTGTAGAAGAAATCTTACTGTATCCGGCAATAATTATCTTTGCCCAGATTGTGTTGCACCTTATTGTGTGTTGTCTACTGGGTACCTTTTTAGTGCTCAATTACCTATTGCCCATGGTGTGCTACATATAAGGTTCAATAACAGTTTGTAGAACTTAGCTTGACATGTTTCAATTAGATTCACGTTTTCATAACCCCATACTTCGAAAAGCGTGCATAGTAAATGAACCGATATTTCTAGTTGCTTTATTAGTTGTATTGGTCAAGCATAGCGTTCGCTCCCCATTTCATATTTCTTTTTATACATGTTATACAATTCCCATTATATTTGAGGACTGCTCCTAAGAAGGTATTCACCCTCTATTCCAACAGGATGATCCCCGATGTTACATTCGTATTGTGTTTTTTGTTTCCGTTTGGCAAAAATAGCCCCCAATCAAATTGGGTTCAAAATAGCATTTCGTACATTGTGTTCAAAATTCTACTAAGTAAGATGTTACCGTTTTTGTTTTGGAAACATGTTGTTATTTGTGAGCTGTTCTGTATATCATAGAACTACTCCCACTAGCCGCATGCAAATTATAAATTGAGTATCGCTTCTTGATTGAAATCTGAAACAAAGTTCACCTACATATCCGTATCAGTAAAGCATGAAACTAAAGAGCATGGCGATCCAATTCAAGATTCCTTTGACAAAATGACTACGTCTATTTAACGCAATCAATGTGTACTTGATGCTGTTTAACTGTATCAGCTGGGCAGCTCCAACGGCAGCTCTAAATCATCTTGATGCCTGCCACCCAAAACTGGACACCGACGGTCACATCGCATACTTCCCAATGATGTACGATACATGTTGTGTAATACATCGCCGGTGTCCGTACAATTCGGCAAGCAACGATGGTCCATGTTTCGGCATTGTGCTAAGGAAGCCACAAGAGACACCAACGCAGAGATCCAAGATGGCTTCGACTGGTGTATATGTGTACTACAATGTGATACAGCGTGTGATGTTACTGGCTGTCGCTGTCTGTTGGTGCGAAATCTTGATACACTTGTATTTTATAAGATGGTTCTGATGTGCCACTTAAGGTTCTGGCATGATAATGATACGGGTTACATGCTAGCTAACGCCAAATTCAAGTTAACTATACATGAAAGTTGTCGACTATTAGAGCGAATATGACAGGGTGTTGGGAACAGCGCTCAGTCACATGTGTTTCAAAATATTCAACAGCATGATTATGATAGAGGAAATCCATCAGAATAGCTAGAGAATTTGTACATTTGATGGACTTTTAAATGATCGTGGCGTTGGGCTATGTGTGACGTCATTGATTATGACATCATATACTTGAGTGCATATCGTATCTCTCCATTGGAAATAAAGTATTCTTCGACGCACATCAGCAGTATCCATTAGTTCAGTGTATGTTGCTTGACAGAGTCTACTTAAGGGTGTCCGGGGCTCCTTTTGATGGCCACTTATCGGTGGGTCAACAATAGAATGACTACTACTACTTCTCCTACTACTACTACTACTACTAGTACACTAACTACTACTACTACTACTACTACTACTACTACTACTACTACTACTACTACTACTACTACTACTACTAAGGCAGACCCAGTCTCCAGCTAAATTGGTTTCAAAATATTCACCAGCTTACATATATCATGATTGTAAATGTGAGCGACTTGGATTTCAAGTTCAAAATTGTAAAATGTGATAATTGGGTTTGATTTTTTAGCCCCCACATTTGGAGTGTTGTGTAGGGATCGTAGACATCTTGACTTACTCCGGCTCTGACAGCGCATTGAGAATAGCAGGACGAACAGTTGGAGACTGTATCTGAAGCAGTGTGTGTCAGGCCAAATTATGTCAGCCCATACGAGGATACGTATTAAATAAGTGGAAGTTATGCGAACTGGAAGATTAGTTATTTTAGGAAATGACAACTCGATATGAATATGTTGAAGTTTATTAATGGTGACGGTTTCACACCAGGGTTCACATTATGGGCAAGAGCTCGTTATTATGGAAAGAGCAGTCTTATGGGGTGTTCACCCTAGAAAGTTAATCCGGAATAACGTCATACGTCAGTATCGTGTTTCTCTGGATGAACTCTCTAGTGTGAGCCTTAGATTCATTGATCTGAATATGAAAATTAATGCACCTTATCACATGAAATAATTATGCTTTGAAAGGTTTTTGTTCCAAAACTGTTCCCAGGCCAGACAAATAAATGTTTTTCCATCAGGACAACGCATCCTCCCTGTCCTGCAAATCAGCTTAACGTACAGACTAGAACGTGCTTTAAAACATAATGGAAACTTTAGAATCACAAGTCGAGCAACAAAGCAGGTTCTTCCTGGCCTAAGCACTGACATAAGCAGCAAATGAATAACACATCTTCTGCAATAACTGTTTAGCAACTGTTGTAAATTATCGTAACTGTTGTAACCTATTGCTGACTAGATCCTGGTTTAATGGCACCTTGGCATAAGATGACTATAATGATCTCCACTTTGTTTATATGGGCTATGGGGAAGATCCACATATTTATTCGGACATGTAGATCTGCCATTGTCGTTACTGTTCTGTTGTCCTGTACCGATACCCGCCTGCACATTATTCACCCATGGCCGATTGCTAGCTATAGCCCGTTCAACGTCTCGGTCCTGGTGTAACCATGGTACCTCAAGCAAAGCTGGATGTTCACTAGGAGTCGGGTTGATGTTCAAAGACGGCGAAGATGCATGTTTACTAAAGACACATGGTTTCGACGTGGATATATCTGTGTGGCTTAATACACTCACACTGGCGCTGGACAAGGGTCCTATCAAACCTGGTAATGGTGGGTTTAACACAATATCAGGTTCTGTCTCTGAAATACTTCTTGCCAGCTTATTATACTCCACTCTGCCTCGGTGTGTTCGTCTATCGTATGGTTCTTGGGATGAGCAGTCATCAACAATTATTGCAATTAATGGTGTGTTACTATCAGGTTCTTCACGCCCTTGGCCATCCAGTTCTTTTCGAGGTGGTGTGTCAATCGGCTCAATGTAATAAGGAACTGTGGCAATAATAATAATAATAATAATAATAATAATAATAATAATAATAATATTATTATTATTATTATTATTATTATTATTATTATTTATTATTAGACAATAGTTAAATAAATTAAAAAATAAATAACAAATAAATAAATAAATAAATACATAATTAAATAAATAATTACATAAATAAATAAATAAAAAAATAAAAAATAAGCTTCGCGTTCGTTCATTCATCATCGATTCATTCGTTTGTTCATTCAATGCTCATTCATTGGATGGTTGACTGGCCGGTTGGCTGCGTCCTTAGTTCGTTTATTCCTTTGTTGATTGGTTCCTGCATCCGTCCTTTCGTCTGTTCGTGCATTCATTCGTTCCTTTTATTTATTCATTCATTCGTTCGGTCGTGTGTTCATTCATTGATTTGTCCATTCATGCATTCATTTGTTTGTGCATACATTCATTCATTCATTCAGTCGACCGTTTGTTTGTTCATTTATTCATTTGTTAATTTATGCATTCAGTCGTTTGTTTGTTCGTTTATTCATTCGTTCATTTAATCCTCAAAATTACAGAGTCTGAATTCCAAAACAGCTATAAAAGAAAGCTGCTGAATATTTTGACAGTATTTCTTATGGAAGTTGTTACTCCCATCACACATCTTAGAGTACAATTTCAAAATATTCAACAGTGTATTCGATATGCCATCAAAAGTTTCTGTTTCGTGTATGTAAACGTTAAATGGTTAAACATATGAATTCCGGTGCAATAAATATAAATCATTGTGATCTATTGTGTGAACCTTGTAACACAGTAAGTGTATCACATCTGGGCCTCTGTACAGTTAATAGAGCCAACCATTACCCTGTGCACTTTGGTGTACTTTGAGAGTATGATGTTGTACTGCATTGCTACTATCAGGACAGCCACATGTGTCCAATAAGCCATCATCTGATGTGTTGTAGTAAGTGGGTAACTCCGTGCTCATCAGCTCTGGATTCTGGAGATAATAAAAAGGACAACATGCAGAACAGATCCAGGAAAGCGCCTATACACACGTGCTATTAATTACCATTCTAATAGCATATGACATTTAAATATTTGACCAACTAACCAACTAACCAACTAGCTAACTAACTAACTAACTAACTAACTAACTAACTAACTAACTAACTAACTAACTAACTAAATAACTAAATAACTAACTAACTAATTAACTAATTAACTAATTAACTAACTAACTAACTATCTAACTATCTAACTATGTAACTAACTAACTAACTAACTAACTGACTGACTGACTGACTGACTGACTGACTGACTAACTGACTGACTGACTGACTGACTGACTGACTGACTGACTGACTGACTGACTAACTAACTAACTAACTAACTAACTAACTATCTAACTGGATCGTGCGTAGATAGTCCATTGGACCGAACGAGGCCGAGGACAGGACAGCTAGCGGACAGATTGACTGACTTACAGACAAACAGACTAGCGAACAGATGGACTGACCAGATGGGCTGACTGACAGACTGGCAAACGAAACGACCGGCCGACCAAACAACCCGCGACCAACTGACTGACTGACTGACCAACTGAGCGACTGACCAAATGACTAATCATCTGACTGGTCAGTTGATTTGAATGACTGACCTGCGGACTGACTTCACGACTGAGCGACCTACCCTCCAACAGATTGACCGCCCAACCAACTGACAGACACAATGGCAGAGAGGCCAGCTGAGCGACCATCTGCCAGATCGATCCACCAATCAATCGGTCAACCCACTGAGTGACCGACTGACTGGCTAATTGACTAAACAAATGAACGAACGAATTAATGAACGAATGAAAGCTTAAATTGCTTAATCACTACTCCATTATTGATGAACGGATTTTGATAAAACTTCAGAGTGGTATTCTATGGGTCAGTTTCGACATCAATATCCAAGCCCCTATGTTCGATTCACTGCCCTGTTGGGGTTTCGAAACGTAGCCCGCCATTATATTTTGACATCGATACTCCTTCATTATTGATGACCGGATCTTAATCACATTTGAGGACGTATTGTAGCGGTACTTATTTACCTCATACCAGAGCCGATTTTCGATTCACTAAGAACGCCGCCCACCCTTTAATTGCAAAATATCTCTACAAGCTATGAAACGAATCAAATATTAGCCGTGCGAGGTTTTTTCAACGTAAACGTAATTGTATATAGGTTGCAAGTTACAGGTTTCAGTTAAATCTTTCTCAATATATTAAACATCCTACCAATGTGAATGTTTTCAAATACAGATACTCGGATTTATAAGCTAATAAAAATAACTTAAACTGTTCTGTCTGCCATCACTATGAACATGTGAACTAATCTGTATATTAATAGCCTTATTTACTATGCCATCTCCTAAAAGCTGTATAAAAAATCATGTCATTTCTTTTCGATTGAAGCTCTACCTATTTCCTTTAGATTTACGAGGCTAGATATATATATATATATATATATATATATATATATATATATATATATATATATATATATATATATATATATATATATATATATATATATATATATATATATATATATATATATATATATATATTCAAGCAACGTGCACTGAATGCATATACATGTATGGCCCACCAACAGCTAATCATATAAACTGGGTGGAGATAATTTTCCTTAACACTTTGAACCTTGAATTCCAAGAATTTCATATTGAAAGGTCCTGTTGAATCTGCAAGAGGCAGCAGCAGCTTCCAGTTGAATTAGCCTTAAACATATTCATAGAATAGATTTTTTTTCGATTCTAAATGAATGTGCACATTTGATCTTTAGGGATCAACGTGTTAATAAACCAAAATGATATGATGGAAATAAATAAGGTCTCTATCGATCGACTGATGTGTCACTTCCTGACAACTTTGGCTGATCTATGCTAGACTCAAACAGGTAAAAGTTATTCAATCAGTTGTTGACGATGGGAATACATAATGGATATGTACATGCTTTACCTGTTGAAATTGTTGTAGTTTGTCTATGATTTTTGAAAATGTAGGTCTGCCTGTGGGTGATGCGCCCCAACACCATTCCATCAGATTGTAACTATGACAAACACATTGAATATATGCAAATTAACAAAATTCCTATATTCATGTTCGTTAAGAGGAGCAATTAATTTTTTTAAAAGAATGCAGTAGATAATCGGGTCAACCGACTAGATCACAAAATGTGTCCTTAAATGCGAGTTGTGACATTTAATCTAGGATAGACATATTTTAAACGAACAACATCTGTAGATTTTCTTGAAACAATCCTGGCACCAAGAAAGCTATTTATGTATATATCAATCAATGCCCCTTTCATTCATTCATTTAGTAATGTATCTCTCAATCATTCAGTAAGCTAGGTATCCATGTAACCATCTATCCAAAGATTGAAATGAGATTTCATACAGTTTCTGGGGACAGTTCACGGGCGCATGCATGCGATGTCCTCCGGTGACAAACTCCATCACCTCGTGATTGCTCAGTCCAGGATACGGTGCTAATCCCAATGTGAAGATCTCCCAAAGCAGCACTCCAAATGACCTATGGGAGAACACAATATATATGTAGCTAACATATGCAGCAGCTTACCTTTATATGTACAGTGAATTTGATATTCTGGGTATTTCAGAGTCCAAGCGTTAAAATTGATTCAAATGTGTGTACATTGTGGAAGGAGTGTAGCTAGACATTGGCAGGACATGGCTGAAAATTTATACATCTATCGACATAGCGTCACGGGCTAGAACTAATATATAGCAACTATATATATATATATATATATATATATATATATATATATATATATATATATATATATATATATATATATATATATATATATATATATATATATATATATATATATATATATATATATATATATATATATATATATATTTACATTTATTTATTTATAATGGTTGTATCAGAGTTGAGACAAAATTATTCCTTGATATTTATTGAAAAGTGAACAAGACATTAGTCTATAATGTCTATGTACAAAGCTTGGATAACATGGGCCAAAGAGGTTTACAATTCCATTTGCCGGTCAGAGAAAACGATAATTAATTACCATCAAACTCTATTTTTGATATGAAAACCACCAGGTGTGGCGATTGTATATCCAAGTGTAGAAACATAACTCTGGTGATGATGATGATGATGATGACGACGCTTGTAAAGGAGGATAGCGGAGGGTTATCTTTAATCTGATGTAACCCTGTAAGAGTGAACGATTTTAACTTACTTACCAAACATCTGTTTTTGATGTGAATGTTCCATCAAGAAAGGCCTCTGGTGGCATCCATTTTATAGGAAGCATTGCTTTTCCACTCTTCCGGTAGTATTCTCTGCAATAATACCAACAACGCTATCAGGATCATGTATATGCTGATACCGAGGTGACAACACTAATTGGCTGGTCGCGTACAATAGCAAAGAACTACAGAGGGACATACTTTTTATTGGTCGAAGGTATGATGATGTCATCACAGAAATGCGCAATATATTGGCATAGGAGTGCTCTAGTCGGCAATGATCTGGCGATCGCTGGAGATATAGGCAATCTCATTCACTCATCGGTGCATGTCTCCACCCAGGAGTATAAATGGGTAGCGGTGTAAAACTTCGGGAAAAAACAAAAAACTGGGGAGGTAATAATAGACTGAAATAAAACCAGCCTCGATATGGCGGCCTGCAATCGGGGACTCAATAGACGCCAACCACACCAATAACTTCAGTCGGTCACTCACTGTGGACGTCGAGGGCGTTGATATGTCCATATATAAGAATTGTTGTGATGTTGCCCTCATAGTTTGGCTAGGTAAGAGGAAGAATTGATTGAAGAAACATTGTTCCACCCGTGAGAATATAATTCAATCAGGAGTCAACTGTTTCTGTTATCATTGATAGCTCAGTCCACGTTTGTAGTGTAACCCCTGTTTGGTCACACAAAGAAGCACACCCGCCTGTGTAGCCTAATACCCGCCCACGCGTAGGCATGCCTTTCAATCCGCTCGCCCGACCACCCGCCTGCCATCCCGCATTCACGCATGCACATTGACACGCACGTACAAATGCACACACGAATGCATGCACGCACACACAATCATCTAATGATTAAGCGAGCCCCAAAGTTATCTTCATTAACATAATGTTTCTAGCAATTCAGGTGTATTATGTTGGATACCTTACTTTAGCATTTCCCTGGACATGCCGAAATCTGCAATCTTGGCCATTCTCTCTGGCTGAATCGTGGTTAGAAGACAATTCCTGGCTGCTATATCACTGAAACACACAATTCAAAGCGATTTATATCTCTCTCTCTCTCTCTCTCTCTCTCTCTCTCTCTATCTATCTATCCATTACATCCTCCCTACCCCCATCCCTTCCTCCCTCCTCTCCCACCCCCCTCGCTCACAAGCACACACAAGTGTTGCTGATTCCATCAATCGAGTATTTATTTATTCATTTATATATATATATATATATATATATATATATATATATATATATATATATATATATATATATATATATATATATATATATATATATATATATATATATATATATATATATATATATATATATATTTACCGATGTATAAAATGGCATTCCTCTAAGTAACGGCAACCTTTAGCGATGTCCACAGCTAAATTGAATAAATCGTTCATCGATAACAAAGATGGATAATTCTGTAAGACAGAAAATATATAAATTACACTGGATTTGCATCAAAACCCTTGGTAGGAATGCTACAGAATCGAGTAAGGCCGTGAAGAAAGGGTTGTGGATCGAACGAGCGAGAGAGAGAAAAGAGAGAGAGACAGAGAGAGAGAGAGAGAGAGAGAGAGAGAGAGACTGGACTTACAAGTTTTGGTCTGGACTTCTTGAGGAAGTTTTTCAAGTCTCCGCCTTCTAGAAGTTCCAATATGATAAACTTAGGATTGCCTTCAAAACACACACCATAAAACTTCACAATGTTAGGATGGTTAAATTTGCTGTGAATAATAATAATAATAATAATAATAATAATAAATAATATTAATAATAATAATAATAATAATAGTAATCTGGTAGATATTGCCATCATTGTCGTCATCGTCGTTGACTTCCTTGTGTTAGGTGTTTAAATCTGGATCACCGCCACATGTGTGATACTTTACTCCACCGACAAGTCCTCGTTTGTGCTCAAATTTTAGATAAATGGGATTGGTAGTTTCCGACATATTCACAGATCCGAAATTGTATCCGAATTGAAAATATGGCTTTAAAATCGCTCCATATCCGGTGTTTTACATCTGGAGAACTCCATGCTTTGAACATCGTAGTCCACAACAAGAACGCCTATTGCTCTAACATTTCCCCTTAAATCCGATCAGCAGTGCATGCGATACGTTTGTGCACGCGCAGACATTGTTGGGTAATTAATTTCTTTCTATATACAGTACAGATCAGAAATAACGTACTATTACCAAGACAAAACAGAAACAGGTTGCTTATTAACACACGTCTCCAACTCCAATTCAACTTTCCAGAGTATCAATCCATCATCCGACCTCGTATGACGTCATAATTGGCTCAGGGCGTGTATGATGACGTCACAATCGTTACAATCAAGTAACAAAGGGTTCCATATAGATCGTCATCAAATCTCAAATACTCCCACACGTTGTATGACTTGTATGTCTTTATAATCTTTGCTATTTAACAAACATGCTGTTGAATATTTTGAAACTAATTTAACTGACCCAGTCAAATTGGTTTAAAAATATTCAACAGCTTACATGTGTAGTTTTTTGGAAATTGATAGTCAGGGTGTTGAGATATCGATCGATCCCAACACGAGCAAGGTGCGGGTGGAGCTTAGCTAGAGATGGGCGTGGCATATGTTCAAAATATTCAACAAAACGTTTTATCTTGTTTTTAAAACACCTTAAGTTACTTCTGAGCTCTATAGTAGCACACAACTACAGTACATTGCCACGCGCAATCAATGAACCTTTCCATTTTTAGCTATGCCCCGCCCGTCACTAGCTAGTGTTGGGATTAATCGATTCCCGAAAGCCGTAACTATCAATTTCCTGAAAACTATACAGGGAAGCTGTTGAATATTTTGAAACTAATTTGAATGGGTACTGTTGCTGCCTAGATTCAACAGAATATTTATTAAATAGTAAAGGCATACAATTTGTACAATAACGCATAGACCGTCTTCAAATATGCGTTCGTGACTTACTTATCGACATCATTCATGACGTCATTCATTATGATGTCATTCTACATATCACGTAGTTGATTATGACGTCATATGATGGGTGGATACTCTGGAAAGTTGAATTGGTATGGCTTCAGTAACATCATTAAATTAAGCACTAGAAAGCACCAATCCTTTAAACACAGGAGCCCCTCATCATTTTAGGGTCAATTGCCCTTGTTAGCTCGAAAACACAGCAGAAAAAAGATTTGTCTAGAAAAGTATGTTACATACCAATATACTGTATCTTATATCCATAAAATGCCTCGTTTCATGTCAGTAACGTTGCAATAGTTTAGTTTGTTTATATTTACTGAATCTATTCCTACCTCATAATGATAGCTTCCATGATAAACTCCTCCTGTGAGTGATCATCTATCTGTCCCTGCAATGTCTGCAATAACAAATGATGAACACGTCTACTAGAACAGTCATCTTTATACCCACACACACTGTACACGTATTGTTATTATATCTACGAAGTTGTATAACTAAGACGCATGGTGGTTCTGGTCCTCAACAAGTTGAACAACACGTGCGCCAGTTCCGCTAACACGAACAATAGTTTTACTAACAAAGGCACAATTCCTACTAGAGCAGGCACCAATCTTACTAACACAGGCACCAATCTTACTAACACCGGCACCAGTCTTACAAACAGAGGCACTCGTGCAGCTAATGCAGGCACCAGTCGTACTAACACGGCCACCAGTCTTCCTAACACTGGCACCAATCTTACTAACACCCGCACCAGTCTTACAAACAGAGGCACCCATGAAGCTAATGCAGGCACCAGTCCTACTAACATGGCCACTAGTCTTGCTAACATAGGCAAAAGTCTTGCAGTATTAGCAGGCACCAATCCTGCTATTCCCTACACGCAGTGTGGATGTGATCAATGATAGGAGCTAATTAGCTGATGATATAAGACATACGTTTTAAGATTCGTTAACGCATCTTATTTAACATAATATCATAATATAATGGCCGCCGACCATATGGTCTATAACCCAACGCCGTCATTTCTCTGCCAAGACAAGGTCAATCCCATTGGAGTCTGTATGCATTCTGGTTGTTTTTTACATGTCCGGTCGATGTGAAGAGACTTCCGTCATTATCCATGGTCAAGGTCACGCTGTACAGGTTAACGACTTGTATCCTAAGCCCATATAGCTATGCATTAACAGGAAAACTATTGTTGCAGCTAATTATCTTGTGTTAGATTTATTGAATTATAGATCACCTCAGACTATGCTACAAAAACTGCCTCATGCTGTCTCCATGATAACAAAATCACCTGCAGAACATCGAGGTAATGACCGTAACATTCCAAATGATCCATCTTTTGTTAGGGAATTTTGACAAAATCACCTGCAGAACGTCGAGGTAATGACCGTAACGTTCCAGATGATCCGTCTTTTGTTAGGGAAATTTCAAATCGAATCATGATTGCCGGGTCTCATCAAGATCGCCATTCAATGGTAGACATTTTGTGGTCAGCCACAACCGTATACAAACCTATGCATCCAGAGAAAGGGCATAATATCACGAAACATTCTTTTCTAGTAGATGAAGTCCACCATTAAATTGGAGGTGGGCAAGGTCAATTGTGATATGGCCAGAACGAACAACATTACATATGGCTCACATAAGATTTACTGTCAGAGGAGGGTCGTGGCGATGATAACAAATTCCTCCACTTTTGTGTCTGGTTGTGCACACACAGCTTTTCGTGTAGCAAAATTATCTTCCTGCACAACTTGTAGACCATTTGTAACTGGCCAGCTCTTCCATGCATTTGGCTACACGCGAGATGGACATCCGAATATGCACCTCACCAGACTCAACCCAGTGTTACTAGCCTGCATTCAGCAAGACATTTTCGGACACACGATTTTGCCGTATACGTCGTGCTGGATTGGTCGTGCCTTGGCGTACACTATCAGGGGCATTCGATTGGTGGCAAGTACTCGAACATGCTATATGGGGATATATATTGGCCCGCTTGATTGGCTTCCATCAACATGCTGGACACTGAGACTATGAAACCCTCAATTATTTTAATATCCTGTGTGACCGGCGTTATATATCCTGATTTCATATATGTTAGAAGGTGGACCCATTATATTTCATAGAAGCAATAGTACATTTTGCGAATGTAGGTTTGTTGATTGTAATTATGCAATTTAACGAAAATATTAAATTTGATGACATAAATTCGCCAAATTCAAATACTACAACATAATCCTTTACGGTGAACAGCTGTTGTAACAAGAGTTGTGCATCTACAGCGATCATGCTGTCTGCTATGTATTATGAATGTCAGGCAACATCAATGCCATACCAAGCAGATACATCTTAAGACCATATCGAGGGGCAAAGTACTTATTTTGCCTCAATACAAGGAATTTCCAACAGCATATGTCTGACCTTATTGTCCTGTCATCGAAGGAATATTAACACTGAGGAAGGGCATTGCTGAATATGATGTATGACAAAAAGAGTCTTGCTTTAATATATACATATATATATATATATATATATATATACACACCTTTATAGCAACATTGAGTAAGCCATTTAGCATTGGGAGATCTGCGACGTGACCCAAATATACCTCGCCGAATGCGCCATGACCTAATGGCCTGAAATATTATTATTATCATTATTATTATTATTATTATTATTATTATTATTATTATTATTATTATTATTATTATTAATATACGATATACATAGGACGGTTTATTTATGGGTGTATGAGAAATTAGAGAAATATTAAGCAGCCATAGCTGCATTTACCCACATCCCACAGCCCCACACCACCCCACACACATTTTTAATCCCGTAAGGTCGAATTCAAAAACGTATTTACAATGAGTAAATATGTTAAGTCTTGAAATTATGCATATTAGACATAAACTTGGATGCTACCTCAAGGGTTCTGTCACAACACAGACTTAATAACTTTGATGCTCCAGGAATCGGTAACAACTTATATATTATGTTATATGCAGCCTCGCAGTATATGACTAAGGTTTTCTTAAAACGTTTCATGCGGCCCCAGGGTTTCTTTTAAATTTCTTACTTGATAAGTTGGATGTTGCCTCGAGGAATCTCTCTTAATTCTTTGATTACATTCCCAGCAGAGAATAAATTATAGGTAGGATTATATTCTGAGCTTGACATTTGAGTCTGAAAGTGAGCTATGAAATCTGTCATCTCATGTGCATGCTTTCCTGATATCTTCTTGTGATGACGTCTCAGGCAAACTATGGATAATATAAATGATATCCACCATTTAATCTCGATTTTTAATTCCGATCTCATGGAAACACATGCACACACGCACGCACGCTTACGAGATACAAGATGGCAAACACTGTATAGCATTCACAATAGGTACTGGTCAAAATAATGACAGCTTCTGTGATTAACTACTCGGGTGCGTGATCATCATATTTAGAGATGCTACACAATACAAGATGACTTGTATATATGCAAACTGTGCATAGCTTAAATACTATCTACCAACTAGAGATATAAGATGACAAATTTTGTTAGCATACATAATTGTTACTATCAAGAGTTGGAACATAAGATGATGTGAATATAGACAAAATATGTATAACATAAATTATATCTACACTCCAGAGATACAAGATGAACTGAACTTATAGACGCTTTAAGCCATTAATGGCTAAATTTGCAAAAGAATATCAAAATATTTGCTTATTATCTGTCCGTGTGCAGGTCAAGAGAAGACTGTTTCAGTCATTCCAGCGGCAAATGACAATACAGTCTTCTCTTGGCCGGCAAATGGACATTCCTCAAGACATATGTTGAGGTCAATTTTTGCTTTCTTCACCATGAAAGGTTTAATTTAAATTAATCTTCATAAGAATCCTGAATTTCTAGATATGCCAACAGATTTAACTTATTAATTCTTTGAACAATAATTTCCAGAACGTCAATTTCAAGATAATCATACATGCACGCTGTTGAATAGTTTGAGACTAATTTGAAAGAAACCTGCTGGTGCCAAAAGAAGCAACATGCCCCCGTTTGATTTAGCTTCAATATACTCAGCCACATTTATCTTAAATTACAAATGGGTTTCCGATTTTGCCTTTCTCTTTCTAATGGCTAAATCCAAGCTAGGTACTGTAAGTACTCGTACATCGAATTATTGATTAAATACATGCATCCATGTTGTGCATTTCAGGAGTGTATGACCTGACATATTCCTTGATAATGGATAATCCTACATTAGGCCATTCAGCTTTGAAATTCACCTCTTTTTATCATAGGATTCAAAGGCTAGCATGTGGAAAATTTGATAGCTATTCTCAAGAGGCCGAACACAACATGACACAAGTGTCATGTCTCTGCTATGATTCCTAGGGCTGTTCCTGTTTGTAAATCTGACATGAAGTCTTAAGCTCCATGTTCCTCCAAAATACCCATTGCATTACAGTTCTTTCAATCACAAGTACTGATCAGTTAATCCTGTCCATTTCCCGGGATGATGTATGGTATACAGACATGCGTTCTTGAAATACTTACTGACCAAAGCAGCTAAACAGAGCACCATGGAAATCAGGGCTACACTAATTGTTACAGCCATGCCCACATTGGTGTGTGCGTCAGCAGCACCCAGAAGCACGTGAGCAGGTTCAACGCTAATATCATCTGAAACTACATACGAAACAAATACTTATCACTGGTGAGAAATGCTCCATTAATGTATAATGTATATATATATTTATTTAATATGACTTGTCTCAAAATACAACGTCATCGTGCAATGGCTAGTGTGAAGAGAATCAGGTGAGTGGGTAAGCTGACAATGGGAAGTCTTCTTCGTCGTATGTAGCAAGGTAAGCATACGGTGACATACATTCGTGTACTATTGTTAACAATGGTTGAAGGCAGGCAAAGCTGGCTAAGTCATCAAATCAGACAAGATATACATCTGTATATGCATATCGACATATTTTACACTACTGGAGTACATTTCTTGCCTATTTTGAGTGAATAAAATGGCTAAGACCATCACTATATTAGACTGAGCATTTAATAGTGCTACACACCATTTTATAGTGTGTATTGGTAGTCAACCTTAGATATAGCTACTTACTATTGGCGTCTATGTGAGGCCGGATACAGAGTGTGTGTCTGTCAACAGACTGGTTAATGTGAAAGTAATTATTATCGATCTTGTCATGTGAACAATTAGTTAAAATGCCTGAAAAGAACAAAATTGTGTATTTATGTATATTATAAGTACTTTCTCCCTCATGTCCACTCAATTTGCAATGCTTATGATAAATAATAGATTCCAGTTTCTTTTAGCATCCTTGAAAATATATTTGGTGACTTCCAACGAAATATCTCTGGTAGAAGTACTACAACTTCACGAAATGCGTAGCACCAACTCTAGCAAACCCAATTAAACAACTAAAACTAAAACAAACCATAAAATATAACATCACAACTAAACTCATGCTGTCCATCGAAAAGCAATCACTATTACTTAAGCCCTTGTTGGCATGTATTAGCAAATTGAGTTTCTCTACCTAATAGCATTTGTGAGAGATAATTTAGAAATCAGATTTATTACGTACATATGTACACATAGCTTCGTATATACAATGTTCTTTGAAACATTTTAGATCTTGTTCCAGTTAGAATCATTTGATCGACTATATCATTTATACATATCGCATGAAATGACATCACTTCCTGTTATATGTACTCACCACCTCCAAAACATTCCGGAGTCAAAGAGATGTCATCTAGTGCAATATCACCCATGTGTCGTGGAACCGTGGTCACGTGGAACTCTACAGAGTACCTATCGAAAACAAGATGAATCACACCACGTTGGAACAATGCCATCAAAATAAGGCAAATGCTAAAAATAAAGTACAGATGACATTATCAATTCACCTTTCCAGAGTATCCATTCATCATCAGACCTCATATGACGTCATAATCAGCTCAGCGCGTGTATTATGACGTCATAATAATTACGTCACAAAGGGTTCCATATGGACCGTCACCAAATCTCAAATTGTCCAACACGTTGTATGAATTGTATGTCTCTGTAATTATGTGTTATTTAATAAACATGCTGTTGAATATTTTGAAACAAATTTGACTAAGGCAGCAACAGCACCCAGTCAAATTAGTTTCAAAATATTCAACAGCTTATCTGCATAGTTTTCTTGAGATGGATAGTCAGGGAGTTCAGAGATCGATCGATCCGAACACGAGCGCGGTGTGGGCGGAGCTTAGCTAGAGATGGGCGGGGCATAGCTAAAAATGGAAAGGTCCATTTGCACTGATGGTGGAGAAAACGAGTTTGATACTAGTGCTATTAAATTGGACTGAGTTTAAGATTTTATTTCATATAAACTGAAATTTGACATATTGTCCGATAACGTCGATGCCTGAATACCTCCTAAGCAACACATTAGACGTCTTACGCCAGAAATACTGTACTTGTAATGTGAACAATGAGAACAAATTTGCACTAAGCCAACTTTATTTATTTGCAAATCTATCAATAAACATTGACAAAATATCTCATATTGTATGGGGCGTTAACCGCGGTAGTATTACGTCCTAACTGGGGCTTGTCTGCGGCGTACTGCTAGCCATTGCCGCGAGGACGTCCGTATTGTGATTGATCAATATAAAATTACTTTCCCTTTTATATGATAAATGTTAATATGCATTCGGCCAGTATGTCAGATGTGAAGATGACTATGATTATGGTTATTAATAAACATGTATGAATTATTTTTCTTTAAAATATATTAATCCAATCTGAAAAATCCGGCATGTTTCTTAATGTTAGTAATTCTAGAATCTTAGAGGAGAAAGTGACGCCTTCTCTGAATCTGGTAAATTAACGCTTATATGGCGAAGTCGGCCAAAACAGGCCTCTGCATGTGGTATTGAGGAATAGCCATTCGCAGGGCAATGGAAAATTAGTTTAGAAAATTTAACAGTGGAATGACTGAATCGACAACAGAGCTGGCCATTCCAGTGCTAATCTTAAAAAAATAGTATTCTTTTGGCCTGGAAATAGACATTCAACACACACACATATTTAGATTTTCTTTTGTATTCTACCTTTATATAGACAACATGTGTATATGGATTTATTTTCTATTTTCTATTAACAATGCATCATATTATCTGAGCTCTAGTCGCTAGTTACATATTAAATATAGCCCTTGGAATAAAAACCAAATACAAACAATCATGTGCAATGTAAGAACTATTTTGTTGAATATTTTGAAAAGCAGCCACGTGTTCCTGTAAAATATTCAACAGCACGCCTTCATAGTTACTTTGATTTAAACAGAATTAATTTTTTGTGCAAATGGGATAACGATAAGGCAGACATCTTATACCCGTGTCTCTAATACACATACCGCTATAATACAGTAAAGAAACCAAGATGGCGGGTGCTAAAAATAATTATATAATAGCAATGTAACTAGAATGACTAATTAATATATTAATATATTAATAGCGTAATATAGGCATCCAATTCCAGATATGCCCATCCCATTTCCGATCAAGAGCCGCCCTACCTTTCCTAGTGTTGGAATCAATTTATGTGCCTTGAATCCGGAATTCCCAGAAGCCTACATTTCAAGGTAACAATACACGTACGTAGTTGGGTATTATGAAACACGTATGCGCGGGCGCTATTGCATCAACATCACCCAGGCAAACTAGCCCCAAAACAATGGACAACATTTTGATTAATAATATTTCTTTGAAAACTGAGGTATTGGAAATTCAGGGTTCAAATTGTTAACTGGGCATTTTAGGGGTATTCCGAAATTTTGCGTCCAGTCAATTTGAGTTTGTATTGATTGAAAAATGACAATACGGATTGAGACAAAAGTTATCTTCAACTTAGTTACAACTCTCTCCCTACATGGATGGTATACGGAACTTATTGGAGTTAATGAAGCCAGTACAGAATTAACCAATAGCGGACATTCACACATAACTGCTCAGAAACAAAATAAAACTGTACACCTCTCGAGGCTTAGACCGCACACCGTGATGTAATATGTGCGTGTGTGTTCTGGTGTTCACATCTGAATGTAGTCCTCAAAACTTTTGAAGATAAAGATGTTTTTGATATTGTTTAGATTTGGATCACCATGTAAGAGTACGTTCTCTGTGATGTTGCGAATACGAGTAATGATTAGTGCTGATATCAGTGCGCGTCTTGGTCGATTGTAGCGAGTGCATCTGAATAGGTAGCGGTTGCTGTCTTCTATTTCGTTACAGTGTCGACAATTTCGGTTTTTGAGTAGGTTAAAACGAAACAAACCCGGATTTAGCTGGCTACATTTGTAGCTTACATTTGTGTGTAAAACATAGGAGTAGTATGTTTGTATAATAGATTTACAATGTTGATGCATACTTTCTTTAAACTGCGATAGTGTTTTTGAGTTCTATGTGTTTGTGTCTAACTTGTTCCACAAGTGTATTGTGCTCGGGAGGAAAGAGCGTAGAGAAATATTCCAGTAAACATTTATGGCAGTAACTTATGGTATGTTCACGTGCAAGGCAAGGTCACTCACATATCTCATCAATCAAGTGATCTGGTCACATAATCCCAACACACAAGAGACCGGCCATTGACGTCACTGACTAGTTCCAATCAGACAAAATTACCACCAGATTTACGAGGAAGGGAATGCTGAGCTACTTCATAGCCACATTCCAAGCAACAATGGCGTTTTTGAAATGCACTATTTGTGGAGCAATATGATGATATATTTCCATGAACCACTCGAAAATTTCAATCTATCAATCAAAATAATTATAGTTCACTCGCTCGCTGGCTGGCTGGCTGGCTGGCGTGCTGGCTGGCTGACTGACTGACTGACTGACTGACTGACTGACTGACTGACTGACTGACTGACTCACTCACTCACTCACTCACTCACTCACTCACTCACTCACTCACTCACTCAAACACGTACGCAATACCCTCTACACATTACGGGCCGATAGTAATAACACAGGATATTAGACGTATATCATCTTGAGCCTGAAAAAGTATTTCCTCTTTGGGTAGGATTTAGTGATTATGCAATAACTGAAATGAACGCATCGCTTATGTAGGCTACAGATGTCGTTAACACAGTCATTAGCGGGGACAGTGCATTAAAGGAATGAGGGTCGGATGTTCTCCCCTTCCATCACACAGCACGTAATTGTCGGAGCGAGGAAATATGAAATTAATGTCTTACCAAGTCGAAATATTGACAAGCGGAACTGTCATCCTCTGCCACTGGTTACGGTCAACCCGTGAGAATGAACCTAATTGCAACATCTGAGCCTCGGGTTCACAAAAGCTTCGCAGCCACACCTCCAGTGCGCCCGTGTGTGGGCCGTAAGAATGGTAGAAAAAGCGCAACTGAAATTGTAAAAGTCTCATTATAAGCCACTTGCGGCCTAAATGACCTTTGGTTATCGTCATATAAATAATTTGTTATCGAAGTTAACTTTTCAGATATAAATTGGCCTTAAGCATTTGTACCGGGAAAGCTCAGAATATTAATTGTAAAGCCTATACGTAAGTGGCTGAATATTTTGAATGTAATTTGACGAACTATGAATTCCCAGATGGCAATGTCAATGCAACTACACAAGAGTAAACCACTCAATATTTTGAAAACTAATTGGACTGAGTGTTGTTGCTGCCTTTACCCATCCAAAGTTCACAATATACAATTTCAAGATTTGCGTTTTAAAAATCAAGGAATGTGAATTTAATGTCAATTTTTAGCACTTTGCATTATCTTTTTATGAACGCATGTGTAATAACATCAGAACCACCACCATTACATTGACAGACTTCATACACATTCCAATGTTTTTCTGCACAGAGGTATGTTTTAGAGCCTTTGGACAGCTTGTCCACAAATTATTTAGGAAAATGTTTCAGCAAAACAATTTGTGTCATGGACTGTGTCAATATCTCACATATCATTTACACTTTAAGATAGCGCATGGGACTGAATCATGGTGACATGGCGATCAGCAAGAATCTATTTAATTTCGAGAAATGACAGCTTACACCCAGGATTTACACCCTATTTCACACACTCGAGATAATTTCTCCATATGCTCCTTACCTGACATGTTCCAAAGTAGCTAGATGTCTGGGGTGTAGTTCGTGGATCAGGGGGTGGCAACAGTCCACTGCTAAGTACAGCTATATCCCCCATGACCCTATTGCTGGCCTCGATGTACATATAGTGTCCTATAAGAAATCATATTCAGTCTGGCTTTATTGACGAATAAGGGATGTTCATAATTAAAGCTAGCCGGTCATGTAAATTAAGATAATGAGGCCAGCCATACAATTTCAAGGTCACCATATTAACGCTCCTACATAGTTACATTGGGGATTATGTAATGGATCTGACTGGAAAATACCGCTGCTATAAAGAGGGACACATTTCTAACTATGCCCCGCCCACTTTCTCCGCATCTTGGAATAAATTTATATTCTTTGAATCCTGAAACCTAGAATCCCAACTTCAAGGTAACTATACAGGGAAGCTGTTGAATATTCTAAAAAAACGTGATTGGGTACTGTATCCGCCTACGCCTGCAACAGCACACAGCCAACTTAATTTCAAAATAGTTAACAGGATGCTTATTAAATAGTAAAAACAATTCGTGCACTTGGCGGACGTTTCAATGATCATGACGCTAGATACGTCAAAATGTATTGTTACATCCGCATACATGACTATAGCGTAATTGAACATGATGTCATATTCTTGAGTGACAGATCGGACCCCGCCATTGCATCGGGCTATGCCGAAGCGTAGAAAATGCATGACGCACCAATAGTGTGACATAGAGCAGGCTATCGCGTCTATGAATGAAGGTAAACTAATTTCATGTTATGCTGGATATGAATAAGGTATTGCTTCTATGCGTACATAGCATCACACGCTGTTATATAATAGACCAAATGGCGATGGCTAGATGGTGAAGATTGATTTTACCCTTTAAAAGTCAAATCTATGGTGACGATTCCACTGATGATGCGATCAAAAATGGTGGTGCAGGAATATCCGTTAATTATCCAGGAGAATCAGTAAATAAGTGATCCATCGTCACTGATCTGTACTCCACCAACAATAGTGCAGAAGTAGAGGCGAGCATGACATGTGCAATCCAGATCGCAAATAGTGCTTTAACCAGCGCAAGCAACGTTGTCATTTACACTGATGGGTTATCCGTACTACAGGTGCTGGTGTCTGTTAAAACAATGCATTAATGAACTGACTTCAGCTCTGATATTGCTTTACGGAGACCATACCGCCGTGCATCATGCTGGTAAATTCAGATGTAGGACACTCTGACAAATGAAGGCACAGAAGACGATCCAAGCAGGGCGACAGGTCAACAACATATAGATAATCCAAGACCGGTACCAGTGGCAAACAATGAAATAAGTGACTGCTGCAACATGCAGACTAAAACAATTCAAACACTTATAAAGAGCTAACACAGATAGCAGATAGCCATCGTCAGGATGCTGCCAAACCACAGCAGATTAAGACACAACATGTTCACACAGTTCAGAAATGTAGAGTCCGCCTATTACACACTTCGGATGGAAAATATATCAACAGGTGATGCAGGTTTACCCAATACATGCATACTGGATGATTTGGGACACACTCTGGCTGTCGCACTGAGGTTCGGAACGTCCTTCTGAGGGAATAACAACATGAAACGAGTCTGAAAAGGCGGCGAATTGCTGTTGCCAGAGAACACGCCTGGAAGTGAATGTTATGAAATCTATATGGTAAAATCCAATACCAATTGTATACGTATCCCTTTAATGTTCAATGCGCGCAATACATTTCCACAACAACTCCTTCCATCACACCACACCCACCCCAACGCAAACCCAAACAGTTATACTCACCTGATGCGTTCTTCAATGTGTGGTCATATGCCGGGCCAGTGTCCTTTGTCGGAGTTGATCCTTTGTGAAGAACCCAATCAAAAACGTCCCCATTCAAGTTATGCCAGCCACATCCATCATCGGACTCAAACGTACATTGAGAATATGCAGGAAATTTGTCTGAAGACGAAGCATTGATTTGTCTAATACGTGTGGCTAAAGCTAAACCACGCCCATTCGACCACCTAATGTGACACCGACGATAACATTTATTTATAAGGAGATGAATTGGTCATTATCCGCTACCGAATTGGTCGTACCAACACGTGCTAGATTAAGGAGGTTGTCACGGATCTGCTAAAGGAAACTGTATTTATTTGACATGTGATGTAACATCTGTACATATGTCTGTCTCTTATCGCAGAGACACAGGCATATCCTCGCCCAACATAGTGGGCCATGCAGCTAATTTCGTGGTACGCCATAACGTAAAAAAATAGAACGGCCTACGTCATGGTGCATCATCGCCAATTCATATGCGTTCGCCAACTGTGTCGTTGGCCCCACGCCCTTCCCCACGCGGTCACGTCCCTCAACTTCCCACGCGGCGACAGAACCTATTGTAAATGTTGACTCCATTTGCAATCATATGTCTAACACGAAAATGTGTTTGAATTCCGCCAATATTAAGGTTCTGAGACCAGCTACCACATCTCCCAAACCAACCCGGGGCAGGGACTATTGTAAACTCACATAGCTAATTTTATTGAATTCCACCAACTGTGTCCAATGTTTAGGTCATTGGCTAAACAGCTTTACGCGGCTTGATAAGAAGTTTTGGATAAAGACTTGTGTATGAGACGGACATTTATTTAATCATGCCATCGTGTATTAAGTTTCTTTTTAATTTTATGTACAGAAAAATAACATAAGCATTTAGCTCACGCGATTGTGACATCAATACAACACATGACATATTGAAATTAGTGCCTATTAACATGTTTCAGTTTATATCCTCAAGACAAACATCCATCCAATACTCAAGTGCTGTGAGATGTAGCTAGCAAATCTACAACATACTCCCCAAATAATCATAGGATGCTAGATGCGGATAATCAATGAATACTCTCTAATATAGTTATGACGTCATACCACATCCTTCTTGCTCGTCATCCCCAAACAGGCAGTCATTTCGAAGGTCGCATACCCGATCATGCGCAATACAGACGGATGTATTACACTGAAACTCCATATCCCCGCATGGTGGATCTGACTGAATTGAATCTGTGTCATCTACATGCAGATGTAAAGAAGAATAATCCCAATATTGTAAATACAATATATGAGTAATGTCATCATCATCATCATCATCACCATCATCACCATCATCATCACCATCATCAGCATCATCACCACCATCATCATCATCACCATCATCATCATCATCATCATCATCATCATTATCATTATCATCATCAGCATCATCAGCATCATCAGCATCATCATCATCATCTTCGCGGAAAACACCACAACCATCACCATCGTCGGCGTATTTAGTAACCAGGACCATCAGTTTGTTTGCACAATAAACACGTGCAACATTTACTTTGCATAATTAAGAGAATGAAATGTTATAATAGCAACACCCGCATGCATACCTGAAGAACAGTTCAACATTGTGACTTCATCGAGTGCAATGTAGCTGTAACCATAGCCTTTCCGCAGCTCAAAGGTGATTTGAAAAGGGGAGATAATTCTGCCTATATCGATTGTTTGTTGGACCCACCTGCGTAAGACATATTACATCAAATGATTAAAACAAGCAAATACGTTCGATTATGAACGCACGCACACGCATTTACTCACTCACTCACACAGGCACGCACGCACGCGCCACACGCATGCAAGCACACATGCAAATTTGCACTCATACATACATACTTGTTCCCGCGCTCCTCATATATCCTAGCAATCTCATGAATGATGTTGCCTGTTCGAAGCTGCACGAACATAGGACCCACGTAAACTCCGAATATATTAATCAGATACTGAATTCGACATCGGGGGCCACTTGACCCGTACCAAGGACTGGTCAGCTCGGCCGTAGATGACGTCTTAGCGGTGCTCGTAAACAAGGCGTACCGTCCTGAAAAGGGTTTAGTAGTAAAGGATTAATTTGTGCTTGAGTTACGGGTATCCTTCCAATCAATGGACACTGTTATTAATTGCAGAAACACAAACTTGAGTTTCATCTTACGCTTGAACGACATTAGAGAAATTTTTATCAAATGTGATCTTGTCTCTGATTAAATAAAATCTAACAGACTTACACAAAATTGACAAAGCGGCCGTATAAAAGCGGACATAACCTGACCATAACGTCTGCTAACATCAGTAGTTTAAACAAACCATTGTGATTTCTACACGATGGAATCGTTGTGTCACGTGCATTTGATATCATCAACATACCGCAGATTCTTCAATGGAGAAATTCAGTCTTGGCTCTGATCCGTCCATCTCTATCTAAGCTCCACCTACAATTTTCACCTGTTGGGATCGCTCGATCACCGCATTCCCTGAATCTCAATTTTCATAAAACTATACAATCATGTAAGCTGTTGAACATTTTAAAACTAATTTGACTGGGTGATATTGCTGCCTATCGCAGCAACAGCGCCCGGTCAAATTAGTTTCAAAATATTCAACAACATACCTATTTGTCTATTAAATATTAAAGACATACAATTCGTACAACAACGGTTAGTCCGTCACACATTACACATTCGAGACGAACTTAGCTACGTCATTCATAACGTAATTGATTATGGCATCATCCTACATGTCATGTAATTGTGAATCTGATTGGTAGAGTCACTGGAATCCTCCATTTCTCCATCAGCTGATTGTGATGAGGAGGAACTACGCCGGATGCGATTCAGGTTACCTTGCGGCAACTGTATCTTCAGCTTAACAACACATGACATGCCCATACCCTCCAATGTCAAAGCCAAAATACCACTAGAGATGGGGTATGCACATTATGGTGTTTTTATTGACAAAGAAAAGGGGCGCAATAAGGAGCTGGTACCACTCACTACCCGCAAAACTGCTCAAACCCGCGAACAGTCTCATGCATAAAGGTAAAATCAGGCATGTTTGACATCAGAGAGACGGATGATGAAGATAGCATCCTTCCTTGCGAAGAGAAGTTGGGGAGAACACTATTTTGGGCCCACTCCACTGAAGTTCAGTTAGAATTGGAAATCCTTTCGTTGTGTAGCAGGAAACCTGATTTTGCTGTCCCTCTGAAAGCTATGGATTTGCGGCTGTATATTCAACATGACACTCAAGTGGCACCGATACAATGCTATATGTGTCTCAATAGTGCTATTCAACTGCGAAAGCTCCTCAGCTTCAAGGCCCCCTCAAGCAGACTCGATGTTTATCTTCGCGCGCACCCACAAGACATCACTAATCACCGCACGCCTGATCTCAAAACAGCAGTTTACCATTTGTGTAGCACGATTCCACTATCCTGGAACGTAGCGCATCAGCGATGGTCAATGTATGAACATGCCATTTGAAGCTGGAGTTGCTCACAAAGTGCTAGAATGTACATTTCCATGTGTGAAAAATAGGACGCAGGCAGAACACCCCAAAACACACTGATTACGTCCTTTCCGAATTGACTATTATCATAACTAAAGAAAATTTAGGACAAAAAGTAATATAAATGAGGTTATGATGCTTGGAATGGCATAACAGAGTGAAGAACTTCAATGCAAATTAATTCCAGCTGAAAGAATTGTTAAGCATTTCTCAGCTGCACACTAATCATCACTATCATGATTAATTAATATATCATTAGTATATTGAAGCGGTCATTGTTTGCATTACTACGTTGGGAAATATTGTCTATGTTGTATTTAGCGGCTGCCATTTTCAGCCTAACAAACACTCCCAGTCGCATATGGACCACGAGTCTCGCCGATCTTCCTCTTTCTTAGGAGATATGCTTTTCAATAACGCACTACCTTTCATTCTTTTGCCGTAGCTCAACTACCGAATGTGGGCAATCGCCAATAGGTTCGTCTTGCACGCATTCCTTCCTTTGCACAGGACGAGTAGTGTTCTCCCTTAAGTACAGTGTAGCCGATGGCTGTTGTAGTTTATGAGTATAACATCTTACATATCGTTAGTAAGATGAGACACAACCCGTATTTTCTTCACTGGACGGGCACAGATATGGATAGTAACGCTTTAACGCTCACGCCAGCCAAAACGGCTTCAACAATGGTCATGCGAAATGTTCATTTGCAGACAAAGAGAAAACTATTTTTGACAATATACTACTGGAATGACCGATTCCATAAGAGAGGCAGTCAATCCAGTGATAAGTTCTACAGATCCCATAATTCGAGGGTTAACTTATGAAATAACTTTAATTAATTAACTATTTGACACTATAATTGTATTATCTTAATTACCAAGTTTCCTTCCGGTATGTGTCTTAGAGTGAGGTAGAATGGGATTAGTCAAGTCCTCAGTACTGGTTACTACAAAACCAGACGACGTCCAGTCACAGCGAGAGTCGAAGTCACAGAGCAGACCTGGTAATTATAGAAACAGAATTTCGAATTTTAGTCAACATTGCTTATGAGTTGACAACGAAGCTGCTTATTGTTCTCACTGGCGTGGTGATGATCATCCACACACTGCATAGAGAACACTGATGACGACATTGATGTTGATGATGATGATGATAGTAGTTGCGTACACGATATTGTATTAAGACAGTACTGGTTTACAAATGATAAAACAAATTATCTTAGGAATGCAGTCAATTAAACAGCTGGTAAAGAAACACGACCTCTGTCAAATATAAATGAATAAGGCACATTATGCTATGCGTATGCCACATTCCAATGAACATATTCCTGTTTTCAGAGACGTGGAGCGATCGATTGAATGATTCACAGCAAAAGTAGTGAAAATAAAACTGTTTAAATTATACTTTTAGAGGCTTAAACTGTGAGCCTATACGTAATGAAATGAAATAAATCTTAACATATGATGACTTCATTGTGTATAAACTAACATAATAAGGCACGAGCCTCTATTGCAATTTCGCAACTTAAAAAAGTATAATCTTCTTCGTCTTCTTTTCGATCGCTGGTATCACACTTGGAGAGCCGTTCTCAAGATGGAATCTGTGGTTTTCTGCAGTTCTTCCACAGGCCCATACAGTTTTTCAAGAAAAGAGGTTGACAAAGGCCAGATCTCTTCTCTCAGTAGCTGATACGTACTGCAACATTGAAGTATGTGCTCTGTTGTCTGTTATGCTTCTCCATAAGGACAAGCGGGTGATGTCGTAAGGTGGAACCGCCTGTACATGTGTTGGTTTAGTCTGCTGTGTCCAGTTCTGAGACGAAAAATGGTCACTTGCTCTGGCCTCGAGAGATGATGGTAGGCATCTTCTGATTGAGGTATTCTATTAGAGTGACTTGATGATAGCCTTCGTCTCTGTATGGGTAACCATGTTTTCTGTCTGATTCTCTTCTGCACCCACCTTTGCCATCTTGTCTGCTTCCTCATTTCCTTGGACTCCACAGTGTGATGGGATCCCCTGCAATGCTATCCGAAAGCATTTGATGGTCTGTAGTGCTTCTTCAAGTTGTGGCAGCTTACCTTTGGTGATCGCCTCAAGGACGGAGCGGGCATCAGATAAAAAGACAATCTGTGCAATAGGGTATGTTGTTCTGCTGATGGTATTAGCTGCATGGACCATTGCTTCGACTTCAGCTCTGTAGTTTGTGCAGTGTTTGCCTGTCGGTATTGCAGCTGGCTCATGTTGTCCGTTTGGATACTGTATGTGCGGTCCGGCACCTCCGCTCCTAATTGCATCTTTGGCTGATCCATCTGTGTGGATCCTTATCCATGTCTCCTGAGGGTACATTTCTTCCAGCATGGCTAGGGTCAGGGCCTTCTTGCTCACATCACTGTGTTCATCTTTGGTTGTGAGATGCGGTACTGCGGTGCGAATAGCTATGCTCTCCTAGTTTGTTTTCCAAGGGTGGAAGATCAAGGGTGAGGTTTGGATCTTCTATTTGTGCTGGCAACATTTCTTGGTGTTTCCTTTGAAGAGCTTTTTCTCTTTCACAAAACTTGATCTTTTAAGTCTTCCTGATGACAGCTGTGCTTGCTTGATCTTCATCGGGTGGTTGTTGAACGAGTTGAACTTTGCAGCTTGGATCAGTGCTTTGCATTCCCTTCCATTGCTAAGTGGGGGGATGCCTGCTGTCTGCTCCATGTTTTCTACTGGTGCTGATCTCATTCCAACAGTGATGATGCGCAGTTGCTGGTTTTGTACTCTGTCGAGGTTCTGTTGATGCGATTTAGCGGCTGTCATCCATGAGCTGAATCCATACTCAAGGTGTGGTCCTACGGCACCTAGGTAGATGGTCTTGAGGATCCTTTCATTGGCACCCCACTGCGTTCCTGCCAGCTTCCTCATGATGTTTAGCTTTCCTCTGGCCTTTGCCTCTGCGTTCTGTATGTGCTCCTTCCATGTTAATCTTCTGTCGTAGGTGACTCCCAGGTATGTCTGCTGGTCCTCATACTCGAGTGGAGTACCGCCAAGTGTCAGATTGCCAACCTTGGCTTTGGTGGACAGTGAGAATAGCATGCCTGATGATTTTTCTTTGTTGATGGCATTACATCAGCGATTGGCCCAAGCTGTAATTCTGCCCAAGGCGAGCTGCATTCTGTACGTGACAGTCGTTGTGTACTCCTCGGTGCACCAGAGTACGAAGTCATCTGCATAGAGGGCTGCTTGGATTCCATTGGGCAGCTCGGCTACAATGTCATTAATGAAGAGTATGAACAGAGTTGCTGATACTCCGCCTTGTGGCACCCCTTGTCTCAGCAATACATTCTGTCCAGATTGTCCATCCACAAACACCCTAGCTCTGCGATTGTGTAGGTATGACTTGGTCCCTCGGAACATGTTGCCACCGATGCCTGTGCTCCGGAGCTTCACGAGGTGGCCATCCTTCCACACCTTGTCAAATGCCTTCTGCAGATCGATAAAGGCAGCTAGCATCACCTTCTAGGCTTGAAAAGTGTCCTCTATGACCTGTGCAAATATGTTGTTTGATCTTCTGTGCTCCTATATCTTCTGAAGCCGGCCTGCTCTGAAACTATATTGTTCTCCGACTCCAGGTGCCACTGCAACCGCTGGTCGATGATGCGCTCCATGGTCTTGCATATGCAGCTTGTAAGACTGATAGGACGGTAGCTCATCACTTTCGTCTTGTTTTTGCCTCTTTTCAGAATAGGAGTCATTCTGGCTTCCTTCCAACACTGAGGAACCTCTCCATTTGTCCAACTGCGATTAAAGATGTCTAGCAACTTGCTTGCGGAGAGATGCCTTACCACGGTGTTGGATCATTTCATTCGTAATGCCATCTGGCCCGAGAGATTTCTTCTTCTTTAATTGGCGGATAGCCTTCTTCAGTCCTGCTAAACTAATGTCAACTTTTATTGCATCGTGAGTGTTGGTGTCTGTTCTTTCCTTTTGCTCTTTTCTAACCTCTTTTTGACGCATCCGTGGTATAGAAATGTTGCTTTCTTTCGCAAAGGCATTTGCAGCCATCTTTCCTGTCAGTGTTTGTCCATCTTCTTCAAGAGTAATCTTCTCTCCCCCGACACCCTCATCATTCAGTGCTTTAGTCAGTCTCCATAGCTTTGTGGTGTCTCTCTCTAAATTAAACCCTGCTGTATTTTCCGTCCAGCTTCTTCTTTTGGCCTCCAGCTTGGTATTTAGATACCTGGCGTAATTTGTTGTAGCGTGAAGTGGTTTTGATGACAGGGATTACTCTCTGCATCTTCTCTGGCCTTGTCTAGTTTATCATGTGCTGCTTGCAGTTCTGTTGTCCAGTAGGGGCGGTAGTTTTTCCTGAACCCTCGAGGAATCGCTTCGTTGGCAGCCTTGAGGATACTTGAATTAAATTCCTTGCCCACATTGTTGATGTTTCTCCCTTCTACTCCAATATTTTGGGTAAGCTCATTGGAACGAATGCCGAACAAACTCCAATTTGCCTTTTTGTAGTTCCACCTTGGATGTTGAGGTGATCCTGTCGAAATACTTCCAGAAAGAGAGAGGAGGACCGGGCGGTGGTCGCTTCCCCATAACTGCGATCCGACCACACTACTGAGGTTTCTGTGAATGTCTTCTGTACAAAATGCCAAGTCCGGCATTGTTGTCGAGTGCCACCGGCACGAGTAGAAGGTAGGCTGATCTGTGGGATCGTTGACAAGTAAAAGGTGCTTTTCATCTTGCCATGCTTCAATGTCTTCTCCTCGTTTATCAAGTGTTCGGTATCCTCAGCTCTGGGGCTGGCTATTAAAGTCTTCGGCAATGAGGAAGTGGCAGTCCGGGACCTGGATTGTGTCAAGTAAGAGATTCTTGTCATTAGGGCAATAATAATTGACAATGTCAATCACAGAGTTGCTGGTTGTTACCTTGATCTTGATATATTCTGCCTCTTCTATAAAGGTTTTGATCTGGTTGGCGTTCACGCTGTTTCGGACCAAGGTGATCGGTGATAGCCTTTCTTTCTTCCTTTTCGATCATACCGGAAAATCTGGTAACCTCTGATCTTAAATGGTTTTACTTCTTGCAGGTGTGTCAGATATCAGCAGATATCAATGTTGTTTCGTACAGGAATTGCTCGAGCTCTGATTTCTTGTTGGTAACCCCTTCTACGTTCCAGTTCATGATGTTGATTCTGGGGTTCTCTTTGGGGTTGGTCTTCTCTTTCGGTTGGCCACTAGCTCTCCATCCTCGTCCCCTGGCTCCACAATACGAGTTGATGGGACCTCCAGTAGGTGAGGGTGGGCTCCTTCGAGGCGTGGAGCCCGGCGCTGCACCTGCCTGGCGGATCCTCACAGGACGTGCACCATTTCGGTTGATTCGATCTCCAAGTGTCATTTCATTAGCGTTATGCATAATGCTCTGGTTAGCCTCTCCAAATGTCTGGATTGACATCCAGTGGGATTAAACCCCGGCGCCACGTTAATAATTTATATGCAATGGAATCATCATATGTTAAGATTTATTTCGTTTCATTACATATAGACACATAATTTAAGCCTATAAAAAAATGTAATTTTAACAATTTTATTTTCAAGCAACCTGGTGTGAATATGCATCTTTTAGTAGCTTTTATATGATGCGTGCCACCAAGATGACAAACATACACTAGCAGTTCTTAGGCGAGAAGAACATTTGAAAGCTTGATGATAATTTCACACAATAGTGTCACTATATGTGACAAATGCTTCGAGGTGAAGTGCCAGCTAAATTAAGTCGTGTGAGTCATATTGGAGGGATCCGTTCAGCGACTCATCTAACTGATGCCATGATAAGAACTATGTTACATTATATCTAATGTCACAATCAAATGACGCCTGCCTGCCTGACTGGCTGTTGATCGGTCGGTCGGTCTGTCAGTCAGTCGGTTGGTTGGTCTGTCGGTCTGTCAGTCGGCTTGTTTGTCTGTCTTCGGCAGTATATCAAAGGCTACTGCTCCGGCATGGCTCGAATCTTAACAGAAAGATGTAACATGTCGTGCAACTCCCAGACGCTGGTCGTGCGTGGGATTAAAGTAACAGGGTGGGATCGGATCAAATTCTCAATTGACGAATACCTCCAGAACTGCTGGTCTGATTTATGACAAATTTTAACACAAGAAATGTGACCGTGCACTAGAATTACACACATTTGGGAGTCATATAAATAAATCCGGAAAATTGGCCTAAACCTGGAGAATACGAAATAAAATGTTACACTGTGTTAACAATTGGAGGGCGAAGATTCCCTTGTTAAATAATTGACCTCTTACCACATCTCATTTCGTCTTCTCCCATGGCACAGTCTGGATGGAAATTACATCTTTCTGATGGACGGATACAGCTATGATCATTACACGTCCCCAACTCAGTCTCAGAACAATCATCTGAGAAAGAAAATCAACATCACAACTTTTCGCATCAGAATAGTGGACTACTAATATCAAGGCTACATAATTGCAAAGGTAACCTCGGTAACGAGTATGCTACGAATGCGTTTCTCTCAGTGAATTACTTAGAGGCTATGAAGTGACGTTGCCTGCATGCCTGACTAACCGACAGACTGACTGCAAGAATGTATGCTCACCTGCCTGCCTGTCTACCTATTTGCCAGCCTGTCTGTCTGACTGCATATCTGCCTGTCTGCCAGCCTGTCTACTTTCCTGCCTGCCTGCCTGCCTGCCTGCCTGCCTGCCTGCCTGCATGCCTGCCTGCCTGCCTGCCTGCCTGCCTGCCTGCCTGCCTGCCTGCCTGCCTGCCTATATGTATGCCTGTCAGCCTGCCTGCCTGCCTGCCTGCCTGCCTGCCTGCCTGCCTGCCTGCCTGCCTGCCTGCCTGCCTGCCTGCCTGCCTGCCTGCCTGCCTTCCTGCCTGCCTGCCTGCCTGCCTGCCTGCCTGCCTGCCTGCCTGCCTGCCTGCCTGCCTGCCAGCCAGCCAGCCATCATGCATGCCTGCCTGCCTGGCTGCCTGCCTGCCTGCCTGCCTACCAGCCTGCCAGCCTGCCAGCCTGCCTGCATGCCAGCCTGCCAGCCTGCCAGCCTGCCAGCCTGCCAGCCTGCCTGCCTGCCTGCCTGCCAGCCAGCCAGCCTGCCTGCCTGCCTGCCTGCCTGCCAGCCTGCCAGCCTGCCAGCCTGCCTGCGTGCCAGCCTGCCTGCGTGCCAGCCTGCCTGCGTGCCAGCCTGCCTGCGTGCCTGCCTGCCTGCCTGCCTGCCTGCCTGCCTGCCTGCCTGCCTGCCTGCCTGCCTGCCTGCCTGCCTGCCTGTCTGCCTGCCTGCCTGCCTGTCTGTCTGTCTGTCTGTCTTTACATTGAAAAAACCGCATTGGCACAGGAATTTAATTAACAATTTCTTTACCTAAATTTGTCCTATCGAGACCAAGTTTAGATTTACTTAGAGTAGTCCCCCCTTGAGATTAGTTGGGGTAAAATGAACTTATCAGTAGGTCGCTTTAACAGGTAAAGGCTGGGATTGATCCTACATTATAGAGAAATCACACACACACGAATGCACACGCACGCACGCACACACGCACGCACGCACGCACGCACGCACGCACGCATGCATGCACGCACGCACCAAGCACGCACGCACGCACGCACGCACGCACGCACGCACGCACGCACGCACGCACACATCTGAACGAATGCATGCAATAATACATGCACACAGTAATACATGCACGAATGCACGCAATAATGCATGCATGAACGCATGCACGAACGGACGCACGAATGCATGCACGCACACAACCACGCACTAATGTACTCACGAATTAATGCACCCTCACCCGCATACACACACGCACACATACACCCACGCAAGTATAGATGCACACACGTACGGATGTACGCGCACACACCCACACACATACACACATACGAACAAACGCCCTGACGAACGAACGAACGCACGCACGCACGCACGCACGCACGCACGCACGCACGCACGCACGCACGCACGCACACACACACACACACACACACACACGCACGCACACACACTTTTGCAGACACAACATTAAAAGATGTCCTACGGATATGATTTCATGTTGCCCCACCGTTGATTTTGGTTGGGATTAGATTTATTTAAGAATAGGTAGGGAGGGATGAAACCTTGTCATTGTTATCAGGAACTATAAGGTCTAACTAAATCTTTCAGGTTTGGATTTCTATTGTAAGCTGTTACTGGTCGTGCTTTGATCGGTTCCTTTAATTTAGATTGTAACTGTGAATATTCGTCTTTCATGGTTTTCGCTAATTCAACATTACGTCTATTGTATATGAGTTGAAATGGGATAATTTTGTTCTTTTGTGATATTCCCGAATCTACATTTATTCCAAATGGTGCTTTTGTTTGGAGTGTTCTAATCCAATGGCCTTCTCGGATTTTGCGAAACGAACTCGTTTCTTCCTCACTATCGAAGGTCGGAATCTGTTCTATTGGCATGATTTCAAAATGATGTTCAACTGAATGATCAGGAAGTTGGAAATGTTGAGCAATTGGCGTATCTGCTGAGGTGTTAATATCAGAAACGTGGCGTCTAGCACGCACTCTAAATGCATTTTTTGTTTCACCAACATACTGTTTCTGGCAAAGGGCACAATTGATCAAATAAACTACATTCTCAGAATCACAATGCATATTAGTTCGGATATGATATTCATTTTTATTTTGAAAGCTCAGGAATGTTTGTTGGTTTACAATAAAGTTGTTTACTTTGCATCTATTTTTGTCGCATTTAGAAACTGATCCATCGCACATGATTGGTTTATTGTGTTTAATTTGGACAGGCTCAAACTCGGGTCCGCTAGAGGTTTTAGATTTTCAAGCTCATTGATGGTGTCTGCTTTAATTTTTCGAAGAAAACGGGCTGAATAGCCTCGTGCTTTCAAAGCATCAAACAGAGTAGAGCATGCACTATTCAGATTTTGCCTGTTGCTAGAGTTTCGAAAAAATCTTATGATTTGCGATTTGATCAAACCTTTAAATGTGTGTGGGCCTACCCACCTGTCCGTCCGTGCGTCCGTCAGTCCGCCCGTCCATCCGCCCGCCAGCCCACACGCCCGTCAAACCACCTGCATATCTGTCTCTATGTCTGCTTCGCAGCTTAGCCGCACCACATTAGATAGTGCAGTGGTGTGTGTTCAGTTTCACACGGACAGTGCGGAAAAGTAACGGATGTAGTCTCAGGGTGTCTGGCAGTTTTTATTAATTTCAAAATCTTCATCATAATTACTCATCATTATGTATGTATTTACGGCATCCAGAGTATAAAACGGATGTCCTTGCAGGTGACGCATTAATGGGCGAATTATCCATAATTCTCTTTGAGTCCTACCTATTAATGACCACTGTATATTTCAGGAAAATAACACATATTTGTGACCACTGGCTAATCGAGAGAATACGTTCTATACATTAAACATCCCGGGGCGAAGCCGACACAAACCTGCTCCATTAGTGGTTTTGAGGAATGTCTACTTACTGGCAAAGAAAATAATATTTTGTAAATTTACAACTTGAATGACTGGCTCGGTAACCGAGCCAGACAGCCAGTCATTGGTAAGTTAAACCAAACAGTCTTATCTTCTCTTGACCTGCAAATGGGCATTTAGATGCACATATTTTAATCTAGCCATTAACGTGTTATGACTTTTCGTTTTGATCGCCAATTTTTGAAAACCTAATCTGGTACGAAGCAAACCAAAGGGTATGAATATGCTGACAACAATGTGGCAGAATGCTAACGCTATCAACTTTGATTGCAAAATATTGACCGGTAGCATAATAACATATTAACCTACATGAACGTACAATTCTCCTACTCGGGTTTCCAGATAGTGGTAATAAGACCGAGTGGCCTGACCGATTTTTCATAATGACCGGACATAGTGAGCGACGTGACGAAAACTGCGGCGTTAAGTAGTTCATGCCATCGCCAGTCTCTTAAAACTGCTTTTGCAATGGTTCTGCGTTCTCCTTCCATGCCTCCGGGGAGTGATTCAAGTTATAATCATTCCACAGATTTTGGCAGAATAATACGTACAATGGACCTTTCCATTTTTAGCTATGTCCCGCCCATCACTAGCTAAGCTCCACCCACACCTCGCTGTGTTTGGATTGATCGATCACCGAATGCCCTAGCTATCAATTTCCTGAAAACTATACAGGGAAGCTGTTGAATATTTTGTAACTAATTAGACTGGGTGCTGTTGCTGCCATAGGCAGCAACAGCGCCCAGTCAAATTAGTTTAAAAAAATTCAACATAATATTTATTAAATAGTAAAAGCAAACAATTTGTATAACAGCCCATAGACCGTCATCAAATATGCGTTTGTGACGTACTTATCGCCGCCATTCATGACGTCATTCATTATGATGTCATTGTACACGCCACGTAGTTCATTATGACATCATATGATGGGTGGGTACTCTGGAAAGGTAAATTATGTTGACAGAGCTAGCAGTGATAGATCTAATCTGAACACACGCCGCCCATTCGAAACCTTGCATTAGAATAGAAAGAATAGAAACTTAGGTCACACCCACACATACAGACCATGAACATAATGACGCAACGACGATAATGGCTACAATGATTGCAAGGACGAGAAAGCTTATAGTACCGATTACGAAGCTGACGAGACCACCACCACCACCACCACCATCACCACCACCAGCACAACCGCCACCACCACCACCACCACGACCACCACCACCACCACCACCACCACCATCACCACCACCATCACCACCACCACCACCACCACCGCCACCACCACCACCACCACCACCACCATCACCACCACCACCAACAACAACAACAACAGCAGCGGCGGAGGCAGCAGCAGTGGCAACAGCAACAGCAGCAGCAAGAACAGCAGAAGCAGCAACAACAACAACAACAACAACAACAACAACAACAACAACAACAACAACAACAACCACCACCAACAACAACAACAGAGGAAACAGCAGCAGTAGCAACAGCAACAGCAGCAGCAATAACAGCAGCAGCAGCAGCAGAAGCAGCAACATCAACAGCAGCAGCAACAGCAGCAACAGCAACAACAAAAACAAACAAACAAACAACAACAACAACCAACAACAACAACAGCAGCGGAAGCAGCATCAGTAGCATCAGTAGCAACAGCAACAACAAAAACAAACAACAACAACAACAACCAACAACAATAACAGCAGCGGAAGCAGCATCAGTAGCAACAGCAACAGCAGCAGCAAGAACAGCACAGCAGCAGCAGGAACAGCAACAACAACAGCAACAGCAACAGCAACAGCAACAGCAGCAGCAACAACAACAACAACCAACAACAACCAAACTCCAACTGCTGCCGCCTCCGCCATCACCATCGTCCCTGCTGACGCCTTCGCCGCTGACTCTCAGGATGGTGAGCTTTTGAAGAAGTGTGATAGAGAGTATTACAAGGGATTCAAATTGCTTGTAGAATATAACGTAAATTACTGTCAAAACTGTTTAATATAAATGCATTAGCAAATAGTCCTAAAATTATCCGCATATATAATAAGGTAGAGCATTGTCTCTAGCCGTCGCATTAAATCCTAGTAACTGAAATACCAAATATATCAATTACCAAATACTAAATGGACTGTAAAATGGACTAAATGCCAGCCCAGCGATCCATATACTTAATATTGATAGAATTAGTCTGCACGTGAAGACAATAAAAATAGCCGCGAAATACTCTCAGGAATACTAATATTGATATTGCTATGGTAAGAACATATGGAGTGAGAATATATAGGTTCGAATCTTATCATGAAGAAGAAATTTATAGGATGAGAAACAGTCTTAGGATAAGAGACACATGGTAAATTTAACGATATAAAATGATCAAGACGCCCGAAAAAAGGCTCTACAATGATGCTGAAGCGTGCCCATTTGCAGGTCAAAAGCATATTATTTTCCCATAACCGAGCCAGTCATTGCAATTTTCTCTGCCGTCATTCTTCCTAGCACATTTGTCGCTCAATTCGCGTGTCGGTGATAGGTGTACATGGATACACTCTGTATAAACTTTATTAAAAAAATATCTGCCTGTTTGAGTTGTTCTGCTGCTACAGCGAGAATATCATCTAGACGGTTCCTTTCCACGTGTATGACGTACTCCCTCGTCTGCGTACTCCATCCCGAGTGGGGGACGCTGGTTAGATACTGCGAGGGGGATTCGTAGTCTTGTGCCGTGCTTATGTACGGATGGTAGCGTTGTGACATGCTACTACGTAAGCAGCATTGAAAGATGCCATCTCCCTGTGGAGAGTCAATAGTTGTCTCGAACTCTGCAGAAAAGGCATTTTTACTCGTGCGCTCAGCTTGTGGACTGGCAATGACAGTCTTACTAGTTGCGGCTTATCGTTATCACATCCAGCCTGGAATAGTACTTCTTTGATCATTAGATAGTATTGGAAGCACGTGACATATCAATGCCCGTCTTGTGAAAGTCCCTGTGTTTGAACATGATCACTGACACTAACATTCACTTCGCCCACACAATGTTTGCGCACTGACGTCCTCGGTTAAATCCGCTCCGGCAGGCTCCAATGAAACAGTCAATATTTCCAATCGTTTACTGGATGCTGCCCAAAGTCACGATATGACGCAGGTTTACTGGTGCTCCGTGTGCCTTCTTGCGTTAGGCAGTACGATAAGGGCACCTTGGTCAACAGCGTCGATGGGGTTGTGCTGCCTAAACTTCCATGTAGGCAGAGTTTAGTCTGTCAGTTATTCCGTTTAGGATACTCTAGCATGCATACATAAACTGTTTATTGCTGACGTTATTGTTCCCAGATACACGTCTATTACTCGTGGTTGTAACTGCATCCTCAACGTCAGTCGTTTCGATTGGAGTTTCAAAATTGTGTAACGTAGCATTGTCTGGATCCATGAATTTGTTCTTACACCATTCTCCGATGACATCTGCATTCGGCTGTCTGACTCAGTACAATATTGCTACACGAGCGTGGCTCAGTGCACTACAGACTTTGACAAATACTGCTCGTTCTGTACCAGACAACACCGACAACTTGTGCTGCCACACGCAGGCTGGGACTTTGGATGTTAGACGATAACATGTTCATGACTAATAATAATTCACTTTAGTTTGTAATAATGCACTACATGATAGCGTGGCAACACGCAAGCGAAGCGGCATTGGCCAGACATCAACATGTGCTTGGTTATGCTCATGGTGTGTACGCATTGATTAGGGACAACCATATACACAACTACACGCGCCGTTGGCGCACATTGATCTGAGCAAATGCGCGCATCGGACCAGATCATATTCCCCTTAGTATCGTACAGCGTCACTTTAGTATGGGGGTTTCCAGTACAATGCACTACATCTACGCTCTATTTGCGTTCAAATTCAAATATAATCGTGTGACTGGGAACCGATTAAACAGCACATACCCACTCACGCAGAGATCAAAAGTGTGTTCAATACTTCATCTACTGTCAATTAATCAATTAATCACGCACAATTGTCCATTTCGATGTCCATAAGCCTGCTCATGAATTGAAGGAAAATGTGTTCGTTCCAGTGCAGAAAATTATAAAGCCTGCCGAATAATAAATAAATTTGATCCTGGACCCCAACAATCTTTATTCAATTTTGTCACAATAAATAACTCAAACAATAGAGGGATCCGTTTCTAAATTTTCTCCACCCATAGACCTTTCCACTTTATCCATCCATCATATGACGTCATAATTAACTACGTGACGTGTAGAATGACCTCATAATCAATGGCGTCATTATGACGCCGTGAATGACGCAGATAAGTACGCCACGAACGCATAATCGAAGACGGACCATACGTTATTGTACGAAGTGTATGTCATTACTATTTAAGAAATAGTATGTTGAATATTTTTAGACTAATTTGACTGGGCGCTGTTACTGTTATTGGAAGCAAGTCCCAGTCAATTTCGTTTCTAAATATTTAACGGCTTATCTGCACAGCTTTCTGGAAATTGATCGTCAGGGAGGTCAGGGGTCGATGGGATCCCAACACAAGCGATGTGTGGGTGGAGCTTACCTAGAGGTCGGCGGGGCTTAGCCAAACTGGAACGGTACATTGCAAGTCATGCGCGTGCTGTGATCGACTTATATATTTGAACCTTGAATGCTCAGAAACCAAATAACAAGTAACCTGCAGGATACTTTGAATCTAATTTGACTTGGTGATGTTTCTGCATATGCGTTACATCATTTTGATTATGACGTCGGCTAACAAGTGACGTATTTGGATATGACGTCAGCTACTTGAGTAACAGACCGGTCCCTTCATTGCGTTTCTAGGTGTTCGATAGTGATTCATTGGGTTAATCTTGTACCGTGTGATCATATTATATTACAACACGCATGGAAGTTGTTCCTTAAATGGCTGTCATGTTTTGGTTGATAAATCTCCCAAATCTGTTGTGATCTTGGGTCCAGCTTTCACAGCCAGTGCATGGGTGGCATCTTGTAAGATTTCCAAAACCTCTAAGCGAGTCCCATTTGACATGACTAAACAATTGTAGCTGGGTACCTTCAAGGTGGAGTGATTGGTACTTAACCTAATCGGTCTCTTTCTGGGATTAAACTAGCGCGTGGGTTGAGATAATTACACACGAGTCACAACATGCATTGAAAAGGCAATGTGAATGGAAGGCGTTTATGTCAACGAGGTAGCGGTGACTTTCAGTAAAATTGTTTCCAAAATATTAATTACGGTGGTAAGTAATACGTAAAATAAATAACAGAATATCGCGTAGGACATGCCGAATGAAATGCGCTATTAGTAGTAGTAGTAGTAGTAGTAGTAGTAGTAGTAGTAGTAGTAGTAGTAGTCGTAGTAGTAGTAGTAGTAGTAGTAGTAGTAGTAGTAGTAGTAGTAGTAGTAGTAGTAGTAGTAGTAGTAGTAGTAGTAGTAGTAGTAGTAGTAGTCATTGAAGTCGTGCTGATTTGGCTCTGCTATTAACGTAGGTTTAAGACGAATTCTACTACGCCTATATGCTTTATTTTTGTCTTGGTTCTTTATAAGTGTATATACGTTGATTTTGTTGTATTTCTTTTGGGAGATTTTCGCTGCTGTTTCGGCCTTGTTTGTCTAGCTGTATGTTGTCCTTTTTTAGTTGCGCTTGTCCGCCTTCTTTCACGTCGTTAAAAGCGCCTTTTATGTTGGTTGCGTTTGAGAACTGCATTAGCCTGGCCTGTTTGTATAGGCGGCTTTTCCTTCACCTCTGTTAGTGTGACCTACATGCAAACGCGCGGCTTTAAATGTGGTCTGGTGCGCTGCTGTTATCACATCATAAGAAATGTCATCTAAATATAAACGGACGTTAAGTTTGAAAATAACCACAAGAGGGTGGGACGTATCAGCCATAGACGTTTAGCATGGCTTAAAAGATATCGTCGGCGCTGGACCTATGGTGTTAAAGGGCCTTATTAATATTATTCGTAATATATGGAACACCACTTTGACCAATGCGCAGGCAAAGGAGAAGCTATTAGCAAACGATTTGACTGTTAAGGGGGAGGTTTGTGGAGTTGAAGAAATTGATGGCGATAAACTGGTGGTGAAGATTAAAGCGCCTTTGTAGATCCCTAATGAGCGGCTAACATCTGAGCTCAGCCAGTATGGGAAGATTCTGAAGGTGGAGAGAGAGACGTATCGATTTGACATGACGCTAGAGACTGGAGTTAGGCTAGTTTATTTCGATAAAGTGGATACACCGTTACCTAATAAATTGTCCATTGATGGAATTTTCATCCTTCCCTTATGGTACAGGGGAGAAGCTAAGGAATGCCGCATTTGTTCAAGTACTACCCATCTAGCAGGAGATTGTCCACAGAAAAACAAGTGCCTTATATGCGGTTCTACTGAGCATTTTAAATGGCGATGCCCTAATAAGATGGCCAATTCCACTGCATCAAAGCAACCTCAAAGCGGTGGATCAGTTGAAAAACCCTCTGTACCGATACGGGATAAGGAAGTTTTACCACCAATTACAGCGCCATTTCCAGTTGTAGCTGATGTGCATTTGCCATTAATGTCGTGTGCAGCGGTAGCAAGAACTGAGCCTAATGATGAAATAAACATTTTAGATGAAGGGATTGGTTTAACTCCAGTTGATGCTAGCGAAAATCAACCAGTTGATGGCGAGAATGTGAGTGACATTGAGTTTACTCAGTCAGAGAGTTTGGGATGTGGGCAAAATAAATCTAGGTCACAATTGACGGAAGACGAAGATTCCCCCCCCCCACTTCCTTTAAGTCAAATCTCGGGCATAAGTAGCATTAACCACAGCCCTGACAAAGGCGCAATAGGTGGAGGTATTTCAATGATGGATGCTATGGATACCCCTATTAATAATGGCGTAGGAGGAATTAAACGTCATCAAATTGATTCTGTATCTGAGAGTGAGGTGGAGGAAGAGGATATTGAGGATGACAATATGGCATTGGCTGGGTCAGAATACTCAGTCACTTCACATGCGACCAATGAAATGGTCATGTATCGTTCAGATGATGGAGAAACGCTCGTGCCCTATATAACAGCGAAAGGGGTAATTATACTATATACATTTAAGGTGTGATTCTGATGCTTCCAAGTACGGACATTTGGAAATTGTTCAGCTGAATAATCATGATTTTAACAGTAAGCTGGGTAAATGGGCTAAAAAACGAAATAATGGCAGTAAAAAACAAAATCCAATTAGATTTGCCCTTGTAGCGGTGTTGTATATTACCCTACTTATTATGATTATGAGCACCTTAAATTGTAGGGTATGAATACTGAATTAAAGCAAAGGTCTTTGTTGGAAGAACTTGAAGCATTACTTCAGGAAACTAAAATTCACAATCCTGAAGTATATAATTCATTTAAACAGTTCTTCAAAGGTGAATTGTACTTTTAGTTATCAACAGGCAATAGTGCAGGAGTTGCTATTCTTATTCTCCCCTGGTGCCTTAAATATGCTAATGTCGTATCATCATCAACTGATACAAATGGGCGTTGGGTGAAAATATCATAAACTATTTCTGACTCTGTTTTAAATATTATGTGTATTTATGCACCAACTTTACATGGTCCTCGGCATGCTTTTCTAAAAAGAATTATCGACAATTATACATGAAGGGACGGAAAATTTAGTACTAGGGGGAGATTTTAACTGTATTTTAGATGCAAATAAAGATAGACGGTCTTCAGTTATTTATGCTGACACATCCCACAAGGAGTTGAAACAGCTATGTGATCGAGAATGCTTATTCGACAGTTATCAGCTTTTGAATCCTGATGGAAAACAGTTCACTTGGTATCCACGTGATGGGCGTGTTGCATCAAGAATAGACATGATTTATTTGCAGGAGTCGTTTAAAGGTAAACTAACTCAGACAAAAACTGTACCTGTGGCATTCTCGGATCACAACATGCTGTGTATTACCCTAGATAATGCTGACTGGATTAAGCAAGGGAATGGATATTGTACATTTAATAACTCACTCCTTCATGATGCTAAATATTATCAGCTTATCCAACACTTTTGGCATTATTGGCTCGGGAAAAGGACTCATATGAAAATGTGATTCAATGGTGGGAGGAGGGTAAAAATAATCTGGCTCACATTCCACGGCAGTATGCTAAAAAATTAGCACGAGATAGACGAAGGCACAAGAACGTCTTGGATACACTTTTATTGCGAACCTCCAATAAAGTAGATAACGGACAAGAAGGCTATAGCGACCTTTTAATTCAAACAAAGAACAAAATAAATGAGTTAGATAAGTATATGTTTGAAGGTGCCAAAATTCGGTCACGAGCTCAGATGCAGGCTGAGGGTGAAAAACCTACAAAGGTTTTCTGCAGTTTGGAAAAAGATAGGGGCATAGGAAAGATTATTAGACTTGTAAAATCAAATGATGGTAACAATCTTGATTCAACAGCTGATATAACAAGAGCTGTTCATCATTTTTATCAATGTCTCTATTCGTCCGAAGGATGTGATGCTGCAGCAGCTGCAAATGTTTTAGGTAACATCAAGAAAACGTTGTCGGATTCATGCCGTGTAATGTGTGATCAATGTTTAACATTAACAGATTTAACTGAATCCTTACGTGGTATGAAGGCAAGCAAAACTCCTGGATGTGATAGCCTTACAGTAGAATTGTATAGCACATTCTGGAGTATACTAGGGCCATCATTGCTGCAGGTCGTACATGAAATTTTTGAAATTGGCAACCTTCCACCTTCCATGGCTCAGGCATACGTTCGAATAGTTTATAAGAAAGGTGAAAGGGAAGATTTGAGAAATTACCGACCAATATCTCTGCTGTGTGTGGATTATAAAATAATTTCTAGAGCTCTGTCACTAAAACTAAGCAGAGTTTTGGAAGAAGTGATTGACGCGGGATCAGACCTGTGGTATTCCAGGTAGAAGCATTTTAACAAACGTCTTTCTTATACGAGATTTAATTAATTTAGTGGAGAAAGAGAAAATACCAGCAGCAACCATTAGACTTGATAATTAAAAGGCATTTGATCGTCTAGAGTGGGATTTTCTTTTTAAGTCTTTACGTTGTATTGGCTAAGGGGGAAATTTTATTAAATGGGTCAAGATATTGTATACTAATATAAGTCGTCGATATTTGGTCAATACTCATTTAACTGACCCTGTAATTGCGTTCGACAGGGATGTTCATTGTCACCCATGTTATGTGTGCTTGCCATGGAGTCATTTGGGGCAACAATACGTGAAGATAAAACATTCAAAGGAATTGTCATACCAGGTATTGTAAGACTCTTGAATGTTTCACAATATTGTGATGATACCACAGTATTCATAGGAGATAATTATGATTTTAGTCGCGTAGAAAGGGCACTGGTTGAATTTAAGAAAGCATCTGGCCTAAAAATAAATAAGGATAAATCCGTTGGTTTGTTTCTTGGTGAGTGGAATTCCCGAAATGATGACGTCATGGGAATAAAGTGGTTAGACAACACTATTAAAGTGTTGGGAATTTACTTCAATAGGAAAATGGATCCCTCAATGAACTGGACACATCGCCTTACTAAAGTGAAACATATTCTAGCAGGTTGGAGGCGGCGTCATTTGTCAATTTTTGGAAGAACCTTTGTCATTAATAATTTGGCAATGTCCGGGTTGTGGTATACAGCCTCATTTGTACATATGCCAAAATATGTAGAAACTGAAATTAGTCAATTAATTCTTGCATATTTATGAAAATATAAAACTAACCTTGTATCACAGGCTGTGTGTGTGAACAAAAAACAAAATGGCGGGTTAGATTTTGTTCCCATACCAACAAAATGTGCGTCTTTAAAACTGAACTTTCTTTATGAATTACTTTATGAAGATTCGCCTTGGACAACCGTTTCACGCAAATTACTCCAAAGTTACATAAGGCCATTTCCAGTTGCAAGTATCTTCTTTTCAAATACGCCACCCCCAAATATTCGGACGATTCCTGGGATATATCAGGACTTACGCAAGGCATTAAGTATGTTTTCTAAAACCACTCAATCGCCATTGACATGGGGAGATGCTTTAAACCATTACCCTCTCCAATAGAGCTCTTTATTTCCAATCATTAGCAACTAACGGGATCCAGCACTTAGCAGATGTGATTGCACTTGATTTCCGAGCGTGGGTTTCCAGGCAGTCCCTATCAGAGAAATGTAAGCTGAGAACCATCGACGCTCAGAGATTATTAATTCAAATTAGGAAGGCAGTTCCTCCGGATTGGTTTAAATTACAAAATTGCACTAGCAAACAGGAAATAACTCCACCCATCTTGCTTTACGATGAAAATGTATTCAAATGTCATATGAGTTCCCATGACTGGTATACAGTTCTGATAAAAAAATCACGCTAAAACACCAAAAGCTGTTGCTGTTTGGAATGGTACATGTTATAAACCCTTTGAATGGAAAACTGTCTGCAAAAATGTGCACCTGCCCTCTATACCATATAAAGCAAAGAATGTAGCTTGGCGACTTCTCCATCGCAGACTTTGGGTTGGTCATCTTATTACAAACATGTCACGTCACAACCAGTAATCGATGCCCTCTTTGTGAATCGCAAGAGGAAACAATCGAGCACTTATTCCTTAAATGCTCAGTCATTCTTGAGTTCTGGAATCACATAGAGACAGGTTTAAAGGATTTCGGGAAATTGACAGCTACTATTATTTTATTTAGAGATTTTAAACATGTACAAATGCATCTTGCAAACAGCCTGCAAGATGTCCTAATTTGTCTTGTTACAATGGCGGTTTGGAGAATTTGGAATATAGATGTGCTAAGGTACTGGGCCATGAAAACATGAACAGCATGGTTTCATTGAAAGCGATTTTTCGCGCCAGTATGCTAATTTTCCTTCAAGGAGAACTTTTTCGGTTGATGAAGAAAGGGAAGATTGAAAGGTTTAAATATACATGGTGTGTAACCAACTTAGTAGAATTATCACCCATGAACTGGATAATTTTAAATTTATGAACACCACAGATCCTGTATTGAAGTACAAGAGGAGTTTAAATTAGTATTAGTTGAAAAAGAAAATCTGACTATTAACCCTTTAATGGCAGCATTTATTAAGGAATGTCAAACTATTTGCTGATTGAGTGACCATTTGCGCGCCGAGAGGAGAATATTTTGGAAATTTAGCACTGGAGTGGCTGGCTCGGTTGTCGATGCAGTCATTCAACTGGTAAGTTTTCAAAAATGGTCTTCTCTTGGCCTCCAAATCGAAATTAACATTCCTCAATACCACTGAAGAGACAGTGTTTTGGTCTACTTCGCCATAGAATGGTTTTAAAACGTCACCATGCTGATTAAAAATGTCCTTAGTTTGCCGAGTATGGAAATAATGTAATGTTGTAATGTTTTAAATCCCATCTGTATCATTTTGTGTAACATTTTTAAGAATGGATTTTTAATGTATATATATATATATTAACGCTTAAATACGGGCATCCCTTGATTGGAGGCGGTTGCTGCCTTATCTGACTGCTGCTTCCAGTCATTTCGGATGTTTTTTAATGGCCAGTATTATATTAAGATCATTGTATTGTTTGAATTGCAAACAACCCGGGGTAATATTGGAATCAGTATCTCTATGTAAACACAGATCATCTTAAGTACTCGCGTTTTGTCGGCTACAAAATCAATAACCCGGGCCTGTTCAGAAACTGGTCATAATAATGTATGTATGGCGTTTATATTACGGCAGTATATATTTTTATTGCGCATATATTTTGAATGATATTATTTATGATGGAAAGACTGGCAAATTTTTTTAAGTTGTTTTTACTTTGACGTCTGTTCAGTGTTAGTGTATTGTATAGTTTTGTCAGCCTTTTATATATTTTTGGATATTAAAGGTTTTCCGCACGATCCGTTGATCGTGTCATCAAAAAAAGAAGAAAAAAAGTAGTAGTAGTAGTAGTAGTAGTAGTAGTAGTAGTAGTAGTAGTAGTAGTAGTAGTAGTAGTAGTGGTGGTGGTAGCGGTCGCAGTAAAAACTGACCTACATGTCCACCATCGTACTTACTTACCAGTATTTAATCTGACCATCTCACACTCTATTAGCGGGATTTGACTGCTAACATGAGTGTATTATAAATCACGCATGTTCAATAGTAAATCTTCCTATTTTTAAGAACAAGGGGGGGGGGGGGCAATCTAGGTCAATTGTCCGCTACGCGTGAATCTTGTTTCCCAATCTGACGATACAATGCGACACTGACTGTCCCAAATTGACACGCAATCTTGACCCATTCAGATTCCATATTTTTCTCGTCCAATGTTGCGGGTTATAGCCTGCAACATTCCAAACGCTACACACGAATATAGACGCGCAGTTTACCCCATTTAAGAACCGAATTGAATGGAAAACAAGTGACAAGAAGCGATGAGATTCGTGTTGACAAATGTGTCCGCACCATATCACCCCAATGTCCATTCCATCATCACATTATTTTGATGCATTACGGATGAGATAAAAACACGGATAGTTAACACACAGTGTGGCACCAGTACCCACTGGACGTATATTTCTGGTCAAATGTGTCAAAACCTTCACCAATCTTGTTATTGTCTAAACCTTAATTGCAGAGCGGAAATGCCAAATTACTATAATGTATGGAAGATTATGTTAACTATTGTGAAACTAATTTTTACTGGGAATTGTTGCTTCCCCGACACAACTTCCAGCTTCAATGGATGGTTTCACATTTGCACATCATCATTCATACGGTGAGGCATGCTACACGCCTAGGAATGGACCTTTACGGTTTACCCATCCATCATATTGTACATATGGGATTTGTGGACTGGCTACCCGCGAACCCACGGCTACCTTTTGGTACCCGGGTAAATATGTGCAGATGACCTTTTGACACTGTGCGAGTCACGTATGTTTTGGGTCACATCCTCAGTCTTGAATATTCATAACATCGTCATCGTAATACGTCATTAGCAATAGGGCCAACTATTCAGATCGCTATTGGCAGTGAGTAGTAAGGCCGTTTTATAGGTCGTTATGACATGATAGAGTGGTGTAGCATTTATGTAATGATTATTATTTATATCGTGTCGGGATATCCGACTACAGCCACTGCTATTATTATAAGGTATGCATGTTATATGCTGATGGTATACCTAATATATTTCATGCGAATGTTTTGAGGAGTTCTGAATGGATAATTATAATCACTGGTGATGGACAAACTGGATTATAGCCATATTAGATTGCCATTTGATTAGGATTGGTTGCTACAATCAATTTAGGTTTGTCAATTTCACAATCAGGATTTAGAGTGAATAATTTAGGCAAATATTCAACCCACGCAAAGTCACTGTCATAATCATAGTCCGTTATGAGAAATCAAACTGAATCTTTAACCCTTTGAAAGGCTAGAAACTGGTTCTGCCACTTTGATGCAAGTTATAGATATCGTGACGGCAAGACGCTGTTGGATTACGTTCAAGCTAGATCTTAAGGTGACTTCTTGATATTTAATACAATACGGTCTTATAAGAAGGCTATTTACATGATTCGAAGAAGTTAGTCAGATAGCAGGAATACAGTATATAGATCCAGTTATGTGATTCAGCACCGATAGAAATCCCATGATGTATACGTAGGTCTGGTAATTACCAGGAAGGTATATGTCAGGTCAAAGATCACCCAGACATACGCCATGACGACTCATAACCATTAGTTAGCGAATCCAACTATATTTCCCCTATAGGAAAGTAATCCTGAAGAGTTAATACTTGACTGGTTAACGCTTTTGTCATAACAGAATCAACATGTGGGAAGCTTAACGTATGTAAGGAATTTATGTTTGATGAGACTTGTCAAAGCAGAATTGTATACATATTCTGTCAAGAAGCATCACTTGCATACTGGTTCCGACCGGTTGAGTCCGCCTGTCTTTTGAGGTTGGGAAGGAGAGTCTTAACCAATCAAAATGGTGGACTTTTGGAAGTCAGAAGGGAAGCCCTCTGAAACGTCATCAGAGCGATATCATGAATGAATCTGCTTTATTTGTGTATAAGGCCATGCATGCTTTGTTTAAACACAAGTCCGACTACGCTCTTAAAGGAGATAACATCGTTAGTTGATCTCCGTTTTTGATATAGCTTGTAAAAAACGTATTTGTTAATCATTGAGAAATTTAGTATAGAAATATCACAGATTTGATATTCAGTCAAAATTAATTGTAAAGACTGCAATACGGCTATTGAGATTTATTCAATCAATAAAAACATATATGATTTGTCGAAAGTGTTCATCGTTATTTAGCAAGATTAACCAGTGATACATTAGTGAAAGCAAGACCACCTTTCCCGGACTCGAACCGACTCCAGTATTTGTGAATGTTTAGTATTATTTATTGAAAAGCTGAAAGTTCAAACTTTTCAATGTGACGTTATAACCAACTACGTGACGTGTAGGATGGCGTCATAATCAATGACATCATGCATGCCGTAGATAAGTTCGCCACGAACGCATTCTTGAAGAATTAATCACTAAGTGTTGTTGTACGAATGCTATGTATTTACTATTTACTAAACATTCTGTTGAATATTGTAATAAAATAAGGCTTTACTAGGCCAAAACGGATGCTACTAAAACCAGGAACAGGACAGAAAACGGTGGCTAATTATGGGTTACATGGGACCGATGGGTAAGAATTTCCCCACATGCCTTTCCGCCCATCACCCTGCTAATGATCTGCATCTGAAGTTCGCTGGTGTCGCCGGATAGCTGCTTCATCTCTGCGTCATTGCTCTAGTTTAAAGCCTCCTTTATACACAGAAGATTCCATCTCCCTGCAGCCCATGAACCTCTCAAACAATTGACTCGCTTGAAAGATCCACTGAGTGCATTAAGATGAAATGTTCATAGTTTAAATAGGGTCAGATGACTCTGTTGGACATCTTGAGGAGCAATGTGTGCACATGTGATGTTAGTGCAAAGACAGTGCGATTTAGAGGGTGTTATAAATGCAATAGCAAGGGTTGGCACTAAAATCCTGATGGGTTATTTAAGGCTATGCCTGACTGCAAAATTCTAAAGAATCACATTCTTAAGGGAAGTGTGATGCAATATAAGGATTCTACAAGAAAAGGGCGAGCGTGATAAGAAAAATAGATCTTAAGTCAAAACGTTCTTAGTTGAGAAGTTGTTGGCCAGCCTTGAAACTTAATTTGCAATCGAACAGAACAACGGCTCAAATACCAACAAATGGAAAAACCTAATGAACTAATAGCTAGCTATCGGCTCAAAGGTCAAATTAACCTAGTGTGTCCCAGAAAAGTGTAATGGTTATCTGGTAAACCACTTTTAAAAAGGTCAATTAAAAATTGACTGAGTGATTGGCATCAAAGTTGAATGTTATAAATAAATGCCACTTATTATAAACAATAGCTAAGGTAGAGACAAATAATAACATTATGACAAGTACATGGTGAACAGATTAAATACTGTAGTGATAACGTCTGAGCGCACTATCTGGCAATACTGCATATGGTTACTTTGGAAATGTTGTGCTGATAATAATCTGGCAACAGTTAACAATGCTCAGATTCTGTATCGTAAATGATAGTGTGTGAGCGCACTATCTGGCAACAACACTCCAATTTAAATTTTATCCGGCTTTGATATAACTGCAAATACTAATGGGGTAACAGTGTTGACACTATCTGGCAACATAATACCGCGAGTACAATCCGGCAACGACTACCAAATAGAAAGTACCCTGACAATGTTCAAGCACTGAAAATTAAAGGACTGGGATCAGCGATGTTGTCTGGTATACAAGTACCAAGTATGAATGCAATCCGGCAACAAGTACCAATTGGAAAGCACTGACAACAAACTGTCCTGTAATCCAACAAGTGAAAAGCAAAACTAACTCTAGAAATTAACTAGAACAGCCTGGCATGGAAAGCAATCATGCGGCGCTGATGAACCGTGAGGTGAATCAGCAGAAGAAGATTACTTTGCCTGCATGGCTATTCAAATGTAATAAGATTGAGGATAAGGAAGCCAAAGAACTTAAATTCTAGGGAAGCCGGTTACTGAATTGATTTAATAAGACTATTGATTTTTAGACTGTCCTGAGGCTAACTTCTTAGGTTATAGGAGCGCGAACTCGCTATTGAAATAGCCTGGGCAAATAAAACAGACTTATAGAGCTTAATTGTAAACCCCTAATGGTGAGGAATGTTAATCAAATGTGTTCTTGAAAACACATTTAACCAACATTTATCACAAGAAAGAGTTTATACCCTGCTGCTTTACTTTCGCACTCCCTGCTAAGATGGACAAGCTTTCCGTTTTCCAGGTTAATGTGATACCGGACTAAGTTTTGAGCAGCCAAAAGGTGTTGATACCTAGAGCCAAATTTGTGGCAATTTGGACCAAATTTTAAAGTACCCAGTCAAAGTTTTACTAAATTAATGAGAAACAGCCAAGACAGACTGATAAGCACCCTGGGCTGCTATCTAATAAATCCGGTTCACCTATCCTAGTATTAATTTAATAGAAATCTCTCGACTATGACATTTTAGTACCGAAGCCGTCGTCAAGAGGGAGGAACGCCCCTTTGATAATGACCTAGCACTATAACAAACAGATTTGAAATATTCAACACATGACATCTTTTAATTGACAATCAGATAAACTCTTAGTGACGTACATTAGGTAATAACAATTATCGGTTCTGTACGTGTACTGTTGAAGTGCGCCTACATGAATGTAATCTTCATAAACTGGACAATAATTGGTTGCGCCTCAAAGTGATGGAATATCCACAATAATAAGAAGTTTCGGGTTCTCTGTTATTCCTATATCTGGAAGCGTGACTTGTATTTCTAGCTCCAAATGCTGATTTTAACACAATGCATTTCAATTCATTTACTGCTGGACAATTTTAACATAGCGCATCTGAATCTAATGTTACTGGCGAAATACATGACTATCCAATACAGTCTACTGAAAGTTATACTCTTACTGGATTTTATACAATAATGATTTAATAACCAAGATGGCGGCCAGCCGTAAAAACTTAGTTACCTTTGAAATTGAGAATCACATGACAATGTGGCTGACAGCAGAAAACGAGACGTATCTGGTTCCATGAACGTAGCCCATAGTCACAAGGACTAATTATGCGAGCGTGTACGAACATGGAATAAAAAATGGTTGAGAAAAAGCTGTTTAAAAATACAGGTTTAAGACCTGGTAGCAATTTACTACAAGAAGGCGGAAATGTAAAAAACACTAATGTTACCTGCTATTCCAGCAATGAAACCCGCCTCCTTGGGTCATGACGTTGAGCGTTCCCTTTCTCCGACTGTGCAGTACTCAAACTATACACCTATTACAAATTCGTTAAAAATCAAATCTGTGACCAGAAAATAAGTCTTGTGCGCACATTTAGTACTCGGTTCTAGCCAGCAAAAGCGCCTTTAAATTAAGTGGCAAGACAGCAACTTTCTGCCGTACAAAACACAGCCACGTTTACCAATTAATCAGCTGGCCATACAGAATCAGAGCCCACTAACATTTTACGTAAATAAAACTTAGAAAGCAACACACTGCCATACCGCACAACAGCCGGTGAAAGAGAACGCTAATACTTTGGACACTTCAACGTCAGACAAACTGCAACTGCCAAAGTAGCAGTTTATATTCTGATTTGAAATCATGCTTACATAAAGCTCACGAGCTAGTCATAGCGTTACTCCAAAATTGACATGGAACCATTACACTCTAAATTCCGTTTCGACACGCACATCAGAAAGCATCGGTCTGAGAATCTGCGAGAAATTCATTGAATAACTACCAGAAACTGTTGCACTGCGCATCTGCAACAACTTCTAGCATCTTCATTAAAAAAATCAAACAAATTCCAAGACACCAACCTTACGATGAGAATCTCAAAAACAAAATCGAGTGGTTAACGTGCCAGGCTAGCTATTACTTGATATGCAAATTTGGAACCTAACAAAAGCCACGCCGTCTAAAATTCTTTGATAACTATTCCTCAAGTGAACACATTCCAATATAAATCTATCCAAGTAAATGCGTGCATCTGATAAGCACTCAAATACACTCCATCTATAGTAAGTCTGTCGAACAGCAAATGATGTCATTTCACAAAAATGACCGATAAACAAACTGAAGAGCAATATCCCTCCTATGTAAGGAGCACCGCAATCGAATAATGAAAATTGGTTCAAACTCGCAGTTCAAATGAAATTTAAGTTGACACAATCTCAAAATTGGATCCGGCTGCTGTTTGATTACAATATATTGCCATAGGCAGTAACAACACCCAGTCAAATTAGTTGCAAACTGTTCAACAGCTTACCTATTTAGTTATATGAAAATTGATGGCTAGGGCGAAGAGTGCGTGGGGCTTAACTAGGGATGGGCGGGGCATAGCTAAACCTTGAAAGCTCCATTGCTATTCCACATTTGAGAATACACGTTCTGGTCAATAGAATGTTCTAGGAACTCTTAATGGCCAGTCCACGTTTGAATGTGGTCTCTCGGACAGGTGACTTCGAATTACACTATCACATAAACTCAATAACAGTTAAACAGAAACACGATTTGACCCTGCATGGGCCTGAGTACGTGCAAATGAAGATGTAGGTATTATCTTCCCAGGATGAACGACTACAAATTTGAATGCCAACGAACCATTCTGTGAACAATAGCAGCTCTACTTACGTGCCCTGGAGATACCCTAACACAGATGTTGTGGCCTTGTCTGCCTTATTTCCCTGTACTACTGGAGAGCACTCACGCATTGGTATGGTCGCTTGGTTCTAAATTAAGAACTTGGTGGACGCCAAACAGCTATCAGATTTCAGCGGTAATATCCGATTTCAACCGGTTTCTATCAGCGTTCACATCTAGTTAGCATGTAATCACAGCATAATGCCGGTGTAATTAAGTAAAACATAAAATAATCTAATTACAATCCAGATTACTCGATGGTCAAAGGACGTGGCTTAGCTAGAAATGTGTGAGCCGTCCATAGAGAGAAAATGAGTGGCTGGGCCATAGCTGGACATGTGAGGACGGGCCATAGATAGAAATGTTCAGGTGGGCCATCGCGCTCTGGAAATAATTTCAATATATTGTACATAATGCTATGACAGTTGGTCATTTGCTATGCCCTTTACAGACTGCCTTTTGCTGTTCATTTTCGGTATCTCATTGGAAAAAGTTTACTCTACGCAATATACATCTGGTATTATATTCCATTCCTGTCTCCCACGACAAGGGCTTGGAGTACATGTGTCTGATCGGTTGGTTTGACGTGCTGTGGGAGGTGAGCCTTGGGTGGGTTGAGGGTACTTAGTTCATTATATAGCTTATATATGCCCAACCCATGATGATAATTACAAATATCAGCGCATTGTGGCCATGTGTTGTCAGCATCACATTGTTGTGTTTCTTGGTGTGCAGTAATTTGGGATAATGGATAATAAGCTCCATCCACACCTCACTCGTGTTCGGATCGATCGATCTCTGAACTCACTGACTATCAATTTACAGAAAATTATACATATAAGCTATTGGATATGTTGTAACTAATTCGACCATGTGCTGTTGCAGCCTATGGGAGCAGCGGCGTCCAGTAAAATTAGTTTCAAAATATTCAACATCATGTTTATTAAATAGAAGACACATACAATTCGTACACCGTGTCGAACTATTAAGAGTTAAAGACGGGCCATATAGAATCCTTTATGACGTAAGATTGATAAATGGATACTCAGGAAAGGTGAAATCTTTTAATTAAGGTTATGCCGAGATGTGGGCCAGTAGAATGCGTATGATGTATATTCGTTACATGCCACTCATATTTTGCACGGTAAATCTACCAAATCTATTGAGAGATTCGTGCTCGGTTCTATAGACACAGTATATGGATTTGTGTTTGTATTCCAAATCCTCTATACGATTCCAATTCAGCCAGACGACACCATAATTATAGCGGCTTTCCTTTACCGCAGCCTGATTGGTACATAACTTAAGCGGCTACCTTCTGTGAATTACCATCAGATTTATTTCAATATAATTACATATAAGCCTATATATAACCTATTGTGAAATCAATCTGACTCACTGAAAGGGGTTGGTATCTAAGATATAGGAGCGACTTTCAGTAACATCAATTTCAAAATACTACGTATTAGTGTAATTACTGCGAAAAGTAAATAACATAATAACGTGTAAGGCACGTAGAATGAAATGCGATTTTGTTATTCAAAACCTACGCGCTGAGATATCGTTATTCGGTCTGGTGGTGTCACTCTATATTAGCAGGATTAGTCTCCTGACACGTGCGTATAATTAACCACGCATGCTCAGTGGGTCTTTTTTAAGACCAGAGAACTAGAATCTGTAACCATGAGGACCCAATCTCAAGTGAGTTATTTAACGAGAACTAATCCTGTTGTCCGCCTGTCAGACGATACGGTGTGACACCAACACAAAAGGGCATGATATGACATCTTAACATATTCGATTCCTGGGTTGTTCTTGTCAATATTGCAGATTGCTATGCCAAACACATACAGCATACTAAAATAGGTGCGCTGTATTTAGGACAGCTCAGAAATAATGTAACATTTTTTTTCTAAAACAAGATAAAATGTGTTGTTAGATATTTTGAACATCATTGGAGTGCAAGCCATTGCAATTATCGTCAACGCATTCAAACAGAACAAATTCAAAATTGTACTAAGTAGCATACTTTTGTTTTTGTTTTGTAAACATAATAACTGGGTTTATGCGCCGTATTGTAGATAATTCCAGTTCAGTTTAGATAATTTTAGAACAGAACTGATCTGAAAGCAAAACACACGTCAGGCGGTGATGAGACGTGCACATAAACAGATCCGACTGCTGCATATCAGTCAGTGCCCGACATGATACAGCGCACAATGGCCACGACTCACGGATATGATACAGTCTGGTAGTTGCCAAATTGCATTACATAGGTGTGCGAGAGCTTTTGCGATTCTACCAAACTAGTTTCAAGACCATCAGCAATTTTACTTTATGGCTTCTTTCTGTGCGGGATAATACGATGTCAGCTGTGAAATAATTAACACTATTACCCCACCGGTGGCGTTACGGGATCTAATGCTATTATGTTCTAGGTACTTGAATCTGCTCAATTAAATCATCGGCGTTCATGCAGCTTATCAATAATTTACATTTTCTCACGGGACAACAATAAGTATTTTAAGATGGCACGTGTATCTGAATAACATCTTCTTTTTTGACTACCTTGACTAGTTTACATGATGCGGACATGTTTCCCTCGAATCAAGTAGCTTTCGTACGCGCTGTCATACAACTGATGATGCTGACGCCATGTTTCAACAAATTCCATTAAAATATCTGTATTTTCCCAGTCTGACATGTCGTCCTCGTCATCGTCGTCGTCGTCGTCGTCGTCGTCGTCGTCGTCGTCGTCGCCGCCGTCGTTGTTGTTTTTGCTGTTGTTGTTGCCGTTGTTGTTATTGTACTTATATGTTACACTGGCAATCAACGGGGGATGAGGGAGGGGTGTGCGTGTGTGTGTGTGTGTGTGTGTGTGCGTGCGTGCGTGCGTGCGTGCGTGTGTGTCTGTGTGTGTGTGCGTGCGTGCGTGCGTGCGTGCGTGCGTGCGTGCGTGCGTGCGTGCGTGCGTGCGTGCGTGCGTGCGTGCGTGCGTGCGTGCGTGCGTGCGTGCGTGCGTGTGTGTGTGTGTGTGTGCGTGCGTGCTTAATAGCTTGGTCGTAAGTGCTGCCCTTAGGGACGACGAACTTGTCCGTTGGTGTATGCCCCATAGTTGGTGGAACACCATACTGAGCGCCAGTCTGCCCACCTGCTACAGACACGGGAGAGTTGGGTCTGGTCGGGGATAATAAGTTTGTGTATACACAGAATTAGTGTGGATTTCAGTCGCAATGCCGTCTATGCATGAAAGGTACATTGGACAAATTGATTTATTATTAGAGAATGCACCGCATCAAAGGATATATCATTTCTGGTTTAGTTTATACTGAATTTTATTTATGATTATATGGAAGCGTAAAAAGACTAACCTTTTAACGTCGTCTCCCATGTTGCTCAATTATATACACAGTAGGTAACAAGAGGTAGTAGTGAATTTAAATATTATATCAACTAACACATATTGCAATATCATCGGAGTCCCAAATTATAACAGGACGCGCCGCGCTTCCCCGTGCATCAAAACAAAGTAAAAATCAAATCCCGGGAATGCGGGATGAAGACAACGCAGGGATATATCATACCTAGGTAGTAGGTGTTGCACGACACACGTCTCCAAAGTATACACTCTGGTATGGTAGATCCAGCTGCAGGCAACCGGGTATGAGATAGGACTTTTAATGAGATACTAACACCGCCAAGGTCCACATAATGATAAGTAAATAAATTGGGTAAATTGCGGTTATTAGAATAAGGCTTTTGGACAACAATCCTCAGTTATCTGCACTTGCGGATATAGCTCTTGGTTACGTATATATTATCGTGATGTATTAAGGTAGAATGATGGAATTAAGAGGGATTAAGAATGGTAATGGTGATCTCAGTAGTGAAGGGAACAACTTATGTGTGTAGAATACGAGCTTATGGTCCTAAGAGTAGTGTACTTGTATAATCACCAATCGCAGACTAGTGGTGCAGTTTGCGCGAAGTTAGATTTGGGCTGGCGGTGCGGTGTTGGTGAAGCGTCATGTATCGACTATGTTTACAAATTATTTCTGAGACGTTAATATTTCTCTCCACATTAAACTTATTATCGCCGTACAACACTTGTGAGCAACGCGTCTTCGTTCCCTATATATAGGGAAAAGGGATTTATAGAGTTCGGCAGGTTCATCGGGATATTGACAACCGGTGCATAGTCTACTTAAGATAATATGGCCAGTTGAGTACCCCACCTAATACCAGGGTGGGTGGTCTTATGGTGGTCATTTCTTTCAGCTTACTTGTAAATTCATGTAAGGGTGTTGACGCTGTTATGGTCACGGGTAGTATATTCCAGGCACGTATTGTTCTGGAAAGAAAGAGTCATTACAATTCTCAGTATGACATATATACGGAGTTATGAGCTTCAAGATAGCATAGTATATGGATTTCTGGTTTGAGTGGTTTATATTGTTACCAATATTCACATGGGCAATATATTATTTGGACTTAATTTACATATACTGAGAGAATAGTCAGCTTGAGGCAGTGTTGTTTTTAAGATGTTGCTGTCATAAACAGTTCTAAATATGGAAGTCTAGAACAACAACACTTTGCATGAACAAAATGGATATTAATGTGGTCTACGTCTACCTTAAGGAAGTAACATAGTAACCGAGTTCACATAACGAAAATTGATTCTTTGATGGCTTTGTTGTCATCTATTAATTATTCTTGCATACTAATCAACCGTTAATAGCTTTAGCTTGATGTAGTTACATTCATCGCCTTGCCAATCGTATAGGCCAGTTAGAATAGGTGTGCCATGTTTGCCGTATTAAATGTAGATTGATAAATGGTATGGCATCCCAATGAGACGGCATTGGACGATGCCCGTCCATGGGCAGTTTGTAAACCACTCCGCGAATGCTATTTGTAGCTCCACAGCAAAACTAATTTCGATGACCCAAAGTATGTTTTATTCGTGTGCCCAATGTATGGTTTATTCGTTGTGCTTACATTGGTCCAACCCAAACTATGGGTTCGTTGGCCCAATTTTTGACATTGCGTAAGATCGTTGATAGTGAATTAGCTACGCTGACCAAACATCGTATTTACGTCTGTTGACTCGCAGTAAGTTAGTTATGTTAGGTAAACTTTCCATGTAAATGGGGGATCACTACGCAACATTTTGTGACCATGTAAACCCAATAAGTAAACTAATGCTGTCCCATGGTCCAAAGCACCAAAATCAGTTCTAGAATGCGTACAATGTGGACGGAAAATAGCTAGAAATGGGCCCCTTTTCAGACCTCATGCCTTCACACTCACAATTTAAGCTAGTGTATCTTTCGACCGGTAAATCCATAAGCCAATGATACAACTATGCGCATTATTCAATTTAGCAATCCAAACAATGCAAATAAAAAAAAATGGCTCAGAATCTTCAATAATTGAAAAAATTCAAAAATTTAAGATATTTTGGTTTATCTTACTGCCTGAGATTTGTCATTTTGTTTGAGGAAAGCCATATGGCATTAATATTAACCCTTTACTGGTTAAATTTGTTCAGTAAAATCCAAATATGCGCTTACTTATTTAATGTATATTTGCAGGCACAGACAAGGTCATTCCCGAGAATATACCACTGGAACGACTGTCTTGGTTTCCGAGCCAGTCATTACAGCGGTAAATTTTCAAAAATACTCCAATCCCCGCCGGCAAATGGACATTGCCCAAGATCACTGAATTGACCGTTTTTGGCTGGCCATCATGCAAGGGTTAATGTTGAATGATTGAGATGGATATTATGGATAGCTATTTGAGTTTTGCTTTTACCAAGATGTCACGTAGATTCGGATTTTTCTTAAACGCGATCACTGGACGCTTGTTAAAGGGTTGTTTCAGTTTCTCCTGTAGGTTTTGATACTCATCTTTCAAGATTTTGGAAATTTCAACGTTTTTCCGATTATAGGTCAGAATGAATGGAATTTTGTCACGTTGATCAGATAAGCCTGGGTCCGAGTTTATTCCCCTTGGCCACTGTGTTTCGAGTTCTTTAATCCAAAACGATTCTCGAAGTTTTCTTTGTTTATCAGTTTCTTCTGCCGTATCTGAATGGGGTGGCTGTTCAATCGGCATAATTTCAATGTCACGAAGGGCTAAATGGTCAGGAAGATTAAAATGTTTGGAAACATGTGTGTCTTCCTCTAGCCTAATATCTGAGAGGTGTCGAGTTGCCCGCCATCTTAATGGACATTTGGTTTCGCCGACGTACTGTTTTTGGCACAATTTGCATGAAATCAGATAAATAATATTTTCAGAGTCACAATCTACATTAGACTGAAGTTGGAACTTGCTTTTGTTCTGAAAGCTCGTGAAAGTATTCTGGTTTGGGAGAAATTCATCTAACTTGCACCTTTTCTTTCCGCATTTGCGAGATTCGCCTACACCTATAATAGGACGATTGTGAGAAATTTTGGTAGGCCGACGATTTGAGGCATTATCTGGAATGGTTTCCAAGCCGTCCAATGTTTCAGATTTGATTTTGCGCTTTGAATAGGGTAGAGCACGCTTCTTCAAAGTTTTTCCTATCACTCGAATTCCTGTGAAAACGGATTATTTGTGATTTTACTATTCCTTTAAAAGTATGCGGTGGATGGAAAGATTGTTTGTGCAATAGCTGATGCGAATCGGTTGGTTTGAAATACACTTTGTAGTCTAAGTAGCCAGTTGGTTCCTACTTTAGACCTTTATATACAGTTACATCCAGGAAATCTACGGACATCTCGTCAATGGTTGCTTTTAATTTAATATTCGGATCGTGATTGTTCAGAATTTCGAAAAATTCATCAAACTCTGCCTTTGTGTGTTGCCAAATCATGAACATGTCATCAAGGTACCTGCGATAAATGAGGGGCTGTTTTGGACACTTTTCTAACGCTTCCTCCTCCCACTCTGCTACGTAAATATTGGCAAAACATGGGCTAAAGCGCAGCCGCAAATTTGTTGGTAAATTTCGCCATCGAATTCAAAATCATTGCCTTTCAGACTCAGCTCTAATAGGGCTATTACTTCTCTGTCTGGCCTGTTGGTGTCTGGGTAGTTCACGAATGCTCTACGGATAGAATTTATACCCTTCTCGATGTCAATGTTTGTATACATAGCATCGATGTCAAGAGGGACCAAGAATGAATTTGGAGGTATCCAGGTCTCAGAGAACATGGCCTTAATGGTAGATTTTGCCCACTCAAAATTCACATTCCAGATGGCAAAGTAGATGTCATTATCTGGCATAGCTGGCTTACAAAATCCATTCAGCTCTTCCACCTTCCTGCTAAGCCCATCAGGGAGAGTTTCGGCATCTAAATGCCTACGTAGCGTAGCAATATGGTGGAAGCACTGAATTATTTGGTAATACAGCTTTACCAGGCGCGCATGCGCAAATGAACCCCTTTTACCATCTCCATTCTTCCTACGACCATTCTTCCTCGCAATAGCCATTCAGACAGACAAGCGTTCAATCTAACTAGCAATCAGACAGGCAGCTGAGCAGGTAAGAAAGATTCGATCAGGCAAACTCAAATTCAAGCAGACAAATTCATTCACATGAACTACAAATTGAACCAATATATTACTTACACCTGAAAGACAAATTATAGAATTAACATGTAATATGCAAGGGTTAACAATACAGCAAAACAATACACAATATTATAAGTTACTCACAGTAATTATGGACACCGTCAATTGGCTAAATGCATTTCACATGGATGTGCTTCATCAGTAGCCTGTATGACAAATCTGTCAGTCCTTCAGTATAGACAGCTTTATATACGTTTACTGAATTACTCAATCTCCTTTGAAAAACTACTCTATGGTTTAATTTGAACAATTGAACTTTGTGCAAGGTTTGAATTTCCTTTGATTCGGGTTTATCACAAACATCATTAATAAAGCCAATGATTAGTGGACTGGTTTCACTCCACACAGATTAGTGAAATTTTACTCTTCCGAATTGGATTGATACGTGAGTAGTGTTTCCTTCACGAGATCATGAACCGATCATTCAAAGGTGTTATATGCTTTTGTTGGGACACGCAATTTTGCCTTTTGATTCCTTTTGATCATTTGATGCCGAAAAAATTAATCAAGTTTGGAGGACATATTTTGTCATTTTATAGAATTTTGTTCGCCACACCGGAAAGGCCACGGCAGTGTTTATAATTAAACTTTGTTCATACATGTAGAAAGAAAGTAGTATTCAGCTCCCTTAATTTTATGTGAGTGAGTGGCTGGACGGACACACAGAGAGCCGGATGGCTGGCAAGGCAGATGGACAGATCCATCCATCCATCCAACCATCCATCCATCCAGACATCCAACCATCCATCCATCCCACGCCCCCATCCATCCATGGAAGGATGGAGAGGCGTGAAGGATGGGGAGGTGGGATGGGGGACGGGCATAAAGGAAGGATAGAGCTTAGTCGGAGAGAGGGAGGAAGGATCCATCCATCCATCCATCCATCCATCCATCCATCCATCCATCCATCCACCCATCCATCCATCCATCCATCCATCCATCCATCGATCCATCCATCCCACACACCCATGGAAGGGAGGGGATTGGGGATGATGGATGGGCAGGATCCATCCATCCATCCCACCATCCACTCACCCATACATCAAACCATCCATCCATTCATCCATCCATCCATGGAAGGGAGGGAGGGAGAGATGGGAAAGATCCATCCATCAATCCATCCCGATGTGGAGATGGAATGAGGGAATGTTGTTAAGGATAACATTCATTGGACTGAGAAGACAGCTAACTCAATGTATTCTGCCTGGATTAAATTCCTAAATTTAAACTAGACAAGGGCCAGGGTAACATCCGCCCGGAAACAGGACTGGGCAGTAATATTGTCAATCTAACTGGCTCCCCATTAGGTGAAGCAGATCAGTCACTGCTCAATTTTGGTCTTACATTTGTCCCAACACCAAAACCTAAAACAGGTTTGGATGCTCTTTTAGATAATGGCTGTATGGAAACATCTGAATTTAGTCACCGTATTAAGTTAGCAGACTTCTTCTCTAATAGTAACATTCCACCATTCATTGAAAAAACTGGCTGGGCACCAAACGTAAAAATCCTGGACCCAGCGATCGGTGAAAGCATAGAACTCTTTTCAGAACGTGTTAAAAATTCTACATTCCCTAATGATCAACCAAATTTACCCTATGAGGAACGCCAGGCCTTAATTGAATTGTCTAAAAACAGCGAAATTGTCATCAAACCTGCAGATAAAGGGTCGGCGACCGTAATAATGCTTAAAGATAACTATAAACGTGAAGCACAACGCCAACTTAGTAACCCAAAGCATTACCAGAAACTAAGCAAACCACTTTGGCAAAATAATTGCAGCAAATTTAATGAGATTCTTCAAAAATTGCTAAATAGCAAGAAGATCACCGAAAAGCAACATAAGTATCTCTTTGCTAAACTTGAGTCAAAACCACGGACTTTCTATCTTTTGCCAAAAAATCATAAACCCATAGATTCGTGGTTGGACCCAATGTCGCCGCCCGGGCGACCTATAATCTCTGATTGTGGCTCAGAATCCTACAGAATCAGTGAATACATCGATTACCATCTACAGCCAATAGCAAATAGACACCCCAGCTTCTTGAAAAACACTCTGAGACCTGGATACCTCCAAATTCATTCTTGGTCACGCTTGACATCGATGCTATGTATACCAACATTGACATCGAGAAGGGTAGAAATTCTATCCGTAGAGCATTCATGAACTACCCAGACACCAACAGGCCAGACAGAGAAGTAATAGCTCTATTAGAGCTGAGTCTGAAAGGCAATGATTTTGAATTCGATGGAGAAATTTACCAACAAATTTGCGGCTGCGCGATGAGCAAGCGCTTTAGCCCATGTTTTGCCACTATTTACGTAGCAGAGTGGGAGGAGGAAGCGTTAGAAAAGTGTCCAAAACAGCCCCTCATTTATCGCAGGTACCTTGATGACATGTTCATGATTTGGCAACACACAAAGGCAGAGTTTGATGAATTTTTCGAAATTCTGAACAATCACGATCCGAATATTAAATTAAAAGCAACCATTGACGAGATGTCCGTAGATTTCCTGGATGTAACTGTATATAAAGGTCTAAAGTATGAAACAACTGGCTACTTAGACTACAAGGTGTATTTCAAACCAACCGATTCGCATCAGCCATTGCACAAAAAATCTTTCCATCCACCGCATACTTTTAAAGGAATAGTAAAATCACAAATAATCCGTTTTCACAGGAATTCGAGTGATAGGAAAAACTTTGAAGAAGCGTGCTCTACCCTATTCAAAGCCCTCAAACCACGAGGTTACTCCTCACGATTCTTGCGCAAAATCAAATCTGAAACATTGGACGGCTTGGAAACCATTCCAGATAATGCCTCAAATCGTCGGCCTACCAAAATTTCTCACAATCGTCCAATTATAGGTGCAGGCGAATCTCGCAAATGCGGAAAGAAAAGGTGCAAGTTAGATGAATTTCTCCCAAACCAGAATACTTTCACGAGCTTTCAGAACAAAAGCAAGTTCCAACTTCAGTCTAATCTAGATTGTGACTCTGAAAATGTTATTTATCTAATTTCATGCAAATTGTGCCAAAAACAGTATGTCGGCGAAACCAAATGTCCATTAAGATGGCGGGCAACTCGACACCTCTCAGATATTAGACTAGAGGAAGACACACATGTTTCCGAACATTTTAATCTTCCTGACCATTTAGCCCTTCGTGACTTTGAAATTATGCCGATTGAACAGCCACCCCTTTCAGATACGGCAGAAGAAACTGATAAATAAAGAAAACTTCGAGAATCGTTTTGGATTAAAGAACTCGAAACACAGTGGCCAAGGGGAATAAACTCGGACCCAGGCTTATCTGATCAACGTGGCAAAATTCCATTCATTCTGACCTATAATCGGAAAAACGTTGAAATTTCCAAAATCTTGAAAGATGGGTATCAAGACCTACAGGAGAAACTGAAACAACCCTTTAACAAGCGTCCAGTGATTGCGTTTAAGAAAAATCCGAATCTACGTGACATCTTGGTAAAAGCAAAACTCAAATAGCTATCCATAATATCCATCTCAATCATTCAACATTAACCCTTGCATGATGACCAGCCAAAAACGGTCAATTTAGTGATCTTGGGCAATGTCCATTTGCCGGCGGGGATTGGAGTATTTTTGAAAATTTACCACTGTAATGACTGGCTCGGGAACCGAGACAGTCGTTCCAGTGGTATATTCTCGGGAATGACCTTGTCTGTGCCTGCAAATATACATTAAATAAGTAAGCGCATATTTGGATTTTACTGAACAAATTTAACCAGTAAAGGGTTAACATTAATGCCATATGGCTTTCCTCAAACAAAATGACAAATCTCAGGCAGTAAGATAAACCAAAATATCTTAAATTTTTGAATTTTTTCAATTATTGAAGATTCTGAGCCAGTGCGTTGACAATATTGACTACTACTACTACTACTACTACTGCTGCTGCTGCTGCTGCTGCTGCTGCTGCTGCTGCTGCTGCTGCTGCTGCTGCTGCTGCTGCTACTACTACTACTACTGCTGCTACTGCTACTGCTACTGCTACTACTACTACTACTACTACTACTACTACTACTACTACTACTACTACTACTACTACTACTGCTCCTGAATAAAATAAATGCGACACAGATGTGTCAGAATGTTGTTGAATATTTTAAATCTAATTTAACTGAAGGAAGCACAAGCTTCCAGTCAAATTGGGTTCAAAATATTCAACATCTTACGTATATGGTGACTGTAAAAGTGAGTTACTGTGATTAAAATGTTCAAATGCGTAAAATTTGATTTGGGGGCCCCTTATCTTTCGTGACTCAGGGCTGTAGCCCGGTGGACCTTTCCACTTTTAGATATGGCTGTCCATCTCAATCTAAGTTCCACACACACACCACATCCGTGTTGCTATTGATCGATATCTTAACTCATGGCGCCATGATTATGACGTCAGCATACACGTCGCGTAGTTGATTATGACGTCATATAATTGAGTGAGGAAATGGATTCATGAATTGTCTCTGATTTGGGGCCCCTTATCTTTCGTGTCTCGGGATGTAGCCCCGTTAGCCCCTGCCTTAATCCGGGGCTATCTACATACATGCAGGATACGTTACAAGAAATTGTTGCATTCGATAGAAATAAATATGATTTATTCAGCTTGGCTTTTATCAATATACCTTCTTATATCTCGACAGGTGCGGATTTCACACCAAGGGCATCAGTAGCATACTAATCATATTATTGACGCGGATACAGACTGGTGCAGATTCCTCACAACATCTCGGGACATTTATTAGGCAAGTATACCATTCCATACTCACTCCTAGACTGGTGTCGTGAATTGCACAATACATCAGCTATAATTTGTCTATTAGCACATGAGAGATCTAAGCTCTCGCAAGCGGATGCAAAAAGGTTATAATATGATGATGAATTGCACCCATTAAAGGAGACTTGGATCTTTCTCTGTTATATCGCTTTGTTCGTCAAAATGCGATTAGGCTACACCATTAACACCCGCGGTGCCCGCCACAGCAACGTCACGACAGCGGATAAGTCTATTAAAAATAATTTAACTGGAAAGTATTGCTACTAACGGCTTCTGATGTTAATTTGATTGTATGAATACAATTTTATTCCAGCGTCCAATTCATTGTGTATGGGTTCTCTTTAGGTAACGCTCTGGGAACCCCAGTATAGCTATGTTCTGTTTCGGTGCAGTATTTATTCTCTTGAGATGATATGCCTGATGTGTCTTGATGATGATGACAAGATAATACTAGAGGGATCCAGTCTCCCTCTCAAGCATCTTACGTCATAATCAATTACGTCAAAAGTTAACCGATGTCACAATCAAAACGCATGAAAATCGAAAAGATCACGCTAAAGAGATATTCGATTTCTGGTTGGATTTTCTCGGCTGGTCGCGTTTAAAAGAGAATATTAGAGGTTTAGAACGCTACCAAAATATGTTTGTCCTTAATAACAATTTTGCTTGCATATTTTCATGTCATGGTCTCAAAAAAGCATGTAATTAAATCTAAAAGTTCATAGACACTTGGCCATAAAGCAAAAGTGACTACCAGTAGCCCATTTACGATTCCTGGACGATTCCTGGACTGAAGATACCTGATATACTACAGCAGCGCCATCTACTGCGTAATACATTATGCCACATCGCCGCCAAAGCAGTGTGCATGCACTAAGACAGATAGTCATACCCCATCATTTATTCAACATAACCGACCAATATATGCAACCCTGAGTAACCATATCTTACCAGAGGAATCACGCCAAGGGGGTGGGGGTGAGGGGGTGAGGGGGGGTGGTGGAGATGTTGGAATTTTGTTTTCGCATTGATCATTATGTTAGGCGTTATAAAATGGTCGACGATCCAGAGACCAACTGGCATATATGGGTAATTGCTCAATTCAGGGAGACAGTAAATTGCAAACAAGCCTTACAAATGACAAATTGCTTTTTAACATCAACCATGTGATCATTATTTAGAGCAATCTGTCTAGACACACATGCTCCATAGTATGCGACCCTCATCTGTTATTGAACCAGTCGTGTGTATAGAGTGGTTTTAGCCATTGAATGGCTAAACCTGATTAAAATATTTGCTTATTAAATTTCTATTTGCAGACCAAGCGCTGAGCTGATTATGACGTCATACGAGGTATGATAAATCAGAACTCGTATGACGTCATAATCAGCTCCGCACTTCTATGATGACGTCATACTCATTACGTCACAAAGGGTTCCATATCGATCGTCACCAAATCTCAAATGGTCCGACACGTTGTATGAATTGTATGTCTTTGTAATTCTTTGCTATTAAATAAGCATGCTGTTGAATATTTTGAAACTAATTTGACTCGGTGCTGTTGCTGCCTAAGGCAGCAACAGCACCCAGTCAAATTAGTTTCTAAATATTCAACAGCGAACATGTGTAGTTTTTTTGGAAATTGATAGTCATGGTGTTCAGAGATCGATCGATCCCAACACGAATGAGGTGTGGGTGTAGCTTAGCTAGAGATGGACGAGGCATAGCTAAAACCGGAAAGGTCCATTGTGTAAGTCGTATGGAAAAGGAAGGCGTATTTTAAAAATAGGTGGCATACACGATTCACGTTTATTATTACTGTGTAAGAAATATCTATTTAACGTTATCTCCCATTGTTTAAAAACGACTTGAACGCCTACCAAGTGGGCTGATATTAGCTCACACACGCGAGAGCATGAACTGTAGCGGGAATTTGTGAGGTATGACGTCAAACATTGGTGACAAATACGTCTTTGGTAAATGTCGCCAACCTAAGGAAATATCGACCTTCATTATGTAGGAAAAAACAATTTATCAAGCACAATGTCATAAAGTTCCGATCGTTCTTTGTCGTTTGCATCAACCACAGTCTGCCTTTTATTGCGTGGTTTTAAGAACGAGAATAGAATATATTTACTACGTTAATCATAAGTTTCAATGGAATCATAAATCTTAACCAATGCAGAGAATATTTATGACGGTGCTGTTAAAGGGTTCCAATTAATTTGTTTACAAAACATTGTTCTTGCCTGAGGCGGAAACATTTCGCCATCAAATTGTGCAAAACATAATACAGTTTTCATATATTTTGAAAATGACAATTGAGTGACAAAACATCATGCGTTTCTTATAAAATATACAATCTTTGTAGAGGAGTAGAAATGTATTGTGAAAATACAAATAAGTGTCAGCCACAAGGTTCATATATACCGTTCTCACCATTATATTAGCTACTCGTGGCCACACATCATTGTCGTAATCATATACACATATTTAAAACACAATTTATGTATGTACCTTTTTTATCTTTTGTGCAACGCATTTCCAGCATCTGAATTACATAAGTCATAAGTCATGCGGCACCAGCTCCCATTTAAATTAGTTTCAAAGCTCGCAGTTAAATTAGTTAAAACAATTTCAACAGCTTATCTGTACGATTACTTTGAAATTGAGACTCTGGGAAGTCAGAGAAGATCGTGCTAAAATGGATTCAGCTGTTCGAAGTGGATGGAGCAGAGCTAGACATTGGTGGGCTGGTGTGTTATATTGTGCTGGAAGGAACCGGGCAGTTGTATGGCATGCGTTTTCTCCGTATTGGGTTATTGTTTGTGATCTATTTCTGTTGTACTGAAGCTATGCACGTTTAGTGTGATGATTTTGCAGATGTCATATCAGTTACACAATAAAACAAGGACAAATTTGTTCAATAGCCACATCTTTGATGCATTTTTTTTTCAATCCGGTCTTAAAGGTGCATATTCACACCAGAATGATTGAAAATAATATTGTTAAAATTGCATACTTTTATAAGCTTAAATTATGTACATATGTGTAATGAAACAAAATAATACTTAACATATGATGATTCCATCCCATATAAATTAATATTATATTTTAAGTTGCGAAATTGAAATAGAGGCTCGTGCCTCTATTTCAATTTCACAGCTTAAAACATTATATTAATTTATATGGAATGGAATCATCCTATGTTAAGATTTGTTTCGTTTCATTACATATAGGCGCACAGTTTAAGCCTCTAAAAGTGTATACTTCAAACAACTTTATTTTCAGAAATGCTACTGTGAATTTGCACCTTTAATGAGGTCAAGCCTGTCTATGTTGAAAACCACGTTTCGAAAAGATGTTTCTGGACGCTGTTATGTTGTATCGCTTAAACCCAATATCGGCACACGTTTTCGGGCCTCCTTGGGCAATCTTCCAACAATGTTTGAACACGATCTATCTAGTAGAACGAGGGTTAGTAAAATGCCTTATTTGGCGAGGTCGCCTAGCACCATAAGCACATAAACGCTTCCACCACACCAACGCCGCAAAACAATAGACTTACCTTGCTGGTAAGGCTTTCACGATGTGAGTTTCCATATATAGATTGCCAAAATACCGTAATACCACGACTCCTTGTATAAAATGTTTTACGAAGAAGCCGACGAAAAATATATATCGGAAGAACGCATGTGCCATTTCCGCATACCGAGCGTAACTTCTTTCAAATGCTTCCTACAATTTGTGATGTTTATATAAATATAGCATGTGTGTCATAGAACGTGAGAAGAGCGCATTAACCACTTTATATATTTTACGCCAAAGTTTATAAAGCAGTCGATGCTAAAAGTAATTGAGTCGTATTTTCTCTCGCTGACACCACTTTAGCCAGACGTTCAGCTACTCCGACATTCTCCTGTTAATCTCAAACTATATCATCAATGTCACTACCCAGACCTTCCTTCTCCAACCATTCATTTAATCACCATTCTGTTTATGATTTTGAAGAGTAATTTGACTGAGAACTGCTGTTGCTACGGGCAGAAATAGCCTTCATTCCCACCCTTACCAAAGCGGGTCAGAATAGTTTCGATATATTTAACAGCCTACCTGTATAGTTGCCTTCAACTTAGATACTGCGAATTTTCAATTCGATTCCAATATTCACCGACGTCTTGAGTAAATGTTAGATAGAAATGTCCAGATCATAGCTCCTAAAGCTGGATATTGATTCCTACGTTCCTTGTCATATCTAAAGATGCGGCTTCGATTGTAGAATGATTAAAAAGTATTCTGTTAGTCACAGCTAGCAAACACAGTCTAGACAGATTATTGTTTACGTATTCAAACAGTGTTGTATGTAGGTTTATTGTTACTTTGATATTGAGATGTGTGAATCCTGTTATTGAAAGCCATACTCGGTTATAAATGAACAAAATACTACCGTAGGCAGCTGAATTAGAATATCTCAACATTTAGACACAATTATATAAAAAAGATGTAGATGAAATTAACACACATTCTTCCGATTCGCTACCTTAATCAGACTTAATTTTCTGCTGATGTTAATGGCACGATTCCATCTCATTTAGATTCACACATGACAAATGGTATCGCATTATTAGAACTCTATTTGCAACCGCCTGATCTAGTTTGTAATATCAAGCAGTAAGAGAAAGCAAAATGAAAGCACTTTCGGCATCAAGTTTTATTTTACGAATGCGTCAACTATATCATTATCTTGTAACACAGACACCAGCCTAAGAGCGATCATCACGAGGAACTCCTCGTTCATAAGAGTAGAGTTACCAACAAGTGTAATCTTTGCTAGTTTAAGCATACATTAATATGTCATATTGCCATCTCATGGTCTTTAGATTAACACCTGCCAAATGGTTATTCGTTAGTGGATTTCTATCTGCAAGCCTCTGATAGAGTTGGTAATGTTAATCAGTAAGAGAAAGCTAAAAAAGCACCTTTGGCATCAAGTTGTTTTTTAAGAATGCATCAAATATATCATTATCGTGTAACACAGACAATAGCCTAAGAGCGATCATCACGAATGTCGAGAAATCTTAGTTAATTAAGAACAAAGCTACCAACTAGTATAATTTTCAAAACTATACCTATCCAGCATTTCTCATAACTAGTATCGCGGTTGGTGTCGTCTGTGTGTGTGTGGGTGTGTATGCGTGCGTGCGTGCGTGCGTGCGTGCGTGCGTGCGTGCCTGCCTGCCTGCCTGCCTGCCTGCCTGCCTGCCTGCGTGCGTGCGTGCGTGCGTGCGTGCGTGCGTGCGTGCGTGCGTGCGTGCGTGCGTGCCTGCCTGCGTGCGTGCGTGCGTGCGTGCGTGCGTGCGTGCCTGAGTGCGTGCGTGCGTGCGTGCGTGCTTGCGTGCGTGCGTGCGTACGTACGTGCGTGCGTGCGTGCGTGCGTGCGTACGTGCGTGCGTGCGTGCGTGCGTGCGTGTGCGCCCGTGTGAGTGCGTGCGTGTGTACGTGCGTGCGTGCGTGCGTGCGTGCGTGCGTGCGTGCGTGCGTGCGTGCGTGCGTGTGTGTGTGCGTGCGTGCGTGCGTGTGTGCGCGCGTGCACGCGTACGTGTATGTATGTGTGTCTGTGCTGATGATGATGATGATGATGATGATGATTATTATTCTGTGAAATTCCGGATCTGAAGGATTCATCAAATCTCAATAGCAAACACATATTTTTCAGGTGCTTGAAACAATGGCAGTGGCAAAATGGGTGGATGTAAGACATTGAGACATTGGTAAAATAGGCGAATGAGATAGCGAAGGCGGTAATGTGTAGAGCTACCAAACTGCCTACCCGGACTCCTGTCTCCGGTCGACACGCTTAAGGAAAGGAAATAAGCCAATCCCGTTTCCATTCGTGTTATCAATCAATATTATGGCGCGTTGAAGATAATCCGGGCGCGTTTCAATGCGCAGAAGACACTAAACTGGAACATGCCTTAAAGCGTCGTATAAATTTTAAGTTCAAGCAAAAGTTCGCTTAAAGGTTTAATTAAGATAAAAAGATGATATATATGTTCGCGAAATATTCACTAATAACACAGGTTACCAGGTCGGCATTGCTCCAATAGCGGGACAATGCGGCAAGGTATTGGCCCAGTACTAGTAACGCCCAATATACAGCTATATCTCTCTGATCGGAGGTCACGTAACATAGACCGTGTAGGTGTGCTGTCTACCTAACAAGGATAAAAACGTGCTTACCTCGGTGTAGAAGATAATTAAGACTACGGGCATCGTATTTCACAAGACTGATACTAATGCGCATAATATCGTTGCAGTTTTACAGAAGAATTACTCAAAACAGGTATTACGTAGGCGTACTGTAATGAAAGAACCAGCTTTAACACCACTTCCAGGACATATCTCATTGTCTTCGAATTAAATAATTCTTACGCGAGGAAAAATAATCCGGGTTTATCATCGCAATTCTGATTAATATTTGAAATCTTAACAGGATTTCATTTTGAAAATATCCTTAAAATACAAGAGATGGTTGGCAGCGCGGTGGTTTTCGATTAAATTATGTGATAATGTTTTGGAATTTGAAGTTTGGGGTTTACCATCACAGATGTGTGTACAACAGACACACATATGGTAGCAACAGCTTCAGGTTAAATAAGCTTTAAAATACGTAGTTACCTTCATGTCCAGACTATATGAATTCAGGATTTAAATGATTACGCTTTTCAACACCAATTGTTCTGACAAATTCTTCATGACATATTATGGTGAATGAATCGAAACTAATTGAATGGAATAATCAGGGCGTCGTGCAATCTGAAAAATGGGGGGGGGGGCATTGGGGTGGGGTAGGTAGGGGGGAGGGTCTCCCGCCACGGAAGCAGGGGGTTTCGGGGGAAAATTTTGAAATTAGATGTTTTCAGAAGTGTTTTCCGGCATTCTGAGTGATAATTGAGAATCAGCATTGTGCTTTGAGATTATGACTTTTTTAACTTTCATATTACCATTGGTAAAGTGAAAGTTAAAAAGTCATAATCTCAAAGCATAATGCAAATGCTTAGTTATGATCGAATAGCACGAGAAACAGGCTGGGTCAGCTGTCAGAATACAGCATGTGCATCCATCCCATATTCCCGATGCACCCTGTAACACACTTGCACCGGCAGAATGACAGTCACAGTCACAGGAGTGCCATTACAGGTACAGCGGTCAGCGAAGGCATGCCAAGTTCTCATGTAAACTAAATAGTTGAGGACCTCGGGGAAGAACAGTTATTTGTACTGATCGAGTTTACTGTACCCTCTATAAATAAAGATATTATTATTATTATTATTATTATTATTATTATTATTATTATTATTATTATTATTATGTATGCCTACTTTGCAGAGTTTTAATTATAGCCTAACGGCTAACTCTCACATAAATCTATATGCTCTGCCTAATGCAAATAGGATGCGCTGACATAGCGCACTTATTGGCGCTAGTCTGGTGACCTCATTTACCTCGATGATGCTACGTGTCACCCGTTATAAATAATAGATTACGTAAAAATCAGTATTCGTTAATGAACCAATCATGTCAAGGTTTGCACTGTACACATTACCTATAAGTGGCATTACATCTGATGATGCGAAGTTACCTCACCCCACCCCCTCCAATTTGTATTGTATATTTAGCCGTTTCACGACGTGAACATTTTTTACATTACATCACAAAGATGTGTATTATTTGTATTTGTATGTGATAAAGGCTTGAACAGTACATGGTTTTCCAAATAGGCAATGCTATGCTGATAGGAGCTGTTTACCTTATCGCAGCAACATTTGTTTAAGCCAGGAAAGTTCTAAATACGTTTCGGGAATGCACTGGAATGTTAGTCAAATTCAAAGTTTTGTTTCGTCCAACGGATTAATAAGGGAGTTACTTTAGTTGGAGAATATGAAAACTCGTCAGCTGGTTGAGGGTGATGACGGAGGGATGGAGGCGGTAGTTGTGGTGGTGATATTGCTGCTGCTGCTGCTGCTGCTATTGTTGGTGCTGCATGCTGCTGCTGCTGCTGCTGCTGCTGCTGCTGATGATGATGATGATGATGATGAAAATGGTGCTGGTGGTGGTGGTCATGGTGGTGGTGGTGGTGGTGGTGATGATGTTGTTGTTGTTGTTGTTGTTGTTGTTGTTGTTGTTGTTTTGATGATGATGATGATGATGATGATGACGATGATGATGATGATGATGATGAATACGTTGGTGCTGGTGGAGACAATGGTAATTTAAGGGTGACAGTGGTGGAGGTGTTGCTAGTGGGGTTAAAGTGGATGTTGATGATGTTGGTGACAGTAGTGGTGATGGTGTTGCTAATGAGATCGGTATTTTGTAGTGGTGTTGGTGTTGGTGATACTAGTGTTGGTAATCGTTGTGTTACTGATGATGGTAATGATGCGGTGTGTACTGATGATGATGATGATGATGATGATGCTTTTATTAGCAATCGCACCACATGGTATCAATATCTTCAACTGCCAGCAGATGTCACCGTTTCATGTAGCATATGTGCTACCTGACAACATCTGGCTCTTAATGCGTGCCAGTTGTCACCGGAAACGCGTCGCTACACGATTGCATGTCATTACGGCACGAGATCAAAGACTATTAACGTTCAACCACATGGCCTATCCTTTTAACCCAGAAACGGTGTGACATTCTCTATTGAACATTTTGAATACTAATTTGACTGGGAGATTTTCCTAACTATGGCAGCAACAGCTTCTATGCGAATTAGATTCAAAATATACCAACACTGAGGATTTCCTATTTGAGGTCTCCAAAATTTCTGTTCCTCCAAACTCACTCTTGATAACCCTCGACATCGATGCTATATACACAAACATTGACATCGAAAGGGGGATGACTTCTGTTCGCAGAGCATTTGATAAATATCCTGATAACAATAGGCCCACTAGCGAAATATTAGCTCTCCTGGAGCTGAGTTTAAAGGGCAATGATTTCGAATTCGCTGGCGAAATCTACCAACAAATCTGTGGATGCGCTATGGGTAAACGTTTTAGTCCTAGTTTTGCCAACATCTATGTAGCTGAATGGGAAGAAGATGCGCTTAACAAATGTCCTAAGCAGCCCTTATTTTACCGCCGGTACCTCGATGATATTTTTATGATCTGGAATCATTCGAGGGAAGAGTTTGATGAATTTTTCACTATTTTGAACAATCACGATCCTAACATCAAACTTAAAGCCAACATCGACCAGTCGTCCGTAGACTTTTTAGACGTTACTCTCTACAAAGGTGTAAATAATAACACGAGTGGGTTTCTTGATTACAAAGTATTCTTTAAGCCCACCGATTCCCATCAACTACTGCATAAGAAATCTTTCCATCCACCTCATACTTTTAAAGGTATTGTCAAATCACAGATTATCTGATTTCACCGAAATTCTAGTGATAGAAATAATTTTGAATCTGCGTGTTCCACCTTATTTAAAGCCCTCAAACCGAGGGGATATTCAACACGATTTTGCGCAAAATAAAATCCGAAACTTTACATGATTTGGAAACTATTACTGAAAAGGCTGCCGATCAAAAGCCTACCAAAATTCGTCACAATCGTCCGATTATAGGCGTAGGACAATCTCAGAAATGTGGAAAGAAGAGGTGTAAACTAGACCTCTATCTACCTAATCAGAAAACATTTGTCAGTTATCAGAACAAAAGCAAATTCCAACTTCAGTCTAATTTAGATTGCGATTCTAAAAATGTTATCTATTTAATATCTTGCAAATTATGCCAAAAGCAGTATGTCGGTGAAACAAAATGCCCTTTAAGATGGCGAGCAACTAGACACCTTTGCGATACTAGACACGACGAGGACACCAACGTAGCTCAACATTTCAATCTTCCTGGTCATTCTGTCGATAGACACTTTGAAATTATGCCTATTGAGCAACTGTCTCTTTCTGCTACGGCCGAAGAAACTGATAAACAAAGAAAACTTCGAGAATCATTTTGGATTAAGCAACTGAAAACAAAATGGCCGAATGGCATAAACGTGGACCCTGGTCTTGCTGATCAACGTGAAATTATTCCATTCAGTTTAACATACAATCGAAAAAATGTTGAAATTTCTGAAATTTTGAAAGATGAATATCATAAATTGCAGGATAAAATGAAAGAACCTCTCAATTTACGTCCAGTGATAGCCTGTAAGAAAAACTCCAATCTACGTGACTTCTTGGTTAATTCGAAATTAACTCTTCAAAAACCTTCAGAATGAATGATATATATTTTTCATATTTTATAGGCCATACCGCCTCTATCAAACAAACATAACAAATCTCAGACAATAAACTAAATACAAATTATCTCCCAACCTTGGGAGATCCTGAGCCAGTGCGTTTAATCATATAACCACCATCACCACCACCACCAACAACAACAACAACACCACCACCACCACCACCACCACCACCACCACCACCACCACCACCACCACCACCACCACCACAAACACAACCATCAAAACTACCACCACCATCACCACCATCACCACCGCCACCACCACCACCACCTATATGGTGCCAGTTATCTGAATGTTTATACGCAATGAGAATAATTTAGAAAAGTGTATTTCTATTTGGACTATGTCAAAGAGTATTTCGTTTGATTGGCACATAATGGCATCCCATTAGCTATGCGCTATTCACTAGATGCCAATTTAGTAATGTCTGGGCGAAATAGGTCAGTAACACCGGCAAACACACCATGTGGGATGGTGCCAAGAGTTCTCTATAGCCTGGACAAGAATTTCAAAAGCGGCCTCTAAATGACATTGAGACATTTCGGGATAAAGAAATGGTATACAATTTTTTCTATGCTACTATGGCAGATTCAAAATCTTACCGGTTCCACGCTATAATGATAATGCTAAAATGTGTTGCATTCATATGTAGCAACGCCATCTGACACCACTTGTCTTAAAGAGAACATCGATTAGCATACAATTTGAACTGATAATTCAGTAATACATGTGTATGTATACAGATATATGGATTGTCCAGCCAGAAACTTTGTCAATGGACCAATTAACAGTTCTAGACATACCCGTGTGTAATGTGTATTAATCCAAACCTAAGCCGAGCCTTGGAGATGGTCTGTTACTGGTGCCACTCATGCCACACGGGGTAGTGAGTAATTGCTAGCTGCCAAACTGAGCGACACAACGAGAACTGAGCATTGCTAAGGAAACATAATTTAATAATTCTTGTCAGAAATATGATCCTTGTTAATAAATGCCCTTACTATTGTTACAAGTGTACTTGTATGTCATGTATTTAGCTGCCACGCGCATGTCAAGCTGAGCGTACACGTTCGACAGCTTATTTTTGGTTAAGTGAAATAATTACGTCACGTCTGTTATTATTGGAGATATTGGTAACTGATTTAGAAAGCTGTTTATTTACTGTCATGCCGACATTCTATAAAAGCTTAACTGTGTCTTGTAGAAAACAGTTAGCTAGAGGCAGTACAGAGGCAATACTAGACCGGGCAGTACTAGTTAAGAACTCAGCGACAGTCAGATTCATAAGAGATTACTGACTATTTATATTTATATGGTTGCAAAAACCATGTTTAATTTGAAGGTTATCGAAATCCTAACCACTGATCATTATAGAGTGATGAAAGTAAAAGTAATAACACATTTACCAAGATGTCTCCCATAGTCAGTTATTTATTAGTGCTGTGCGGAGCCTTTATATAAGCAGTTATCCGCAGAGCTATCTGGCCGGCACAATCGACCAGGCTATCCAGTCCATTCGACAGCTGGTCCATTCAGAGAAGAAACCAGTTATAAGTGGTCTGCCATCAGTCTATCCATCAGTCAACCTGCCAGTCCATTCACCAGTGACACGTCTATCCAGTCCAGCGCATCAGCCTATCCATCAAGGAACCAATCTGTCCTCGAGACGCCTCCCAGTCGATATGTCCGTAAATCAATCTGACAGTCAATCCGTCTGTTAGGCAATCTGTCAATCAGTCAATCGTATGCACAAAATTCATCTGTCGATCAGAACAATTGATTCCCATACTACACCTGTGTGCTGAATATTTCCCTTACCAGCCTAAAAAACAAAGACTCGACCAACACACGTTGCATAGAAAATGACAGCCAGAAATATAGACTTTCATGTATGCTGTTCACTATGGCTATGAACTAATCAATTAAAGACCATTTTTATTTCCGATCATAATAAAACTTAAATCTCACGTGATATATAATCAGATTTAGCTTCATAGTATATGTGTTTAATGGACACTCGCTATCGCATGTACATACAACAACATGATCAAATCAAGTGTCCCTATTCAAGAATTCATCTTTCCAGCGTATCCATCTATTAATATGACGTCACATGACGTCATAATCGGCTAAGCGGCGTGCAGGATGACATCACAATCATTACGTCATAAATGATTCTATATGTCCCGTCTTAAACTCGTAATAATCCAACACGCTGTACGAGTTGTATGTATCTACTATTTACTACGTGACGTGTAGAATGACATCATAAAGAATGACGTTATACAAATTGTGTGTCTTTACTATTTCATAAATATTCTGTTGAATATTTTAAATCTAATTTGACTCGGCGCTATGGCAGCAGCAGATCCCAGTCAAATTAGTTCCAAAATAGTCAATAGCTTACCTGTATAGTTCTCTGGAAATTGATAGTCCTGGCGTTCGGAGATCAATTGATTCCAGCACGAGCGAGGTGTGGGTGGAGCTTAGCTAGAGATGGGTGGGGCATAGCTAAAAATGGAAAGGTCCATTGAAATCCAATTACGTGTATATTATATATTTCGCTAGGATACCACAACATTTCATACCAGAACAGAGTTTGAAACTGACCATGCATAATCTTGATCGATTTTAAACATCAAGGCTATCCACAGGGTTAAAAAAATCCAAATGTGACAGAAGGAAAATGTTATCAATTTAATATTATTATATTTAATATGTTGTTCTCTGAATTCACGGAAATTCAATTTAAAGGCAATAATGCAAGCGAGCAACATTGACCGGAAGATGTAACAGAATATTTATTAAATCATATGTGAATTTTCGAATTTAGGATTTCATGTTCAAAATTTAATACATTTTGTCTCAAACGTCTCCTCAAAGATACTATCTGCCAATGTCAGTAGCTTGGTGCAGCGCACTAACTGGACGATCTCAATGCGTGCTCGAGATATGTCTGCCAATGTCAGTAGCTTGGTGCACTACAATAACTGGGCACAATACACACATTTCCTCGAGATATGTCTGTCAATGTCAGTAGCTTGGTGCAGTGCAATACAATGTTTCCTCGAGATATGTGTGTCAATGTCAGTAGCTTGGTGCACTACAATAACTGGACACTATACACATGTTTCCTCGAGATGTGTCTGTCAATGTCAATAGCTTGGTGCAGCACACTAACTGGACGATCCCGATGTTTCCTTGAAATATGTGTGTCAATGTCAGTAGCTTGGTGCAATACAATAACTGGAAACTAAACCCATGTTTCCTCGAGATATGTCTGTCAATGTCAGTATATTACTGCAGTGCAATAACTGAACACAATACACATGTTTCCTCGAGATATGTCTGCCAATGTCAGTAACTTAGTGCACTACAATAACTGGACACAATACCCATGTTTCCTCGAGATATGTCTGTCAATGTCAGTAACTTAGTGCACTACAATAACTGGGCACAATACCCATGCTTCCTCGAGATATGTCTGCTAATGTCAGTAACTTAGTGCACTACAATAACTGGGCACAATACCCATGCTTCCTCGAGATATGTCTGTCAATGTCAGTAACTTAGTGCACTACAATAACTGGGCACAATACACATGTTTCCTCGAGATATGTCTGTCAATGTCAGTAACTTAGTGCACTACAATAACTGGGCACAATACCCATGCTTCCTCGAGATATGTCTGTCAATGTCAGTAACTTAGTGCACTACAATAACTGGACACAATACCCATGTTTCCTCGAGATATGTCTGCCAATGTCAACAACTTAGTGCAGTACAATAACTGGACACAATACCCATGTTTCCTCGAGATATGTCTGTCAATGTCAGTAGCTTGGTGCACTACACTAACTGGACACAATACCCATGCTTCCTCGAGATATGCCTGTCAATGTCAGTAGCTTGGTGCACTACAATAGCTGGGCACAATACCCATGTTTCCTCGAGATATGCCTGTCAATGTCAGTAGCTTGGTGCACTACAATAGCTGGGCACAATACCCATGTTTCCTCGAGATATGCCTGTCAATGTCAGTAGCTTGGTGCACTACAATAACTGGGCACAATACCCATGCTTCCTCGAGATATGTCTGTCAATGTCAGTATATTGCTGCAGTGCAATAACTGAACTATACACATTATTCCTCAATATGTAGCTTGGCGCAAGTACAATGATTGGACTACCCACATGCTGTTGTCTTTATGCAAATCAGGATGCCAAGTACTTGTTCATATTAAATTAAAAAACACCCCATAGTCTCTTTGACAAACTAATTTAGAAACAAGTACTTAAATATGAATTTATGTGATTCAACTGCCTCACAACCAAATGGTTAGATTAGTTTGTATACCTGTGATCGGCCATGTTTCTTAGTGTGAGTTAGGTGACGACTGGCTATTGCAGAACATATTGCTGATTATGATAACATTTGTTTTTTAGATATACGTTTTATAATAATCATGCGTAGCTGTATCCGCGGCATTTAAGCCGGAGTTTTATTTTCGGAATTAGACCGATAGGCATATTCTTATATAAAGTAGGTGATAGAACACCCACATATCATCACTTACCTGCAACCGTGATGTCAAGTAGTGCCGACTTCCTCGACGTCACATCCTCGCGTGAGGTAGTAGTTGTCCAAGAATCGTTATGTAATCTAGAAATAGCTACGATTAACGGGTAATCCATTTTCGCAGAGTCTGATTTTGCACGGAGATCATAAAGCTTTTTACACCAGGACCATATTCGTAAGACAGGAAGAAAGTCCAGTTGTATTTGTGAGTCCTTATTGGGGCACGATTCCGTGATATTCCAGGACAATGCAGCATGAGTCCAAAAAGCTCCAGACCCGCCAAAAGAGCCCAGATTACACGTATTACCCGGATCTATTGAGAGACTGTGATTCGCTTGACGACCCTGACTATTATCAATAAACGTGACATGTATTGTTCGGGGTTTTGTCGGTTTCGAATCCCTGTGATGTTGAAATAATGTGCAGCTTAGCACAAACGTTGCATCGGTGATGACATTCATATTATCCCCGAGTGTCGATATCAGTTCTTCATGATCGAAACCTACCGTAAGGACATTCGACAAACGACCACCATTATCACCGATATCGACAGAATTTATATTCCCCATATCGCTTAAAACGTCGATATGATTTGATAATCTGTAGGCAGATATCGTAACAACTTCCTCATAATTCTTCGACTCGGAATGTATAATCACAATAATAAATATATAAGTAAGTGTAGCGTAAAGAAACATGTTGGTATTTGGGGCTTTTTGCCTTTTAATTAAGTGTTTCTCCTTCAAAGCGCTAATGTATAACGATTCAAACAGACAGGAATTTTATTCTGACCACATTATAAACATCAGAACGAATCAGTGTTAGTAATCAGCAATGGTGATTTCACGTTGCACTAAGTATGTCTCGGCTTAACTCTCCCTTGTTGCTGTCTGTCCGTCTGCCTCCACATTATAGAATATTTCCGTATTATCGTGTTTCTGAAAAAACAAGATAATAGGGTATATTAGGCTGAGAGATTTGCTATTTGTACTAAAACGATTTAACCATCTAAACACGAAAAGCAGAATGCGAAAATTCATGTACAATTTAATTTTGTGTTAACTATTTTGAAACACATTTGACTGGACGATTTTGCTTCATATCGTAGCAACAGATCCGAGGCAAATTAGTTTAAAATTTGTAGCAGTGTATCTGTATATTTAACTTGCTATTGAGATTCCAGGAATTCATGGTTTAAATGGTTATAGACAATCTACTCATTTAATGGATTTCCGATGAATATTTAATCCGCAATTATGAACTCTTTGAAGAGATTTACGTTGATACAAGCGCATAGACCGCTGCCTCCACCATCGATGACGACCATGACGACGTCGACGATGACGAGAAGGACGACGACGAACATAAGACGACGGGGAGGAAGAAGATGCACACGACGTCGTTATCGTCGTCATCACTATCATCATTTTATAACGGTTCATCATTATAATCATCATCATCATCATCGTCATCATCATCATCATCATCATCATCGGCAGCAGCATCAGCAGCAGCAGACCGTTCCAGTTTTAGCTATGCCCCGCCCATATCTGGCGAAGCTCCAGGTGTAGAGCGGATCGACCAGGTAGGTACTGGCGTTCCATCCACGCTGGGGAAGGGCCGGCCATCCTGGATTCGTTCCCAAAGCGCATCCCCCTGGGTAGAGCAATAAGCGTGTATAAGCCTATACGAGAGTTCGTTAGAACGCGTGGTGCGCATGCGCGCACTCTGACGCTTCGTCGACGACGCGTGTGTCGAGATTGGGAGCAAGTGTGTACCTATGGTGTACCGAGTTGGTACTCGTAAATACTTATAATTCATGTATTCTCGTCGTTCTTGGTATTAGTCAAGAACTGAATTGGACGAGCTTTCCAAAACTGTAAACCTTTTAAAATCGGTCCAGAAATGGCAGAGTTATTGTCGAAGCTCCCAGTCAAAATATACTTTAAAATATTGCTATAACGTCGTAATCGCGTATATATATATAGCTAAATACACAGTGATTTGTGTACACGTAACCTGCTACGTCACTTCACATATCCATACATATTTAAATACATAGATATGTGTGTATACGTCAAAGTATTCTAGTACGCTGATTGACTGGTACATCGGCCTCTGAATGGTTGAGCCAGCCAGTTCTGACGTCCCAGCAAGTATAAAAGGAGGTGAAAATCGAAGATCGGGTTTGCTTGCATCTATCTCGGACGTGGCGTTTCGCTTTGTTTTATATTTCCGACAACCTAAATGTATTTTCTCTTAAGTTTAGCAGTTATCGAAACAAGTCTATTTTTGAAAATTTACCACTGAACTGACTGGCGCAGTAACCGAACCAGTCATTCCATTGACAATTTTCAAAAATAAATTTCTCTCGAACTGTAAATGAACATATGAGAGTGTGCATACACGAGTGGCTTGAATTGCCAAAGAATTACCATTATATAACAACATTCGCAATCAACCTATTATTTCAAATAGCAACAGGTTTTAATTCTAAGTTTTTGCCCAGGATATTTCTTTTACAAACACTAGATTGTCTGTTTTCTAGTTTTCCTGTTTCTTGTTTATTTAATCACATGGAAATTATCTAAATTTAATTAATTTTATTTGCTATCATTGACTATGATTTTCATCTCTTAATATTTTTATTTCATAATTCTCACCTGAGTTCATTTTATAGATTTAATTATACAGACTGCCCTCCACCCCCTATCAAGGGTGTCCACCCCACCCCACCTAATTTGACATGGATGCACACTCGTAATGCCATCCAATCCGTCTCCCATCCAAACCCCCTTGGATGAGATCAACAATTTTGGAAAAACTTCAACCCTGGAGAGAGCATTTAGGCTGCGATGGAGGTGGGGGTGGGGAGGAGGGTGTATGGGGGTGAGTCCCTGGGTTAATACTCTGGATAATTAAGCGGTCCTGGGATCCTCCTCCGGGAAAATTCTGATAATTTGACTCTGAGAGGCTATTTCAGACAATATTTCTAATAAATGGGCTTAATAATGTGGGGTGGGTGGCGGCGGAATTGATTTCCCCCTCCCCCCCCCTCCCCCGATTTGATGAGGATGCAAACTTAATCTCTGACCCCCACTGTGGAAGCCCCTGAGTCCCCATCCTACCCCCAAGTGAAATAAAGGGATCCCCACCTCCCACCCACTCTTACACTGCATCCAACACTTACACCCGCCAACAACAGTTCATTAGGCAGCATCCGGCACCACATACAACCCTAGCAACATCATAATTCTTTTTACTTTTTTCAGTTTTAATGCTTGTTTATAGCAACCCTTCGGGGGGAACAACGCAACCCTTCGGGAAGCACCTCTCAGAGTGAGTCATGGCCCAAATACATCTCGGTGTAAGCGGCCAATAAAACCAACTAAACAAACACGATCAGGAGCATCGTCGGCGTGGAGGCCGAGAGTCGAGAGCTGACTGGAGGTGTGGATTAGACGAGTGGACCAGAATACCTGCGGATAAGAAAGATACAGATCATCCCCTGCGGTTCCTTATGGCTTTGCGATCACACACACGTAAAAGCAGTTCTCGGCTATCCCGTATATAGAATTTTGTTTATGCTCCTGGATGGCCATCCGGGAGCAATAATAAACTAAAAGTTATGGTTCCCATTTCCGAACACCTATAAGAGGAACCTTTGCGGGAGGGCCCTTGTGGCCTGATATGTAAATTCTACATAATCTAGATCAGCGATGTTTCTTAGTGGATGACTCGCCGGATCTGCCAACCATGCAGAAGTGGACTTCAACCACCGCACTGCATGTCGTGTGAGATACCTTTATAACTTTTTGACCGCAGTCGAGTAGTCTTTGCCCGGTGTACCGCAAGAGCTATGCGACGCTCCCCGCACCATGTGATTCAATGTGTACATGCATAAATATATTATATACGTAACCCTCTCCGTTAATGGGTTATGCTTAACTTTATTACACCGTCGCCGGACAGGAAGCTTTTTCATCACCGTATAAACTCATGATGTAGTTACAGAGACTATCTAATAGATATTATTTCACTGCTCTGTTTCGCTGTCCTGAGTTCATACCGTATCTACCCTGGAGTCAACATACGGAGTCCAACCTGTGGAAATCAGCTGTGGGACTCGCATGCGGAAACACGTCCAGCCTCAGAGAACGTGTCGACTCGCACTACGAATATGTTAGTGCCTCAATTTCAGTTGCACATAGTAGCCAGTTCCGTCAATGACTATTGTGTATTCACGTAACTAAACATATTATGTCTTATTGCCATGATTTACGTCCGTATAAGGTACTGATGACTAATAGGTACCGTACCGGTCTTCGGACCGCAATTTATGATTTCTTTATTACTGTCTATATTATCCTTGTTTAATGCGGGTGCTTTGACTAACCGCACTGTTTAGGTTATTGGCCTATTATATACTTACTACCTCACTTAAGTATTATGTAAAGACTGTGATATTGTTCTGTTGCGTTGGTTAGTTATGTATGTGGCAGTTAGCCATTCAGTTAAAATGGTGTGCTTATTTGTAGAAAATGTAGGGACGCAGAACGCTAGGAAATACTAAACAGCAACAATATATGCATCACGCATTCCCGCTATCAACAATTTTACACTGAGGTCGCTGACCGTGCTTTAAATATTCGAGCCCGGCATGCTACCGACTAACCTTACTATTCAGCTCGATATGATAGGTTAAAGTGGTTAGGGACAATCTCTTCGTTAGGAGACATATGGTGTACGGCTCTTTTCCGGCTGTTGTGGTAATCTAGCCCCGCACTCCGGCAAGGTTGTGTAAAATTGGCCAAATACCTATAGGGTCTCATATTTATCACGTTACTGTCTCTTTCCACGATCCACCAAGCCGTAAGGCTTCTTAATTGTTTGGATACCCCACCCGCACGTTGGACTGATCCGACTTTGGGAAACTATCAGAGGTTTTCGAGCGGCGATGGCCAAAGTGCGGGTTTACATACATCTCCCCCATATCCTCGGATACTTGATAGTTAGATACTTTGCCAAAGAAGGAAAGCAATGCGAAAACATATAGTTATTATTGTAGGATGATATTTTATTCTAGGCCCGCATGTTGGGAATATTGGAATATAACCCTAACGTCAGGTCAAAGATTAGGTTCATACGACTGGTGACGGACGAGACGCGCATCTCCACCCGACTCATTGTAGTGTCTGGGCAAGATCTTGGAATCCGCCACACCCTCATGAGAAGGACACTCGCGGTGGATGTTCGTCTCTCTACCCCCACCGTAATGTCAGTCATTAAATTTGCTTGTGTAAAATGTAGCCATCGTTCAGTGATGTTTTATGTGGTTACAGAGCAGGGTATCCAGATTCTCACCCAGTTCGGATATGTTGTTCTTCCCGTACTCACAATTAATGTATTACTCTCCTATTGCTTTTCTGGCCATCCACGATAATGCGATGCCGCAGACGACGATGATGATGACGACGACGACGACGACGACGACAATGACGACAGGAGAGGGGATGATGGGGATGCAATAAAGGTTCGCTAAACCGTTAATCTCCTCACACTTTTCGTTCCAAGTTATAAGGAGGTTAAAGATCAGATTTACCTAAATACACAGGAGTGGAGCCATTTTGAAAGTGTGGGGTGGCGGGGTTGGAGGTGACTGGCTCTCATTTCTCGTTTCTGTTTCGTTTTGTTTCGTGTAAGAAACGAGAAGAGAAGACCTGGTGAAAGCATGGTGGGAGTTGAGAGGAAGGGTTGGGGTGGGTAAATGGGGATAAATGACGACGGTCTGGAATAACCATGAATATGTTCTGTTAATTCAATTATTCGTATTGTTTAATCTATTATATTAATGGCTAACTGCTATCCGACAATGAAAGTGTTTGAAGGAGCTGTTCTTTTCTTTCCTATTCTTTTTTAATCTGTTTACATCGTTTTTCTCCCCTACATCTCTCTCTCTCTCTCTCTCTCTCTCTCTCTCTCTCTCTCTCTCTCTCTCTCTCTCACACACACCTCTTAATTTATTGTTTCTCTCTCACCTCGTTTTAGTGTTCTCAATCACTGGCTGCTTATAATTATTCTGTAGGGAGTGGGCAAATCTAAGTTGTAAGAATTTGTTCCCGATCCCATTGTGCAATTGTTACAATAATATATGTTTAAATCAAATGTTGCGAAGTAACATGTACGCTTGCTATCTATGGAGGAAGATGGGAAGCGGAGCGTCTGCGCCCGGTGGATGGCCATATCTAATGATAGGTGGGAATCTCTGCCACTTGCGGCCAAAACTAATTCCTGTTTCTAACACCTAAATAGTAGGTTAGGAATAGCAGAAGGTCCGAATAAATAAAAGCGGCACCCACCAATACAGTATCTTAGAATATCATAAGACGGGGACTTGTGAATCCTTCGGGAATCGCTCGCCCCGTCTTCACGTAAACCAGTATGCATCACGTTAATTATATTTTCACTAGGATGGTATTTTTCCCTAGCATTTTTGTTGAACAGAAGAGTAGCTCTGTTTGCCAGCTATTTTCCTCCACTTGCCTCTCGCACCATCATGAAAACATCTAGGTGATGGAGGCCCGCGCGAGGCACTTCCCTCTCGCAACATCAGGAATCTCTTTATTTGTGTAATGAAGGTATAATAGTTTACATTAAGTTAATCAGTGACTTCGTTGTGCGGATGCTTCCCTTGCAGGGATATCTCTGCGGATTTACGAATCTGTGTGGTACCTCCGGCGACCCCACGTGCAAAGCACACCAGCTAGATCTACTTTATGTATCATCATTATATGCTCAATTACAGTCAAACGATTCACCTTGTTTGAATAAATAGATACATCTTTTTATAATTCATTCTCTATAATCCCAAATTGAAATGGAAAGACATACCGGTGACACCAACAGCTGGAATGATATCGTGCAGTTCAATCTCAGCGGCAATGGTCGCACGGCCCTACTGGAACGATTGAGTTCCACCGGCCTTAGGAGCCGGTCTATGTATTTCGCGGAGCCACGTCACACGGGATCCGGAAACCCGAGACTCGGAGCTAGCCAGCCCCCTAGTTCGTTGTGCACGTGTGGCGCGACGGCCGAGCATTTCATGCCGGAACGACGTGACGGACCCCCGCGAGCTACACACCCACACTTCGCCGTGTTGGCATTGATCGATCTCCCGAATTCCCATAACTATCAATTTCCTGAAAACTATATAGGTAAGTTGTTGAATATTGTGTAACCAATTTGACTGGGCACTCTTGCTGCGCTTTTCTTCAAAATATTCAACAGGATATTTATTAAATAGTAAAGACACACAATTCGTACACCAACGCATAATCTGTCTTCAATTATGCGTTCGTGGCGTGCTTATCTACGTCCTTCATGACGTCATAATGCCATCATTGATTGTGATGTCATTCTACACGTCACATAGTTGATTATGACGTCATATGATGGATGAATAAGGTGGAAAGCTCTATTGCAAGTGATCCTTTCAGATACTCTGTAGAATTTTCTATAGAATATGGCGGTCACCGTCACTATCTTATTCGGGTTTCTGGACAGTAGGATTAAATGTGGCAACGATGGCAATGACCCCTGTTCTTGCCGATGTTTCCTTTACCCGATGTGACACATATTTTCTGTTGAATATTTCTTCAATATATATCAATGAGAATATGAAATCACGATAACTTAAGCGGCTAATTTGAAGAAAACACCCGAAAATCATGAAATAGACTTTCAATGCAGGCTTTCTACGGCGATGGTCCTTACGCGTAATGTACAGTTTAAGGGTAAGCTTATTGAACAAAATTCGCTCAAATCAACATTCAAATAGCATATCAATCGAGCATAAGAATTTCACAGTTCCATAGCTTAGAATGTCTAGAAGTTAATTTACACAGATTCGTCTAAAACAAAAACTGGTCCTAAACAGAAACATTCTAAGTTCACCTCGCCTATTTCTAGCTATACTTCACCCATTGCGTGCGCTTATTTGAATCGATGTATCCAATTTGAAACGAGATTTCTCAGAATCATAATTTCAAGGTAATTATATTATATTTTGAAACCAAAACAGTTCCCGTTCAAATTAGTTTCAGAAAATTCAACAGAGGTTTTATTATAGCGCAAATTCATCAACAAGACAATTCGTACACCTTTGTGACGGGCATATCGAGTTTAGCATTCTGATTGTGACGTCAGCTAACTAGTGACGTAATTGATTCTGACGTCATATACTTGAGTGACGGATCCTATCCCTCCAATCGTTCCTTAATCATACGTGACTAAATTAATTTTCTAACAGCATCTGGAGAAACATACACTATTTTTTGCGAGGTATCTAATGACATCTTAGGCAGTGTTCTGGCTAGAGAGTTAATCAGGAATAACGCCATGCTTCAGTATGGCGTTATTCCTGATTAAGTCTCTAGTGAGAACACGGCCTTATTAATACCTAATCTCAAACGAGTTTATAGTTCGTATCAAATAAGATCTCAATTATAACGCGGTTTAGCGAGTGCCAAGCGAGATTTTACAAATCAAGTGCTCGATAAGAATTGACAGCGAGTTTGAAATTGTATCGATCACATGTTATTGTTTTGAATTTCCACGTGAACTCTTAGCATTTTCTTACAATTTATCCATTATCTTTCTTTATGCGCGGTACGTTTCAATAGCGAGAGTTTCGGTCAATCTGTAATACAACATAGTAACGCAGTCAACATCTTATGATTTCAAACTTAACACTATTTTTGCTTGATTGATTCATTTTTCAGAACGTTTCATTGAAACTTATGATCATATTGCGTGTGTATCCGTATATTTCACGCTGTGTCTATAAAAAGATGCACGTGCGTTCTCAATTATAAATGTTAAATAGACCACCATCCGTAAATCATCGGCGGTTGCCGCGTAATAATATACCATTTTCTACGTATGTCGCATACGCGCGAATTTATTACACCAGCTATAAAAATGATAAGTAGGCATAATGGTTTAATTAATGCAATGCAATATTGGTATTATTTATGAGCTTACGCAATGCTTATGTGATAAAATAGTGTACTGTATGCTTGCTCGAGAAAGTGATACACTATCTAGACATGTTATACGGCGCAGCTGATAACACCAACAATAACCAATGGCCACATAACGAGATTTGTATTCAACCGCCTGGCCGAGCAGCAATGTCCATATTTTGGCCAAGCATCCAACTTATTTAGCGATGTTATACAGGCGTAACACTCATATCAGCCAAACACGCCTTCTGCAGTTGTCTTGAGAAATGGCCATTTGCAAACCAAGAGAAGTCAATTTTTGAAAATTTGCCACTGGAATAACTGGCTCGATAACCGAGCCAGTCATTCCAGTGGTCAATTTCCAAAAATAGTTTTCTCTTGGTCCGCAAATGTATGTTTTCTATGAGAAATTTGACAATTTTTTTACCACATTTAAGTGTTAAAATGTTATATACTTATGTACCTGTAACTTTAAACTGATAGAATGGAACTATCATAATTATGTGATAGCTACATTTAATCCGATCCTATGTCCTAATGCGTTGGCCTTATATAAAAGTGCAGCGTACTATTCTGATGGGTTGACAAGCTACTAGTAACGATAATTTATGAGACGAATTACGCTCCAACTTGCTATGCACTAACAACACACTAATACAACTATGCATACGTATTATAATACATCGACTGCATTGTATAGGACGTTAATAACCTAACCTGTGTAAACTACGACGCATTATTTCTTAGTCGCGACTCGCAACTGGTATAAGTTGGTATGTTCGTCGGTCGGTCGGCCTGCCGAATAATCTTTTTACATTTCTGACAAAATTGCCTAATGAATGAATGCTAATTTTGCAGGCCGCGAGATGATCATCTTCGTAAATGTGTTAGCGGAATTTCTAAATAAATTTCCTTCAAATTGGTGTTTCCTATACGACTACAAAGACCGTTATGACCAACTTGGCCTTTAAAGATGGATTGACCAAGATAATCTTTTTTTCTTGGTCAGTGTCTATATGCTGCCAAGAGAAACCTATCACCGGAATCACTGGCTTGGTTACCGAGCCAGTTATTCCAGTGGTAAATTTTCTAAAATAGTACTCCCTTGGCCTACAAATGAACTTTCCTCCAGACCACTGCAGATGCCATTTTTGGTCGGGTAAACCATTAAATGACTAAGTTGAGGGGTTAAAATCAAACGATATTTCACTCCAACTGTAAAGAAACACGCGTTAGCTTGAGCGTATAAAATATTGTGCATACACTATCGCACAAAGACTATTGCGCTCAATTTACCATTATGACTATTTACAGCACAAACTCCCGGATATAGGCTATCACACACTCACCATACTGTCCGTATCTCCATTAAATAGATTGATCGATGCCGCGACGCGGTCTCATTGATAACTTTGTTCAACTGATAGCTACACGCTTGATATATATGTGTACAACAATGCAGCAGAGCGCGCGATGCTACTGGTTGTCGCTGGTTGTTGCCAGGAAAACGTCACAAGAAGGCGGCTCCCGGACTAGGTCTTTTACGTTAGCCGAACTCGTTCGATTGCAGAAGATGAAATCATTAGAGGATTCTAGTTTTACATCTACCCAGTCAATCTCGAGGTACGCTCCAATCAAGTGTTACCGCGTTGTGAGCAATCGCCCCCCTTTACTCTCTGAATCTCACTTTCTAGCAAACTATACAGGTAAGCTGTTGAATATTTTGAGACAAATTTGACTGGGTGCTGTTGCTGCCTATGGGAGCAACAGCGCCCAGTGAAATTAGTATATGCAAAATAATATTGATTAAACAGTAAAGACATACAATTCGTACACCAACGCTCAGTTCATCATCAGTTAAGAGTGCATGACGAACTTACCTAAGCCATTCATGACTTAATTGATCATGAGTTCATCCTGCAAGTCAAGTAGTTGATTATGACGTCATGTGATTGATGGATAAACTGGAATTCTCCATTCCTCATACAGTTTATAAGAGGAGTCTGATCTATAACTTAAGACTCTGACGTCATTATCGAATACGCGCCATGTTAGTTGACGCCACACTCGAAACAGCGTACCTCCGTCACAACAATCGATGGAATCTGTCACGTAGGTGTATGAAATGTACGTCTTTGACGAATTTGCAATTTTGTAAACATTATTTTGAATATTTTGAAATTAATTTGACTTGGACTTGTTGCTGCTATAGGCAGCAACAGCCCCTCACGCCACCGATCAAATTAGTTTCAGAATATTCAACAGCAAATCTGTGTAATTAGTACACCTTGACATTTGGACGCTGAGATTGGCGTTTCACAGTTTCAAATCGATTCCAATACGTATACAAAAGTGGGCCGACCTTAGCTAGAAATGAGCGTGTCATAGATAGACATAGATCTCTCTGTGTTCATATAAGGGCGGTATCGCGAAGTGTACATCGTGCGTGTAATACTTACGATGTTGCTGTCAGTAATATATATGTCCTGCTTGTATAGTCATCTGTAGTGAAGTGAAGAAGAATGTCGCATCAACCCAAGTGTACATGTATCAGCCACTTTATCTATCCACATACAATTAGTAAATTATGTTTTACCGCCAAATGGCACCTGAAACACGTTTGATCTCTGAGTAAATTACTGCTACCATTCGCACCGCAGAATGGACCTTTCCACTTTACCCATCCGCCACATGACGTCATAATCAACTACGTGACGTGTAGAATAACCCTAATAGTATCATAATGAATGACGTATTATGAAGCATATTTGAAGACGGACTATGCCTTGGTGCACGAATAGTATGTCTTTACTATTTAATACATAGTCTGCAGAATATGTTGAAACTAATTTGACTGGACGCTGTTGCTGCGCCCAGTCAAATTAGTTACAAAATATTCAAAAGCTTACCTGTATAGTTTTCATGAAATTGATAGTTATGGCATTCCGAGCTCGATCAATCCCAATACAGCGAAGTGTGGGTGGAGCTTAGCTAGATACGGGCGGACATAGCTAAACTGGAAGGTCCATTGGATAACAGACAGCTTACGCCTACTAAACACACACGGCCAAGATAGAAAAAAAGACTAACTACCTATATAATGAGCTGAGCAGTCAATCTGATAACCTCCTGATAACTAAGATGCAACAATCTCAATTTCAAATAATATATGCAGAAAAACTAAATAATATTTCGAAACTAATTTATGTGCAATGGCTGTCGCATCTGGTTATCTGCACAATCTGATTAAACGTGTCAACATTTTCTGCGATCATTTTTACTTCAAGTATAGTAAATCCTCGATGCGATCGGTGAGCGTCTTTCGCTTGACGATTTCCCGCCAACAGCCAGCGGCATCCAGTAGCCTCACACGTTTCGCCACATCGCTGTACACATATTTTTTTTCAAAACATATTTTATTGTACTGATATTACAACGAGATTGGGCACAAGTTCTAGCAACTTAGCTAGGCCCTCTCCCTACACAATCATTAAGACGGCAAAATGCGTAAAATAGTTAAATACAAACGTATATACAGTAAAGAAATTATGATGAATATGAAAGTAGAAAGTAGAGAGAGAGAGAGAGAGAGAGAGAGAGAGAGAGAGAGAGAGAGAGAGAGAGAGAGAGAGAAAGAGAGAGAGAGAGAGAGAGAGAGAGAGAGAGAGAGAGAGAGAGCGAGAGAGAGGGAGAGAGAGAGAGAGAGAAGAGAGAGAAGAGAGAGAGGGTTAGGAGAGATATTTAATATCACTTAGCAGTTAGTACGTATGTTAAAAGCGTTTGGCTTGTTTTGTGTAATTCTGTACACTTTTTAGCAAAACATCGTTCATTTGTGGAGATAAATCTGGATTTCCATTCAGAATGAAGACTAGCAGCATATTGGGCATACATCCTACTATGGCCCTAAATAAATCTCCTCTTTCCCTCTCCCATCTTCGACATTCTAAGAAATAATGAAAAGATGTTTCTGGCGTTTGACATTCTAGGCAGTTTCTTTCTTCGAGTAAATGGTGTCGAAATAAATCATTATTCAGTTGGCTACAATGGTTTCTGAGCTTGCAAAGTAAGATATTTTCGCGCCTTCTACAAATTATATCAGGTGTAACCATCACTTGATTACAATTATCAACGAGACAGTGTCGCCGCATCGATCAATCTATTTGATGGATAGATGGACAGTTTGCTGAGTGTGTGCTAATCCATAATATCCTGGAGATCGTGTTTTAACCACACGTGTGTCAACTTAGCTCTTTAACGGCCAAACTGACCAAAAAACAACTTTGAAAAGCCTAGAGATAAGTATTTTTTAATATTTACCACTAGAATGACTGGCTCGGTAACCGAGCCAGTCATTCCAATGGTACATTCTTTTAAATATTCTTCCCTCGGCCTGCAGATAGACACTGGCTAAGTAAAAAACTTCAATTCTCTTTACTATTACCCGTTTAATGATCAAACTGGCGAAAAACAAGCGCTCCGCAACCGGCGCATAATAATACCCCGCCATGATGACAAACCAATGAATGAGAGCTATCAGAAAATATGTAAGATTTTCCATACATTTTTCCAACTGGATGGTGTATAGCTTGAGTCATCCTATCTCCTAACTGCTATGGGAGGTGTTACTTGTTTTCGTCTCATAATGTTGTACCATTCCTCGGATCTCATCTTGCATTTTAACATCTCATCATCAAGAACTAATGCAGGTTGTGGAGTCAAACTATTATTATTTACATTTGGCGGACGAAACCATTCAATTGGTACAGCATGTTTTATTTTATTTAGCAACCGCTGGACAACACACCCTATACCCAAAATTGAAGGACGACGACGCTTCCAATTTTCTAATATTCTCTTAAGCTTAGATACTCGTCCATTCCAATTTCGTGTTGCATTCGGGTTCCTGATAAAATAGATGCCTAAAATCTTAATGGTATCATTAGACCAATTGATTTCAAGTGGCTTGTCATTCCGCTCTTTCCATGGCCCCAAAAATAATCCTTTGGATTTTCCTTTATTGATTTTCAAACCAGATGCATTTTGGAACTTTTCTAGTAAGTGGTTCAAAATTGCAAAATCATTGTTTGAACTAACAAACACAGTTGTGTCATCAGCATATTGTGACAGCTTAAGTGGTCTTTCTATGCCACGAATAAAAAAGCCTTGAAAGTTATTATTTTGCCTCAATGCTATGCCAAGAGATTCCATCACAATAACAAATAATAATGGCGATAGGGAACACCCCTGTCTAACACCACGTTCTAAGACAATTTCTCTGGATAATTGCTTGTTCACTAAATAGCTGCTAAAGGGATACTATCATTCTCAACCAATTGTATAAGGTCTCTTATTAACATGGCATTGGTTAAAATTGTCCTCCTAGGTACAGCACATGTCTGCTGTGTTCCAATGATTTCTCCTAAAACACTACCTAGTTTCAATGTTAGTGCTCTGATATTATTTTGTAGTCTACACATAGTAGAGAAATTGGTCTGTAATTCTGAATTAGACGTCTGTCATTTCGTTTATATATTAGCCTTACGTATACCCTAGCCATAGTTGGTGGGAAATTGCCTTTCTAAAAAATTTCAGTGGCTAATTCTTCCATTATGGGCCCTACAAGGTGCCAACACGTTTGGTAAATTTCAACTGGAAGGCCATCACACCCCGGTGATTTTTCTAGTTTCGTACCTTTAAGGGATTTAGTTAAATCTTCTAGTGTGAAGGGTTGATCACAAAATTCACTGCCTGTGTCTAACACCTTTTGTCTATATTTGCTAACAAATCCAATTTTGCATCCTCATCAATTCACTCTGACTTGTACAATGACTCATAGTAATTGCATACAATAGGACTCATTTCATTGTTGGTAAAGACGGTTGAACCATCCGGCATGTTTAATGAGCACATCACCTTATCTATTGTCCATGCTTTTTCTAATGTGCAAATATATCGGGTTGGCCTTTCCCCTTCTGCGTGCATCTGGGCTCTTGCTCTAATTTTTGCACCCTCAAACTCATATTGTTCTATATCTCTTATTTTGCTTTTAATTTTAACAAGTAATTCATAATAATTATCTTCACCATTATTTACTTTAGCGTTAATTTTCATCAGTGATCGATGAAGTGTTTCTTGTGTTTGCGTATTTCCCGTGCTTTTCTAATAGCATACTTTCGGGAACCATACTTTAAATCCAGTTTTGCATCCTCCCACTATTGCCATGCGCTCTTATATGATGCTTTCCTATTAGTCCAATATTGCCAACAACTCTCTATATTATACTTATACAATTCCTCTTCCAACAGTGTTGTGTTTAATTTCCATAACCTAAACCCTTTTGTTACCCAATCACCATTGGCAAAGGTTACACAAATCATGTTATGATCTGAGAATGCGACTGGCTTAATATTAACATCTCTCCAGTACCCAGTCAACACACTATTCACATAAATTCTGTCGATCCTTGAACCAACTTTACCATCTGCCGAAAACCATGTAAGATCTTTACCATGAGGTTTTGATATTCTACAGGTGTCAACTAAATTTTCATTATCACATATTTCTTTTAAGAGTCTATGTGATGTATCAGTATAAGTTGAAGTTGCATTCCTGTCATTTTCTTTGTCTATGACACAATTAAAGTCACCCCCCATTAGTAAGTTTTCAGTGATGTTATCTAGTGCTGTTGTAGACATCTCATTAAACAAATTACGACGTAGTTGATGAGATGCAGGTGCAGATATACACAGCAACGTGAAACGTCTTTGTTGTATATCTAGTGTTACTCTCACCCAGCGACCATTTGCACCTGCTACTGAAGAGATTATATTTACATAGGCTGAACAACGAGGGAGTATAACAATTGCTACGCCTGCACTATTATCTTGAGATAACGAATAGAATATTCTGGATCCAGAAATCCTATCTAAATTATCGTATGATTCTGACTTCTGAATTTTTGTTTCCTGTGTCAAAGCAATGTCAATCTGCTCATTTTTCATAGTCTCTAGTAAGTGACGTTGCTTTATGTCACTATTTAAGCCTCTACAATTGAGTGTGCAAATTAGCATAAAAGTAATTAAATGACGTGTATAACCGCCATTATTAAGCTAACTAGATTTTGTTTTTTTCGACCCTCTCTTAGACAATTTACTTATTTTACTCGCAAACACTGCACTACTTAGCTCAACTTTTTCCAAGTGCTTATATTTTATTATATCTGAATCATGACACAGATGCCTATATTTAACCCCTTTTGCCGTCATATATGGAACTAACACCTCTCCTGCCTCTGACCTGTACATGCCCATTTCATCGGGTGATTTAGAACTCTGTGTTTGAATGGATATATCGGATTCAGCGACTGACATATTATCGTCTTCTATATCACTTTCCTCTATTTCTGATTCAGAACTCTCTCCATCTTTCTGTCGCGTTGTTCCACTCAATCGACCCGCGACACCAATTACTTTCTCTATGTTATTTAAATCTCCTAGATTGAGTATACTCAGTGGAAAATCAAAGGTAGTTTCAGTATCTTGCGACCTGAATTTTACTTGTCCTAAATTAAAACTCTCTTCCAGCGGGTATTGATCATCATCTTCAACTTGTGTGGAATTAGCCTCTCTAACATCATGATACACCTCAATTGCCGAAACACCCCAAGCCTTTGTCGTGATTTTAAGACTCAGGGTACGCTTATAGGAGGTTGCCATGGTGCTGTAATAAAAGAGGAAACCCATATACTACAATATATAAGGGGTAATACAAAGACGTAAGGAAAGAGCTAAACACCAAATAAATAGTGTCCCGTTTGAAACCCTGACACCTTCCAACAAATATACGAATAGATAGTACAGTCGTATATTTGTTAGTTTGACCCACTTTCTAAGTGGTTCACTAACACCTAACCGATTAAAGTGGTTTCCTAATGCATACTAACATATTACAGTCATATATTTGTTAGTATGTTCGAGTTGACCGGGGACAACCAACTGACTATAAAGATGTATATAATCAAAGTACTAGGCTTGCGCTTACAAATGACAAAGGAATAAAACCAACTCACTCAAGCGATCTTGCCAAAATATAATGCGCTAGTCAACGAACTATAGAAATAGCATACTGGCGCGGGAAGAAATGTATTGCATTGACCACAGTAATACTGTGATCATGTCGATAGTCACTTACAGGACTGGCGGTATGATCAGCGAACGAAAAGAAGAAGAAGAAGACCACAGTAAGAGGCGCCCTATTAAATGGCGGAATCCGCCAGCTAGGATGAGTGCCTTTAGCAAATGGAGACACAAAATCAGCTCCAACCAAGACAAGAATTTACAAATTAAACATAAAGTTTGAAAGGAAATACTATTACGAAATATATGTATACACAATACACCTGCTATAAATTCGTGCACTTGCACACCACGAGTATATATGAATATGAATGTAAATATGTTCCCCACATACCTTGTATAAAGTCTGGGAATAATAAATTTAATTGAAAAAAACAACAACAGAGAACCATATATTGTCGCAACGTTCTTGATTGATTACCGATGCGTCATGAACACTAATTGATGACGGACTAATCCAGAGTAAGCGTTGCTGTACGAATTGTATGTCCTTACGATTTAAGAAACCTTTTGTTGAATATTTTGAAACTAATTTAACTGGCCCCTGTTTCAAAATATTCAACAGCTTACATATAGAGTTTTCTCGAAATTGAGATTCAATGGATGCAGGGATCGATCGATTCCAATATAGGCAAACCGTGGGTGGATCTAAGGCTTAGTTAGAGATGGGCTGGGCGTAGGTAAAACTTGATGCCTCCATTGGGCCGATGTATAATACTGTGTGTAGTTGAACTTAGCGGGTGGTGGGTGGCGGGAGAGGGGGGGGGGGGATGGCGGTAGTGGTTTAGTATAGTATAGTACAGTGCATCACATAAATAAATTAACTTGTTTCCAAAATAAAAATAGGACACTTGCTAGTTAGCAAGAAATGTTGTGTTGAATATTTTTAACATAATTGGAAACATGTCGTGTTATTCCTGGGCTCTCCTGGACGTGACTTGTTCTATTACAGTTCGTTCCACAGGCTCTTTATTACTATCTTGCCAAACCATCACAATGGGGTGGCGTACTTTTATATAAGGTCAACGTATCACTAGAATGACTAGATAGAGTTGTATTAAATGTCACTATCACATATAATATTCCCAGGCCATTCGATTTCTGTTATAGGGAGAAGCGATTATAAGCGTGTATAGCATCGCTAAATAAGATGGATGCTTGGACAAAATATGGATGTTGGTTTGTGTTCGGGTGATTGAATAGAAATTACTATGCGTGTCCATGTGCTCTTTTGGTGATTTCAAATGTTGCACAATGTTGCTAAGGTCATTGCGGTCAAGTGCGCCTTATAACATGTGTAGATAGTTTAGTATTTTCTGAAGAAAGCATACAGTAAACCGTTTTATCAGGTAAGCATTGCACACGCTCATAAATAATACTAATATTGCATAGCATATATTAGCCCGTCTTGCGCCAACGGCGCCTCAAGGCGCTAAACTACTACTTATACCAAGTAAGCGTTCTAATGGTCAACGCTTTTCAAGAAATTTTAATATTAGAAGACTATATTTTGAAAATTTACCTCTGAAATTTTTGACCGGCTTGACCATTAAAGGGGTACTGGTAGAGAATATCCATTTGCAGGTCATGAGAGGAGGATTTTTTTTTAATTTACCATTGCAATGACTGGTTCGGTTACCGAGCCAGTTATTCAGGTGGTGTATTTTCAAATATACTTTTCTCTTGACCTGCTAATAGACATACCTCAAGACCACTGCACAGTTGCTTTGGTCAGTTTGACCATTAAAAGGTTATGTTGACACAACCACAACATAGCATTGCATCTGGTGTGATAAATTCACGCGCTGGCGACACAGGGTGAAAACGATGTATTAGCCTATAACGCGCCAGCGGCCGATGATTTATGACTATTGGCCTATTTCACCAGCCACATTGTCTAGCATCGAGCACGTATGTGTATCTCTTTTATTGACAAAAAAATGAAATGTACTGGGAATCACGAAATACGATCATAAATTACACGAAAACGCTCAGAAAAGTGAATCGATCCAGCAAGCGCAATGCTAAGTCTGAAAACATAAGATGCTGCCTTTGTCACTATATTTTATTGCGCATTGATAAACACACTCGGTAGAGAAGCGTGCCGTGCATACATAAATACAAATGCGAATATTGTTATACAATTGCAAGATTTCTCGCTCGTGGAAATTCAAAATAATAACTTATTCGATGGATAGAGTCTCAAACTCGCTGTCATTGATTGCTTAGCATGTACTTGATTTGTAAAATCTCGCTTGCCACTCACTAAACCTCGCTATGAATAAGATCTTACGAAACTCCGTGGGTGATAAGTTTGTTACAAACTATCAACTTGTTTGAGATCGTTTGTTAATAAGATGCCATGGATTATCTCGCGAGAAATACTGTCCGTTTCTCAAGATGATGTTAGAACCGTCTTAAGATGAATTTAGCTATGGACCATTAAGACACAAATGGAGGGATCTGATCCGTCACTTTAGAATCCAATGTCATAATCAATGGACCTTTCCTATTTTTGCTAATCCCCGCCCACCTCCATCTAAGCTCCATCCGCACATTGTTTGTTTTGGGATCAATCGATCCCTGAACCCATTAACTATCAATTTCCAGAAAATAATACAGATAACATGTTAAATACTTTGAAACTAAGTTGACTGGGTACTGTTGCTGCCATAGGCATGTAGCTCGCAGGCCAATGCGCTGGTCCGGCCTACTGCTCCGCTCTGATGCACCGCACGTACAGGATGCGCGGGAGGGCTGGTTAGCTTCGGTTCTCGGGGTTACGGATCCCGTATCGCGAATCTCTAAAAAGTACAAAGACCAACTTCTAGAACCGCTGGCACGTTAACGTGCCAGTGGGGCCGTGCGACCATTTCCGCCGAGATTGAACCTCATTGTCTCGTCCCAACTATTAGTGTCACCGGTATGACGGTCCATAGCTCAATTTAGGAGCCTCGACATGATAATTAAAAAAGAAATATACTATACAAACAATGGTACTCGTTTGTTAGCACGAGAGAGAAAATATACAGTACATAGAACTAAGTTGGTTTCTTGTTAACGTGGATTCGTCAGGGGTACCTCACCGATCCGTATATACCCGTGAGGTATCCCTACAAGCGAGCGTCATAACGAGGCCACTTGGATAGTTTAATATAAACCATTATACCCCTAACAAAAATATTGTTGTTGTGAGAGGAAAGCGCCTCGCGCGGGCCTCCGTCACAGGAAAATGCCTTCAATGCCGAAGCGGATAAAGAGAGCTGGCAAAAAGGGGCACTCTCTTGTTCATACATACGCTAAGTGTAGTGTGAGTTAACCTAGTGAAATTATAATTAATGTGATGCACGCTGTTTTACGTGAATATGGGGGTGGATGATTTTCATAGAATTCAACACCATCATCTTATGTATGTTCAAGATACTCTATTGGTAGTTGCCGCTTTTATTTATGCGGGCCTTCTGCTAAATCTTAAACTACCAGTTAGGTGTTAGAGATACATACTAGCTTTGACCGCAAGTGGCAGGACTTTCTACCTATCAGTTGACACATGAGCCTGACTGGTGAAGATGCTCGGTTTCCCTAAGGTCACCTTCCGGAGCATCTCCTTCAGAAAGGCAGCGCGCGGACATGCTATGGAGTGGCAGTTTCAGAATCATATAACGATCCGGTTACATACCACACCGCAACCATACATACCATCACTAGGACAAGTCAATATTACACGAGAAATTTGAAAAGTGCATACAAGTTTATGGTTGGGAGTGAGAGGCAGATGCTCATCTCCAGGGACCTTCCCGTAAGGGCGTGGTGGGCTCTAAGACCGCATCCCAGTCACTGTACGGAGTTAGTTAGTGATCTGCGTTCCATCCATCATCCAGTGTGTCTGATTTTTTATTTTGATTTGATTTTTGATTTAAACATATTTTATTGTAACATTTGCACAATGGGATCGGGCACAAGTTCTTACAACTTAGATTTGCCCTCTCCCTACATAATTATTATAAGCAGCCAATGATTGAGAACACTAACACGAGGTGAGAGAGAAACAATAAATTGAGAGAGAGAGAGAGAGAGAGAGAGAGAGAGAGAGAGAGAGGGAGAGAGAGAGAGAGATGTAGGGGAGAAAAACGATGTAAACAGATTTAAAAAGAATAGAAAAGAAAAGAACAGCTCCTTCAAACACTTTCATTGTCGGATAGCAGTTAGCCTTTAATATAATGGATTAAACAATACGAATAATTGAATTAACAGACCATATTCATGGTTATTCCATACCGTCGTCATTTACCACCATTTACCCACCCCAACCCTTCCTCTCAACTCCCACCATGCTTTCACCAGGTCTTCTCTTCTCGTTTCTTACACGAAACAAAACGAAACAGAAACGAGAAATGAGACCCAGTCACCACCAGCCCCGCCCACCCCACACATTCAAAATGGCTCCACTCCTGTGTATTTAGGTAAATCTGAACTTTCAACCTCCTCATAACTTGGAACGAAAGGTTTGAGGAGATTAACGGTTTAGCGAGCCTTTATTGCATCCCCATCATCCCCTCTCCTGTCGTCATCATCATCATCGTCGTCGTCGTCGTCGTCGTCGTCATAATCGTCATCGTCGTCTGCGGCATCACATTATCGTGGATGGCCCGAAAAGCAATTGGAGAGTCTGTCTCTGAGGCAGATCATTTCACGATCCGGCTCTGTGATGCGGATTTATTGTTGCTGTATAGTATAACCTAGCGTACTGCGGTCTTAGTGTTTATATAAAATAAACAAAACAAGTAACTAGGATGGCTGCTGCCATATATAACTAACTATCACAGTATTGAGAATAAACAAAGTCTTAGGGCATTGGGGTGCTTGATAGTCATAAGCACAAAAAAATAAGGATAATATTTACAGTAAAAGATATACATTATAAAATGTTGTCTCATACGACCGATCGGTACCTTTTAGTCATCAGTACCTGTAAAGAAATGAATAAATGCAACAGCTAAATGAGTACCTATCAGTCATCGGTACGGAAAATGTTCATAAATCACAGTAGATGCTGCGTCATAGATCAGGGACGCGAGATGGCACGATTCTGAAGTTGCTGGGAAATCTCCGCAGGCGAACTGTTGATGCAGCTCACTCTCAAAGACGGTGAAGAAGAACGACTGTAGTCGGATGTCTACTATATAGTCATAATAGCTAATACATTTAATTAAGCAGAATGTTATAAATGTCAGTCCGGTAACGGAAGTTTGAAAGCTGCCCGTAACATGAAGGGCTACAGTTGTAATTTATAATTAAACAATTCATGTACATTCCTGGGTACACTGTACGCCAGATAGCTCTTGCGGCATACCAGGCAGAGTCCCACCAGACTGCGGCCTAAAAGTGAATTTACACACGACATGCTGCACGGACGTTGATCACCACTTTTGCCTGGTTCGGAAGATCTGACGAGTTGTCCACCATGATTCACCACTCGTTCCACTTACTGGAGAAATTACATCGGGACCGTGAGGCCCATCCGCAGGAAGGCTCCTCCGAAGTGTTGGAAGTGAGGTACTCTTCTACTTAATTAGTTGCCCCCCCCCACCCCCGGTAGCTTACAAACACTTAGATGCGGGCCAGAGACTAAGAACTGAAATCCGAGAGGCACTGCTGTGGCTAATATGGAGCCACAGTGAGTAAGCATTTACTCGCGTCTTGCACTGCTCTGGACACAACCTACCGCTTGTTCTCTCTCGCCGAAGTGTGGTCGCGATTCTTGATTTTTCGCTCCTTTTATACTACTCGTGACGTCAGAGGCAGGACACCCAGCAAATCAGCGGGTGACCTGTAGCCAATCGGCGTACATATAGAAAGGGTGAGGATGCTATCACGTGATAGGCATCTTCCCCATTCATTTAGTACATACACGCGTTTTTACGACGTCCCAAAATAATTTCAATGAGCTAAATTAGGAGAACTCGGCCATTTCTGGTCCGATTTTAAACACGTAAACAGTTTTGGAATCCTCGTCTCGTTGCGGTCCTGAAAGAGACCAAGAACGACGAGAACACTTACATTTAAAGGGAGTACATGCACTAACCATTTACGCTTTAGTATGCCTTCTCCCCGGAAGCTGACACGCGATCTTACGGATAACCTCTCTCATATGGCTTTATACACTCGTACTATCCTACTCAGAGGTGGGGCGGGTTGGGTGTGTGCGTTTGGAACATACCCGGAAGGGTCGTCCCATACCCAGCTAAGCTGGGACGGTCCGTACTCGTCGGGCTGATCCGCGCTACAGGCAGCAACAGCGCCAGTCAAATTAGTTTCAAAATATTCAACAGAATATTTACTAAATAGTAAAGTTATACAATTTGTACAAGAACGCATAGTCCGTCTCCAATTATGCGTTCGTGACGATACTAACTACGTCACTCATGATGTCATAATGTCGTCATTGATTATGATGTCATTCTACACGTCACTTAGTTAATTATGACGTCATATGATGAATGAATAAAGTGGAACGATCTATATATATATATATATATATATATATATATATATATATATATATCTGTGACGTGACTAAAACAATCCGTCACAGAAGTGTACGAATTGTATGCCTTTGATGAATGTACAATGTAATCAGCATTCTGTTGAATATTCCGAAAATAACTGTGGCAGCAAGGACTCCCAGTTGGATTAGGTTCAAATTATTCCAAAGATTACCTGCATGATCATCTTGAATGCGTGATCTTAGGAATTCGGGCTCAAGTTGAATGAACCAAGTCAAATACGGCACATGTGGGTGGCACGTGGCTAGAAACGGGTGCGGCATAGCGAGGATTGGCTCCCTATTTGCCTGTCGATGTTTCTAGATCAGTATTATCTGCAAATGTGTTAATTAAACGCTAGACCGTCTAAGGCCGTGCTCGCATTAGAGATGTAATACTGAATAGCGCCATACAGGCGTATGACGTTATTCCGGATTAACTCTCTAGTGAGAACACGGCCAAAGGCCCAGCTCTCATACAGCCGCTGTTTTGGAAAATAACACGTATATTGATCAGCTAGCGTTATATTCTCATTGAGCTGCATCTTGTCCCCGAATATCTCACTTATTTTAGAAATTTAATCTCACAAAATCGGCGGTTTTTATCTTCCGATTTATCGTTATTGCTTCCCTATGTGAGCGCAACCTATTCCCTAAAAATTTGCCAGGTAGCGCTACCGTCTGCATTATCCCACTTTCCGCCAGATAGCACTATGGTCCTCATTTTATCTCACCCCGCCAGGTAGCGCATCCCAGCAGTCCAGGATTATCCTCCACCAGTGTGAATGCAAACAGATATATCGGTTATATATTAACCCACATAGTACACGAAATAGTTAAACAGGATTAGGCAATGGGAAAGAGGCCTACGACACGGAAACGTCAGCTACTTATGCTCGATTGATATGTTATTTGCTGTTGATTTGAAACTATTTGTTTAATAACCCGCTTCTTCGGACTAAGCTTACTTTGAAAGAAATTTTCACTATTTTCTGTGGGGAGTTTCTTCAAAATAGCAACTGTAGGTATCGTGATTCTATCTCTTGTCGATAAATGAAGAAATATTCAACAAAAAATATGTGTCACATCGGGTAAAAGAAACATTTGAAGGTGAAAGAATTACTGACAAAGTCAGCACAATCCTCCTACTCTCCAGAAAACCGAACAACAAATTGAATGTGAGAGCCATAATCTATTGAAACTAAATTACTTTCAGAGTATTCTACAGCGTATCTGAAAGGATCGCTTGAAATTGCGAATATTGTATTTTAGAAATGAAACAGTTAAAATGTATGACTGACCAGTTCATTATATAGATAATTATGATCTTTCTCGATGGACACTGTATATGGTCAGCAGCAGGTAGGCGTAGGCTCTCTTTCATCCAATTCTGTTCAGCAAATGAAAGGAGTAAACTAGATCAAACGTGGCTGGTAGATTATTATATATACACAACGACTACACGTCTTAAAATCTAAATCCGTGTTCTCACTGTAGGGTTAATCGGGAATAACCTCAGTATTCCGTTACGCCGGTTAAGTCTAAAGTCAGAACACGGCCTAAGGCCGTGTTCTGACTAGAGACTTAACCGGCGTAGCGCAATACTGAGGTATGGCGTTATTCCCGGTTAACTCTCCAGTGAGAACACGGCTTAAGATTAATGAAAGTAACATACAATGTGGCTCACGTTATTTCTTATTCTTCAAGCCGACGTGCTTCTTTACACGCACCGCGCACACTCACACACGCACATGGGCACATGTACTACTTACCTATTGATGATGATATCGGTGTTGTTGTTGTTGTTGTTGTTGTTGGTGTTGTTGGTGTTGTTGTTGTTGTTAACAACACTTACTAACTGTGCTATGTTATATATTAGCTACCCGCGCGTTCTATCAAGATAAATCGGTTCCAGGAGTTCATAATTGCAGATTAAATATTTATCGCAATCCATAAAGCACAGCTGTTCTCTTAAGGACCATCCATCTGTGCGTGGTTATTATATACGTAGATTGTCTATAACCCTGTGATCCGTGAATTCCCTCAATCGCAATATCAAGGTAACTATAAAAACGTTTTACCAATTTTGAAACTAATTTGCGCGGGAGCCGTTACTGCTGCCACTGTAATAATACCTATCTTGCAAATTTATTTTAAAATATTCAACAGAATATTTATTAAATTGTAAATAATTTTTCGCATTCTGCCTGGCAGTATTTAAGTGGTTATTTCTCTTCATTCAATAAGGAAATCTCTCTAGCCTAATATATCCTATTATATTGTGTTTTCAGAAACGCATTGATACGGAAATCTTCAGTAATGTGGAGGCAGACAGGCAGACAGCGTCAGGGGAGAGTTAAGCTGAGACATACTTAGTGCGACGTGAAATTATCATTATTATTACTAACACTGATTAGTTCCGATGTATATATTGTGGTCAGCACAAGATGCCTGTATGTTTGAATCGCTATACATTAGCGCTATGAATGAAAATAAAATTAATTAAAAAGACACAAATTCGCCAAATAGCAACATGTTTCTTTACGCTACATTCATTTATATATTTATCAATGCGATTATATATCCGGAGTCGAGGAATTATGACGAAGTCGTTTCAATATTTTCCTCCCGAGTATCTAATAATATAGGCGATTTAAGCGATATCGGGAATAGAAATTCCGCTGATATGGCAAATAGTGGTAATAGTTTATCAAATACACTTATCGTGAGTTTCGATAATGGCGAACTGATATCGACGTTCAGCGATAAGAGGAATATTATTACTGATGCCACATTTATGCTCAGCTGCACAGTATTTCCACATCTAAACCGCAACACCACAAACAATAAATGTCAAGTTTATTGATAACAGTCAGGATCGTCAAACGAATCACAGTTTCTCAACAGAACCGTGTAATACATGTAATCTGGACTCGTTTGGCTGGTCTGAAGCTGTTTGGACTCGTGCTGTGTTGTCCTGGAGCATCACGGAGTCGTGCCCCAAAAAGGACTCGCAAATACGACTGGATTTTCTTCCCGGCCTGCGAAGATGGTCCTGGTGTAATACGCTCTATGATTCAGGTGAAAGATCCGACTCTGCGTAACTGGAATGCACGTTAACCATAGCTGTTTCTGGGTTAAATAACGACTCCTGGAGACTTACTTCTTCACGCGAGGATGCTACGTTACGGGAGTCGGCACGACTTGGCATCACGTGTGCAGGTAAGCGATGCTATATGGGTGTTCTATCGCCCACTTCATAACCCTATATATCTATACGTCGAAAACGTTGACTTTGGCTTAAAAGATAACTAATCCTATCTCTTGGTAGCTATTCAGGTGATCTAACACGCCGCTCATAAACTATTCAGGTAAGTTTAAGCTGTATATCATGGGGCTAAGGATAGCTATTCAGGGTTTAGTAGTTAAACGTAGGTACATTTCTACACCATATGATGGCTGTCACGGTTTACTTTTCAACCAATCACAAAAAGCCTTGGTATATACGCTCAGTCATAGTGTGCCCGCTATAGTTTGGCGATGTGGTATAAAAACAATCCTACAGGTAAACGGCTGACTATTTTGAAACTAATTGGACTGGAAGTTGTTGCTGCCACAGGCAGCAACAACTTCTAATCAAATTAGTTTCAAAATATTAAACGGGATACGTATTACATAATAAAGAATGCAATGCATTGGCGCTTACATGACATCACCCACTGTAGCTTAAGGAGACAAAATGGCGGCGATCACTGTTCAACATTTACTCGATATTACAAAGCAGATACTTGCGATACAGAACAGGGAATGTGACAGGATATGAATGATATGGAATCTACAAACCATAATCTATCGGTGCAATACACCATTTGAGATGAGATTAGCATCCCTTTAAAATGTTGGAGCTACAGCTATGTAACAATCTAATAAATACTATATTTTGATGCGGATTATGATCAAACCTATTTCTCAAGAAATGAATCTTATCACAATAAGCACCAGCCTTTGTTCTTCAATATCCAGTGGTCACCTATAACTCGCACTAAGCAGCATGGCCGATCACAGGTGCACAGACGAGTCTAACCATTTGATTGCGATGCAGTTCAATCACATACAATCATGTAAGTAACAGTCTCTAGATTAGTTTCTCAAAGAAATTATGGAAAGTTTATTTGTTTAATATGAACAAAGTACTTGGCAACCTGTTTTACATAAACACAACATGGGTATTATTCAGAAACAAGACGTGCGTCTAGTCCAACTATTGCGCTGCACCGAGATCCCGAGATTGGCAGATGTATTTTTTAGGAAACCTGGTATAGTCCAGTTATTGCACTGTAACAAACTACTGACATTGACAGAAATATATTTTAGGAAACATTTCAGATAACAAATCAATAACTCTTTGAACATAACATCTCAAATTAGAAAATTCACTTACAATTTAATAAATATTCGGTTGAACTTTTAAAACTAATTTTGCTGGATTCCGGGCAATATTCATCAGCTTATCCGCATTTTTCCGTTGAAATTGAAATTCTATGAATTCATGGTATATTAAACAGATTAGACGTTTCCACTTTATCCATCCGTCATATGACATCATAATCAGCTACCTTGCGTCTAGAATGACCTCATAACGAATGACATCATTATGACGTTATGAATGACGTAGATAAGTACGTAGCGAACACATATTTGAAAACGGACTATGCGTTGTTGTACGAATTGTATGTCTTTACTATTTAATAAATAGTATGCTGAATAGTTTGAAACTAATTTGTCTGGCGCTGTTGCTGCCATAGTCAGCAACAGCACCCAGTCAAATTAGTTACAAAATATTCAACCGCTTACCTGTATAGTTTTCAGGAAATTGATCGTTAGGGCATGCGGGGATCGATCAATCCTAACACGGCGAAGTAGGTGGAGCTTAGCTGGAGGTGGGCGGGCCATAGCTAAAACTGGAAAGGTCCATTACGTTATAGCATAAACATTTTTCTTACGTCACAATTTAACCCGGCAGATAACCTTGCTGTTTAGATTTGATCACGATCACGCAAGGTCAGTTCCAGCCCTCGTTCTCGTTTGGAGTTTTTGTAGTAGTAGCGAAATATATACACATGCAGTTAGATTTCAGTTCTTTAATTTATAATTTTCTTGTATGCACATTGGATGGCGAGTGTCTATTAAAGACCTACATGGTACGAAGCAAAATCTGATAATATATCACTTGGGATATAAGTTTTATTATGATCGTAGAAAATTGTCTTTAATTGATTATTTCATAGCCCTAGTGAAAACCACTGACCAACGTCAATATTTCTGAAAAATGGCAGGCTGTCATTTGTCTATGCAACGTGTGTTGGCGGTTTTTTAAGCTGATAAGGTAAATATTCAGCACGCAAGTTTAGCATAGGAAAAGTTGCCTACCAATTCTTACCTCAAAATATCTCAATGTCTCTTTTACGGAGCCCCTGTTGAAATTCTTGTCCGCGTTAAAGATACTCTTGGTACCATCTCGCATGGTGTCTGTGCCGTTTGCTCTTGAGAGCTTTCGCACAGACATCATTTATTCGGCCAGTCATGACTGAATACATTTCCATATTGACACAGATAATTGAAATCTCGTGAATGGCACATATGTAATGGGATGTCATTATGCATCAATCATACGAAATACTGTTTGAAACATTCCAGAAAGAAATGCACTTTTCTAAATTATTCTCATCTCGGATACACTTTCAAATAACTGGCACCATACAAGTGATGGTGGTGGTGTTGGTGGTGTTGGGGTGCGGTGGGTAGGTGGGGGGGCGGGCGGGTGGGGGAAAGGGGTGGTGGTACTAGTGTTAGTGATGATGGTACAGAATAGAAATTGAAAATGTTTCTGGTGTAATGAATATTCTGGTGAATATCCTGAACCTAATGTGACGGGAAGATGGGAGATGATTCCCCCTAAGATACCGACATATTCCAGATAAGATTAGATTACAAATTTTCAACAGTTGTCCTTTAAAGATATCGTGAAATTGAGACACTGGAATTCCAAGTTGTAATGGATTAACTTCAGCCATATGTAATATGGTAATAATTTCTGGACATTAACCAATCTTTACCGAACAGCGCGTCAAAGCGTTCATGATAGAGCCGGAGTAAGTGAAACGCTAATGAGGTTTCAGACCAGGGGTCCCGGAAAGTAAGGGGACCCAAATCAAAGACAATTATCGCATTTTGCGCATTTTAATCTTTTGTAGTAGCAGTCGTAATAGCAGCAGCTGCAGCAGTAGTAGCAGCAGGAGTAGCAATAATAGCAGAAGCAGCAGCAGCAGCAGTAGTAGTAGTAGTAGTAGTAGTAGTAGTAGTAGTAGTAGTAGTAGTAGTAGTAGTAGTAGTAGTAGTAGTAGGGGTTGAAAGCGTAATCATTTAGATCCTGAATTCCTATAGTCTCAAACTGAATGTAACACTGCAGGATACGCTAAGTATTTTTGTAACTAATTTGACTTGAAGGTGTTGCTGTCATAGGTGGGTCTGCTGTACACATATCTGTGATGATAAACACCAAAATTCAATCTCTAAAAAATTTAACAGAATTCCATCGAAAATCACCGCGCATCTACCAACCTTCTCTTATATAGTAAGGGTATTTTCCAATTCAAAAACTGTGAAGCTTTCAAATATTCATCAGACTTGCAATTAGTTAAACTGGATTATTCATTCTTGCGTAAGAATTATTTAATTCGACGCCAGTGAGATTTGTCCCTGAGGTGGTGTTAAAGCGGTTAATTTCACCACAGTACGCCTACGTAATACCTGTTTTGAGTAGTGCTGCTGCAAACCCTCAGCCATATTATGCGGATTAGGACCAGTCGTGTAAAATCCAATGCCCATAATCTTAATTAACTTCTAAAGCGACTTAAAACGTGTTTGTATCCAGGTTAGGTAGACAGCTCACGTACGTGTTCTATGTTATGCAAGCTCCGAATAGAGAGCTATAGCCTGATAACGCATGCTACTGGACCAGTACTGGGCCAATAGCGACCCGTGGTGCTATTGGAGCAATCGCGGCCCAGGAACCTTTGTTATCAGTGTACCCTCCAATAACTTCTCTTCTGCGGCGATCATCTACCTCATCATTTTCATCTTAATGAAACCTCTAAGCGATGCATTGCCTGAGCTAAAAAGTTCTACGACGCCTTGAGGCACGTTTCCGGTTAGTATCTGCTGCGCATTCAAAAGAACCCGGATTAACGTATCTCCAATGTTTCATAATATTGATTGATAAACAAACTGGATCTCTTGAAAATAATGTGGCTTATTTCCTTTCCTTAAAAGTGTCGACCAGAGACACGAACGCCGGGAAGACTGCTTCGTAACTCCGCAAATTACCGCCGTCGTTATCACATTCATGTGTTTTACCAATGGCTGAATGTCTAACCTCACCGGTGTTGCCACCAACCTAACAATGTGTTTACTATAGAGAGGGATGATGTTCTACACGATTTGATGACTCCTTCAAACCAAGAATTTTACATCGTTATCATTATCATCGCCGCCGCCGTCGTCGTTGTCGTCGTCGTCGTCGTCGTCGTCGTCGTCGTCGTAGTCGTCTTTGTTGCCGTCATCACCGCCATTATCATCATGATGATTATCATCAACACCATCATCATCATCATCATCAGCAGCAACAGCAGCAATAGCAGCTGCTGCAGCAACAACTGCAGCTGCAGCAGCAGCAGTATCAGCATCAGTAGTAGTAGTAGTATTAGTAGTAGTAGTAGCAGTAGCAGTAGCAGTAGCAGTAGCAGTAGCAGTAGCAGTAGCAGTAGCAGTAGCAGTAACAGCAACAGCAACAGCGGCAGCAGCAGCAGCGGCAGCAGTATCAACAGCAACACCACCAGTAGCAGCAGCAGCAGCATCGCCGTCAACACAACTTGTGAACAAATAACGAGGATTCGTGATTGAACACTGCCATACCTGGACCTGCGGTTGATGTGAGTTCACTCATGAATCAAGTCTGCAATCAGGAACTAAATGGGAGGTTGTTTCTGGTTACTGTCTATAAGTGGTTCATGGACCGATTTAGCCGTGTTAACTAGGGTCTCTCCACGTCAAAATATGGACACCATATATCGCTCAATGATCTGACGTCGTTGTCAATTGATTTACATATTAGCTGACGTCATAATAAAGATGACGTAGATTTTTCTGCCATAAAACTCGATACATCCGTCAAGTGTACCAATTACAAATTTTTGACAATCTAATAGACGTTTTGTTGAATCTTTTGCGGCTAATTTCACTGGCCATATGTAGCAACAGCCCTCACATGCAGTTGAAACACATCAAATGACGGCATATAAATATTATATATAATACAGATAGGCCTATAGAAATAATATATACGATTGTAATAGTATAACAAGAATATAAATCAAATGAAACTAAGCTAATACTAATACGAATAGAATAGAATGGAATGGAATGGAATGGAATGGAATGGAATGGAATGGAATGGAATAGAATAGAATAAAAACGATTGGCTTAGGACGCAGCTTCCCCACTGGCAGGCTTCTTCCCCACTGCCTGTCAACACCATCTTGGCTCGCATTGGGCAGATCGCTAGTTCAGAGCAGAACAGATGCTATTTAAACCGATTAGTTTCTGTCTAGTACCCACATAGTACCATGGTGGAGGTACCCGAGTAGAGGACATAGCTTTCAATTTGTTTTTAAATTCTGCAAGTGTGATGGACATCTTGACAGGTGCAGGAAGGATATTCCACTGTCGCACAGCAGCCTAAAAAAGGAACCACGCTGATACGACATCCAAATGGGGTGTAATGTTGTTGTTGGCGGATATTGTAAGGATTTCGTGTTTGTGGTAAAGGAGGTAGATAATCGGACTTGGCCTCACCAGTCATACCGTTAATAATGTTGTAGAAGATCACTAGTTTATGTATATGTCGCCTATGGGAGAGCGTTTCCATGCCCGTTTCTGTATACAGGTCAGCAGTATGCAGTGTGAACACTGCGTGCAAGATCGGTTATCGTTCTAAGGGCATCCCTTTGGATGGTTTTTTTCAATCAGGTGACAAGATACTCGGGTATTTTATCCCAGACAACGTTTGCATATTCTAGCGACGGTCTAATGAAATTGACTTCAAGACAATGTCTGTCTAGTATATACTTAAGACACTTAAGTAGCGAGAGCTTACGTTGGGCGTTTGTTAATAGAGATTCCATATGATCTTTTTCTCGAAAGTAATCCCAAGTGGATTTCAGAATCTTTGAAAGTTATTAGAAAATCAGTTGGATTATTTTGAAGGGAGCTAAACAAAGAAGTGTTTTAGAGCGTTAAATCTACAAGCCATGTAGTTGCCCATTGAGTTATCGTCTGAAGGAGGTGCCTAATTGTCGGAGACTGTGCTTTTAAACTGGCAGATATTATTTAAAGACAGGTGTCATCGCCAAATAATCAAATGCCATTTAATATATTACTCAGCCTGTGGTTAATAAAAAATAAGAAATAGAACCGGTCCAAGGACGGAGCCCTTGGACACTCCGGCTTGTAGATTCACCAGTGAGGATTCTGTACCAATTAAGACAACTCGCTGTTGACAACGATGACCATAATCTTTGCACCAAGAAAGTAGACTTCCAGAAATGCCAAATTACTTTAATTTCTGAAGAAGTCCACGATGCTACACACGATCAATGGCTTTTGAGATGTCAAAACATACAAACTAAACTTCTTTGTGGTCACCAAGGGCTTGTGTTATTACAGTGTAGAGTTCTTAAAGTTGATTTACTGTGGAGTGCAATGGGAGAAACACTGAGTGGTATGGAGTAATAGCATATTTAATTGTGGTTGTATAAATACTTAAATACTACTCTCTCTATTACTTTACTTAAGCAACTCAACAGTGAGATTGGGCGGTAATTAGAACATATGTTTCGGCCATATTTTTATAATTTGGGAGTTACATTACCTCTTTTCCAAGGTATGGGAAATCAAGAGCTGGCAATTGAATGATTAGAGAACTGGGCCAAGGTTGGGCCTAGTATATCGCTGCTCTCTTTCAATATCTTTGGGTTTAATTTATCAGGAACGACTGCTTTGGATGTATCCACGTTAGTAAGTATATCCAGCACGTTAGTAGTTGTTATACTTATAGTATCTACAATGTCTTCAATATATGGAGACATGAGATGTAGTTGTATTTTAGAATCATCCAGCCTGGCAGTGCTAGTAAACTATTCATTAAGAAGATCTGCCTTTTCACCATTAGCACACGCAAATGAAGAATCGCCGTGCAATTTTAAAAGGGGTGGGGGGATTTGTTAAAGTTAGGGCTGTTGCCGTGGAGGAATGATTTGCTTATCTTCCACCATTGCTTAGAACTTATATTGTGGCTTCTTATTTTTTTGGCTAAGTTGTTTTGGTGTCATCTTTAGCTGCTCGAACTAATGTGTTAACATAGTTTCTCTGCTTCTTAAAAATTGCCACGTCTTAGACTAATTTAGTTTTTCTGGATTTTCTGAATTACTTTTCCCTAACTCTCATCTCATGTTTTATCTACCTAGTCACCCAGGGTTTATCATCAGGTTTTATGGTAACTGTTGTATTTGGTATACTAATGGTGGCGGCGCTTAGAATTTTGCAGTAATAGTTGGCACCATGTATCAACATCATCGTCATGGGAAAGATTTTCCCACGGTGAATCAGCTAGTTGGTTACGAAGTTTTCCCCAATCAGCCTTAGCATAGTCCCATATACATCTATAGTAAGAAGTCCGCTTAGGTATTTTAGAGGACAGGACCACATAGGTGGGAGTGTGATCCCTGCAAAATGGACTAAACTACCACTATCTTAGAGTATTCTAATGTTATTAATTATAACTGGATCAAGTAATATATTAGAAATTGGTTGCGTCGGTTCTTGGATTAGCTGGTGGAACACAAGTGAATTTATAATGTCACGTAAATTATGCTTGGCTATATCGAGTAGATCATCATTGAAGTCGCCACCTATCATAATAGTTTTATTTGGGTTCAGATCTCGGGCATTATCGACATTGTCTAAAATAGTCTGCCATTTGTCAATGGCTGTATTGGGCGGGCGATAGATAGCACATAATATAAGCTCTGGGCGGTTATGGATCTCTATCCAGATCATTTCGATATCTGAGCTTTCGTACTCAGTTCGACGAATAAAAGCGATTTTGTCTGATATATAAATACAAACTCCTCCCCACGTAGGCGATCTCTACGATAAGGCTCTTGAAATCATTGCAATTGGATGAAATCGTTATTAATAGTTGGAGTTACATGACTTTCAGTTACAGCTACAATGTCAAATGTGGACAGATTAGCCTCAACGATGTGGATTTTGTCTTTGAGGTCGCAGGACATGTGCAGCTTGGAAAGGTTAATTATAATAACGTACGTACAGTTGTACTACATTTTATACATACCTCGTGCTATTTTGTAATATTGATACAACATAATGAAAGGAAGCTGGAAGTACACATATAAAGGATGTATCCCGGTATATTTTCAGACATGTATAATTGCGTAGGCATTCATAGATCCATAAGATTTTAAAATCAATCTGAGCCGAAGGTGTTGCTGCATGTAACAGCAACAGGCTCCAACCAAATCAGTTCGAAAATAATCAACAATTCGAACTAAGAGTCGGGGGTTCAAGGTATTAATCTCACTTCTAAGTCGAACGCGTGAGCGACTCAAGATACTTATTTTATAGGTTGCATAACCATGAGCGCTTTACATTCGTATCATGGCAATCTGAATCTTTTATATGTACATATTTGTACACTCGGTACGCTCCCAGGGGTCGGGGCCAATGCCACTATCCATAACAATCAGTACGGGACAAAGAGTTGCTCAACATGTATTTAGATTGTATGAAATAGAGGAGACAAATATATAACAGACACCTGGCGTACGTATAGCAGTTCATGTAAACACATGGGTAAAAATCACCCGTCTAAAGGAGCTGGCGCAACACACATCCCAGATGCTTTGTTTTGAATAACGTGCCTTTTGTGACAGTTTTGAATAGATGTCCGTTACCTATAAGTTAAAAAACCATCCATGAGATTACCTTGGCAGTTTAATGTGTAGAACATTGAGTATATAATTATTCACGGAAATGTCATTTTATCAGGTCTTAGATACTGGTAGGGATTTTGTCCATGTCTTCCGGTGGGAAAAACATTGATGAAATTTGCTTGATGTGTCTATAATTGAATATTGAATGTTTTAGTATTCAAGGACATGTCAGAGATTTCGAAATATCATGTCTTAACCGTTTGCTGCCTAAGCCGGCCAAGACCGGCCTACACAGCGGTCTTGGGAAAATGACCACTTGCAGACTAAGAGAAGACTACCCTCCGAAGATCTACCACTGGAATGACTGGCGCGGTAACCAAACCAGTCATTCCAGTGCCAAATTCCCCCCCCCCCCAAAATAGTCCTCTCCTGCTGCGCAATTCAGACAACAAAGGGTCAAGTACCGATAGGGGTTATGCCACCTGAAAAAACCCCAGCGATATCGATGAAATTACATTGAAATTGAAATGACTATAATTTAATGTTGAACAATTAATTATTCAAGGAAATGTCATAAAATTCAAATTTATCCCAAATTAGCAGGCCTTGATATGGATATTGTTTATGTCTTGGTGATCTGAACACATTTCCTTAGGTTTTCCGTCCGTCCTCCTGTAGAAAATATTACCGTACAAAACCAGGCGCTATGCAACTTTCGATCCTGTTTTAGTTTCATTAATTGCGTTAATTGCAGATACCGTTTTTTGTCAAATCGTGATTTATGAAGACATGCGCATAATCAGGTTTATCGGATAGTACACGTCTAGCGCGAAGAATCTCGGTACATTTCCTGGAGGAAATAAACTCCACGATGATTTGTTTATTATCCCGGCCTACAGTTTTGATTCCAATAGGTGTAGAAATGGACAGCTCTAAGCTAAACATGGGCGGGGCATAGCGTGAAATGGATACCTCTATTATATTATATTATGGAGTCAGCTTGTGTAACAGTGACATAAATCTTTCCAGCGATATAGTAGTTGGCAACATATGTCGGAGACGCGAATGCAGAACATATTATTAGAATGCTTTCGATCTGAGAAACAAACACGTCAATCTTGTTTCCTTTTCAAATCACTGTTAAAAGGAAAACTGTGTTCATTATGCAATTTCTTTATCCAGTTAACCCCCGAATCTGTTCAAGTAAATTTCAATTTTCTAATAGAAAATGTCCATTTGCAGACAAAGAGAAGACTATTTTTTGAAAATTTACCACTGGAATGACTGGATCGATTATCGAACCAGTCATTCCAGCGGTAAATTTTCAATAATGGTCTTCTATCGGTCTGTAAATAGACATTTCTCAAGACCACTGCAGAAGCCGTTTTTGGCTGATATGAGTGTTAAAGGGTTATTACAACCAGCCTGTGTTATCGTCGTTTATTTTTCAGTCCACAAGGTAACGATGTGTTGCGCACGGTGAATAGGCAGTTGCCTTTAGCTGTTGCTAGCTCTACCCACAATTCTGTTCATCAAGATCAGCTAAAACGTATACGAACACCCGTCATCTTCATTATCGTAAATTTAATTCAAATAAATGCTTGTTATTTATGTGACTGGATTTTAATCTGATAGGACATTGCGCGTGAATCGTTAGCGTGTGATCTAGAATTGACGCGCACGGTTGCCTTTACATATATTAGAGAATAGATGTATCATTTTCTGTAACGAGATGAGCCCAATGTTGGCTAGAGAGCCCAGCAGCTAACCATAAAGGTAAGCTGTTGATGGCTCCGATGAGAGAGATATAGCCTGATAGCGCGTGTTACTGGGCCAGTACTGGGCCAATACCGGCCCATGTTGTCCTGCTATTGGAGCAATACCGGTCCAGTAGCCCTTGTTATCAGTGTACGCTCCACTAACTTATCTTCCCTCGCGAACATCTACCTCATCATTTTCATCCTAATTAAACCTCTAAGCAATGCATTGCCTGAACTAAGAAGTCATCTGAAGATCGACAGCTATGTATCACATATAACCCTACCCTACAAGTGTGTATAGTGCCCGCTTGCATACGTAACACCGTCATGCGCAGAGGGTTGAATCTCAAAACCCATCGCACGTGCCGCATCTCCGTATATCTCGATTTTTCTGAAATGTTAACACAAGAAATTGTGCACTGTGATTGTACACTGTGCTTCCACAACTGTTATCGTTGTCCGAAAATTCCCCACAAAAAAGATCGGGAAATCTTAATTTCAACACTTTTTGTAAATGTGACAAAATGGTTGATCTCTGATTGTTATTTTATTATGACATATTTTACGCATACGTAAAGTGATGTTGATGGATAGGTATACAGATTACAATAGTTGGTAACTCTACTCTTATAAACGAGGATTTCCCGACTTTCGTGATGATTGCTCTTAGGCTGGTGTTTGTGTTACAAGATAATGATATATCTGACGCATTCATAAAATAAAACTTGATTCCGAAAGTGCTTTCGATTTGCTTTCTCTTACGGGTTGATATTACAAACGCGATCAGGCGGTTGCAGATAGAATTCTAATAATGAGATACCATTTCTCATGTGTGAATCTAAAAATAATGAGATGGAATCGTGACATAATAACATCAGCAGAAGATTTAGTCTGAATAAGGTAGCGAATCGAAAGAATGTGTGTTAATTTCATCAACTTGCCTGTTACTATAACCCAATTGTGCCTATATGTTGAGATATTCTAATTCTGCTGCCTATGCCAGTATTTTGTTCATTTATAAACTAGTATGACGTTCAATAACAGGAGTCACACATCTCAATAACAGAATAACTATAAGCCTACATACAAACTGCTGCATACATAAATAGCAATCTGTCTAGACTGCGTTGTTGTTTGCTAGCCAGTTTACTTGATGAGATTAGTAGAATGCGTTTTACTCAATCTGTAATCGAAGCTGAATCTTTAGATCTAATAAGCCGTATAGGCATTAGTACCCTCTATGACCTATAGATTAAACAATTCCCAGAATCTAAGTTTGAAGGAAACTACACAGGTAAGCTGGTGAATATATTGAATATATTTTGACACGTTTAGGTAAGGGTGGGTTGGGCGGGGAAATTACTGCTCGTGGCAACAACAGCTCTCAGTCAAATTACTCTTCAACATCGTCTACCGAATGTTTATTAAATTGTGGATTCATCTCAAGGGCATACAATTCGTACACTAGAGATGGAATCTTATGTTTTAGTGATGGAGCTATAAGTCATAATCTTTGTGACGTCAGGTAACTAGTGACGTAACTGATCATGGTGTTAGATTCGTGTGCGACATATCAAATCCTTCCATTGTACCCTTAACTGTCTGCCTGCTGTAAGCCACCATACAATAATTTCGATGGGTAATAACACTGGACCTGATGACTATTTTAAAAACAATTTGACTGAAAGTTGTTGGTGGCTTAATGGTGCTTTTATGTAAACCCTATAGAAAATGTAATCTGCAGAAACTCAGCAGGCAGACAGCTAACTACACATTTAAATGGCCAGAAACCCAGCTCCGTGATTAATCGCCATACTGGAATATTGGTGGTCAGACAATTAGGTACGACGGTGACGCAAATTAGAGAAGGAAGGCCTGTGTAGTGGCATTGATGACATTGATTGAGATTAACATGAGAATGTCGGAGTAGTTGAACGTCTGGATACAGTGGTGACGCTAATTGGAGTGGTGTCAATGACACAAATACTGACTGTCTCAAATGCTCTTAGCATCTAGAACAGCTCCATCAAATTTGGCGTAAGATCTATAAAGTGATGAAGGCGGTCTTCTCACGTTCTGATGTGTCACATGGTGTGGTTCTAATAAGATCAGAAGTTGTAGGAAGCTTATGACAATGAAGTGACCAAGTCTGTCACTCAAGTATATGACTGTCATAATCAATTATGCCATTTGTAGGCTGGCGTCAAAATCATTATTGACATAGAATACTCCGCCATGAAGCTGGAAAAGTATGTCAAGTGTAGGAATTGTATGTCTTCTGTTGATTTAATATTTAATAATCATTCTGTTGAATATTTTAAATCAAATTTTCCTCGGCGCTGTTGCTAACATAGACATCAGCAACAGTCCTCAATTGGATTAGTTTCAAGTTTATTCAACAGCTTACCGTTATGGTTAGCTTGAAATTGTGATTCTGGGAATTCAGTATTCAGGATTCAAAGTAAAAATTATATATAAATTAATTCCAACATGGGCGGAGCTTAGCTAGGAATGGGAAGAGCTTAACTGAAAATGGGCGGAGTTGAGCTAGAAATGCATCTCCCTATTCAAATTCAGGACATTTGCGAATTACGATCTTAGTTAACTTTGGTCTAAAGCGAACCAGTTTGGAAGTTTTACCTATGCAGGGTTGCTGAAACGTACCTCGCTCTGCGTGCATTACCCACTCTGATTAATCTGCGATGTAAATCGCAGATTATTGTTTTCTTAGCGGATCTTTCTTCTTTCTTTCTTTCTTTCTTTCTTTCCTTCTTTCTTTCTTTCTTTCTTTCTTTCTTTCTCTCTTTCTTTCTTTTACTCGGTAACAATTTTCTGGAACTATCTCCCCCTACAGTTTTCATCTGATCAACTTCAAACTTGGTCACCTTCTGGGACCCCGTGGGATCTTTATTGCTATTGCTTTTATTTCTGATCTGCCGAATGGTTTTCTAGCTACCCACCTTTGAGTGGGCACAAACAATTAAAAATTTTGTGAACTTTTAGTTTAAACCCATGGGCATATCCAGCATGGATCTTAAACCTCTGACTACACATAGAGTTTGTATTAGATCATCATCAGGCGTGTTCAATGGCCTTACAAGAGGCTTTATACTATTTCTTCATACCCAGACATCGCAGATTTACAGTTACTTCAGTAAATGCTCTCTAATTGTAATTGTAATGGCCTTTTGCTTGGGGTGTGTTGCTGTAGCATCCGACACTTATATGACATCATAATCAGCTACGTAACGTGGCTGATGACGTCATAATCAATTACGTCATGAACGATGTAGCTAAGTTCATCAGGAACGCATAATTTTTGTGCGAATTGTATGTTGTCACTATTTGATAAACATGTTGTTGACTATTTTGGAACTAATCTGACTGGGCGCTGTTGCTACCATATGCAGCAGCAATAACCAGTCAATAACGATTCAACACGAGAAAATATGCAACTGAGTTCTACAATCACTGAAGCAGAAATTGCAAGAAGGGCTATCAGAAAACTGGAAAAAACATTTGGGGCTGATGAGATATTAAATGAATATATTAAATCAACTCAAGAAACTGTGATACAATATATTGTATACTATCCAATCAAAGACGTAACACTGGGGCTGTGCCGGACGTCTGGGCAGTTGGCTTAATTAAACCCATCTACAAATGGAAGGGATATATCAACGAAACCAGAAATTACAAGCCTATTTCCCTGGTTAGCTGGCTGGGACAATTGTTTACTTCTATCCTACGCACACAAATCAATGCATATCTAGACTCAGAAAGCATCTAAGATGAAGCACAAGCAGGTTTTCGAGATGGCTGCTGCACATTAGGTACTATTTTCTACATACACTCATTACTACAAATATTTAAAGCATAACTAACCTCATCTCATGATATCTATACGTATGCTCTAATATGACACTCCTAAACTATGCAGGTAATTTTAAGCCTTTTATCATCCCGTCAAATAAAGATATTCAGGCTTTAGTAGCTAAATGTTGGTAGATTTCTACAGCTTACGCTGGATGTTATGACTTACTTTTGAACCAATCAGAAAAAAGCTTAGCGTGTCTGCCTCGGGATATACGCTCAGTCATAGAGGTGCCAGCTATAGTTTGGCAATGCGATATAAAAGCAATCCTACAGGTAAGCTGTTGAATACTTTGAAACTAATTTGACTGGAAGTTGTTGCTGCCATATGCAGCAACGATTTCCAGTAAAATTAGTTTCAAAATATTCAATGGCATGGGTATTACATAATAAAGAATCTAATGCGTTGGTACTTACATGACATCATACATTATCGCTTGAGGAGACAAAATGGTGGCGATCGCTGTTCAACATTTGCCCGATATTACAAAGCAGATAATTCTGATACGGATAAGAAAATGTGACAGGATATGAATGAAATGGAATCTATAAACCATAATCTATTGGTGCTGTATAACATTTGAGATGGGATTAGCATCCTGTTAACAAATTTGAAAGAAAACTATTTTGCACGTTCATTGCTTTTAAAAAGACGTTTGACACAATTTGGAGAGATGCATTGTGGGATAGGATAATACAACACAATATTAAAGGTAAAGAAGTAGGAGTCATGAAAAGCAGGTATGGAAACATAAAATCCAAAATTATACTTAACGGAGAACTAAATCCCGACCTTGTGTGTAAATTGTGTATGGACGCCAGTGTCAAATCTCAAATAATAACACCGTAACGAGTTAACCCCAGTATCTGAAACCTAACAGTGCAATGGAGCTAAAATTACAGAAACCTTAACCGTATATATGAAAATCTTTTTACCATTATATGCCGATGATGAAGTGATTTCGGCTGAGCAGATGACGGACCTCCAATTAATGTTAAACGAATATTATAAATACACATTGTGGAGTTTAAAAATAAACACAGACAAAACCACAGTAATTATATTTGCCCAAAGAGCCAAAGCTTCTGAACAATTTACAATAGGTCTGTGTGATTTGAAAATAATTGAAAGCTACAAATACGTAGGTGTACTTTTTACATGAAAAGGTAGATTAATTAACACAATACATTATTTAAAAGAGCACATTAAAAGGCTATGTAATGAACTATATCGTCACATCGTTAATTGGGGCTCACCAATAGACTGAAAAGTGAAGCCTTTCGATGCTACAATTGTACCAATAGCAGTTAGCGAAATATGGGGCCAGGATAACTGAAACTAAAAAAATGGCCAGTCTGTGATTTGACGAATATTATTACTCTTCCTTATGCACATATTTCGCGGAAAAGACACGCCTATCAAAGTTTTAAGGAACCGGACTGAGTCACTTCAAGCTACAACAATTTCTTAGTACAAGAAATGTATCACTATTATAGAAACTATGCCTCTACACCAAGGAGGTTCTTAAACACTTCGCCAAATAATAATGACTGCGACCGCTGCTGACAATATTGCTACCACCACTGCTACTGCTCTACAACTACTACTACTACTACTACTACTACTACTACTACTACTACTACTACTACTACTACTACTACTACTACTACTACTACTACTACTACTACTACTACTAGTTATACTTGTAATGGTTCTGGGTATAAATAAAATGTATTGAATTGAATATCTGTAATGTGTCACGATGATGCGTTGGTGGAATGGAAACTGGTGTAACATGGTGCGAACAGATTTGCTAACGCCTCTCCGAAAGTTTATAGATTGTAGCCCTGCTCCTAAAAAGGGAGATACCACATTAAGCACGCGTGCTTGATTATACACTTATGTCATAAGCCATATCCCAACTAATAGAACGAGACATGATCAGATTAAATACTGACAAGCCAATATGAGAGTGGGTCAGTAGGTCAGTGGGTCAGTTTTTATTAGCAAGAGCGCATTTCATTCCGCATGTCACAATCGATATTCTGTTATCTAGATCACGAAATAAATACCCTCGTACTTACTATTTTGGATACAATTTTACTGAAAGTCACCACTGCCTCATGGGCATCATTGAAATAAACGCCTTTCATCAATATTGACGTCACACTGAAAGTTGGGGTTCATGTTTAATTATCTCAAATCAGAGTGCTAGTTATATCCAGAATGAAACCAGTTAGGTACCAATAACTCCATCATGAAGGCGTCCAACTACAGTTATGTAGCCAGGTAAAATGAGAATCGCTTAGAAGATTTGGAATACGAATACGATTCCACTCATGCATGAGCAGTGGAAGCGTGCCTTAATGTCGTACGCTGCTTAGAAAAAATTATTTACATCTATCATTTGTTCGCGAATAAATAAATTCATGGAAGAAAATGAACTTCTAAGAACCAAGCGGGTGTCAGGAAAGGGTATTCAACACTAGGCCACATCTTCACATTAACATCACTAATAGAAATTATAATAAAAACGCGAGCTGGTATTCTGTGAATTTATCGATTTTGCTAAAGCCTTTGACACAGTTTGGCGGGGATTGTCTATGGCAAAAATCGCTTCAGCCCTATATAAGCTGTAAAGTATTGAATGTCATACAAAGTAAGTATAGTAACACTAAGTCACAGATACAAGTAAATAACTAACTCCACCCCGTATTCGGCTGTGGATGGGGTGTAAGACAAGGTGAAAATCTCGCTCCTCCTTTTTTCTATCCACCTAAACGATCTCGAATAAGTTCTTGAGCAGCATAAATGCAAACCGATTGAACGCTAATATGAAGAATATGATCTCATGGTACTTATTAACATAATATGGCTGCTTTATGCAGACGATACAATTCATATTACGGAGAAAAAACGAATTCAAGCAATTACATGGAACTTAAATTCTATCTAAATAATAATGAAATCGAGATCGGCGATGAATATAAATAACTAGGAAGCGTGTAGCTAGAATGAGTATATGTATTCCCTATACCATGGCGTAGAATTATTATGTTTATTTTGACAAGATTGCATAAGATTTGCTAGTTACAGAATGAGATCTGTCCGCCATGTAAATGACGTCACGATCAGTGGCGTCACATGTAAGTTTACGTCACAATCAAAATACTTCTGCATCTGGCTCCGTGATGACCAATGAATAGTCTGGCATGTGGACTAATAGTATGTATTTACTATTTAGTAAACCTCCTGTTGAATATTTTGAAACTAATTTGACTGGGCGCTGTTGTTGCCATAGATAGCAACAGCGCCCACTCAAATTTGATTCAAAATATTCAATATGTTAAGTGCATAGATAGCTTGAAATTGGGATTCGGGATATTCAGGTTCAAAGTATATAAATCGGCCGTAACACGTGCAAAGCCTGGGCAGTGCTTGGCTAGGAATGGGTGGGACATAGCTATAAATGGATCCCTATGTTAAATTCAAATCTATTCAGGAGGCATTATAATAAAATGCACTGGGCGAAATTGTTGTCCAATTAATAACCAGGCATATGAACATGGAAATGGACAATGTTGCGCGATTAATTGATTAATTGAAAGTAGATGAATTATTATGCCTTCTGCATGTGTGGTCGTATGACGTGTAATCGGTTCCCAATCACTGTATGTGAAAACGAATAGAACGTGGAGGTAATCCATTCAGCTGTGAAAGCCATAAACTAAAATTATTCTGTATTGTACTGTTAGAAACGTGTCGGGTAGAGTGAGTTTATTTGGTCTGATCAATGTCTTCCAGCTGCTCGTGTAGTCATGTACATGTTGGTCCATAATCAATGCAAACTTGCCACTAGTGTAATCACGTGCATGATGATGCCTGGCCAATGGGCAGTACGCGTGCGTCTAATCACACGAGGACGTACTGCCTTTCAATTACAATCTAAAAGGAATTAGTCATCATGTTATTGCAAGTTCCGAGTCCCAACCCTGGTGTGTTGAGACGAGGATTGTTTAATACCAAACGAGGTGTATTTGTGCCAGTCAATAGAACAGTGGACTCGAACCGAACCAGACAGGGAATCGACAGATGCCATTAAAGAATAATTCACGGACCAATTCATGGATCCAATTACACCCTTTCGTATGCGATCTCAGGCCACTACAAACACCACTAAAACCAGCTGGGGCTGAGGATGCAGTTAACCACTGAGTAATCTCGACCCACCATCGTCAGCAATGGACTGTATAACTGTGTATATGATACCATCTTAAAAGGAAGCACAGCCATAATACAGTTTGTATTCATGCAGTACCTCCAAATAGGAACTGTTGGTCAAGGTTCACTTATCGAGTCGATTAACACTAGAAGTCGTCCGAACCACCAGAAAGACTGCGACCTATCGTTATCATCATCAAGATCGGGGAATTCCTGGACAGGGTGAGTTTGTGTGCCGAGAAAAGACTGACTCACTTGATTAATTGACCGGAGCCTGCCAAAGTGGTTTTAAACGAGAGGCACATATTCGCAGACAGCCCGTCGGTGTCAGTATTCATTTCTAAATACGACGGTATCACAAGACGGCCATTGATATGACGTGTGTTTTCCACACGATCAAACAAACACAGATCCTGGTAGTCGTACAGCAAACTGGATCTAATGGCGATGAGCTTCGACTAGTATGACAGCTAGACAGAAATTGGCATCCCGGAAGCTGATAATACAAGTAAATGTGTTTCTGTGGCAGTCGGTACCACTGTCAGCTCTCCACTTGGAAATGGCCTCTCAACGCGCTGTTCACATGGTACCTCCCCACATCTCTGTCATCCGTATGGGAGCACTCTACACAACAAACAACCTATCTACCAAGTTCTGCACAGCACCTCCCCTATTAGATATGATGTAAGCAGACGACACAGACTTTATAGACTGGGAAAAGAAGTCTCTATCTGATCTTCTGCCTATAACTGCAGAACGTCTCAAGAATGAGGAAAGTATTTTGAATATAGCCAATACAGAGTTTGCGCATGCAGAGGAAATGAGTGACAACGGTGCTTCGCTGCTCGGCATGGAAGAATGGAGGAAAACCCAAATCATCGGTTCACAGATTTGCAGCTGCTCCGATTGGGCTGCTCGTTATATAGCGGGGAAAATAGCTTTCCGGTCTTTTTTGGAAACTGTGGGTCGTGGATCAACAACCTCTTTAGCATAGATAGACCTGTCTGACGCAACCTGTTTATCAGTAATATCTGATGCAACCTGTGCATCAATGATGTTGTTGTTGTTGTTGTCGTCGTCATCGTCGTCGCCGCCGCCGCCTCCAGCGCAGTTGTCGTCGTTGTCGCCGCCGCCGCCGCCTCTACCACTGCTGCTGCTGCTGTTGCTGCTGCCGTTGCCTCTGCTGCCGATGACGTTAATTTTGTTGTTGTTGTCCTTGCCGTTGTTGTTGTTGTTGTTGTTGTTGTTCCTATTGTTATTGTTGTTGGTTTTGTTGATGGTGGTGTTGGCGTCATCGTGGTACTCGTTCGTATACTCCTTCTCGTCGTGGCCATCGTCGTAGCCATTATCGTTATTGCATCACCATTTTTAATGGTGTGTAGGTGTAACCAAATCTAATATTCCTCCCTGTTCCTGCCTGTTATTTCAAGGCTTCAGTTGGGCAGGTGTTATTGAATTTACCACCGCTATCGCTGTCAACATCACTGCCCGTGTATTTTCTCCAAAATCTGTGGCACGCTTTTAATTGGAATGGACCTTTCCAGGTTTCGCTATGCCCCACCCATCTCTATCTAAGCTCCATCCACACCTCGCTGGTGTTGGGATCGATCGATCTCTGAACACCCTGACTATCGATTTCCAAAAAAACTACACAGGTAAGCTGTAGAATATTTAGAAACTAATTTGACTGGGCGCTGTTGCTGCCTAAAGCAGCAACACCGACCAGTCAAATTAGTTTCGAAATATTCAACAGTATTACAAAGACATACAATTTATACAACGCGTCGGACCATTTGAGATTTGGTCACGGTCTATATGGAACCCTTTGTGACGTAATGATTAAGACGTCATCGTACACGCGCTGAGCTCGTTATGACGTCATACGAGGTCTGATGATGGATGGATACTCTAGAAAGGTGAATTACCTTCTGACGCTTGAAGGAAAACGTAAAACCATCATAAAAAGCAATTAAAAGAGACGGGCATGGCATGGACACCTTATAACATCATGTCCAGTTCCGTTCGTCGACTCTGCCGCTATGTCGTGTTATTATGGTCACTCGGTCATGAATCTCAGCCTTATTACCACTATCAGTATCACCTGGAAACCAGAGACAGAGAAGTGCACGTTCATCAATATGGCAGTATTTTGCTGGTCAATATTTTGAAAGCAAAGTTAAGAGCACTAACTTTCTATCACATGGTTGTCAGCATATTTCAAAATATTTTGCATTGATTGTTTTCGAGAATGAGATATGAAAAGGTCTTAACCCGTTAATGGTTAAGGTTGGCGGCATTTACCAAAGTCTGTATTTGTCACCAATATTTGACGTCATACCTCACAAATAACTGCTACAGTTCACATTCGTATGAGAGCTAACATGAGCCCACGTTCACGTCGTATTTAAATAATTGGATATACCGTTAAATAGATATTTATTATGCACGTGTAAGTAATAATAAATGTGAATTGTAAATGTCAGTGATCTTCTAAAGTTCTCTGTCATGTTCCATACGAAATACACAATTGTATCATGTAGCTCGCCGGGTCGCGTCGCGTCATTGTACGCAGCGCCACGTGTGCACGACGAACGATAACGTCGGCTAGCTCCCGGTCTCGGGGTTACGGGTTCCGAGCGACGCTGCCCTGCGTCAAACAAAGACCGGCGCCTAAGGCCAGTGGAACTCAATCGTTCCGCTGGGGCCGTGCGACCATCGCCGCTAATATTAAATTGCACAGTATCAGCCAATGAGTTTGTGGCACCGGTATGCCTGTCCATAGCAATTTCGTGATCTATAGACTTACACGATTTGATGGGTGACCTAAAGTAATTAAAAGTCACTAAATGTATCTAAACAACCCGTACAAGTTTGTGTGATACACTGGTATTCAAATAATACATAACATAGAGACAGCCTGATGAACCTTTGAACGTGGGGTCACCGGATGTACCACACAGACTCGCAGGTCCGCAGAGGTACCCCTGTAAAGGAGGCTCCCGCATACGAGATCACTAATTAACCTAATATAAGCTAGTATACCTCTATGCTAAAAAGAAAAAAGAAACTCCAAGACGTCACGAACCGCTTTGTGCCTCACGCGGGTATTATTCTGATGCTGTGTCTTTGGGTGAGAAGTAGTAGCCTTGCGTGGGGCCGCCGCCATTGGATCCTTGCAAGTGCCTTGCGTGGGCCTCCGTCACAGGAAAAAATAGGCCACCGCAGAAGCGGAGGGACAGAGAAAGCCAAAAATGGCCACTCTGTATTCAACCAAAAGTGCTGCAAAGAAAAGACCATCCTAGTGAAACTATACACCTGTGCAAAAGTTAAGCACCAGCAAAAACAATAGAACGTAGAAACATGATGGTACAACTAGGCTGCCATACTTTTTGTCCCCGCGTTAGCTGACATAATTCCAAGTACGAAATGCACATGCATGCATGACTTCACGCCGCTTGATGTCCGTGCGTGGCGGGAAACAGCACACGTGTTCAGTTATGTAAAAGTCCAGTTTGAGGTGTAGAACATTACATACAGATTTAGGCGACAAGATTAGGAATTTTGTGTTCATGACCGTGGTTTATTTGTACAGAGAGAATTAGCTCTTGATTGTGAACCGCTATGGCAAGACGAAGGTTAAGTGATCGTGTGAAATGGCAAATCATAGGCATGCATACCACTGGTATGTCATGCAGAGAGATTGGCAGACAGCTGAACATTAACCATACTGTAATCAGTCGTTTGATTGCAAAACATGGGCAAACTAACGAGGTGAAGGACAGGCCTAGATCTGGAAGACCGAAGAAGACTACTGCCCGTGATGATCGAGCCCTAGTACGCCTTGTTAGGAGATCTCCATTCACCAACAGCAGAGCGCTCAGCCAGCAATGGGAAACGCGCAATAGAGTGTCAATGTCTACCGTCAAAAGGAGACTGTATGCTGCTGGCATGAAAGCTAGGAGACCTGTCAGACGTCCTCTCCTCACTGCACACCACAAAGAGGAGCGTCTGAGGTGGTGCAACGAAAGAAGACACCGGAACATGAGATCCTGGAGACGAGTACACTGGTCCGATGAAAGTCGGTTCCTGCTTCATGCCACAGATGGTCGAACTCGTGTATGGAGGTCCAGACGCACGGCGTACGACCAACGTAACATCATGGAAGAAGTTCTATTTGGTGGAGGTTCCGTTATGATATTGGGGTGCATCTCATTTGATTGTAAGCTGGATCTGTTGACTGTACCTGGAACACTAAATGGACAAAGATATCAAGATTCCATACTGGATAGAGTTGTGGTCCCTCATTTTGTAAATCATGCACCTGGAACCCACCCTATATTCATGGATGACAACGCCCGACCACATCGTGCTAGAGCTGTGCATGAATACCTCCGCCAGAATGCTATCGAAACCCTACCATGGCCAGCAAGGAGCCCTGACATCAACCCTATTGAGCATATCTGGGACATTCTGGGAAACATGGTGAGAAGGAGGGATCCTCCTGTGCAGAACCTACAGGAATTAACAGACGCACTCCATCTTGAATGGCAACGAATACCACAATAGCGTATCAGTCGGTTGGTGACCAGCATGAGACGTCGTGTCCAGGCCGTCATCCAGGCACAAGGTGGATATACCCGGTATTAATAATGACAGTCTCAAACTCGTGCACAGATGTTAAACTTCGTTTTCAGACACCATTAATGACAATCTAGCCACGTGTGTCAACTGTAGGGCAATAGTTGTCAGTTGTGTCAACGTAACCATATTCAAGCCTCGTGTTCAAGTTCAAACAAAAACATACAGTGTTTCCCCACCATCATAATCAGCATTCCTCTAGTTGCATTATTACCTCTTGCACTAAGATGGATGGGTACATAAATGTTTATGCTATTGCTTTCTTCATAGCACATGAATATACCCTCGCATGTGCGTAACAATAGGGTGGTGCTTAACTTTTGCACAGGTGTATATAACTAAAGTGTTGCGTGCAGTTTTGCGTGAAGCCGAGACGAGCAATTCCCAAAGGATTCCCAAGTCACCATCTTATGTGGTTCCAAGATACTGTATTAGTAGGTGCCGCTTTTATTTATGCGGGCCTTCTTGTATGCCTAACCTACCTTTTAGGTTTTAAAGACACGAACCATTTTAGGCCGCAAATGGCGGGAACCCTACCTATCTTTGGATACGGCTGTTTGTGAGCGCAGACACAACAAGGCATCAGCCCCCAAGAACAGCGTGCGTACATGTTACATTGCAAGACATCCAAGCTCGCTGAGGATCCGGATGCCTTGCACCGTAACCACATAACACATCACAGGACGATGGCTACCTTTTCACACAAGCAGATTATTCCAACTGACCTGACGTTACGGTGGGGATTAGAGAGACGAATATCCACCGCAAATGTCCTTCCCGCAAGGGCGTGGCAGATTCCAACATCTTGCCCAGACATTTGTACAGAATTCGGAGGAGATACGCATCTCGTCCGTCACCAAATTCTATGGAGCTAAGTTATTGACCTATCATTAGGTTTATATCAAAGTTTCCCAAATATGCACTGCGGTGCGGGAGATATATCCTAAGAGGCATAAAGAGAAATAATAATAATAATAATGTTTTTGCAGTGCTTCCTACATTGGCAATGCCACTAACTAACAAGTATCCGAAGATACAGTGGAGGTGTATGTAACACCGCACCTTGGCCATCACCGCACAGAAACCTCCAATAGTTTCCCAGGGTCAGATCAGTCCACGGTGCGGATAGGGGCATCCAGACAATTAAGAAGCCATAAGGCTTAGTGGAACATGAAGAGAGACAATAACTTTATAGATATGAGGCGCTATAGGCATGTTGGCCAATTTAACACAACCTTGTCGGAGTACGGGGCTAGAATACCGTAACGACCGGAAAAGAGGCGTACACTATATGCCTCCTAACGACGAAATTGTCTCTAATCATATTAAACCTATCCTATCGAGCTGAATAGTAAGGTTTAGTCGGTAGCATGCCGGGCTAAACAGAGTTATAGCACGGACAGCGACCTTAGTGAAACATGGCGGTGGTGGGAGAAAGTGATGCATATATAAATGTTGCTGTCTAGGATTTCCTAAATGCACTGCGGTCCTAAGTTTTCTATAAATAAACAAAACATATCAACAGATGGCTACTTGCCATATACCTAACCAACCAAATACAGAACGGGGACAGTATATTATTTGATTAGAACGGTGATAATACAGGTTGATAGACCTAATACGGTGCGGTTACTTAAAGCACCTTACAGTAAATAAGGATAACTATAAACAGTAATAATAAAGAACTTATAAAATGCGGTCCGAGGACCGGTACGGTACCTATTAGTCATCGGTACCTTTTACGGTAATAATATAATAATTAAAGATGTAATTAAAGATATATCATGTATAGTTACTCGAATACCCAGTAGCCATACCTATATAACGGGCTACACTGTTACTGACATTGAGACGTCACTATACTTGTGACGTGAGTTGACACAATGTCTGGAAGCTGGATATGTCTCCGCATGCCGATGTTTTGCAAGACAGGGTTCCTATATGCTGGTCCAGAACAGAAGCAGTACACACTCAGGGCAGTAAAACACAGTATAAGTAATGTCTACTGAATAGCTAGTAAGTTCTACACAATAATGCGGTAGATGTAAAAGTTCCCGTTATTGCAACGGTAAGTTGTAATGTTAAGATAACACATTAATAGAGAGGGTTAATGATACAGTTGTAATTAAGATGTACTTATTTAAGCTTAACGGTACGGTGTGCGTCAAATAGCTCTTGTGGCGCACCGAGCAAAGTTTACTTGGCTGTGGTCGAAACGTTAAACTATCACACACGACATGCGGTGTGGCAGTTGAATATCCACTTTTCGGCGTGGCTGGCACATCTCGGGATCTACGTCATGTAGAATTACATAACTGGACCTTACGGGTCCACCGTTAAACAGTTCCTATACAGTTATTAATTAAATAGGAACATATTATACTATAATGATATAATGCACAGTGCGGTGGCCTGAGAACTGTTGTGGTCTGGGCTGAACTGGAAGTTGAGGCGTACCGAGATGATGCTGATTTCCGTCTTCGGCGCTCCAGTTATTCAATCAGGATCCCGTGCATGGGCAGCTCCTGACTGGTCGGCATTTATTGAAATCATCCCCTTTTATACTCTCTGCAAAGTCAGAAACTGGCTGCTTCAACCAATGAGAATTAGATGAACCAGCCAATCAGCGTGCTGGAAATCCGTGACGTGTACATATCTATCTAAATATTATGATAGATATAGATGTGTAGATGACGTAGTACGTCACGTGTACGCAAATCACTGAATATCTAACTATATATATATATATATATATATATATATATATATATATATATATATATATATATATATATATATATATATATATATATATATATATATATATATATATATATATATATACTGAACCAAAAAGGTTTAGCAACACTGAGAATATTACTGTATAAATGTTATTTAACAAAAACAATAAATTGATTCAAATATATTATTTAATTGATGGGTAATTTTCCAATTTGAACAACAGTCTCTTGTTACTGTAATGCTAGCATCGCGCCTTTAACACGGCATCATTCAACGGAAGGGTCCAATTAAAATAATGACGCTGAGCTGTCAATACCGGTTGTGACCTCCGCGCTCATTAACCACCGCCGTGCATCGCTTTCTCATGCTTCGAATTAAGCACCTGATGTCACGAAGAGGAATCGCATCCCATTCCTGGAGCAGTGCAGCTTCCAGGTCCCGCACGTTGTGAAGATGCTGATGGTTCTCACGCATCATACGGCCAAGAATGTCCCACACGTGTTCGATAGGAGACAGGTCCGGTGATCGTGCATGCAAGTCCAACACCGGAACGTTGTTAGCAACAAGGAACTCACTGGTGACCCTAGCTGAATGAGGACTGGCGTTGTCTTGCTGGAACATAAAGTCTGCACGAGGCTGCATAAAAGGGATGACAACAGGGGCGACAACTTCTTCACAGTAACGTTGAACCGTTAAATTTCCGCAAATCACAATAAGATCTGTTTTGCCACATTCATGGATTCCAGCCCACACCATGACACTGCCGCCACCGAATCTTCCGTGCTGAATGATGTTGGCTGCATCATACCATTCTCCTAAACGTCGCCAAACCCGTTGCCTACCATCCGCCACATCCACACAAAACCTCGACTCATCACTGAACAAAACGTGGCTCCATTGTTCAGCACGCCATCGCTAAAAGGTTCTTGCTCATGCAAACCGATTCTCGATGTGACGCTCTGGGCATGCTGTCCAGCATCATGGAGTCTGCGTCGAGCAGCTTGTGCATGCACTGTAGTGCCGGTAGCGGTGTGCAAATTACGGGACAGCCGCGGCGCAGTCTCAAACCTATGACGTCGTGATGACGTCACTAAGTAGCGTAGCGGTCTTCTCGTGGTGTTGTTGATCTCGGTCTGCCAGGTCGTGGTCGGTCATTAACATGTCCAGTTTCCTGCTCACGTTGGCGGAGACAGGACATGGTTGAGGCGTGAACATCAAAATGTCGAACAACAGCGCGAACGCTCTGCCCATCAGCGAGTCTTCCCATTGCTTCATGGCGCTGATTTTCGGGTAGCCCTGAGCGGCGGCCCATGTTCGGTAGGGTAAACCTTTAAGCGTTTTCTGTTAACGTTCGTTATCTGCTTTTGCATTATGGTGAATTTTTGCCTTCGCTACCCGCCAATGTGGGCCAGTGCATGAAAAACGCATTTTCACATGTAGTTAGCGTGAGGCCGAGAAATGCAAGAAATGATTTGCATTTCTTCATGATCAGCGAGATATTACATTGACGAAACGTACCTGCAAATTTGGTTATAAATAGACGCATAGTTTTAATACAACAAACAAAACTTCACTGTTGCTAAGTTTTTTTGGCTCAGTATATATACACCTGTGCAAAAGTTAAGCACCACCCTATTTTTACGCACATGCGAGGGTATATTCATGTGCTATGAAGAAAGCAATAGCATAAACATTTATGTACCCATCCATCTTAGTGCAAGAGGTAATAATGCAACCAGAGGAATGCTGATTATGATGGTGGGGAAACACTGTATGTTTTTGTTTGAACTTGAAAACGAGGCCTGAATATGGTTACGTTGACACAACTGATAACTATTGCCCTACAGTTGACACACGTGGCTAGATTGTCATTAATGGTGTCTGAAAACGAAGTTTAACATCTGTGCACGAGTTTGAGACTGTCATTATTAATACCGGGTATATCCACCTTGTGCCTGGATGACGGCCTGGACACGACGTCTCATGCTGGTCACCATCCGACTGATACGCCATTGTGGTATTCGTTGCCATTCAAGATGCAGTGCGTCTGTTAATTCCTGTAGGTTCTGCACAGGAGGATCCCTCCTTCTCACCATGTTTCCCAGAATGTCCCAGATATGCTCAATAGGGTTGATGTCAGGGCTCCTTGCTGGCCATGGTAGGGTTTCGATAGCATTCTGGCGGAGGTATTCATGCACAGCTCTAGCACGATGTGGTCGGGCGTTGTCATCCATGAATATAGGGTGGGTTCCAGGTGCATGATTTACAAAATGAGGGACCACATCTCTATCCAGTATGGAATCTTGATATCTTTGTCCATTTAGTGTTCCAGGTACAGTCAACAGATCCAGCTTACAATCAAATGAGATGCACCCCCATATCATAACGGAACCTCCACCAAATGGAACGTCTTCCATGATGTTACGTTGGTCGTACGCCGTGCGTCTGGACCTCCATACACGAGTTCGACCATCTGTGGCATGAAGCAGGAACCGACTTTCATCGGACCAGTGTACCCGTCTCCAGGATCTCATGTTCCAGTGTCTTCTTTCGTTGCACCACCTCAGACGCTCCTCTTTGTGGTGTGCAGTGAGGAGAGGACGTCTGACAGGTCTCCTAGCTTTCATGCCAGCAGCATACAGTCTCCTTTTGACGGTAGACATTGACACTCTATTGCGCGTTTCCCATTGCTGGCTGAGCACTCTGCTGTTGGTGAATGGAGATCTCCTAACAAGGCGTACTAGGGCTCGATCATCACGGGCAGTAGTCTTCTTCGGTCTTCCAGATCTAGGCCTGTCCTTCACCTCGTTAGTTTGCCCATGTTTTGCAATCACACGACTGATTACAGTATCACACGACTGATTACAGTATGGTTAATGTTCAGCTGCCTGCCAATCTCTCTGCATGACATACCAGTGGTATGCATGCCTATGATTTGCCATTTCACACGATCACTTAACCTTCGTCTTGCCATAGCGGTTCACAATCAAGAGCTAATTCTCTCTGTACAAATAAACCCCGGTCATGAACACAAAACTCCTAATCGTGTCGCCTAAATCTGTATGTAATGGTCTACACCTCAAACTGAACTTTTACATAACTGAACACGTGTGCTGTTTCCCGCCACGCACGGACATCAAGCGGCGTGAAGTCATGCATGCATGTGCATTTCGTACTTGGAATTATGTCAGCTAACGCGGGGACAAAAAGTATGGCAGCCTAGTTGTACCATCATGTTTCTACGTTCTATTGTTTTTGCTGGTGCTTAACTTTTGCACAGGTGTATATATTACGACGTTAAAGAAACGTTTTGAGAGTAATTTAACGGGTGAAAACGGCGATAACTCAGCCGTTTCTGAACCGATTTTAAAACGGTTTGTAGATTTGAGAAGCCCATCGAATTCTGGTCTTGAGTGATACCAGATTCGACGGAAACAAACAATCATAAAGAATTAAGATGTGCCTACTCGGCACACTAAAATCGCCACCTAGCTCTTGGACGCGCTACACCCGGTCTGTCAATACAGCGACTAGCGAGCTCATGCACGCCACGCATTTTAACGAACTTAGTCGTTTTTACGACGAAATTCCTCCCGCATAGGCTTACACACGCTTATAGCTCCACCCAGGGGGCGTGCGTATGGAACGAATCCAGGACGGACGGCGCGTACCCAGCTTAGCTGGTACGGATCGTACCCGACCGGTCGATCCGTGCTACACCCATGTCGTATGGTGTAATGTTCAAACAGATATGTGATATATGGATAAATTTCTGCCTATGCCCCGCCCATTTCTAGCTAAACCCCGCCCACCTGTGCGCGTGTTTGGAAACGATTTATATAGGCCTACTTTGAATCCTAAATAATCAGAATCTCACTTTCAAAGTAAGTCGCTATACAGTTAAGCTGAATTAATATTTTGAATGTAATTCGACTGGAACCTATCGAGAATATCGACAATAGAACACCTGTAATCAGGTGGGTGTGCTGCATGCGTAGTAGTAGAAGCTCAACAGAATTATAATATGTATACACTCCCATAACCTTTCACAATAACCTATCTCAAGACAAGTCAAGACAACTCCGCTCTCAGGCGCGGGAGTCCATGTGTCCAATATGATTGTCGGTGAACTAGTACCCGTTAGCTTTAAGCTATTGAGGTAGATTTGCTCAACGTGGACACCAACAGAACAGTAATTTTGATTAGCGTTGCGTTTTATATTGAGCATTGCGCAACAGTGAAGACCACAGAATCCCAAATAATGGCGGCTGAAAATATTAAAGTAAAAATGGCGGTCACGAACATCGTCACCACACCTTTAAAGAATATTATTTCTCGTCTTTAGAATTCTCCAGGCCGATTTTAAAAATGCAGCTTGCAAGTGTACCATTATCACACCAAGATGCGACTCTAATAGTCATATTAGCGTGAGTGTCGCTTCATAGGAAATTATAGCAAATTATACCGATTGCCACAGCGATTTTCACGTCAACACTATATGCCAAAATGAGTATGTCCATTTTCCGTCGGGTAGCTATTAAGACGCCAAGTCTGTTCATATTTAAACAGGCAGCAGTTGCTACTTAACGGTTTCAAGACGAACCCAGGCAAACGAGTCCACTGCAGAGGGCTTAAGAAATGTCTATGTGCAGGTAAGAGAAGCCTATTTTTGAAAATTCCAATGATAAATTTCAAAGATGGTCTTCTCTTGGCATGTACGTAGATATTTAATAAGCAAATATATTTATCTGGTTTAGCAATTAAATCTCTAGACACTACTGGTTCAAAACCAAACGAGGGTTGTATGCTATGGGGCATGTGCGTCTAGACATATGTCTCAAAATAATCATCACATGGTTGATGTTAAAAGGCAACTGGTCATTTGTAAGGCTTGATAGTAATTTACTATGTCTCCCTGAACGGAACAATTACCTCTATATGACAGTTGCTCTCTGGATCATCGATCATTTCATAACGGCAAATAGAAGGATCAAGGCGAAGAGTTGGACATTCCAACATCCACCCCACCCACCCACCCCATCGGTTTGATTCCTCGGAAAGGTATGGTTACTCTGCGTTACATATATTTGTCAGGTGTGGAATATGTGATAGGATATGACGATCTGTTTTAGTGCATGCACAATGCCGCAGTGACGATGTGGCATAATTTCTCCCCAGGGGATGGCGATGCTGTAGTATCTCAAGTGTTTTCAGTCCGGGAATCTTAACTGGGCTGGCGGTAGTTACTTTTGCTTTATGGCCAAGTTTCCATTTACAGAGATGTATAGAATCTTCTTGAGAACATGCCATGAAGATATGTATCTCCGCTGAGTTTCTCAAATAATCAACATATTTATATAAGTCGTTGCAGCATCCGCATACCTGTCTTTGTCGATTACCAACATAGACACCATAAGGTATAGACAACTCATCATCACTACGGGATGAGGTGTAGTGATCTCCGGTGACGTCAGTTCAGTAAAACGTAAGTGCACCTGACCGGGTATCTAGTCACATCAAACATGCTCCGGTCTACACCTGGCGAGTTTTCAAAACCATCCATATTATTAGGTTGAGAAGCGTCGAGTTACCTGCTTTCGTATATATTACCACCTTGAACTTCACTGAGCGACGGATAGTGGTACCTTTCCATTTTAGCTATGTTCCGCCGACCTCTAGCTAAGCTCCACCCACACCTCCCTCGCGTTGAGATCGATCGATTGCTGAACTCTCTGACTATCAAATCACAGAAAACTATATAGGTAAGCTATTGAATATTTTGGAACTACTTTGATTGAGCGCCGTTGCTGCCTATGGCAGCAACAGTGCCCAGTCAAATTATTTCAAAATATTCAACGTCATGTTTATTAAATAGTAGAGACATCCATTTCGTACAACGTGTCGGACTATTAAGAGATGAAGACGGGCCAACTAGAATCATTTATGATGCAATGATTATGGTGTCATCCTATACGCCACTTAGTTGATATGAGCTCGGGTGATAGAAGGATACTCAGGAAAGGTGAATATATTCTTAAGGCCAAATAGATTGTGGTAGTGATCTAAACATTAAACGCGATCGGCCGAGAAAATACAACCAGAAATCTGTCATCTCTGTGCCGTGATTTTTTCGATTTTCTTCGATTGTGTCATTCTGAGTTTGACGTCGGTTAACATGTGACATATTTGATAATGATGTCAAATACTTGAGAGACAGACTGGGTCCCTCTAGTATTATCTGAACCTTTCATCGCCATCAATACACATCATGCGTATCATCTCAAGAGATTAAATACCACAGCGCATCCGAATATAGTTACAATGGAGACCCCAGAGGGATACCTAGAGAGAACAAATACACAATAAATTGGACGCTGGAATAAAATAATATTCCTTCAATCAAATTAACACCAGCAATCGTTAGTAGCAATAATTTCCGGTTAAACAAGTTTCAAAAATACTTAACTGCCGTTGTTACGTTGCTGTGACAAGCACTGTAGGTGTGAACGGTTTAGCCCAATCGTATGGTGTGATAAACAAAGCGATATAACAGAGAAAGGTCCGTATTATTAATCTCTTGTAACGGGTGCAATTCCTCAGCATATTATAAACGTAACATGTTGTTACAATCTCTTGTAACGGGTGCAATTCCTCAGCATATTATAACCGGCGGGCGCATAGATTACTCATGTGATAATAGACACATTATAGATGATTTATTGTGCAATTCCTGCCACCAGTCTATGTGCGAGTAAGGAATGGCGTACTTGCTTAAAAAATGACCCGTCATTGTGAGGAATCTGCAATAATATGAGTAGTATGCTACTGATGTCCCTGGTGTGAAATCGGCACCAGTATATATCTAATTCAATATAGGAAAGTGTGTTGGCCAGCAGAATAGAGCATATGTATTTCTATCGAATGAATTTCTTGTAACGTATCATGCATGTATGTAGACAGCCCCGGATTAAGGTAAGGGCTAACGGGGCTACACCCCGAGACGCGAAAGATAAGGGGGCCCAAAATCAAAGCAATTATCGTATTTTACGCGTTTGAGAATTTTAATCCAAATATTCCACTTTTACAGTCACCATATACGTAAGTTGTTGAATATTTTGAAACCAATTTGACTGGAAGTTGGGGCTCCCTTCAGTCAAATTAGTTTCAAAATATGCAACAACATGTTGACAGTAGTAGTAGTAGTAGTAGTAGTAGTAGTAGTAGTAGTATTAGTATTAGTAGTAGTAGTAGTAGTAGTAGTTGTAGTAGTAGTAGTAGTAGTAGTAGCAGTAGTAGTAGTAGTAGTAGTAGTAGTAGTAGTAGTAGTAGTAGTAGTAGTAGTAGTAGTAGTAGTAGTAGTTGCAATTCCCTCCTTGACACATCCTATAAGGGGCCCACAACTAATTAGCCCTGAACCATAAATATGTGTAATCCGGCTCTGTATGTAGATATTGGTAAGCGATATGTTTTTCGGTACCTCATATATCGTTAGGTTAATATGTTATGGTGGGTCGACAAAGGATATGGCTTACAACCTAATTTTAACACGAGCCTCGTGCGATGAGATTTTGTCTCCGATATGCTACGATACAATAAGTCGAGATTTTCTGCAACATCACGTATATTCGCACCAAATCATATCTCAACAAATCCCAGAAAATATTCCCTCAGACGCTAAGATTTTCTGCGATGTCTTAAGATTTGCACAGATCGTATTTCACATGAATGCGGGCACAATGCTGTTTCCAACAATGGATGTCTAACTTATTTCCACACCACGAATGCTCATCCAATCCACAGCAGCTTTTAATATTTTTTGGTTTACTTTGTCACAAAATATCACGAAGTTTTCCCCATTTACATACAAGTTGACCCAACATAACTAACTTATTGCCAGCCAACAGACGTAAATAAAATGCTATGGCCAACGTAGCTAATTTACTATCAACAATCCCAAGTAATACCAAAATTGAGCCAACGAGAATCGAGCCAGTCATTTCAGTGATACATTTTCAAAAATAATCTTCTCTTGGCCTGCAATTCGACCGTTCTTAACATCATTGCAACTTTCGTCATTGATATGCTTTTTTGCTGTTATAACTGGGTAATTTGTACTCAAGCTGATTAATCGAGTAATCGCGATTATTATTAAATAATCGATCGTGATTACTGAAAGCAATAATCGTGCAAGCCTAGGGTTGGACCAATGCAAGCACAACGAATAATCGATACATTGGGCAAACGAATAAAACATACTTAGGTTCAACGAAATTATTTCTGCTGTGGAGCTACAAATAGCATGGTCGGGCTGTATTCCATACTGTCCATGGACGCGCATCGTCCAATGCCGTCTCGTTGGCTTAGCTCGTTGGCTTAGCGTACCATCTATCAATCTACATTTAATGCGGCAATAATGGCAGCCTTATACTAACTGGCCTATCGTCGTGTGAATTCGATTACTGTGTTGTTTCCTTAAGGTCAACGTAGACCACATTGTTATCTATTTTGATGACCGCTTTTTCATGTGATATGTTGTTGTACTGGACTTCAATATGTGGGACTGTTTATGACAGCAACATCTTAAAGCAACACTGCTTCAAGCTGACTAAGATCTCGGTATGTGCAAATTAGGTCCACATAAAATATTGTCCACGTGAATAATTGTAACAATATAACCCACACAAACCAGAAATCCATATAATATCCGACACTTGAAACGTATAACTCCGTATATATATTGTACTGTTGATTACAAGGGGTCATTCTTCCCAGCAACCATACGTGTATAGGATATACTACCCGCGCCCTTCACAGCGTCAACCACCATACAAGAATTTACAAGTAAGCTGAAAGCAATGCACAACATCTTAAGACCATCACCCTGGCATTGTGTAGTGCCTTGTTGTAGTGATCGCAACAGACATATGTTTGACAATTTTCTGACGGACTCCACCAGTTACAGATGTGGACATACCGGTGAAACTATCGAACACTATATGCCCCTTGGCTGGAACAATACAGATATTAATTGGAAATTGTTGAAACATGGCGTCAGCATCCCGAATTGTATGACAGCGCGAAAGGTAGGCCTACCTGAGTCGAGGGAAAACATGTCTTCATCACGTAAACTAGTCAAGGTAGTCAAATAAAGAATGTATATTTCAGAGACACGTGCCATCTCGAAATGCTTATTGTTGTCACGTGAGAAAATCTTAATCCTTGATAAGCTGCAACATGTTACTTAGTACAATTTTGAATACGATATAAGACATGTTCTGTTTGGATGTTGTGAACGTAATTGGATTGGAAGACAGTGCTGCCTACTGCCCAGCGCAGCAATGTCTTCCAATTCAATTATCTTCAACATATCTAACAACACATTTCATCTTGTTTCCGAAAAAAAGTGTTACGTTATTTCTGAGCGGTCCTGAATACAGCACACCGATTTTAGTATGCTTGTGATGTTTAGCATAGCAATCCACACTATTGACCAGAGGGACAAACTAGAAACTGAATGTGTCGAGATGTCACGCCATGCCCTGTTGTGTTGGTATCACATCGTATCGTCTTACCGGCGGACACCCGGATTAGTTATCGGTAAATAACTGCCTCGAGATTGTGGTTTGATGGTTACAGATTCTAGTTCTCTATTCCTAGAAAACAGCATGCAACACTGATTATACACGCGTGTCATGAGCCTAATATAGTGTGACACCGCCAGACCGAATAACTACATCTCAATGCGTGGGTGCGTAGGTTTTGAATAACAAAACTGCATTTCATTCTACGTGTCCTAGACGGTATCACGTTATTTACAGTCCGCAATAATTTTACTCGTACATAGTATTTTGAAATTGATGCTACTACAAGTCGCTGCTATATCTTAGATATCAACGCTTTTCAGTGAGTCAGATTGAGTTCACAATAGTTATCATGGCTCATATGTAATTATATTGAAATAAATCTGCTAGTGATTTCCAGAAGGTAACCGGTTAAGCTATGTACCCATCAGGCTGATGTAGATGAAAGCAGCTATAATTATTGTGTCGTCAGGCTAAATTGGAATGGCCTAGAGGATTTGGAATACAAACACGAGTCCATATACTGTGGCTATAGAACCGAGCACGAATCTCTCAAGAGATTTGATAGATTTACCATTCAAAAGATGAGTGGCATTTAATGAATAGACACCCTACATATTCTATTGGCCATACATACCCACATCTCGGAACAACCTTAATTAAAAGAATTCACATTTTCGGAATAACCATCTATCAATTTGACATCTTATGACGTCATAATCAGCTAAGTGGCATGTAGGATAACGTCATAATCATTACGTCATAAATGACAACAGCGACCGGTCAAATTAGTTCTAAAATATTCAATATGTTAGCTGCATAGTTTTCTGGAAATTGATAGTCAGTGAGTTCAGAGATCGATCGATCCGAACACGCGAGATGTGTGGCTGTAGCTTAGCCAGAGATGGGCGGCCATAGCTAAAAATGGAAAGGTCCATTATTCCCCACTACTGCACATCAGGAAACACAACAATGTGATGATGATAACACATGGCTGCAATGTGCTGATATGTGTAATTATCATCATAATTTGGGAATATATAACCTATATAATGAACTAAGTACACTCAAATCACCTAAGGCTCACCTCCTGCAACATGCCAACCCAACCGATCAGAGACATGTACTCCAAGCCCTTGTCGTGGGAGACAGGAATAGAATATAATATTATATGTATATTGCGCCAATTAACTCTTTACCACCGAGATACCGAAAATGAACAGCAAAAGCAGCCTGCAGAGGGCATAGCAAATGATCAACAGCTATAGCATTCTGTACAATATATTGAAAGTATATATTTCTAGCTATGGCCCGCTCGCACATTTCTAGCTATGGCCCGTCCCCACATTTCTAGCGATGGCATACCCCCCCCCCCCCCCACCCCCCACACACATTTCTATCTATGGACCGCCAACACATTTCTAGCTAAGCTCCGTCCTCTGAACATATTGTAACCTTAGATATTTAGATTATTTTATTTTGTACTTAATTAAACTGGCATCTTGTTGTGAATACATGCTAACCAGTTGTAAACGATAATAGAAAGCCATTGGAATCTGTTATTGGCACTGAAATCTGATAACAGTTGGCTTCTACGAGTTTCTTAATTTAGAACCAAACGACCATACCACTGCGTGGCAGCTCTCTGGTAATACAGGGAAATGAGGGGGACACAGCCACAAACGCCTTGTCAGGGCATCTCCAAGGCGTGTATATAGAGCTACCATTGTTCACAGAATGATTTGTTGGCATTCAACTTAGTAGTCGTTCATCCTGGGAAGATAATACCTAAATCTTCAGTTCCACGTATTTAGCCCCATCCAGGATAAAATCCTGTTTCGGTTTGACTGTTTCTGAGTTTATATGTATGTTGTGCTTCGGAGTCCCGTGTCCGAGAGACCACATTCAAAAGTAGACTGACCACTAAGAGTTCCTAGAATATTCTATTGACCAGAACGTTCATGATCAAATGTGGAATACTAATGGACTTTTCCAGTTTTAGCTATGCCCCGCCCATCCGTAGTTAAGCTCCACCCACACTTCGCCCGCGTTGTGGTCGATCGATCCCCGAAAGCCCAATTTTCAGAAAACTAAATTTTGCCTGTGGCAGCAACGGCGACAAGCCAACACAGTTTCAAAATATTCGACAGGATATTTATTAAATAGTAAAGCTATATCATTCGTGCAACAACGCTTAGTCTATTTTCAGTAATTCGTTCGTGACAAACTTAACTACGTCATTCAGGACGTCATTCATTATGATGTTATCATACACGTCACGTAGTTGATTATGACGTCATATGATGGATGGATACACTGGAAAGGCCTATTCGTAGGTGTGTAGCTTGCTTCACCCTCCGAATGATGATGTGCACATGTGAAACCATCCATTGAAGCTGGAAGCTGTGCCGAGGACGCAACCTTTCCCAGTCAAATTAGCTTCAAAATAGGTAACATAATCTTCCATATATTATAGTAATTTGGTATTTCTGCTCTGTAATTACCGTGTAGAGAAAAATACAATTTGTGAAGGTTTTGAAACACTTGAGCAGAAATAAACGTCCAGACTGGTGTGACATTGTCTGGTAACGAGCATGTGTTCTTATAATATCCGTGAGGGTCACAGTAATGTGCTGGTGGAACGGAGACTGGGGTGACATGGCGCGGACATATCTGTCAATACGCCTCTCATCACATCTTATCACTTGTTTTCAGTTCAATTATGTTCTTAAATGGGGTATGCTGAACTGAAATGAGGTACACTGTGCTTCTATATTAGTTTATAGATGTTGCATGTTGCTATAATTCGCAATAGTGAAAGTAAAAATATGGAATCTGAATGGGTCTAGATTGCGTGTCATTTTGGGGCAGTCAGTGTCACACTGAATCGTCCGATTGGGCACCAAGATTCATGCCTAGCAAACAATTAATCCTAGATTGTCTCCTAATGATTACAGATTCAATCCCTGTTCTTAAAAATAGGGTGTCCTATTGAACATGCGCACGTTATTATAGTCATGTTATCAGTGAATTCCTGCTAATAGAGTTTGAAATTGTCAGATTAAATACTGGCAAGTACGATGGTGGACGAGTAGGTCAGTTTTTAATACTAATAGCATGTCCTACGCGATATTCTGTTTTATATCACGTATTACACACCACCGTAATTAATATTTTGGAAACAATTTTACTGAAAGTCACCGCTTTCTCATTGACATAAACGCCTGCCATTCATATTGACTCTGCAGTGAATGGTGTGACTCGTATTTAATTATCTCAACTCAGTGTGCTAGTTTATTCCCAGAATGAAACCGAAGTAGCAATCACTCCACCTTGAAGGCAACCAGCTACAATTGCTTAGTCATGTCAAATTGGAATCGCTTGGAGGTTTTGAAACTCTTACAAGATGTCACGCATGCACGAGCTGTTGAAGCTGGGCCAAACTCACAACAGATTTGAGAGATTTATCAACTCAAACATGACAGCCATTTAAGGAGCATATGGCATGCGTGTTGTAATACGATATGATCACACGGTACACCATTAACCAGATGAATCACTATCGAACATCAAGGAACAGAATGGAGGAACTAGTCTGTTACTCACGTATCTGCCGTCATAGACAAATACCTCACTTGTTAGCCGACGTCATAATCAAAATGGTGTACGGCATCGGCAGCAACAGCATCTAGTCAAAAGATTTAGAATAGTCCACCACGTACTTGCATAGTTACCTTGCAATTGGGTTTCTGAGCATTTACGGTTCAAGGAAATAATTCGATCACAACATGCTCAAAATGTGGGCGGAGCCTGACTGGCATTAGTCCTTTCCAGTTTTTGCTGAACCCCACCCATCTCTAGTTACCCTCCACCCACACCTCGCTCGCGTTGAGGTTGATCGATCCCTGAACTCCCTGACTATCAATTTCCAGAGAACTGTACAGATACGCTGTTAACTGTTTTGATACTAATTTGAGTGGGCGCTGTTCTGCCTATGACAGTAAAAGCGCCCTGTCAAATTAGTTTCAAAATATTCAACATAATATTTTATCTACGTCATTCATGACGTCATAATGACGTGATTGATTATGATGCTTCTATACACGTCGCATAGTTAATTATGACGTCATATGATGGATGGATAAAGTGGAAAGGGCTATCGGTGGGGTATATTTAGAAATGGATCCCTCTAATGTGTGGGTTGTTTATTGGGACAAAATTTAATAAAGTTTGTTTGTTCTAGAGGCACCTGTATTTCAAAGATATTCAGCAGGGTTTATAATGATCTGCAATGGGACACAATTTCCTTGAATGCATGAACAGGCTTATGGACATGGAAATGGACAATGGTGCGTGATTAATTGTTTAATTGGTAGTAGATGAATTATTGAACACACTTTGCGTGAGTGGATACGTAGTGTTTAATCGTGTCAACTGTGCGTGTAGTCTTGTATATGTTGGGCCCTGATCAGTGCACACACACCATGAGTGTAACCACGCGCATTACATGTCTGGGCGATGTCCATGGCGTTTTCGTGTTGTCCAGCTACCATGTAGTGCCTTATTACAACTAAAAGGAATTATTATTAGTCACGAACATGTTATTTTTTAGGGTTCCGAACCTGGGTGTTCCACCACAAGTTGTCGATGCTGTCTGGTACAGAACGAATAGTATTTGTCCGAGCCGATAGTGCATTGAGCCACACTCGCGTGTCAAATATATTGTACTGAGACAGACAGCTAAACTCAGATGGGCGAATGGTTGAAGAACAAATTCATGGATCCAGACAATGTTACATTGCACAATTTTGAAACTCCAATCGAAACAACCGAGTAATTGTCGTGTATCTGGCCACACTAACCTTTAGAAATAAGCAGGTTAAGTATGCATGTGAGAGTATCCCAAAACCAATAGCAGACATACTATTCTCTGCCTTCGTGGCAGTTCATGCAACACCAACCCATCGACTTTGTGTACTAATGTGCCCTTATCGGACTGCCCAAACCCAAAAAGGCACATGGACCACCAGTAAACCTGCGGAATATCGTGCTCAACAAAATCCAGGTGAAACTCTCCAATGGTACTTTGTGTCGTATACAGAAAAATATGGGAAATATTGATTGTTTCATTGGTGCCTGTCAGAGCGGATTTAAACAAGGACGCCCGTGCCCAACCATTGTGTGGGTGCAGCGAATGTTCGTGTCAGTGGTCATGTTCAAAGATTGGGACTTTCAGAAGAGGGGAATTAATATGGCACATGCTTCCTAGACTATCAAGTGATCAAAGATTCTTGAAGTACTATTCCAGGCTAGATGTGAATACGATAAGCTGCAACTAGTAAGGCTGCCATTGCCAGACCACAAGCTGAGCGCACGAGTAAAAAATGTCTTTTCTGCAGAGTTCGAGACAATTGTACATAAGCACGGCACAAGACCAAGAACCCCCCCCCCCTCCTAGTATCTACCCGACGCCTGCCACCAGAGATGGCGTATGCAGACAAGGGATACATCATAGACGAGGAAACGAAACCTCTAGATGATATTCTCACTATAGTAGCAGAGGAACTCAAACACGAAATATTTTGATTTTGATTGTAGACTAAAATAAGAAATTCTCTTTCTATAATTACCAGGTCTACTCTGCCAGGTATCACCGAAAGAGGATACCGTCGTTTTAGTTTGTTTTGAAGTACGTCATCACCTAATGGCGCTGTGTTTTGACATTTCGTTTTCGGGCATTTTCTTCTAACTTGGCGCTGGATAAGGGATAAAGTCACTAACAAATTAAGCCAATTTATTTTTAAATAGTTTTGGTATTTATTAAATTATTAGCAATATCTGCTTTGGCGCCCCGAAACTGGCTACTCCACGCTAATTCTTTGCTATTTAATAAACATGCTGGGAGCAACCGCACCCAGTCAAATTGGTTTCAAAATATTCAACAGCTTACCTGTGTAGATTTTTGGAAATTGATAGTCAGGGTGTGCATAGATCGATCGATCCCAACACGAGCGAGCTGTGGGTGGAGCTTAGCTAGACATAGGCGGGGCATAGCTAAAACAGGAACGGTCAATTGTACGTTCATGTACGTCCAGTCATTCAGGCTGTGAATTTTCAAAATAGTCTTCTCTTGGCCAGCAAATAGCCATTCCTCAAAACCACTAAAGGGGTCAGTTTTTGCCGGCTTCGCCTTAGGGTTGTTAATGTATAGAACATATCCTATGGTCAATAATAGGTAGGATTCAAAGAGAATTATGGGTAATTCGTCCATTCATGCGTCATCCGCAAGGACATCCGTTTCATACTCTCGATGCCGGAAATACATACATGATGATCAGTAATTATGATGAAGATTATGCAATTAATAAGAAAACTGCCAGCCACACGGAGACACCATCCATAACCATTTCCGAACTATCCATGTGAAACGGAACACGCACCACTGTACTAGCACGTGTGGTGCAGCTAGACTGCGCGGCAGACATAGAGACAGATACGCCGGTGGGCTGGCGGGCGGGCGGGCGGGCGGGCGGGCGGGCGGGCGGGCGATGAGCGGACGGACGGGCGCATGGACGGACAGATGGGTCGACGGACTGGCAGGCAGGCAAACATGCTAGTAGACAGGCTGGCAGTCGGGCAGGCGGACATATATTCAGTCAGCCAGTCAGTGAGATAGGCATGTGCACATGCATGCATGCATGCAGGCAGGCAACGTCACTTCATAGCCTCTAATTAATTCACTGAGAGAGCAGCATACGCATTACCTAGGCTAACTTTGCAATAATGTAGCCTTGATATTAGTAGTCCAATATTCTGATACAAAATATTTTGATTTTGATTGTTGACTAAAATAAGAAATTCTCTTTCTACAATTACCAGGTCTACTCTGTGACTTTGACTTGCATTGTGACTGGACCTCGTCCGGCTTTGTAGTGACCAATACTGAGTACTTGAACAATCCTATTCTAGCGGACTCTGAAACACATACCGGAAGAAAACTGGGTAATTAAGATAATACAATTATGTTGTCAAATAGTTAATTGATTAAAAAGCCATATGTGGCGTTTATCAGTAACCACCGATATTTGATGACGTTATTAATTTAATTCCAGTCTGTAATTTCCCAATTTATTTATTTCTATAATTTAACGCTCGAATTAGTCGGGAAAAATATCAGAGGGGCAATTCTTTAGAATTTTTCACTTGGTTGACTGGCTCCCTTATGGAATCAGTCATTCCAATAGTAAATTGTCAAAATTAGTCTTCTCTTTGTCCGCAAATGGACATTTCGCATGCCCATTGCTGAAGCCGTTTTGACTGACATGAGCGTTAAAGCGTTACTATCCATATCTGTGCCCGTCCAGTGAAGAAAATATAGGTTGTGTCTCATGTTAATAACGATCTGTAATATGTTATACTTATAAACAACAACATCCATCGGCTACACTGTGCTTAAAGGAGAAACTACTCACCCTGTGCAAGCGAAAAGATGCAAGCAAGACGAACCTATTGGCGATTGCCCACACTCAGTAGTTGAGCTACTGCAAAAGAATGAAAGGCAGTGCGTTATTGATGTAAGTCAAGCTTATGCACAGAAAAGCATGTCTCCTGAGAAAGAGGAAGATCGTTGAGACTCATGGTCCATATGCGATGGGGTTTGTGTGTTAGGCTGATACGGATAGTGGAGTCATGCGATACAAATGGTAAACTGTCGTTTTGGGATCAGGCATGCGGTGATTATCGATGTCTTGCAGGTGCGCGTGAAGACAAATACCGAGTCTCTTTGAGAGCGCCTTTGAAACTGCTCAGCTGTCGCAGTTGAATATCACAATTGAGACGCATGCAACATTGTATAGGTGTCACTTGACTGTGATGTAGAATATAGAGCCGCGAATACATAACTTTCAGAGGGACTGCATAACATTAATGCCGATACTTATAGATCAGTTTTAGAATTCCCTGAATATTATTTTGTAAATTACCTATTAGATGCCTAAGCCTCTACAATTTCAGATATATATTATATTTTCTTTGATATGCTATTTGGTGCTGATTTGAATCTTCTTTTTTTATAGCAATAGCGCTAGTGGTAAGCTTCACAGCAAATGTGCTTCTTCGGGCTAGGCCTATTTTTAATATTGTTTCACGCCTATTCGTGGGGTTTTCTTCAAATTAGAATCCTACCATGTATGCAATATTCTATTGCAGCTAAATTAGTTTCAAAATATTATTAAGTTTATCTGTACGGACTACATGAAATTGAGGTTATATGACTTTAGAACAGAAGTTGTTATCAGCTTGACTGTTCAGCTCATTATATATGTAGTTAGTTTTGTTATTTCAGGGGCGTGTGTGTATGGTAAGATGCAGGTAGGAGTAAGCTATCTATCATACAATTCCGATCTTCGAATTTTCGGAGTAATTTACTGACAGACCTGCACAAAACCTAAGGTTAATGAAGGTAACATAAAATGTGGCGCAATTGCTTTCTTAATCTTCATAGTTGCCAAAGTTGATGTAAATGCTAACACTTAATGGCTTTATTAAACAGTCAATGATGGAGATTGTTTCATACAGTTAACCCGCCATCTTAATAATGCCCACACACACGCGTCTTTAGTAATACACAAAACAGGCTAATGCTTTAGTAATTTACTCCCATAATTAGGAAATCAGAACTGAGTGACGCCTACTTGTTAATTGCCAGGCAAGATGCATGAGCAAATATACTAACTACAATCATTCTGATGATGATGATGATAGCAATTGATTCCAACACGTAAAATCTGGCAGAACTGAGATTAAATTCGGCGGGGAATATCTAGAAATGAACTCTAGATCTGGGTTATGTCCCCTGCAAAAGAAAAAAAAAGATGAATTGCTAATTAATGTTTTTTATGATATGTGTTCATCATTTACGGATATTGTACCAATTTGTCAAGCGCCCGCGATGGGCGAATCCAGTTTTAGCTATGCCCCGCCCATCGCTACCGAAGCTGCGCCCATGCGTTGCCCATGTTTGGATTCATCGCCCCATGCAAGGGAGACCGGGTAGACTTGCGACATTAAAAAAATGTGTTGCGGTCATCTTTCAAGCAATGGCAACCAATGTTTATGGTAGCTAGATCCACCTAGTTGTAACATTTAAGCAAATCAATATTATTTCAAATATATTCAAGGTGTGACAAGAGAGTAAAGTAAAAAAATTCGTATGCCGAGAGAAGGAACTTTGTCGGGTGCCATGGGGCACAAGTGAGTGCTTGGGTCACATTGGTGAGACATAGGACAACCAATCATTTTCTTATAAAATATGATTACTCTTTCCTTAAGATAGATACGTTGATTGTTTTCCCTGGCACTTGCTCTGACGATGTGCTTTTCACATGCTCACCAGATGGCCATGACAATGGGTGAGCTGTTATCAGTGTCGGATGTTCATATGAGGTCATTGACACTAATTCAGATGATGTCCCTGGCCTGGAATCTGATGATGTTCCTGGCATAGGCTCAGTTGGTGACCCTTGCACTGGTGGTGGATGATCAGTGACAGTTGACGGTAGAAATACTTCATGACTGAAGACCGACACAGCTCGGGCCATACACCTCAAGCCTTGAACATAGACCGTATGTTAAAAAGTATCCTGGCCTTCTGAAATCCAATACCAACAAGTTCTGCAATATTGAACATTGTGATGACTTTGCCTGGGAGCTGTTGCTGCCTATGGCAGCAACAGGTTCCAGTCAAATTAGTTTCAAAATATTCAACAGCTTACCTGTACAATTGTTTTTTAATTATAATTTTTGGAATTCACGGTCCAAGGGTTAAGATGGCTTTAGTAATAGCCGATTAAGGAACACATATAGGAAAGCGAATCTGGCACTCAAGTAGCTGACGTCATAATCAATTACGTCACTAGTTAGCTGACGTTTCAATCATATTTCTGTAGCTCCGTCACGAAACGCGAAAGGTTCGTCACAAATGTCGTGCTTTGATGAATTTACTCTATAATAAAACCTCTGTTGAATCTTCTGAAGCTAATTTAAACGGAAGCGGTTTTTGGTTTCAATCTAGTAAAAAACGTACCTGTATGATTACCTTGAAATTGGGATTCTTGGAACTCGCGTTTAAAATTGGATACATCGATTCAAATATGCGTGCACAGTGGGTGAAGCATATCTCGAAATGGGCGGGGGAAAATGAGAAATGTATCCCTATATATGTCTTTAGACCAGTGTTTGTTTTAGTTGGATATATGTAAATTAACGGCTAGACATTCACGGAAATGTCAGATTCCTATACCCGATTCGTGTACTATTTGATGTTGATTTGAGAGAATGTTGTACAATAAGGTTACTGTTAAACCCGTAACCCTCAAATTTGTTCAAGAAAATTTCAATTTTCTCATAGAAAATGTCCATTCGCAGACCAAGAGAAGACTATTTTTGAAATTTTACCACTTCCAGTGGTAAATTTTCAAAAATAGTCTAGTCATGGTCTCAGGACCACTGCAGAAGCCGTTTTTTTGGCTGGTATGAGTGTCAAAGGCTTAAACTGTACATTGAACGTACGCTGCATCTTCTGAGTAGGGCTCCTTTGAAAGTCTCTTTTAGGATTTTTCTGGCGTTTTCTACAAATTGGTAGCGTAAGATATCGTAATTTCATACTTGATTTACATATAGAAGAAATATTCAAAATTAAATATGTGTCACATCGGGTAAATGAAACATTTGAAGGTAAACGGATAACTGAAAAAGTTGACAGAATTAGATCTACGGATCCGAAAGCCGAATAACAAATTGAATGTGACAGCCGTAATCTATTAAATTAGTTTCATGATATTACAGAGCTTATCTGAAAGGATCACTTGAAATTGAGAGTAAGTTATTTTAGAGATGAAATAGCTAAAAGTATGACTGACCAGTTCATTATATAGATAATTATTATCTTTCTCGATGCTCATTGTGTATGGTCAGCAGCGCGTATGTATAGGCTCTCTTTCATCCAATTCTTCTCCGGGAATGAGAGTAAATTACTCAGAGATCAAACGTGTCTGGTAGAGTACTATACTGAGCCAAAAAAGTTTAGCAACAGTGAAGTTTGGTTTATTGTATTAACACTATGCGTCCATTTATAACCATGTTTCGCCAATGTAATGTCCCGCTGATCATGAAGAAATGCAAATCATTTCTTGCATTTCTCGGCCGCACTACCGAACATGGGCCGCCGCCCAGGGCTACCCGAAAATCAGCGCCATGAAGCAATGGGAAGACTCGCTGCTGGGCAGAGCGTCCGCGCTGTTGCTCGACATTTTAATGTTCACGCCTCAACCATTTCACGTCTCCGCCAACGTGAGCAGGAAACTGGACATGTTAATGACCGACCACGATCTGGCAGACCGAGAGCAACAACACCATGAGAAGACCGCTACTTAGTGACGTCATCACGACGTCACAGGTTTGAGACTGCGCCGCGGCGGTCCCGTAATTTGCACACCGCTACCGGCACTATAGTGCATGCACAAACTGTGTGAAACAGACTTCATGGTGCTGGACTGCATGCCCGTCGTCAACGTGTTGCTGTTCCGCTTATAGAGCGTCACATCGAGAATCGGTTTGCATGGGCAAGAACTCATCAGCGATGGCGTGCTCAACAATGGAGCCACGTTTTGTTCAGTTTTGAGCCGAGGTTTTGTGTGAATGTGGCGGATGGTAGGCAACGGGTTTGGCGACGTTTCGGAGAACGGTATGATGCAGCCAACATCATTCAGCACGACAGATTCGGTGGCGGCAGTTTCATGGTGTGGGCTGGAATCCATGTAAATGGGAAAACAGATCTTATTGTGATTCGCGGAAATTTAACGGCTCAACGTTACTGTGAAGAAGTTGTCGCCCCTGTTGTCATCCCTTTTATGCAGCATCATGCAGACTTTATGTTCCAGCAACACAACGCCGTCCTCATTCAGCTAGGGTCACCAGTGATTCCTTGAGGCTAACAACGTTCCGGTGATGGACTGGCCAGCGCGATCCCCGGACCTGTCTCCTATTGAACACGTGTGGGACATTCTTGGCCGTGTGGTGCGTGAGAACCATCCACATATTCACAACGTGAGGGAGCTGAAAGCTGCACTGCTCCAGGAATGGGATGCGATTCCTCTTCGTGACATCAGGTGCTTAATTTGAAGCATGAGAAAGCGATGTACGGCGGTGATTAATGTGCGCGGAGGTCACAACCGGTATTGACAGCTCAGTGTCATTATTTAAATTGGACCCTTCCGTTGAATGATGCCGTGTTAAAGGCGCGATGCTAGCATTACAGTAACAAGAGACTGTTGTTCAAATTGGAAAATGACATATCAATTAAATAATATATTTGAATCAATTTATTGTTTTTGTTAAATAACATTTATACAGTAATATTCTCAGTGTTGCTAAACTTGTTTGGTTCAGTATATATACAAAGCGACTACACGTCCTAGAGAACTGTACAAAAACTAAGATCAATTAAAGTAACATACAATGTGACTCGTGACTCACATCATGTCATAGTTTCCTTAGCCGTGACGCCCACGTGCTTATTTCCACGCACACGACACGTGAACAAATATACAACTTATCTAAAGATGATGATGATGATGATGATGACGATGATGATGATGATGATATTGCTGCTGCTGCTGCTGCTGATGATGATGATGATGATGATGATGATGATGATGTGATGATGGTGACGGCGGCGGCGGTGGAAGTGATGACGATGGCTGTGGCAGTAGCGAGAATGGTGGCGGCGACGAGGACGACGACGACGACGACTGCGACGGCGACAACGACGACGACGTCTGCCGCGGCGACGACGCACGACGACGGAAATGACGATGGCGATATTGTCGTTGTCATTGTCGTTGTAGTTGTCGTTGTCGTTGTCGTTGTCGTTGTCGTTGTCGTTGTCGTTGTCGTTGTCATTGTCGTTGTCGTTGTCGTTGTCTTTGTCGCTGTCTTTGTTATTATCAATGTCGTTGTTTTTTACATTGTCGTTGTTGTTGTCGTTATTTCTATCACGGTAAATCCGTTCAAGGAGTTCATAATGGCAGATTAAATATTCATAGGCAATCCATAAAGCACAGCTGTTCCCTTAAGGACCACCTATATGTGCGTGGTTATTATATAAGTAGATTGTCTATAACCCTGTGATCCGTGAATTCCCTCAATCGCAATATCAAGGTATCTATATACAAAGCTGTTACAAATTTTGAAACTAATTTGCTTGGGAGCTGTTGCTGCCATAGGCATCAACACCTATCATTAAAATTTGTTTCAAAGCAGTCAAAAGAATATTTTTAAATTGTAAATAAATTTCGCATTCTGCCTTTCAGGATCCAAGGACTAAATTCTCTTCACGCGATAAGGAAATCTCTCATCCTAATATATCCTATTAGCTTGCGTTATCACAGCCGCGTTGTACGGAAATCTCTCATCCTAATATATCCTATTAGCTTGCGTTATCACAGCCGCGTTGATACGGAAATCGTCAGTACTACGGAGATAGACACACAATGGCATGTGTGAGTTAATTATATCAGCGTTTTAGGCGATATCGGGAATAGAAATTCTGTCGATATCGGGAATAGTGGTGAACTGATCATTTATGGAACGCGCAGTTTCGATAATGAGGAGCTGATATTGACACTCGGCATGATAGATTAGGAATCATCACGGATGCCACCTTTGTGCTGAGCTGCACATTATTTCAACATCATGGAGATTCGAAACCGTCAAAACCGCGAACAATAAATGTCAAATTTATTCTTAACAGTCACGATCGTCAAACGAATCACAGTCTCTCAACATAACCGGATAATGCATGTAACATGGACTCGCTTGGCGGGTCTGGAGCTGGTTGAACCCGTGCTGCGTTGTCCCGGAGCATCACGGAATCGTGACACAAATAAGACTCACAAATACAACTAGATTTTCTTCCCGCCCTGCGAAGATTGTCCTGGTGTACTAACCGCTATGATTCCGGTGAAAAATCTGACTCTGAAATTGGATTACACGTCAACCATGGCTGTTTCTAGATCACATAATGATTCATGGACAATTACTTCCTCGCGCGAGGATGTATCGTCACGGAAATCGACACTAATTGATGTCACACTTGCAAGTAAGTGGTGTTATATGGATGTTCTACCAACTACTTTATATACAAATATGTCTATGGGTCGAATTCCGAAAATATTGACCTAGGCTTAAATGTTGGCTATGTAACAATCTATCAAAAACTGGTAACTTTGAGTCATAATGGGTGCCCTTCCACCTGGGTCTGGGACACAGGGGTTGATGGAAACATGAAATGATGTTACACGATATGTCCATTGCCCTTTTCTGGACTCATGTTTCCCAACAACGAAATTGGTAACTTTGAAGAGCATGGGATGCCCTCATCATGTTTATATGACCCATGGGTGAGATCAACATCAACGGATGTCACGGGGTAACTTATACTATGGCCATTGACCTTTTCTGATCAAGAGAGTTAACTTTTGCGATAAACGGAAACAGGTAGGTTTGAGGCCCAAGGGGTGCTCTCCCCTTTGGTATGTGATCCAGGGTGATCCCTTTCTCCATCATTAAAGGATGTAACAGGGTATCAGTTAACATGCCCATTAAACTGCTCTGATGAACCAAGTTGTCTCTGTCGAAAGCTAAAGCCGTTTGGCCTAATGCCCAAGGGGTGCCCTTCCGCATGGGTACGTGATCCAGAGGTGAGGTTATCACTAAAGAATATCACATGGTACTGTCTTATATGTATATCTACCTTCTCTGGTGAAGAAGAGTTCATTTCTGACAAAAACAAAACTGGCAATTTTGAATCCCAGTGGCTATCCTCCCACTTGGGTATGTGCGCTATAGACCAATCATCACCTTCAAGGCCCCGGTGATAACATATTGAGCAAGTATGGTTGTGATCCGATTACGACTCTGGGTGTAGTCGCAGTTCAAGGATCCATATTGAAAATCCCTATTCGTTCCCTATGGGGCACATTTTAGTGCATTGGGTTCAAAGGTCAAAAGTCAGAAATGCATTTTAGGTTGGTAGACATCAGGTCAACAAGGGCAATATCATGACCATATATATAAGTGATCCGATCAAAACTAGAGGGGTAGTCGCACTTCAAATATCAATGATAAAAATCCCCATATATTTCCCATATATTTCCTATGGGATTTCTTTGACGGCGGACACGTGGGTAGCTCGAACACATAAATAAAAGAGGAAGAGGAAGAAGAACTAGAAGATGAAGACGTTTAATGTAACTTTATTATTATACCATTATTAAGGTACACGTTTACATGATATCGCCGATATTCAATATACTATGTGTAAATAATCATTTTTATATTAAGAATAGGAAAGGCGAGACATTAAATATCATTGAATATTAAAATATTATTTTCTATGCAGCCAATACAATTATTATATGCCCAGAAACTTTCAAAACCTAATGAACAGCGTTCTTTGTAATATCGGAGGTCAATTACAATACGTGACCGCATCTAGAAATGCATTCACGAAGCGCGTTTTTTGTGATCAATATATCCATCCATCAAACGCTGACGTGTTACATATGTGGCCATTTGTGCATTGTAAATAATCCAATTTGTTAAGTGATGTCTAAATTTACGGTCAGACTTTGAAGAATATTTTGGGACATAGGAAGCCTTTGATGTAATCTTCTGCCTTAAATTCAACTTCCAACTAATAAAAGACCATTCTTCTAATAGCTAAGAGTAATGGTTGGAGACGTGGACGTGTAATGAACATGTGTGTCAAATCTTCATGTTCGCAGTAATAAACACATTCATCATTAAGCCGATATCCTGCTCTATGAAGAAAAACGCATGTCTTTAAATCCCCGAGTACAATTTTCCAAGATAAGTCTACTTTATTACCGGTACATGGATACTCATAAAAGCAGGTACCAAGCGTCATATCGTCATAAAGCGATAAAAAGTCGGCCTATTACTAACATGGTTTTAGTAAACGTTTGAATACCATTCAAATAGAGACAGCTGATATAATTCGTTATTATAGTTTGAAGGTAAAACTAGAGTAAAAACAGGCTCAACAATATTACAGGATAGGCCATAACAATAAACTGTCCTAGGGATATCAATCGGACGGTCTAATACCTTCAACCATTCAGAGGGTAAACTATCCCAAAGGAATTTTAAATTAATATGTAACAGTCTTTTAGACGTATGTCGGATTTTTACGAGTAAATCATCTGTTGATATTAGCTTATCATTTATTGAAATATCACCAACAGTTGTGACCTTAGCTGATAAGAAATCGGTATGAAAAAAGGTAAGCCATGTTGAGGCATTCCTAATCATTGGATTGAAATACAGTGGTTCCACTAAAACATCATTTTACAGACGGGTTGTGAAATCTTTGCTTTATTAAAGAAGAACAACGATTTCAACAGACTTTAAAAAAATGATGGTACATTATCGATAGTATTAATGTCAAGATCGATACAAAAAAAGTTGATGGCCGTAATTCAGATTGTGTACACGTTTCAGAAACCAATTAGTAAGGTTTAAACACGGGTGACGTGCATGGTAATTGAGAAATGCTTGTATTTACTGAATAAGTGAGTATTCTAGATTATAAGTGGGGCAGTCGCTGTCCGCCTTGTTCTACAGGCAGAAATAACAACTCTTTCGGGGTCCAGTGCTTACCCGACCATACAAAGTTAATTAAACGCTGCTGAATTAAATTAATGACTGTACTTGATGGCTCAAGAACAGCCAATTTATGCCAAAGATTAGAGGCAGCAATGAGATTCGTTATAATGACACGTCCTCGGAAAGATGAGATCTTTGACAAAGGTAGCCAAGTAACAAATTTATTATTTATTTCATTTTCCAGATTCTTCCACATCCGACTGGACTATTTTATAGAATTTCCGATGTAAACTCCAGGAATTTGTAAACCAAGCTTCATTCCATCTTATGCCTAATGGCTGATCGATGCGATTTTTCCACGCTCCTACCCAAAGGCATTTTGATTGTGCTTGAATAACATTTGCATTTGACGCAGATTTATATATATTTAACCAATGTTGAATAAACGCTAAGTCCTCGTTTCTTGTAGAAAAAGTAGTTACGTCATACGCATAAGCTGAACAAACAACTTTCTCAAATGTGGTATTAGGCAGAGTTATACCTTTCAATCTATGTATGATTACTGTATTCTGCGGCTGTAGTAGTAGAAACATCATACAGCTACAATCAGTCCTTCTTCGCTTTTGCCCACTGCGCCTTGTCCTCAGCCAAAATCCTTAGCTTCCACAGGTCCCTTCCTGACTTGAGTTTACCTAATCCTGCTTTCTTGAGGTCACCTCGTAGGACACTTAGCAGATTTATGCAATGACGTCCTCTCCTGGCTCTGTATTTGCTGGCTCCTAGTAGGGCGAATTCCAAGGCTCTCTGTGCTGGTGTGTCTTCTGACATCCTTAGCACATGGCCACACATGGACCATCTTTGCTGGCCGACATTTACAGACAGCGGCGACGTATTACCCATCTTGTATAGTGCATCGTTGGAAAGTATGCTCTCTGGCTATCGGTAACCAGTGATGGTGCGTAGGTGTTTGCAGTGGCAGGCGTCATGTGTGTCTAGAGCTGCCATTGGAGCTGCCCAGCTGTCACAGTTTTACATCATCAAGGATACGTTGCATTGTATAAACGCAGTCCTTTTACCAAGGGCATCTTTGATCCACGAATCCATAGCTTCCAGAAGGACTGGAAAGCTATGTTCCCCATGATGCAGCGTGCAGCAATGTCAGCAGTACTGCAAAGCAGTGAGTCCAGGATGTTACTTTTCCTCCATGGTTCGCCGCCACGGAGTGGATTGTCATTTTCTTTAGTTTCATGCTTTTTGGATAGGTATATGTGGTGGAACTCTGTTTTGGATTCATTCATGAAGGGATTCTCAATTTTGTGTTTGCTTGCAGCTATTGGGAGAAGTACGGATTTCAATGCAGCAGCCAGGTAACGGGTGACGAGCACAGGGGATAGACCATCTCCCTGTGGGGAGCCGATTGATGTCTCAAACTCTACGGACTTCACTGACTTGAGCAGTAATCTCACTAGCTGTAGCTCATCTTCATTGCAACTGGCCTGGCATAGTACGTCTAGGATCTTTCAGCGTTTAATTGTGTCAAACGCTAGTGACATGTCAACGCCCATGTTGTGGAAATCCCAGTTTTTGGACATGACTACCAACACAAGAATGCGTTGAGCCCATACAATGTCTGCGCAGCTGCGTCCACGTTTTAACCCACTTTGACATGATAAAGTGAAGTCGTCGATCTTGTCTCGGATGCGGCATAGAGTAACATTGGATAGGATTTTCTGTATGCTGTTAAGGAGCACAATATACCGCAGATTGGCTGGGGGTGGGGGCGCAGGTGGCTTCTTGGGCTTGGGTAGCGCGATACGGATGCCTTGGTCTACGATGGGAAGGTGGTGCATAAAAGCTTAATTGAGTATGTGCGTGATCGGTTTTGGGATAATGTCACATGCATATTTGAATAGCTCATTGCTCATGCTATCAGGTCCAGATGCACGTCCATTTTTCAGGGCTTTAAGTGTCTTCTTAACCTCTGCTGTATTAATTGGTGTTAGTAATGGCCTGGGGTCTCCTGAGAATGGGTGCAAGGGCTCATCATCATGGTAAGTGAACTGTTCCTTGAACCATAATGATTCTCGAATTGCCTCGGCTTTGCCCTGGTCAGTCCTGATAAAGTGTATTTAAGAGTTGTGTACAGTTAGTAGTGGTGTGTAGTCAGCAACTCTCAGGGCTCGGGCTGCCAGAAACAGTTTGTGCCAGTCATCCGTGACAGTGATTTCATCTGCTAGGGCATATGCTTGTTGGATAGCAAGATCTTTTAAGCGTTTGCTAATGTGGCGCAGAATGTTATTGCGTTCTTGACGTAGTTTGGTGTGATCTACATTTTGGCCACTTTGATAGATGCGCAGACTTAACGCTTTCTTTTCTGCTGACAGTTTTGCTACGAGAGTGTAGTCAGTATACCTAGTTCTGTTGTTTTTTTAGAACACCTATGTTGCTAGTAGCTGATGATTCCATACACATCAATATTTCTGTTAGCGATTCGTTTGTATCGGAGCTGCTCCCCGTGGGCCTTTTTGTATGACATTTGAGTGTCAGTATCGCTGATGAGCTTGGATAAATTGTAGGCGACTCTACCCTCTTGCCTGGTATGGCGTGTATACATTAGGTAGAGCTGGTTCATATGGAGGTGTGTACTGACTGGCTTATGGTCAGAATTGAGGTCTATCCCTCCATAGGAACGAGTATCCCGAAGTAGGGGTTTTGCTGCTGTCTTGCATAGTATGAAATCTATTTGGTTGAAGACGGCTTTTGTAACCTTAGAACCTTTTGGGGCTTTGCAATCAGCAATGTGTCCAGTCCATGTTGTCCGGTGGCGGCATGGGTGTTTGAAAGCCGCATTTGTGGCAAATAGGCCATTGGAACAAAGGACTGTCACCAGTGCATCTACATTGATGTTGCATGTGCCCTCTCCATACGATCCCATGCATGAGCCAAGTCATGAACTTTTGTCCGCAGTGCCGAGTTTACCCAGCTTGGAGTTGAAATCGCCACACACGAACAGGTGCCACCTAGCTGGGATAGTAATGGCGGAGCTCAGTTCTACATAGAAGGAATCTAATATAGCTAGATTCTCTTTGGCCCTTTCGGTATTTGGCCCATATGCATTGACCATGCGACACCTAATGGTGGTGCGCTTTTGCGTTGGTATAGCCAGGTCGATAATTGCAACGCGATCACTGACGTATCCAAAACTAATGACACAATCCTATACCCTTGGTCCGATTACGAAGCCTAATCCACGGTAAGTGGCCTGTTTTTGCTCCATAAGTACTAGCTTATGGCTTGTCTGAAGTTGCTACTCTGAGTGTTTAGCTACTTTAGTCTCTTGAATGCATGTGATGTCGATTTTATAGTTTTCACAGTCTGCACATAAGGTTTGCCTCTTTGATGTTACATGTTACCTTTCAATCATGTAGCTGATTGTATCTGAATGTATCTCAAGAAGAAGAACACGAAAAAGAATAAGAAGAAGAAGAATACAGAAGAAGAAGACTTTTCATGGTACTTTATTTACAATTTTAAAATAAACAACTTACAATACACATTAAAGCATCTCAATCATGACTTAACTTCATATACAAAAGAAAAAGGAAGAAGATGAAAAAGAGATCCTGAGTGACTTTACTACTCTATGATCGCATCGCCGATTAACAAACATCTCCGCCATCATTGCCAACATCATTACCACTACCGTTAACAGCACCACTCAGATCTCACCATCATCACCATCATCATCACCACCAGCACCAGCATCGTCATCACCACCAGCACCAGCATCGTCATCACCAGCAGCACAAGCATCGGCATCACCACCAGCACCAGCATCGTCATCACCACCAGCCCCAACATCATCATCACCACCAGGACCAGCATCGTCATCACCACCAGCACCAGCATCCTCATCACCACCACCACCAGCACCAACAGTATTGTGACCATCATCAATACCGCGTCCATTACTCCGGCACCACCGTCGGCCAGCTGACAATAGTTAATTTTATCCTATACTGTAACTCCCTTATTACTACGTATGACTAAACAAATTATGAATTTTCCGTGGATTCTCACAAATGGTTTAGAAATTTCCTAAATTAAAAAACAGGTTGCTCCCATAAGGTAAAAAGCTCATATTACCATAAACATAGTATATTTTGACACCCAATTACTGGTTGTACTTGGTTAACCCTTTAACACTTATAGATCTGAAACTACAAATCTTTGTGATGCAATTAATATGCTGTTGAATATTTTGAAACTAATTTTACTGGGAGCTGATGATGCCTATGACATCAAAGAGGTTCCAGATACGATCTGTTTAAAAATATTCAACCTATTTCTTTTAACGCTATCGTGATATTAAAATAGTGGTGTAGCAAGTGTTAAAGGGATACCTTATGCCTCAGCAATGTAATGTTTTGTGGACATTGCTCCATCAACAACACCTCCAAGTGCTCATAATGCCACTAACACCAATTAATCCTTTAATATAACATATTTCTCAAGAAAATTGCCATGTTTACCGGCCAAGGGAAGAAACTTTCTGTAAATTTACCACTGAAATTTACAAACCCTTGATTTCTGTTGTCCGCCAAATTTGCATTTCCCTAACAGCTCTTCAGATGCCGAATTGGTCGGGTTGGCTATCAAATCTATAATATTAAAAGACACGTTCTGTTTAGCTTCTTGTTTTCTAAATTTCCAAGGACACTCTTATGTCGACCTGTACATGACTATTTCTCAAGACCACTACAGAAACCGTCTTGACCATGAACGGGTTATTGGTCAAGGAAATACACATATTTCAGCCTAGTGAGTGTACTTTTACTGACCAAGAGAATACTATTTTTAAGTGTTGACCAAACTTGCAAAAAGAGTCCTCACATCTCTTGCAAATTGCCATTACATAGACCATTGCGGAGGCCGTTGATGGATCACTTGACCAATAAATCACTAACTTGCCATAAGAAAGGTTTGACCTTAAAATTGTATGTATGCTACAAGGAATAGTATTCTCTACAGTATAAGAATGAAATAAAGTATGCAATACAAATTTCATATCATAAAGAATTTGTTGGATTCGTTCTGTGGAGTTGAAAACCGTGCCCATTTAAATCCTGAATTCCCATAGTCTCGAATTGAGGGTAACTCCAGTTAGGTAATGCAGGTGCGTATTTCGAAACTAATGTGAACTGTTGCTGCCATAGGCAGTACCTGAGATGGTAAACAACACAATTTAAGTTCTAAAGCATTAACACGTAATTTAATCGAAAATCACTGCTCTTCTACCTACATTATTTTGCATTTTAAGTCTTGAGTTTTTTCAGAATAGAAAACTGTTAAGATTTTAAATATCCATCAGAATTGCAATCTGTTAAGCTTGGTTATCTTTCCTTGTGTAACAATTATTTAAATCGGCACCAGCGAGATGTGTCCTTGAGCGGGTGTTAAAGCCGATACTTTCATTACCGTACACCTACGTAATGCGACGGTTTGAGTATTTCTGCTGCACGTCCTCAGTCAAATTATGTGGATTAGTATCAATAGTGTAAAACACGATGTCCATAATCTTAATTAACTTCTATGATTTTTTATACGCGATATAGATCACATCTACGCGTTCAATGTTAGGCGAGGTCGGATCAGAGAGCTATAGACGTATAACGCAGCTTACTGGGCCGTTACATAACTGAGTCAATTCCGGGTCATATTGGTGCAATACCGGCCCAGTAAGCTGCCTTATCAGTGTACACTCAAATAAGTTGTTCTCTTTCGGCTATACCTTGGGGCATGTTTCACCTTAGTATTTGCTGCGCATTGAAAAGAACGCAGGTGAACGTATCTTGTGCCATAGATAGTATTGATTGATACATCAATTTGAAATCTTTCTACCACCCATCTTACCACAACACAAAGCAGGTGTTTATTTGAGAGGTATGATGTAATACCGGATTTGATAAAGCTGCAGATCCAGTAATTGAAATCATTATAATCGCCGTCGTCGTCAACATCATCATCCTCATCATATAAAGACGGGAATACTAGTTTGGGAAACAATTGTGTATGGTCTAAATCTGGGATCTCATCAAGGAACAAGCCGTACATGGAAAAGATGTGCAGTGGATATGATCTTCACATGAATCGACTCTGCAATCTAGATCTAAATGGTAGGTTGTTTATCACTCAGTGTCTAAGGATAGAGCTAGATTTGTATAACTGGATTATCTTCACATTAATATGACATCATAATCAATTGCGACACCTATTAGCTGAAGTCACAATAAACATGATGTAGCCCTTTCAGTCGTGAAAGTCGAGACATCCGTATATATGATTCCTGTTTCCTGCCACTATAGGCGTCTCTTTTGGCATCCATAGTACATGGCCAAACATTGACCAACTTTGCTGAGCGACTTATACAAACAGCGGTGATGTACTATGCATCTTCCATAGTGCATAGTCGCAAATTATACGGTCTGGCCACCAGTATCCAGTGACGTTGCGAATGTGTTGTACGGCGACAGGTGTTACGTTTGTAGAGATGTGTTTGTGGCTGCCCAGCTGTTCAAGTCATAAGAAATCAAGGATACACAGGTTGTGTTGCATACAGGTTGTCATTTTGCCAAGGACACATTTGATCTACAGATTCATAGCTTCCCAGCGTGCAGCAATGCCAGCAGTACTGCAGAGCAGTGCCACAGAATATTATTTTTCCTCTATGGTTCGCCGCCACGAATTGAATCGTCATTTTCTTTAGTTTCATGCTTTGTTGATAGGTATATGTATGTGAACCTTGTTTTGGATTCATTCATAAAGAGATTCTTAATTTTTAGTTTGCTCGCAACTATTGGGAGCAATTCGTCAAAGGATTTATTTTCCATGCCTATGACATCCACATTGCCAGCCTATTCCATCTCAAGCGGCAAACTCAGTATGGACACTATGGTGTTTGGTGTTATTGAATCTTCCCACAAAGATTTCATTGCAGTAGCAAAGCAACAGGTGGAAAGTACGGGGAATAGACCATCTCCCTGTGGTGACCAATTGATGTCTCAAACTCTGCAGATTTCACTGACATGACTCATACTCTCAGCTTGGTGTCTGCCATTGGTAGTCACACTAGTTGTAGCTCATCTCCATTGCAGCTCTCGCAGTAGACCTAGCATCTTTGAGCGCGTAATTCTATCGAAGCCTCGTGATGTGTTAATGTATTTTGTGGAAATTCCAGTTTTTCGACATAATTACTGACACACGCATACGTTGTGACCATACAATGTCCGCGCAGCGACGTCCACATTTAAAGCCACTTTGACATGAGCATGTGAAGTCATCGATCTTGTCTCTGATGCGGCATAGAGTAACATTGGATTTTCCGTGTGCTAATGAGGAGCATAATGGGCCGTAGATTGGCTGGTGGTCAGGGTGACCTTTTTGGCTTGGGTAGCGCGACACGTGGTGTCTATTTAGCCTAGAGTAGCTATGGGAAGGTGTGCATAAAAGCAGAATTGATTACGTGCCTGATCGGTTTTGAGATAAAGTAACGTATTTGACTAGTTCATTTCCCATGCCATCGGATTCGGATGGACGTACATTTTGCAGGGCATTGAGTGACTTCTCAACTTCTGCTGATTTAATTGATGTTTGTAATTGCCTAGGGTCTCATGAGAACGGCTGCCAGGGATCATCCTCGTAGTGTGCGAGCTGTTCCTTGACCCATTCTGGATTGCGTTGGCTTTGCCATAGTCAGTCCCGATAAAGTGTCCTTCTGGGTCGTGTACAGTGAGTCGTTGTCTGTAGTCAGTAATTCCCAGGGCTCGAGCCGCCTCAAACATTTAGTGGCAGTCATCTCTGCCAGATATTGCACCTTCTAGGGCGTCTCCTTGTTGAATAGCATTATCTTTTAAGCATTCGCTTGATGTGGCGCAGAATGTTATTGTGTGACATGCGTAGGTTGGTTCTGTCTTCACATTGCTCCCTTTTGCAGCCATAATGTGTTCTGCTCTGCTGATAGTTTTACTACAGGGTCAACAGTATACTAAGTTCGGTTTTTTTTTTTAGAACTCCTATCCTGCTGGTAGCTGATGCTTCCATACATTTGGGTATTTTGGTTAATTTGTTTGGATCGGAGCTGACGCCGATGTTACCTATCATCTCCCTGAGTGTCTTTTTGTATGCCGATTGAGTGTCAGCGTCGAGACGGCCGGCAAGTGTACGAATGGTTGGTCTTTGATGTATTTGCAGTTTAATAAACACTTTGTTGAATGGTTTGACACTAATATGACAGGGCGCTATCGTCCAGTCGAATTAGTTTCAAAATAGTCAACAACATGTGTATTAAATAGTAGAGACATACACTTCTTACAACGTGTCGGAGTATTAAGACCTAAACGCCGCATAGCTGATTATGACGTCATATGATAGATGGGTACTCTGGAACGGTGAATTACGGGTACTTGCCTTTTAATAAGCCACGTATTAAATCATTCATTGGCTGTATTAGCTTGCTTAATGAGATGACTTTTGTGTTGCTTAGCAACTAAAGACATCGCAGGCCGAATTTTTGAGAAACAAGATACAAATTAGCTGGTCCATCTATTGCTGTAAACTAGGATTTCCCGACATTCGTCGTGATCCGAGATTAAAAGATTTGGATTGGTATAAGATCAAATCTGGAATATATGTACAACTAAAATATACTGGTCTGGTTTGACTCACTTTTAGTACAATAAAAGGTGTGGTCGACACTGTGAGTCCACAACCTTGGTCCTGATCCAGAAATTAAATAACCCTTTGAGCCTCAAACTTGTTCAAGAAAATTTAAATTTTCTCATGAAAAAATGTCTATTTGCAGACCAAAAGAAGACTGTTTTTGAAAGTTTACCACTGGAAGGACTTGCTCGATAACTGAGCCAGTCATTCCACTGGTAACCTATAGTCTTCTTTTGGTCTGCAAATAGACATTTCTCAAAATTACTACAGAATGCATTTTGGCCGGTTTGAGTGTTAAAGTGTTAAAGAAATGTTCAACTTTTTTTAAAATGTGACACAAAAGGTGGGTGGGTGGGGTGATGGTCTGAAACATGTGATTGTTCTTACATTCGTCATGCCCTTAGCCGTGTAAGTGTGCATGCTCTTCAGCTGGCATCTGAGTTAGATGGTAATGCCATATTTGATGCATTCGTAAAATAATGCTTTATGCTTAATGTGGTTTTTTGTGCATTTCATTAATGCATAATAATACAAACTGGATCACGGGGATTGCAGATAGAAATATAATAATGAGAAAGCATTTGTCGGGTGTTAATCTAAAGACGATGAGATGAAATCGTGATATATGAATGGCAGAAGAAAATGAAGTCTGGTTAAGGTAGCGATTTGGAAAATGTGTGTTAATTACATCCAGGTGTTTCTACTATAACTCAACTGTGCCTATATGTTGAGATATTCTAATTCTACTGCCTACGCCAGTAGTTTGCTCATTTATAACCGAGTGTGTCTTTCAATTGCATAACGCCTACATACAAACGGGTGCATACGTAAATAACAATCTGGCTCGACTGTGTTGTTGTTTGCTGGTCAGTTTCCTAGATGAGATTGATTGAATAATTCTTAATCAATATAAAATCAAAGCCGAATCATTAGATCTGGCAAGGAATATAGGAATTCATACCTAGCAAGTAGCTCTGTCCTGGCCCTTTCGACGTAAGCGCCAGCCAATTTTCGCGGGCATTAGAATCGATTAGAAAATTCCCAGAATCTAAATGTTAAGGAAACAATAGAGGCACGCTGTTGATTATTTCGAACTTATGGGACGCGGTGGGGGCTGTTGTAGCCAGAGCTACGCGATTTGTTGGTGGCGTCAGCTAACATGTTACGTAACCATTTGAATATGACACCATATACTTGGATGACAGCTCTGCTCCCTCTAGATTGGTGGTCAGCCGAAAGGGATACTAATCTCATCTTCGATGTTGTGTACCCTGGTGAAAAAAGACTGGAATTCCCTGGATATCCTGGCATTTAGGTCAGCTTAGCCTGGAATGATACCAGGGTATCCTGGGATATGCTGGCATTACATGGCTCGGAAAAGTCAGGAAAATCCAGGACGGTAAGTCGGACATGATAAGCCAGGAAAAGCCAGGACACTATGCATTAAGAAAAACCATGAATTGCCTGGAAAAGCCAGAAGGAACGTTACATGAACTAGTGAGCAAAAAAAAGCCAAGATTGCTTATATAACTTAGCAAAAGCCAGGAATAGCCTGGAATAGCCAGAAATAGCCTGGGAAAAGCCAGGAATAGTTTGAAAAAGCCAGGCATAGCCCGGAAACCCCAGGAATAGCCTGAAAAAGCAAAGAATAGCCCGAAAAAGCCAGAAATAAACCAGGAAATGCCAGGAATAGCCTGAAATAACCCATGAACAGCCCGGAAAAGCCGTGAATAGCCTGGAAACGCAAGGAATAACCTGGAAAAGCCAGAAAAAAACAGGCATAGCCCAAAGACATCAGGAAAAGCCCGGAAAATCCAGGAATATCCCAGAAAAGCCAGGAAAAGCGGGAAATAACTCGGGAAAAGTCAGGAATAGCCTGGAAGAGCCAGGAATAGCCCGGAAAACCCAGGAATAAGTACAGAAAATACAGGAATATACCTGAATCGCACAACCTCGCGCATGCTTAACCGCATGCTCGTGAAACCATGCATATGCTTAACCGCATGCTCCCACAACCTATCTTGCACGCTTAACAGCGTGCTCCATTAATCTCAGTCACCCTTAACAACAACCGCGTGAACTCATACACATGTGCTATCGAAACCTCGCGCACGCTTAACCGCATGCTTCAGCACTCTCCTGCATACTTAATCACTTGCGCTTAGAAACTCCACTGCTTGTTTTCTACTGCATGTAATAGACTGTAAGTTAATACATACAAACAAACAATATTATGCCATCATGGCTCCAGTGAAAAATCCACTGAATATATTGAAGAGTTTTTAAGTCGTTTCTGCCAAATACAATGCCAGCCTTCAGTGCATGGAACTCCTTCAGAATAATCACGAGTATCTAAGTACCACACGGTGCTAATGCAAATACAATTAAAAATATAATGTACCAAGCAGATTTCTCTAGCCTTCAAATGCGCATCCATTTCATTTTAAACTTTTAACACAAATTTGTTCAGGAAAATTTCATGTTTAAGAGAAAATGTGCATTTGCAACCCAAGAGAAAACTATTTTTGAATGACTTCCTCGGTTATCAAGCCAGTCACTCCAGTTTCACAAATTATTCCCTTGGTCTGTAATTGGGAATAACTGTTCTTGTCAGTGCATATTAACCTTTGAGCGCAGACAATTAAGGACTTTCTTTGTGGCATATTCTCATTAATAACATATTAAATTCTCAAAATATTCAGTTTTCATCAATAGTTTCATTCCCCTGCCCATTCATTCTTATGGTGTAAATGATACATGTATAGGATTTATATAATACAAGAAGCCCAAGGGGCCTATATCGCTCACCTGGAATTATTGGCCACTGGCACAACCGAACAAAATGAGATGACCACTGGAAAAATTTACCAATCTAATTTCTGTGAAGGTTTAACCAAGATTTATTCAAATTGGCCCAGCCGTTAATACATGTAAGTAATCTTTTTATGATTTTCACAGAAATTTACAGAAAATACATGTCCGCCAAAAACGCTATAGTTTGATTGATTCATGGCGGGCATGTTTTTTTATGTATCAACTTTCCATGTAAAAGGCTTAATGGCGTTTAGGCCCTAATCTTATCTCCTAAATTTCGGCCTGGCCCGTTCAGTGGTTCTTGAGAAGTTATTTTTGCAAAAACTAGGTCATCCAAGATGGCCACTGAAGCATTTGACCAATAAGGTTCCCTTAAACAAACTTGTTTCAGCTGTTGCTTCAGATGATGTTTCGTGAGTTTTGAATCGACCACCCCCCCCCCCGCCTCCGGTTTCTGAGAAGATTTTTAAAGAGGTTTCTAAAAATCAGGCAAAATGCCCTAAGGACGCGTCCTGTCAAATATACTTGAAATCAGTCAAGTGGTCCCTCGAGAAGACATATAAAATTTCATACTGCTTTTTTTAGATCTTGCCCTAGATGATATTTCATGAGGTTGGCATCGATCCCCCCAAGCGGTATCGCCTTAAGATATTAAACCTTTAACATGCATATCAGCAAATAATGGCTTCTGCAGTGGTCTTGAGAAATGTCTATTTGCAGACCAAAAAGATTTACCACTGGAATGACTGGCTCGATAACCGTGCTAGTCATTCCAGTAGCCACTTTTCAAAGATAATCTTTTCTTGGACTACAAATGGACATTTTTCTATGAGAAAATTGAAATTTTCTTGAACAAATTCAAGGGTTAAAAAGGGTTAAGACCTTTTTAAAAATCGGCCCAAACCGGCCAAACTTGTGTCCCTATGGTCTACAGTTGATTCCTGTCAAATATACTTGAAATCGGCCTTGGGTTTCTCGGGAAAAATACATTTTTAATTTTCCATTGCTATAGTATGGAAGATTTTGGCGGGAAAACGATACAAGATGGCCGTCAAACCGTTTATCCGACGGTTTTGAAAATAACAAATTTAAGATCAGAATACCTAAAAACCTATATAAAATCAATTTCGGCTTCAAAACCCATCAAATATAAAATATTCAATATGACTGCTAAACACGCTACATTTTGATTGGTCCAACATACATGAATTCCGCGAAACTAAAATGTCTTTCTTGACCTCTTTTCGGCAATAAATACCAGCGGTCTGATCAAATTCAGTAGGTAGAATAACCGCATGTTTTGTTTGGTTGCACGTTAACAAGGTACTAATTCTATTAGGTTAAAAGAACGGTAGCCGTTGACCAAGATATCTCAATACCACTGTGCTGTCTATCTGTATGGGTAACCTAATCCTTTCTCATTCAGTTTCCATATGATTAATTAGTCCTGAAATTTAATCGGAGATGTGTTCCTAAATGCAAGAAGTTTACATATAAAAAAACGTTTGTATCAAGATCAACGTGATCGTTCACCTTGTGGCGACAACATCATTGTACTGATCCATAACATCATACCCAGCCATATATACAAGTATGGTTCAAATATGATCAACCAATCGTGAAATGAGTGCTGTGTACAAAGCTTGCAGTGACCTTTACCTTTGACATTATCACTTCAAAGCCATTGTGTCGCTTCATAACAGTATAAACAATGATGAGCCTAAGGTTAGCAAACATAAGTTGAAGCAATCCTGACATACACTCCGGTTGCAGAGTCAACAGCAAAAGGCTAAGGTTCATAAAACATTTGTGTGCAAAGGTTACAGAAACCATGACATGTGACCTCAATTATGCTGCTTCCTACCCGCATAGGCAACCATATGTGCAAGTGTTGCTCTAATATAGGGCAATATAGCAAAGTTAACGCATATATTTAATGTAAGAAGAAACAAGTTCAAAGGTCACAATAACCTTGAACTTTGGCTTAGTGACATCCTTGTGAGGGTGCTGCCTTTTTTGTCCAAAATTTTGTAATTGGCCTAACCATTCCTGACATATGGAGTAATCTAACAAACTTAACACACAAACTTAGCATTAAAATAACAAATTTTAATGGTCAAAATAACTTTGACCTTTGACCTAATGGGATCCCTACCATCACGCCCACTTCCTCGTCGCATAGGCAATCATGTGCCCAAAGTTAGCTATACTTCGGCTAAGATATAACGCCATATAACAAAGTTAACATAAACACTTAACATTAAAAGAATCAAATTCCAGCATTAATGTGACCATGTCTTAGTGGCATCGTTATCAGCAGGCTGCTTCTTCGTGTATGCAAATTAGGTCCTTTTTTATTCTCCATTACAACGATATAGGATAAGAAGCAAAACATAACATTGGCGATATAGGCACCAATTATATCGTTACCAACATCATCTAACTGCAACATCATGGCATCTCCAATAACATACCAGTACAACGTCATGTCATCCGACGAAAAGAAGCCTGTTCAATCCCTTATCAACTCAGAGTCTCGGCTGACCATGCCATCTTCTCACTCCCTAGTGATCATTGCAGGAGTGTGTTTCCTTTATTAACTGTCTGCATGCTGAAGTTCTGCAGACGCGATTTGTCACTCAGGTATATGACGTCATAATCAGCTACGGTACGTGTAGGCTGATGTCACAATAATTACGAGTTATTATAGCTCCGTCATGAAGTTAAAACTTCGTCATAGGGTACGAACTGCTGGTGATGCAAACCGCAAAAAACTCATAGGGGCACTTCAAACAAATCGGCTACTGACACAACCACGACATATCAATTATAGCGCACATACTCTGGGTCAACGAATCACGAATCACGACGATACTCATAAGCGAATACTCTGGCGTTCTCTTGGAAACGGTAAAGAAAACATCAAATGCTAACTGTGACCCACTAGAAGCAGTTTATACACTTAATTCCCTTTATAACATATATCAAGAATATCAAATATGTGGTCATTAAAGGGTCAAAGCCCTAGTGACGTCATTCCGGCAGCTATCTTACAAGAACCAATCGCTGTAAGCGTCTTAAAATGAAAAGCGTTTCCTGGTACGATTGAACAAATTATCCCGAATGTAGTTCCAGCAGAATTATAAACAGATAAAACTTTCTCAGTGACGCTGGTATTGTAATATTTCAAGGTCAATGTCAGTTATATTAAGTTCAGACATATGCCTATACATGCGTAACTATTTCATCATATTTTCTGTTTTATTTAAAATAAATACGTCATCATTAGTATCATTAATGCTATCCTCATAAGTAGCATCATAAGTAGCATCATAAGTAGCATCATAAGTATCATTACCATTATCGTCGGCAATGTCATTATCGGAGTCAACCTCTTAAAGATACGTTATCTCATCATCACCATTATTGTCTTCAATGTCATTATCAGAGTCAACCTCTTAAAGATACATTATCTCATCATCACCATTATTGTCATCAATGCCATTATCAGAGTCAACCTCTTAAAGATACATTATCTCATCATCACCATTATTGTCATCAATGTCATTATCAGAGTCAACCTCTTAAAGATACATCATCTCATCATCACCATTATTGTCATCAATGCCATTATCAGAGTCAACATCATAAAGATACATTATCTCATCATCACCATTATTGTCATCAATGTCATTATCAGAGTCAACCTCTTAAAGATACTTTATCTCATCATCACCATTATTGTCATCAATGCCATTATCAGAGTCAACCTCTTAAAGATACATTATCTCATCATCACCATAATTGTCATCAATGTCATTATCAGGGTCAACCTCGTAAAGATACTTTATCTCATCATCACCATTATTGTCATCAATGCCATTATCAGAGCCAACCTCTTAAAGATACGTTATCTCATCATCACCATTATTGTCATCAATGCCATTATCAGAGTCAACCTCGTAAAGATACGTTATCTCATCATCACCATTATTGTCATCAATGCCATTATCAGAGTCAACCTCTTAAAGATACATTATCTCATCATCACCATTATTGTCATCAATGTCATTATCAGAGTCAACCTCTTAAAGATACATCATCTCATCATCACCATTATTGTCACCAATGCCATTATCAGAGTCAACCTCTTAAAGATACAATATCTCATCAGCACCATTATTGTCATCAATGTCATTATCAGAGTCAAGCACTTGAGGATACTTTATCTCATCATCACCATTATTGTCATCAATGTCATTATCAGAGTCAACCTCTTGAGGATACTTTATCTCATCATCACCATTATTGTCATCAATGTCATTATCAGAGTCAACCTCTTAAAGATACATTATCTCATCATCACCATTATCGTCATCAATGTCATTATCAGAGTCAACCTCTTAAAGATACGGTATATCATCATCACCATTATTGTCATCAATGTCATTATCAGAGTCAACCTCTTAATTATCTGAGAGATCGATATAGTTTATAAACTGAAACAATGGTATAAACTTCTTCTAGTGGGTCAAAGTTAGCGCTAATTTTAGATTCACGTTATCGTGACGGACCTATACATCATTATGATTTTGACGTCAGATAATTTTCGATGCAATTGGTCGACTTTAAAATCAGAGATCCAGATCATCGTCACAACATCCACAAAACAAACAAGGGGAACGACATGACGTCACCAACAACAGCTCAACACAGGAAATAATTCATTACGACAGCCTGTCAAGAACCCAATATAACGTCAGTACATTTCTGTTCGTGAAGTCGCTAACGTCAAAGTGGGAACATTATATAATATCCGCGTGACTGACATTGCATGTATACGCCCATGCACAAATTGTGTATCTTATGAACATTGTTAAATGTTCTTAAAAAGATAATTTGCTGGCGAAATGTGACTGCCTCAGGCTGACATTTCGAATGCCTCATTGAATTGGAAACGTATGATTATGAAAAGTAAATCTATTCTATTCCCGGTTATATAATCACATAACAAAACGCGCAATGCATTTGATGTAAATGAAGAAAGAACGATTGAAATTGGATGGCATTGTTGTTGAGAAATGCATGTGTTTTCTACATAATGAAGGTCCATATTTTCTGATGTCGGCGACATTTACAACAGTCTGTATTTATCTCCAATGTCTTACGTCATATAATCGTAATTACCGGGACAATGTCTATGAGCCGACGTCTGTAAGATAATATCAACCCACCAGCTACGTTGCGTTTTATTATATTTTACACAATGGTAGATGCCATTATATGAACAAATGACCTTTCCATTTTTAGCCATGCCCCGCCCATCTCTATCCAAGCTCCACCCACACCTCGCTCGTGTTGGGATCGATCTCTGAACTCCCTGACTATCAATTTCCAGAAAACTGTACAGGTAAGCTATTGAATATTGTGGAATTAGTTTGACTAGGCGCGGTTGCTGCCTATGACAGCAACAGCGTCCAGTCAAATTAGTTTCAAAATATTCAACAGTATGTTTATTAAAATGTAGAGACATACAATTCGTACAACGTGTCGGAATATTAAGAGGTAAAGACGGGCCAAATATAATCATTTATGACGTAATGATTATGACGTCATCACACACGCAGCTTAGCAGATTATGACGTCATAATACGACACACGATAGATGAATTCTCTGGAAAGGTCCATGCACCTTTAACTAATAATACATGTCTATAATGGCGCGTGCTTTAGCGTCAAGCGCTGGTCGTTTTTTTTAAACTGGTGGTTATATGAGCATTTATCTTAAAGAACCTCATCAGTTGGCTCCAAAACATATTTGTCATAGTGGATAAGTTATATGAGGCGACTATTAGTCTCTAGCGATTCCTTTTAATAGGCCATACATTGTCCGTTATAAACAGGTTTCACTGTATCCAGAAACAGATATATTGGCAAACAAAACCGTTATCAGCTTGCAATGTATATCATTATACCACATAGGCTTATTTGATAGACTTACTAGCTTAACTGCACAACGTCACAACGATTAAAAATTAGCACATTTTATAGCTCCACGCATATGCATATTCACTGTACAGCCTTCGCGCTCGGCAAAGATCGCGGTGGTGCGGTGATGACATCCCGATCTCGTGAAATCCCGCTCTCGTTGCGAGAAAATGGCTGCTCTGGGAGACGAAATAATCCTATGTTTATGATTGTATGTTTATGATGGTAATTCGTAAGACTTGACTGTAAATTGCCATGTCTGCCCATATATGCCCATATATGCCAGTTGTAACACCAAGCAAAATGGTCAAGGCAATCTTGACCTTCGAATTAGTTGCCGACCGTAGTTATTTAAGATCCAATATGTTAGTCATATAATAGTCTTTCAAATAAAATACACATTTACCCATACCGGAATTGTCCTTTAAGGCGACAAGTGGGTGAGATTTTAAACACGCAACATGTGTTAATTACGTACAATTGGTTTAATAACAGGAGTGGAGCGCGTGCCATGTGGGCGTGTGAGTCTAGACAGATGTCTTACAATAATGATCACATGTTGGCCGTTAGGCAAGTGGTCATTCATAAGACTTGACTGTAAATTGCCATGTCTGCCCATATATGCCAGTTGTTCTCTGAATCATCGATCATTTTATAACACCAAGTAGAATGATCAAGGCAAAGATAGCGGACCATCTCAACATCTCCCTATCTCGGCCATTGGCATGATTCCTCTGGTACGATTTAGTTACCTGCATTCAATCTTTTGTTGAGAAAGTGCCGTGAAAATGCAAATTTCGGCGAACATTCTCAAACAATCAACATATTTATATAAATCGCTGCAGCATCCGCATACCTGCCTTTATCGATTACCAACATAGACATCATAAGTTATAGACAACTCATCATCATCATCATACCGTCACTACGGGATGAGTTGTAGCGACCTCCGGTGACGTCAGTTCACTAAAAACACAAGTGCACATAACCGGATATCTACTCTCTGGACACATCGAACCATTCTTGTCTGGCGAAATCTCATTCGATACGAGATCGAGAAAAGAATCTTGTGTGTAATGAGTGGCCATTAGCGTAATTATTTTCACCAGAATTTGGCAAAAAAGATAATTGAATCGTGAAAGAACACCATACATACCAAACAATACGCTATGCAGACCAGACAATAGTATTTCATCCAATACTTGATGATATAAAGCTCATAGATTTCTATATAAAAACTAATTAACCGAAAAACAGTCCCTCCGTCACAAAATACAAATCTGTCGCGCATAAAATGATGACTAGAATTTGCTGACGTTGCGTAGACGCTGATATCACATGAACCACTCAACGAATTGAGTTGATTGGTAATGTCTGTATCAAGCTAGTGATACAGGGATTACGATGATATCAAACTCAACGTGATCCAATGGTGTATTTACAGTTCACTTCGGAGACTGGGTCCCCACCTATTTGGTCTCCAAAGTTGAGTCTGTGTAGCAGTCTAGTCGTTATGATGACGTGGCAAAAATGCCGGTCCTTAATTCAGAGGTCATGCCTTTATTTTTAGATTGACATAGAACATGTAATCTGCCTATACCTGACGACGTACCGTCAATCTATTATAAGGATACCCAATGTAAGGTGCCGTGTCTACTTTTAAAAAGAATCATACCACAATATTGTGATATTGAAGTAGAATTTGTGTGGGATTTTCAAAGAAATATCAATATTGTTACGGTGAAAATCGTCGAGTTACTCATGTTTTCATCACCTTGAATATCATATTTGGTAACGTTAGTAAAATTGATTCGCTATTTTAATATAATATTTTATTCGCATGACAAACACAATTAAGAACAAGTAGATTTCTAACCTTCTAATAATCTCTTATAAACGAGATCATCCGAGAAAACACAACCAGAAATCGGAATTCTCTTTGACGTGATCTTTTCGATTTTCACGAAATGTATCATTTTGATTGTAATGGCGGTTAACATGTCGCGTATTTCTTTATGACGTCAGCTACTTGAGAATCTGGTTGGATCCCACTGGCATTATCTGAGCTTTGCATCATCATGAAGACGCGTCATGTATCTCATCTCAAGAGACGAACTACTACACGCCATCCGAATATAGTTATACTGGACAATGTCCCCATGGCGTTTCCTAGAGAGAACCCTAACATACTGAACTGGTAGCTGGACCAAAATTGTATTCGTACAATCAAATTAACATCAGAAGCCGTTAGTTACAATGATTTACAGTAAATTTATTTTCAAATATGAGTAGTAGTATGCTGCTACTTCCCTTGGTGTGAACTCCGCACCAGTCTAGATCAAGTTCAATGTGAGAACGTGTTCTTAATAAAAGAACAATATGCAAAACTAAAACATAATTATTTCTCTCGAATATCACACTTGCTTGTAACCTATCATATATGTTTGTAGATAATGTCACAATTAGAATCTAATATTGATAATGAATATAGTTAAGGTACACCATACGGCGTCACATTGTGGAGGACAAAGGATGTGTGTTACAACCTAAGTTTAACACCAGCCTCGTGCAGCGAGATTTCGATACCACAAGTCGGGATTTTATGCAGCATCTCAACAAATCGTAGAAAATATTCCCTCAGACGCTAAGATTGTTGGCGATGTCTTAAGATTTGCACGGATCGTATTTCACAATGCTGTTTCTAATACGACACAGTTCTATATATTCCTAAATTACGAAGTCCTTTGAATACGTGAATTATTTCCACACTGTAAAGGTTCATCTAATCCACAGTCTTTCATTCTTTGGCTCAGCCGAAGGCGGTAGAAATCCAAACTTAGGACATTTGCCTTGCGAGTTGATCTCTTTACGTCAGTGCCACATGTGGGAACCAAGAACCTGTAAAGCAGTCATTGTTTGTGATTTTCTGTGGTTTCTATTATATACGCTCATACATTTTCGTGACTTCCTGTAATACAACAAGCTATATCAAGATATGTTCGTATACGATTGGAAATATTTGAAATTGCTTATCACGTCCAAAAGAAGGTGATATGAATTGTATTGCCTACAACATTACACATTCGTTGTATGAGGTCCAAGCAACTGGTACAGTAGGAACACTGTCATAAGATATTACCTTAACCCTTCTGCGTCAACTTAACCCTTTAATGGTCAAGTTGGCCATAAATGGCCACCGCAGTGATCTTGAGAAATGTCCATTTGTCGGCTAAGAGAAGAATACTTTTGAAAATTTACCACTGGAATAACTAGCTCGGTAACCGAGCCAGTAATTCGAGTGGTACATTATCAACACTATTCTCCTTGGTCTGCAAGTGTGCACTGGCCAAGCAGAAATTTAAATCTTGTTGACCATTACACTTTTGATGAATGTCCAATTTTGAAGGATAACAGCAATTTTGTGTAAATGTTGGTTATAAATTTACAAAAATACTAATTTTGGCTGCAAAAATCAAAATTTCCTTGAATAGTATTGGCAATTAAATGGTTAATTGAAATAAATAGTCTTTTGAGCGGGTTAATGCGCTGTTGACACAATAAGGGTTAAATGAACTAAGCTATATAGAGTTAATATGCCAACCAGGCCAACATTCCAGTAGCAAATCGATCATCCAAACTTACTATGTATTTGGATATTTGGTTTGCTTAAGTGAATAATGTGCATATTTGTGTCATTGGCTGATAGAGTGACTGGTTGAGAGATAAACTAGCGTATATGGCGGGTGTGAAAGTGTGAAGTCGGAAAAGAGGAACCCATTCTAGCTATACCACGCCCATTTCTAGCTATGACACGACCATTTTCAGTTATGCCACACGTTTTTCTCCACCCACGTTGTACGCGCTCTGGAACCGATTTATATACATTGAATCATTGGCCAGCATTGCTTTGATCGTTGGGTGTAAGTTGTCCCATCACGACACATAGTATTTTCTACATTCACAAGCAACATTGACCATACTCAATTAACTGCTAGAGAACAGAAGTAAATACAATGTTGGGCCAACGTAACTAATTTAATATCAACAGTCCAACGTAATGCCAAACAATGGAAACATAGGCTTGCCAATAGTTTACAGATTTACCAAAACATTTTGAAATTGTTCCACTTTTGAACGCAAGGCAGGGACCGTATTCACGTAGGGTACTTAATGCGCAAAATGTGTAAATATGGCATAAATCCAAAAATGCCAATGTCTGTATTCACCTATCTTAGATGCCTATTTCTCAGCCCCTTCACGACTACGACGTAGCCTGGTCTTTTTAATAGGTGCGGGCAGTTAAGCAGGCGTGCAAGCTGGTCAATCTTCGTGAACAGCATTTTCAACTAGAGACAGAAACAACGAACTTTAAGGGCAATTTCAAAATATCAAACTTGTTACATAGTAAGTTGATTTTTTTCGTATTTCGCAGGCCTACTTCACCTTAAAAGGCGTAAAAACATCTTTTCCCAAAGGAGGACATTGGAAGACTTGCTTGCGCGCGCTCAGCGCAGTCACGTGACTAGATTTGCATGAATGAATGGTTATTAACCCCTCTTGTGTCAACTTAACCCTTTAAAGGTCGAGTTGGAAAAAATGGCCGCTGCAGTGATCTTGAAAAATGTCCATTTGCAGGCTAAGAGAAGAATATTTTTTGAAAATTTGGCACTGGAATGACTGGCTCGGTAACCGAGCCAGTCATTGCAGTTGCAAGTTTTCAAAAATAGTCTTCTTGGTCTGCAATTCGACCCTGGCTAAACAGAGATTTAAATTTTCTTGACCATTACACTTTTGAGTAATGTCCATTTGAAGGATAACAGAAATCTATTCTTTTGTAAATTTTCGTTATAAATTCACAAAAATATTCTTTTTGGCTGCAAAAATCAAAATTTCCTAGAAAGGTTTTGGCAATTAAATGGTTAATTGAAATAAATAGTGTTTTGAGCTCTTTAATAAGCTCTTGACACAAAAGGGATTAACTAAACTAAATGGTCCGGTTCGACTATTTTCATGTCGATTTCTACTGTACGATCTTCGCACATCTCCTCACCGTTGGCCACTGATTAGCAATTCAGGCAGTATGTTCTGAAATGATCTAAACTGAACTGGGAGTATCTACACAACGCACTTCTCTTAGTAAGCGTGTAGTGTTTGATATAACAGCCCACAACATCAAACCAAAAAAACCTAGAAACCGAATGGGTTGAGTTAGCATATCCTATTATATTTTGTGTCACGTCATATCGCCTGACTGGACAGCGAGATTTTGTTCTCGTTAAATAATTGCCTTAAGATTGCCTCATAATGGTTACAGATTCTGCCATCTATTCTTAGAAACAGACACCACACTGAGCATGCGTGCTTCATTATACAGTCCTGGCATGAGCCAAGTCAGTCTAATACAGCGTGAGGAGACCAGGTGAAATAACAGCGCGTGTGTGTATATGTTCTTAATAACATATCCGCATTTCATTCTGCATGTCTTAAACAAGTACTATGTTATCTACATCACTCAGTAATTACACTAAATTAAATTTACTGGCAATTGCTTCTATATCTTAGTTATCAACGACCTCCTGTGAATCAGATTGATTTCACAATGGTTGTCGTAGCTTATATTCGATTGAATTGAAATCAATCTGCTATTAATTCGTCGAAGGGAGCCTGTTAAGTCGTGTACAAATCATTCCGATGTGATGGAAACCGGCTACAATTGTGTCATCGGGACGAATGGGAAGTGCCGAGATGTTTTTTGAATACGAGCACAATGTCATACACTGGTTGTAGTATCAAGCACGAATCTATCAATAGATTTGATAAGTTTACCATTCAAAATATGACTGACTTTTAAATGATTAAACACCTGGTATATTATATTGGCCACACATGCCTACATCTCGACAAAAAACTTAATTAAAGGAATTAACCCCCATTTATCGCACACCACGAAAAGCAATTGTATGATGCTAATAATACATGTGAACATTGTGCTAATATTTCTAATCGTGATCCTAAGTTGGACATAAATAATCTATATAATGAAATAAGTACCCTCAACCCGCCCGTCCACCCTCCCGTCCAGCAACACGTCAACCCAACCAATCCCAAAGCACCCGGAGTCCTTATCGTAGGAGACAGGCAAGGAACATATAATATTAGATGCATATTTAGTCCAGTCACAATAAGGTTTGACCCACCACTAATTGCAACAGAAACGAAACCACTTTTATTTTTTTTCTTTAGGGCGTAGAAATGATGTCTTAAAGATCTAGTAAAATGTTTTGAGTGGAACATGTTGCATTCAAGATGGATACCAAGATGGCCGCCAATCGAGTATAATAAAGCGTGTATCACGATAACGGCCCATTTTAGAGCACATAAATGTGTTACAAAAAGATAGAAATATGCCACCAATCTACCAGAGAAAAATGTCGTTATCACAATATTCTCACTCTATGACGTCATTGTCCAGTATGACCGCCAGTCTAAATAATAGGTGACATTAAAATTCAATGTTTGAAATGATTTCTACATTCATTTAATTTTCATTTTCATCCAGGTCATCATTTGACATGTTTTGGCCAATGTCCCTGCACCCAGAACAAGTAGACGAACAATCAAGTCCATGCCGACAACTTCCGCATCACATAGTACCACAGCCAGATATGCAGGTGCATCTCACAAGGTCAAGCAGGATCTGCGGGGCAGGACCCAAGTCAGACTGTACTGGTATCATTTTACCTTCTGAAATCTTCCAGCCCCATTCTTCAGCATTCAAGACATTCCCTTTCCAGTGATGGATCTGATGGAACACACGGAGGTACTTCATCGCCGCAGATGTTGGTGGTAACATGTTTGGGTGGATGGAATTTTTACTGATTGTTACAAGCTCCGGGAATCGTTGATACCTTATCATGTTAAGATTTTCATTTTCTGTTCCTTATTACAAAATAACCATGGCCTTCTCACCAGCAGATATGAGATTTGTCTTTGATGATGTTGCACTTTCAAACACTTTGGCCTGGTCACGGAATACCTTGTTGTCATTCAGGAGTTTCAGTCCGACGGATTTGCCTATATCAAATATTCTCGACGTTGTATCGCATCCGAGAAAAGAATATACAAAAATAATATTCTCGTAAACGCTCTTTCCTAGTGTACGCATGATGGAATTCACACTTATACATTTTGGAGCTGCTCCTTTCTTTGGTTCAGGACGGAAGTAAAGCTCATGCGTGTTCCTCTCAGCGTGATGTATGAGGAGAATAAGCAGGTCAGTGTCATCCCTGACCAGTACTGCTTCGCAGATCTTTGAAACATTAATTGCGGCTTGCTAGATTAATGCATCGGCGTCTCCTTTGGTATGTGCTACCTCACAATGACACTGAGCTAGCTTTTCACCCAGCAATGCAAAGAATCGTTGTTTATTTTCACTATTGTAGAGAAATTCTTTCTTGTTCAACTGCAGCTTCATGGATGTACTGAAAATCACTTTGCTACCAACCACCACCCACCACCCCCCCCCCCCCACCACCCTCAACACCCTGCCCTGCGTATGTTGCTATTACCTTTGGTTGACCGACACGTCTCGTAGCTATCGAAAACTACCACTGATTGGCCATAGTGTGTATGTTGTCACATAGTTGCTATAGGCCTGCAATAGTGTGTCGTACATGCTATCCACTTGCCATGGAATGCGGTGGAGAAGAGCGCCCGCATCAAGTATATATTTGAACGTATGACTTTGTGGCGGTTGTGGTGGTACTGTAGCCTAGATCACTTTTGGTTTTATGGCTTCTAAGAGACTGTCCTTTCCTTTGAAGAGTGCTGGAGGGTAACTACAGCGTTCATAGGTCAGAGTAGGTGCCAGATCGTTTGTCTGAGATCCTGTGATGCTTAACCCTTGAAACAGAAGTAAGGAATCTATCTGGACAATATCACAGCCAATCTTGATAGCAGCCTTGGAGTCAAATGTTATAGCCTGTTTCTTTCTCCTGAAGGAATGCGTGAGAACGGGTTGCCCATCCATTTCATTAATAATGACAATTCCGATTTGCTTTGAGTTATGTACGTTGCACCGAAATGATGGACTTGTGTCAAATGGTGGCCGCCATTCAATGAACGACATAATCTTTCTAGAATCGGCAGTGTCCATTGTTTGTCTAACTAAGGATACATCTTTATGTTGTTCACTTATGTCATATGTGACTGCTGTGAGCTGCTCTGTGCAACATTAACTTCCGTATACGCGGCTCCTGACAAACACCAAACTATTCGCCGTATTTCAGTCACGCCCCTACCTCTGGTGAGGCCACCGCTCGTCTTAGGACTCCTCATTAGAACCTGTTCCATCACAAGATTTGGCGATAATCCAGCCCAAAAACGGTCTGACCTCCGAGCAACATGTAGTCCCGGGGAGAATTGCATGCACACCTGAGGGTGTATTTCGTGTAACCTCATTTTCTGGAGGTAGAGGTGCACTGATTTTGTGTGTATATATTATGACCGGGTGCTGCCTGGTATGGCAACATGGCTTACATAGTTTCAAGATGAAGGAACCAATTACCCGTTCATTCAGATCTGATAAAGACACACACAATGGTGATCACCTCCATATAATTTAACCATAGCTTGGCAGTGTAATATTCTGCCGACATAGTTGCCATCTCTGTTTGAAGTTTCCTGTGAAACGACCGCAAATCTACTGATGACTCTACTTCTTGGAGAGTAATTTTGCCTAACATGGTGTTATCGTACATCGTAGCTATTGCATCAAGTTCCTCTGGGGCAGTGTTACTTCCACTTTCAATGTCTGTTTCCTCTGTCACATTATTTTGCAGTTTCAAGAATTGGCATGACTTTCCACCACAACGGCTTGCCAAATGTGACAACGGGTGTTACTTCATGATGCTGGGCATGTTCCGATATGAAATTCAGAGTTGAGTTGACACAAGTCATGCCACTTGGGTTCATACCAATTATTGTGAGGAATATAACATATGCTTGTCCCATCCCATGTGTGTCCCCCTTGGATATTGATTGCTTATAACTAGATTGCTGGCTTAGGAGAGCGAAGTGACAGACGTTTTCCAAAGAAGGTCCACTAAAAATGTGTCATTGTTTTCTGCTGATGGCAGCATGCGTTCATATTTAAGACTTTCCAGTCCGTCACCGCTTGCTATGAACGGCTGTATAGTAATACGCCCAACTGCAGTTATGTCATCTGCACTCACATCTATGCGCGTTATCACGGAAGCAAACTGAATTTTGGACGGCACCATCCTATCATGCCCATTCCATGAAACGTACCAAAGTCCTAGAGTGTTCTACTATCATGGTCAATATTGTCTGCCATTCGTATTGCATGAATCTTCCTGGAAACGGACCGGAAATTTTGTAGTCCTTGTTCATTGTTGCACATCGTTCACACCTCTGTACTTCAGAATATGAACTACAAAACCCAAGTTTGTTCAATGTTTCGATGATGCGAAATGAGAATGCATCTGAATAGCCAGACCTAACTGCAATGGAGCTATGCTATTTCTGGGGAATGTAGCCTGCATGATAGCCTGTCCTATAGGAACATACCTTTAAGTCTTTGCCAATTCCAACAAACAAAGCATTCAGCAAAAGTCGCAATGAATGTGGTAAAAGGCTGTTGCTTCATCGACGGTAGCCATGGAAAGGCTAGAGGAGTAAACGTCACTCTTGATGAGGGGGCCAGCCGCCTCTATTGATCCAAGCATTTCGGCCTCAAGATCATTTTCTTTGGGCTGTCTGTAGAATTCATTTAGAATGGCCGAAGCTGTACGTCTGAAGGACATTGCATTTTGGGAACCATTTATCTCTGTGGTGATTATTTTATCAACAAAATGTCCAAGAAGTTTGTCTTTCATGTGTGTTGAACCATATGGTTCCAAATCCTAAACTTGTAAAGCATCTGCAATATTTTGAGTAATTTCTGTGATTGTTGTCTGCTGTTCGTCAGTCGCCTCAAGGTTTTCTACGACCTTTATGAAAGCCTCGGCTCTAATAGTATCTTCCGGCCTTCCTAATTTTATTTTATTTGACAAACCATCACATTCTACCTTGTATGAATGTGGCACATTTTTACCAGTTCTAGTTTACATTTCAGGTTTGATGATAAACATCGCCAGCTGCGTGAAGGTCCTGTGCAAATGTTACCCTTCCCTTGACCTTACCTGACCATTCATCCTGACGTTTATTACATGCTCTCAGTAATGTCGTATCGAATTCGAGTGTCTGTACTGGAATGAGCGTCTGCAGTTTTTTCGATCATACTTATCAGTATTTCCACATAGCAAACAATGGTCCTGATATGATAATATCGGTTCCGCTGAGCGGAGAGTGCGAGTTGAGTCAGCTGAATCCGCATAGCCCTCTGATACATGCTTTCGTTTTAAATTAAATTTTGTACGGCTATAGGGTTGCAAAATACTTTTCGACATTTAATATGAACCACGTCTCCAGGTTTCACAATTATCTCTGACTCACGTTCAATAGTTGCTTTAAAAATACCATCACACCCTTTGGTAGTTAAACTAACTGTTGGTCCATTTGATAACGCCTTCTCGCAGAATACGCAGCTCGCCATGTAAATGATATGAATATCAAGAGACTAGAATCAATATTTTATCAATCAATTTAATCAGTTGTATTGGATCAAGGGTGAATAATTGATTAAAATATCATAATATTGAATCAATATTTTATTTGTCAATTTAATCATTTTTTTATTATCAAATGTGATTAATTAATTTGATTTGAATAACGTATAGTCTGACAATGAAGAAAATCGCGAAGTTTTACTATTTTAAAAGCGTGCATCTTTATATCGAGGAAAACCGCTTTTTAGTTTACTTTGATTGTCCATTTATAAAATTAACCTGGGCCGTATGTTACAATAAATATAATATATTGGAAGGAGTTATTTAATTGATTTCCCCGTGTTTAATTTACAAATGGGCTTAATGTTATCATAGCTATACACATGACGAGTGCCGTCGTGAATTTTTCTTTGGTTAATCAGTTATAGTCTCCAAACCCCATACTCACCTTAAACTTGGCATTGGCCTATCTACTTCATTTTTCTGGGCTAACCATCTGTAATAAACACATGAGTACATACATTATTTATATTTGATGTGAAAATGCCTATCCTCTGCATATGTAAGCAATTGTCGCGATGTGCTACAGCGGTATAGCCATAGTTGCGTTTTCGCGTTGGGCCAGACAACTGAAAAGACCATAAACTTTAACTGTCAAAAAGAATAGTTCCTCTCAAAAGATTTTAATAGAGTATAAATATGTCACCAGGAAGTACCTACCGAACACATTCTACGTAATTTCATTTCTGTTGCAATTAGTGGTAGGTTTTACCAAATTTTGGCTATTTTCACTGGACTAATTGGAATAATCAGCCCTTTACCACAAACATACCCACTGACGAACGGCTAAAGACAGCCCAGCCCGTACAGAGCACAGGAGATGATTAACTACTATAGTATTTTTTGTACAGTATTTACGAAAAGTATCTACTTCTAACTAGGACCACCAGGACATTTCTAGCAGGCTCTGAGTTGGTATTTAACTAAATTATTTTATTTTTAGCTTAATTAACCTGCATCGTGTCAACTTGACCCTTTAATGGCCACGTTGGTCAAAACAACCGCAGTAGTGATCTTGATAAATGTACATTTGCAGGCTAAGTGAAGAATATCATTGAAAATTTACCACTGGATTGACTTTTCATTCCAGTGCTAAATTTTCAAAAATATTCTTCTTGGTCTGCAATTGGGCACTAGCGAAACAGAAATTTGAACTTTCTTGACCATTACACTTTTGATAGGTGTCCATTTGAAGGATATCAGAAAACCATTTTTTATAAATTTTCGTTGCAAAAATCAAAATTTCCTTGAAAGTATTGACAATTAAATGGTTACGTGAAATAAGTAGTAATTTTGAGCGCTTTAATGTGATGTTGACACAAGAGGCACACCAATGCACGGCAGCTCTCCATTAGAACCCGGAAATGATGAGGACAAGGCCACACCAGCTTTGTCAGACTTTCTCCAAAGTTTGTATGTAGCGCTGTTATTGTTAGCATAAAGGTCTGTTGAAATATGTCGTCCTTCATCCATGGAAGACGATACCTACATCTTCAGTTGCACGTACTGTGTCTAGTCCTCAAACCCCTCCAGGGTGAAATGCATTTACGTACGACTGTTTCTGATTTAATGTGTATGTTGTAATTCGATGTGGCATGCCCGATAGAAGACCTTCAACGTGGAAATGACCATTACTCGTTCCTAGTAATTTCAATTGTCTGGAACGTGTATGTTCAAATGCGGAGTATCAATGGACCTTTCCACTGTATCCATCAATCCTATGACGTCATATTCAACTACGTGACGCGTAGAATGGGATCATATTGAATGACGTCATTATGATGTCATGGATGACGTAGGTAAGTACGCCATGAACACATATTAGATGACGGACTATGCGTTGTTGTACGAATTGTATGGCTTTACGATTTAATAAATATTCTGTTGAATATCTAGCCATAGGCAGCAACAGCACCCATTCAAATTGGTTACAAAATATTCAACAGCTTACCTGTAAAGTTTTAAGGAAATTAATAGTTAGGGAATTCTGCGAGCGATCAAATCCCAACACAGCGAGGTGTGGGTGGAGCTTAACTAGTGATGGGTGGGGCATAGCTAAAGCTGGAAAGGGTCATTCCTAGGCGTGTAGCATGTGTCACCATCTGAAAAGTGATGTCTAAATGTGAAACCACCCATTGCGGAAACGGAAGGAAGGAATCGATTTTGGGGTTGATATCTAGAAATGGATCCTCTATTATTTGTTTTATTGTGACAAAGGTGAATAAATGTGTTGGTTCCAGGATCAAATTAAATGCACAGATATTTAGTAGGTTGTATCATGGAACTTTCCATTTTTAGCTTTGCCCCGCCCATCTCTAGCTAAGCTCCACCCACACCTCGCTCGTGTTGGTATCCAGCGATCTCTGAACTTGCTGACTATCAATTTCCAGAAAATTATACATGTAAGCTGTTGAATATTTTGAAACTAATTTTGCTGGGTGCTGTTGCTGCCTATGGCATCATCAGCGCCCAGTCAAATTAGTTTCAAAATACTTAACAGCATGTTTATGACATAGTCGAGCCATACAATTCGGACAACGTGTCGAACTATTAAGAGTTAAAGACCGGCCAATTAGAATAAATTATGACGTAGGGATTATGACGTCATCCTACATGTCTCTTAGCTGATTATGACACCATACGACGTTCGATTATCGATGGATACTCTGGAAAGGTGAATTAACTGCACGGGGCGACAATTCTTCCAATCTATAACCATGCATATGGACATGGAAATGGACAAAGCTGCGTGTTTAACTGATTAATTGAAAGTAAATAAATTACTGACCACATTTTGCTCTTAGCGCAAGTTGACATGGGATGGTTAATCTGTTCCCAATCACGCGATTAAAAGCGATTAAAACTGAATCTTAGCGCGAATAGACCGTAGGTGTAATGCTTTGTACTGAAAAAAGCCATACTGAAATGACGCTATGCGGTACTAAGGGAATTTGTCTTGTCCGCCGTGTACATTTGATCTGAGCAATATGTCACAGCTGCGCGTGTAGTCATCTACACGTTAGTCCCTAGTCAATTCATACACACCATGCGCGTAATCAAGCACTATCATGTGGTTCCTTATTACAAACTAGAAGGAATTATTATTAGCCATAAACTTGTTATTATCGAAGGTTCTGAGGCCCACTTTGAGTGTGCCAGCACAAGTTGTCGGTATCATCTGGTACAGAACGAATTGAATTTTTCCGAGTCCCTAGTGCTTTGGGCCATGCTCGTATGGCAATATTGCACTGAGTCAGCGAAATGCAGATGTCATCGGAGAATGGTGTATTTAACCCTTCCCTCTCTGATGTCAAAACTGTTCAAATTCTATTTTTTTCTGTGTCAATAGCAAAGAAACGGGTGTTCAATTTTCAACAAATTTGGTGGGAGATGGTGCTATCGTAGACAGCAACATCCTCCACCACAACTGTTGAAAAGTGTACACAAGTTTCCTTGCTATTGACAGAGTAAAAGATAGAATATTTACATCAGAGTGTTAAGGGCTAAGAAACAATTCCAGGATTCTGACAATATGCCATTACACTCTTTTGTATGGGATCTGAGGCCACTATAAACGCCAACTGAAAATATTGAGGCTGAGGATGCAGTTAAGACACTGGGCAATGGACATGCATCTGGGCATATCAACTTCAGCAATGAACTGTTTAACTATGTATGTGATATTATCTCAAAAACTGTTGGCCAATGTACTCTTCTCGCACTGCCTAACTCCAAGAAGGCACGTGCACCACCAGTACATCTGTGGCCTATGTTCTCCCCAACAGCATCTGCAAGATCCTATCCAATATGAGAGTGTGCCGCGCTGGGGGAAAGATGGACTGTTTCACTGGAGCCTGCTAGACCAGATTTAAATGAGAACGCAGATGTGCAGACATTGTCTGGGCGCAGCGAATGCTAATGTCAGTAGTCATGCTCAAACATTTGGACTTTCACAAGATGGGCATCGATATACCATACGCTTTCGACACTATCAAACGATCTAAGTTCCTGGAAGTACTATTCTAGGATGGCTGTAATAACGGCGAGCTGCGACTTGTAACACTGATATTGGCAGATCACAAGCTGAGGGTAAGGGGAAAAATGTCTCTTCTGCAGAGTTCGTGCAATCCATTGATTCTCCAGGGGAAGATGGCCTCTCTACGTGCTCTTTACACAGTTCCTCACAGCCCTGCCATCTGCACACAAGATCGGCAAACCCCGTCTACACGGCGCCTCCCACTAGCCGTTATGTACGGAGACGACGGGGACCCTCACAGATGAGGAGAAGAATACTCTAGAATATCTTCTCCTTATAGCTGCAGAATAACTCAAACACGACGACATATTTTTTAACAAAGCCAATATAGAGTTCGCCCATGTACATAACCAGGTACAAACCGGGTACATGTGACAAGTGCAGCGAAGGTGTCTCGCCGCACGGCGGACAGGAATGGAGGAAGAGCAAGATCCACCGGTCACTGATGTGCTGCTTCTCCAGTCTAATGGAAATTGTGAATCCGCGGATCAAGCATCGATTTACCAAGAAGACCCGCCCTATGCAACCTATACATCGCCGTCGTCGCTGCCGTCGCCATTGCCGACTCAGCGGCCCTCGTCGTCAGCATATTCGTCGTCGCCATCGTCGTCGTTATTGTTGTAGCCATCGTCATAGTCATTATCGTCGTTAGAACCTCGATTCTAATGGTGTGTGGGTGTAACCAACGCCTATATTCCTACATGTGTGTACCTATAATTTCAAGGCTCAATGGACCTTTCCATTGTTAGCTATGCCCCGCCCACCACTAGCAAGCTCCACCCACATCTGGTCGTGTTGGGATTGATCGATCTCCGAATACCCTAACTATCAATTTCCTGAAAACAATACAGGGAAGCTGTTGAATATTTTGTAACTAATTTGAGTGGGTGCTGTTGCTGCCTATGGCAGCAACAGCGCCCAATCAAATTAGTTTCAAAATATCCAACAGAATATTTATTAAATAGTAAAGACATCCAATTTGTACAACAACGTATAGACCATCTTCAAATATGCGTTCGTGATGTACTTATCGACGTCGTTCATGGCGTCATTCATTATGTAGTAGTAGATTATGACGTCGTATGATGGGTGGGTACTCTGGAAAGGTGAATTGAACACGTGTTAATAGTCCCCGCTAGCGCTGTCAACATCATTTCCTGTGTACTTCGCCAAAATCCGCGTGCCCGTACTTTAATTTGAATCACACCCGGTGATTTCGAAGGAAAATGTAAAATCATTATAAAAGCAATTTCAAGAGATGGTCTTGACATGGACTACTTATCACATCATTTCTGCTTATTTCCGTCAAATCGCCCACTGTGTCCGGTGATTGTGGTCAGTCGTTCATGCAACTCAGCCTTATTACCACCATCAGTGCCATCTGGAAACCAGAGACGGAGAATTGCACGTTAATCCGTATGTCAACATTTTGCTGCTCAATATTTTGAAAGCAGTGTTAAGTGCACTAACTTTCAGTCACGTGGTTGTCAGCATATTCAGAATCTTTTGCTTTGATTGTTTTTGAGATTGAGATATGAAAAAGGTCTTAATGGCTAAATTTGGTCAAAAAATCCAAATATGTGCGTTTAGATTCCTATTTGCAGGGAACGAGAAGACTAGTTTTGACAGTTTGCCACTAGAATCACTGTCTCGTTCACCAAGTCAGTCATTCCTTTGGTAACTTTTCAAAAATTAGTTTTCTATTATTCTGCCAATTGACATGTCTCAGGACCAATTCAGAGGCCGGTTTTGACAAGATTCGCCAGGAAAAGCACCAAAGACAAAACCCGCGGCCAAATAGGTGGTGCTTGGAAGACCAAAAAGAGTGTCCAAAAAGTTACACACCTAATTGCTGACAACATTACCTGTTCACCTATTGCATCATACACCTTTAGAACCATTGTCCTAAAAGCCAGGTCTAACGACCATCCGCATATGCAATAAGAGGAATTATTTGGAAAAATTATTAATTGATTTCCTAATACACCAGTCTCCCAAAACACTTTAACAAAAGTTATCAAGAAAAAAACCCCTAATTAAAACCTCTCACCATTATCCCAATGCTATGCATTCAACCATACAAAATAAGCTATCCAGTCGCCCAGCTGCACGCATACACACTCAGCCCACATACACTACTGTATACATACACACACTCATAGATGCACACACACACGCCCGAACGCACGCACTCACGCGCGCGTGCACGCACGCACACACGTATATCCATCCACGCACCATATCATTATACGTACACCACACCCACCACACAATCACAACCAACCTATTTCTCCAACGCACGCACACACACACATACACACACACCCACCCACCCACCCACCCACACACACACACACACACACACACACACACACACACACACACACACACACACACGAAACCCACTACCGCAAGAATCACAACCTGACCCCTACAAGTTCAGGTCACAATGACCTATAATATACCATAAATTCCAGTAAAGCTACTTCCTGTTAATTTAGGCTAAGTCTGATTGGCAATCCAAGACATCACCATCCCAGGGAAACCGTGGTGGCAGTCCTACACAGGCCAGGGGTCCACATTGGCATCCCTGGATCAGACATTACACCGGCTGCATATGGGCCTACAACATCATCATATTTCCTTTATTATTTTTTTAATTTATTTAATTATTTATTTTTCTTTGTTTTCTTGCAAAATCTTGTTACACAAATCAAAATTTAAAAAAAAAATAAAAATAATCAATAATAAAATAACAAATAATTAAAAGACAAAACTGTACATTTCCCCATATCCCATTTGAAATGCACCAATCCCCAATTTTCACAATCTATACAATCCCAATACACAAAAATACAACCCCAACCCATTTCTTGGCCAAAACCCATCCCAGAAGAGCCCCGTTTTAGTGTTAATTACAATTTCGAATCCCATATTAATCCATCTATACACCCACCCCACTCATTAAGCCCTACATAACAACCCTGGCCAAAACAGCCTAGACACCGAGAATGTATACCTGCAGGCCCAGAGAAGGCTATCTCCGGGATTCCACAACCGAAATGACCAGCTCAATAACTGAGTCAGTCATTCCAGTGGTAAAACCCCGATGACAGACCTCTCCCCGCCCACAAGTAGACAACCAGCAAGAAAAAACCCACTTACCATCTCGAACCAAATTAATCAAAAAGGCCAATGTCCTTTTGAAAATAATAAATAATTAAAACACTGTTTTACAAAAATAATCAATGACATATAAAAAACGAAAGATGATATATTTAGGGGAGACCACTTAAGCAAGCACAACACTTATATTAAGCATAATAGTCTCCCCTACAATTCATATTTAAAAACCTAAATATATACACAAAATACCAATAAGCACGCACACACGCACAGGCGCACACACGCGCGCGCACGCATATTACTAATTACTAATAACACCTAAAACAGGGGCTGACGTCACAATTATGAAACCAGGGATAACTCCGTCATGCATTTAAAAGGATTATTCAAGTGTATGAATTGTATATCCTTTGATTCCTTAACTATTTTAAAACAACAATCCGTTGTCCATTCTAAAATTACTCTAAACGGGCACTGCCGCCACCATAGACAGCAACAGCACCCAGTAAAACCAGACCCAAAATGGGCAACGCATCGTCAGCATAGTTACCTTTGTATGGAAATATATGTGAATCAAAATTCATTCGATCCCAACTGAAAAAGGATATGGACGGAGCATAGAATAATAGAGATAAAACAATAAATGGGCGGAACATACCTAGCACACATATACACGTACCTGACAACGCAAAGTCCGAACCATACAGATATCCATACATAACTAACATTAACTATCATGAAATAAAAACAATTAACCACTCGAGTGTATGACGTCATAATGATAATCCACTCGTCAATGATAAGATCACCAGCAATATAATTTAAAATCCATCATCTTGAAACAGAAATAATATGTCAAGTGTACGAATTGCATGTCTCTCATCGACCTGGGCCCTGTCGCTACAGCAGCATTTGAATGTGCAGTCGGATTAAGGGGGTCATTTTATAGTCAGGCCCTAGACGGTGGCTTGAGCTTGCTACCTCAAGAAGGCCAAACACTGACCACATATTTAGGCTAGGAAGAGGCCGTTTGAGGCAATACAACCCTATGTTCTGGAGCTAACAACTAAAGGATAGTTTAGATCCGTAAGAAGGCGTACTCACTACTCGGTGACTGCCTAACCTATCCACAGTTTGAAGATTTCGCCAAGCCGATTTCTATCAAAATCTGCTTGCTGTGTCCACATAATACAGCGTGCATCACACTAAATATTAACATATATAAATCCGTCTACATTTCGTTTGTGTTCAAGAAGAACCGTTACTCGGTTTCTTCTTCTTCCGCTACGGCGTGGTAGGAACTTCTTCTAACGGTGGCCCACAGCAGGCATTCCTCTCGTTAACCCATTGTCGGCCCACTTTAGACATATAGTTAGTTTATATTAAACTGCTGTGCACGCATGCATTCGGCCAGCGCAAGGCTTACCTCTCGCAAGAACATCTTAATTCTATATATAATCGGATAAGTTAATGTCTGGCGAGATACATAATCAGCCCAGAGAGAGTCAGCTCGCCAGTAAGCAAGGTTATGTCAGCTTGTATTCGGTCATGTACCTTCCACTGTTCAGAGCCAACAAACAAACTCGCTGAGCCAACTAAAATAAAGTGTACTATGAAATCTAACAAACAAGCAGCATGTACAGGCATACAAGCTACACGAATAGCACTGATGACACCGTAGCGTTCGGCGTAGGCGGGAACGCTCGCCTAGCCCCACTGGAGTGTTATCGTTACGCCAATCCTGGAGATCAGTCTTTGTAAGCCCTGATCGCCCAAAGTCCTCCCTCTGAACGAGAAGCCCCGAGGCCAGCTAACAAACATCGTACATGGAGTACGAATTGGATCCTAAGGATCATGATGGATGGCACGGCGACCGAGCTACAAAATGGTTAATGTATATAACGTATCTGCTCAATTTGCCACATGCCATTAATAGGTGCGATTTTCCTGAAATCGCCAGTGATCATTAATAGGTGTGATTTTCCGGGAATCGCCAGTGATTATTAATTGGTGCGATATTCCTGAAATCGTCAGTTGTCATTAATTGATACGATTTTCCAAGAATCGCCAGTGGTTATTAATAGGTGCGATTAACCTGGAATCGCCAGTGGTCATTAATAGGTACGATTTTCCAGGAATCGCTAGTTATCATTCATAGGTGCGATTTTCCAGGAATGGCCAGTGCTTGTTAGTAGATGCGTATAACGCAGCTGCTCAATTTGCCATCGGTCATTAATAGGTGCGCTTTTTTCTGTAAGCGCTATGCCAGTGGTCATTAACAGGTGCGATTATCCTGGAATCGCCAGTGGTCATTAACAGGTGCAAGTTTCCTGGAATCGCCAGTAGTCATTAACAGGTGCGATTTTCCAGGAACCGCCAGTGGTCATTAACAGGTGCGATTATCCTGGAATCGCCAGTGGTCATGAATCGCCAGTGGTCATTAACAGGTGCACTTTTCCTGGAATCGCCAAGGGTCATAAATAGGTGCGCTTTTCCTGGAATCGCCAGCGGTCATGAATAGGTGCGCTTTTCCTGGAATCGCCAGGGGTCATTAACAAGTGCGATTTTCATTCATAGGTACGATTTTCCAGGAATCGCTAGTTATCATTCATAGGTGCGATTTTCCAGGAATGGCCAGTGCTTGTTAGTAGATGCGTATAACGTAGCTGCTCAATTTGCCATCGGTCATTAATAGGTGCGCTTTTTCCTGGAAGCGCCATGCCAGTGGTCATTAACAGGTGTGATTATCCTGGAATCGCCAGTGGTCATGAATCGCCAGTGGTCATTAACAGGTGCACGTTTCCTGGAATCGCCAGTAGTCATTAACAGGTGCGATTTTCCAGGAACCGCCAGTGGTCATTAACAGGTGCACTTTTCCTGGAATCGCCAGGGCTCATGAATAGGTGCACTTTTCCTGGAATCGCCAGCGGTCATGAATAGGTGCGCTTTTCCTGGAATCGCCAGGGGTCATTAACAAGTGCGATTTTCCAAGAATCGTCGGTGGTTAACAGGTGCGATTTTCCTGGATTCACCAGTTGTCATTAACAGGTGCGATCTTTCTGGAATCGCCATTGGTTATGAATAGGTGCGCTTTTCCTGGAGTCCCCAGTGGTCATTAACAGGTGCTATTTTCCTGGAATCGCCAGTGGTCATGAATCGTCAGTGGTCATTAACACGTGCGATCTTCCTGGAATCGCCAGTGATCATTAACAGGTGCGATTTTCCTGGTCATGAATATGTGTGATTTCCCTGGATTCGCCAGTTCCCATTAATAGATACGATTTTCCAGGAATCGCCAGTGGTCATTAATTGGTGCGATTTTTTAAATTAACGAAATGAACTCGCCACACGGAGACACCATCTATTCTCATTTCAACACTGCCAACATGAAACTGAGCAAAGCCTACTGTGCGATAACATGTGGCGCGGATGGGCTGCGAGGCAAGAGTAGAGACAAAGAGATACAGAAAGGCAGGTCAGCAGGCAGATCAGGCAGATGGTCGGGTGTGTGGGCGGGGCGAGGGTGGGTGGTTGGGCTGCCCGGCATGCAGGTGGCCAAGCTGTCGGCCAAGTGGGCAGCTGACTAGTTGTGTGGGCGGCTGGGACAATGGGCGGGCGAGCTAATGGGTGGACAGGCGGGCGGAAGAGTTGGTTGGTGGAGAGGGAGACTGGTGGGTGGGAGGTAGGGCAGCGGACATGTGGAAGGGTGAGTGGGTGCGAAGGCGTGTTGGTGGGCGGGCGGGAAGGCAGGTAGGCAAGTGGGCAGGTGGTTTGTTTGGCCGCAATGGCGGAAGGGTGGATTGCGGTGGGTGGGCTGGCAGGTGGGCGGAAGAGTGTAACGTAACAAATTTTCTACTAATCATCCGCACGTAACGCCAACGTTGGGCCAACGAAACCACACGTTGGGCCAACATAAGGCCAATGAGCAAAGCTACGCTGGTCCAATGAATAAAATATGCATTGGGCCAACGAAACAATGTTTGCTGTGATACAGCAGGCAGGCACGCCTGCAGGCAGGCAGACAGGCAATCAAGCAGACATCAAATGAGATCGTTCAGTGCTCTTTGTTCAAAGTCATATGACAGTAGCTTTTAGTAGTGCGACAATCTTATGTAACAAGTAAACTGTGTAATTAATTTTCTTTCTCAGATGTATATCCAGAGCCTTAATTTGGGACTTATAATGATCGTAGCTGTATCCGTCATTCAGAAAGGTGCAATTTCCATCCAGACTGCGCCATGGGAGAGGACGAAATGAGATGTGGTAAGAGGGCACACCATGAGAGAGGGCGACCAATCCGTATAATCCATTTGGAATTAAGACCCTGTCTAAGTGCCGCTTTCCATGTAAGCTTGTATGCGCGCTTTTCTGCTAGCAGAAAAGTCGGTCTAGTGCATTTCCTATATATAAATTCGCTTGTCTACGCTAGGAAAACGGCCGGATTCGCTGGTAAACTCGCCCATATGGAAATAGACAAACCCGCGAGCAGAAAAGCGAGCAGAACACGCGAGCAGAATAGCTCACATGGAAAGCGGGCCTAAGGCCGTGTTGTCACTAGAGAGTTATTCGGGAATACCGCCATAATTCAGTATGGGGTCATTCCTGATTAAGTGTCTAGCGAGAACACGGCCTACGTTTCCATATCGGCCCTAAATCACATTCCAAAGAATATATGCCTATGGTTAATTAACCTCATTCAGACCAGATGCTGTATAACTGCCTCTAGACTCTAGACGGTAATTTAATTTCTTCCATAGCAATCTGTATATTACTCATTCCATGAGTATTAAGAAAGCTCCTACTTGAATAACACGATTCGATTATATCTATGCCAGACCCATTTCTCGCTAAGCTCCGCCCACTTTGTTGACTAAGCTGTGTGCGTTCACTTTGAATCGATTTAACACTTTTTATCCCTGAATTTCAGAATCTCAATTTCAAGGTTACTACACAACAAGATTGTTGAATATTTTGAAACTAATTGGATTGGGAACTATGTCTAGAACATATTCGGCAGCTAATCTAGCTGGAAGTTGTTATTGCATATGGCAGCTAGAAGTTCCTATCGAATTAGTTTCAAAATAGTAAACAGATTGCCTGTAACTTGAAGCTACGATTCTAGTAATTCAGGACTCGTTAATGTGTATCTGAAAAATTCAATTCAATAACATATTCTTTATATTAACAAAACATAAGGCCATTTCGGACGCGCACGGCTTATACAGATACGTTTTTCAGTTATGCTTTTTCTACCATTCTTACTCACCCCGCCTGCCACACACCCCCCCTCCCCCACACACACGCACGCATGTACGCACGCCTGCACGCATGCATGCACGCACATACATACACACGCACACACACACACAACACACACACACACGCACGCACGCACGCACGCACGCACGCACGCACGCACGCACGCACGCACGCACGCACGCACGCACGCACGCACGCACGCACGCACGCACGCACGCACGCACGCACGCACGCACACACACGCACGCACGCACACACACACACGGGTGCACTGGATGTGTGGCTCCAAGACATATGTGAACCCGAGGCTCAGCTGCGGCAATTCAGATGATTCTCACAGGTTAATGTTAACCAAAGGCAGAGGATGGCGGTTCCCCTCGGCAATATTTCCACTTGGTAAGATATTAAATTACCATGTCTGCGCTCCTTCAATTGCCAGACATGTGATGGAAACGGTACGCATTCCAGCCTAAGGTTCGCGTACGCGCCGTATTATCCATTCTATTTATTGACTTTGTCAGTGGCATCTGAACCGTTAGGGATGCGGCCATTTAGAGCATTGCGTAACCCCTCTTGTGTCACCAGCGCCTCAAAACGCTCAACATGCTTGTGTCACCAGCGCCTCAAAACGCTCAACATGCTACTTTTATCAATTAACCCTTTTATTTGTCAAGATTTTAAAAGAAAATGCAAATATTTGTTCAGTGGATGACCATTTGCTCGCTAAGAATCCGGTTTTTTTAATAAATTTACCACAGGAATTTAGGAACATATTTTTAAAGAGTTGCTCTTTTGACTTGGCGATTATATGGTGAATCGTCTAAGAAATCTCAATTTTGCTTAGTCAGTGTCCATTTACAAGCCAAGAAAATACCATTTTTGAAAATTTGACACATTGTCATTGCAGTGCTAAGTTTGCAAAAATAGTCCTGTCTTAGCCTGAAGATAGACGGACAGTCCTCAAGACAACTGCAGAGGACGTTTTGGCCGGTTTTAGCATTATAAACCACAAGTTGACTCAAGAGCGGTTAAGTGGAAATACCGCTTCACACTCAATGTGCTATAGTAGCTCTTGTATATACCGATACATCGAATGTTTCTATTGTGTATTTATCATAGACATTATTATTGCAATCCGATCCCACCCACCCTGACAGATCAATTGTTTCCGATTAGTGTTATGACCAACGGCTGTCAAGGTGACGAGGACATAACATTGGTGTATTCTTTCTGTGCGCGCGTGTGTGCGTGAGTCCGTCCGTGCGTCTTGTCTGTGTAGCAGGATCTTTAAGTAAAAAACTACTGATCGGAAAAGGTTTAACACATCAAAGAGAATTGCCAGACAGTGCTACTCATAAAACCCCGATCCGGGATGGATAAATTTCTGGATCTCTGGAGATCTTGAAAACTATTTGTTCCGGTTTGGCTCACATTTTAACACAAGAAATGGTCGGACTGTATAGTGTACTTGTTTTAATTCAATTTGATTCATATTTAAATGGAAATCAGTTAATTGTACTCTTTAATCTTTGAATTGCCAGATTGTTAATTTCAAAATAAGGTTACAGATAGGCTGTCGAATCTCATGAACTAATTTGAAAAGAACCTGCTGTTGCCATAGTCAACAATATGTTGCTGTCAATGTAGTTTGAAAATAGTCACGTGAATACATATTAAATTGTAACTGGCATTTGCTGTTTGGTATTTCAAGCTTAAAGGGTTAGATATCAGGGGATTATATTGTCGTTGGCAATTTAATGTATTACAACACGAAATTAATCAGAGCGTACACGTACTTTCCTAGTAATGTGTCAATATACTACATGATAGTTTGTCTCGTGATACATCAGACATTAAAATTTATGTCATACCCAATCTAATCCATTTCTCTCACCCATCCCAGACCACGTTCGACTAACCCTTTAAAACCGAAACTCCGAACACCACAAAATCATCTACCATGCAAGACCTACTGCATTGACCATTTTGAAGCTAATTTGACTGGAAGTTGGTGCTGCCTGTGGCAGCAACAGCTTCCTGTCGAATTAATTTCAAAATATGCAACGGCTTGTCTGTGTGCCCTATTGCCTGTTGGATACATCAATCATTAATCTACTATTGCTAGGTCAAATATACACGACCACACAGACCACACACAAAATTGCCATAAAGGTTACGTATTCCCCATACTAATAACATCATTACCGGCCCACACTCTTGAATGCTTGAAAATAAAATTGTTGAATTGATATGCGTTTAGAAGCTTTCATTATGTACCTAATTGCAATGAAATGATCCGTATAAATTAATATAATTTTAGCTGCGGATCGCAACGCAATAAACTACGATGTCACTGAGGTCGTGTTCTCACTAGAGACTTAAAGCTGTCATGACGTCACAAAAATAGCAGTCATTTTGTAAAAAAAAAATATGGATGTGTACCCTTAAATCCAACCAGGCGAGCTACCGCCATATTGTTTGCGTTTCGTCTCATCTGGCCATTTCCAGTACACCCGCCGTCGCTTACTATAAATGTTGTCCCCCAAATCCCGAAATGGCAGCAGTCAAGCATTGACCGCGTACGTGAAAAGCCCGCCGACTGAAATTTATACCGCTCATTCATTTCTCGAAACGGACATGAATTCCACCACGGAAGACGTTAGAATCGTAATGATATGGTTATGCACACACTCAAAACTATAATTGACCAAAACTTATTAAAAAACTAATAAAATACAGGTCCTATTTCCTCAAAATAATACACCTATAAGTAACTTCTTGTCGGTCTCCGTTTACGAGACTACGTCATTACGTCACTACATCATCGGTCGGGATTCCTTTTTGTAGGGAGTTTGGGGTAATTTTACACAGCTGCTATTATTCTAGGTAGGCAATGAATGGATGGATGAATCAACCAATCAACTAGAATGGCCTCGAGGGAGATGCAGACTGTCGCCTTCGCGCTGTGGCTTGAGAATGCACCTAGTGACCGCCATGACCTAGATAGATGATCCTTTGACCTCAAACTCATAACTATCATGAGCTGTCACAACATGAAAGTGTGTGCTAAATCTGGTGATTCAACCTTCTTGCAGTTATGGAGTTATGTAGCAAAATGTGTATTTGTCCTAAACTCAAAGAACTTCTCGCCACCTATAAGATGAAAGGATGGCCAGATGTGGTGATGTTACCTACTTCCGTTTCAGATATATGGCTAAAAATGTCTATTTTGGGGTGCATTTAGTGCCCGTGACCTAGATATTTGAACCTTTGACCTGATACGAAATTATAATTCTAGCCAACCCCAATATGAATTTATGTTACAGATTTGATGATTCACATGCTCACAAATCAGGCGGTCTATGTGTGTGTAGGTATAAATAATTTACCCTACAACCTACGTCTGGAGCGCGACTTTATTACAAAAGTGGGTAATACAATGATATGTCTAATACCATTAGTTTGCCTATCATCAGGATCTTTCATCTGGCTGGTGAGATAACACATACGCGTCTTGGTAGCTACGGTAATACTTTATTAATATACAACTTACGCTGGGGCACTGTCACTGGCTCGTTGCCAAGTTGGCCACAATCCACAGTTTGATATTCAAGTCGTGGAGTGAGACCAACTATCCAAAACAACAAGTGACCGTGCCCAACGCCAAACTCCAACTGACTGCGGTCCCATGTACTGTTAGAAACATGTGACGTCAATCCATAGTCACAAACCTTGGTGACAAACAGGTTCACCTGATCCGTGACAACACATTTAGTATGCACAGTACATATTTATAGATTAAGTATAACATTAAAGCATGGACAATATATATTCGATAATTCTCTTTCGTATAAGGCTCGCGCAGGCGTCTCGGGAAGGTGTCGCCACTGCTTAAAGCGGAAGAAGAAAGGTAGGTGAAAATGGGCCTACCCTAATATTTCAATCAAAGATGCTTTGGAAAGAAAAGACCATACCTAGTGAGATTATGACTATAGGGATGCGCACTGCTTTACGTGAAGACGGGACGGAGGATTCCCGATGGATTCCCTTGTCACCGTCTTATGTAGTTCTTGGTTTGCTGTATTAGTAGTTGCCGCTGTATTAGTAGAGACAGCGCTCATATATGTTACGTAGCAGGATCTCCGAACTGGATAAGAATCCGGACATCCCGCCCCGCAACCACATACAACATTACAAGATATGGGTTACATTTCACAAAAGCATAATTGGACCAATTCTCCTATCGTTATGGTGGTGGTAAGAGAGACGAATTCGCACCTTAAACCTCCTTCCCGCAAGGGCGTGGCAGATCTAAATATCATGCCCAGATATTTTAACAGAATTTGGTGGGGATGCGCATCTCGCCCGTCACCGGGTCCTATGGAACTAAGCGTTTTAACTGTCATTAGGTTTATATACAAGTTGCCAGTTTTGCACTGCTGTGCGGGAGGATTGTCAGTAAATAAGATAATAATTAATACATGTGTTTTCACAGTGCTTTCCTACATTGGCTTAAAAGTGCTAATTACTAAGTATCCAAAGATACACGGGAAATGTATGTGACACCGCACTCTGGCCATCACCGCTCGGAAACCCCAATAGTTTCCCAGAGTCGGATCAGCCCATGGTGCGGATAGGAATATCCAAACAATTAAGAAGCCACAAGGCTGAGTGGAACATGAAGAGGGACACAATCTTACTTATGAGTCTTACCGGAGTGCGGGGCTAGATTATCGCACTACCGGAAGAGAAGAGTACACAGTATGTAATGAAGACAGTGTCTCTAATCATTTCGAACCTATCCTATTGCGCTGAATAGAACAGGTTTAGTCGGTAGCATGCCGGGATAAACAGAGTTATAGCAGGGACAGCGACCTCAGTGAACAATTGTTGGTGGCGGGAGAAAATGTTGCATATATAAGTGTCGCTGTATAGTGTTTCCTACGTGCACTGCAGTCCTATATTTTCTATGAATAAACAAAACATATGAACGGATGGCCACAGGCCATATACATACATAATCTAACCAGAACAATCGATACAGTGTCAAGTGATCAAGATATATATAACAGTACAGGTCAACGAACCTACTATAGTGCCGTTAGCAACACATTGAGGAAAATGAGAATAATTTTTAACAAATACAGAAATTATAACTAGCGGTCCTAAGACCGTTACGGTTCCTTTTATTCATCGGGGCCGTTATTGCGGATACAATATAATTAACAAAACCTATATAGAGAAATAATCAAACCCTGAAGTATAGTTACTTGAATACTTGGTAGACATTCCTAAGTTAGGCTACCGTGTTACTGAAATTTATACGTCGATCTGTAGTCCACGTGAAATGATGCTCTCTCCGGAAGCTGGAAACTGTCCCGTAGGTTGGTTCCCGCAAGCTGTTTTCCGCAAACAAGAACACTCATGGCGGGAGTGCATCGCTTAGTGCTTTAGGCCTAATAGAATGTCTAACGAGCTGTCAGTAAAAGATACGATAGTACTACGTGGTGAAGAAAGTTCCCGTACACCGATGGCATGGATGGAAGGTGTAAACAACCCGTCACTAGCGGGGTTGTCAGAGGCAAATGAGGATACAAAACAAAGCTTCACGGTGCTGGGTACATCAGCCAGCTCTGAAGACGCACCGGGCAGAGTTTAGTTGCTGCGGTCGAAAGTCGAATGAACTGACCCGATATTAGTGCGGCGATGATTGAAATACCACTTTTAGGCGTGGCCGGCAGATCCGGCGAGTCATCTATCAAAAAACATCCCGTCTCTACATCTGTAGACTCACATATTCAGGCCGTAAATGCCTCACCGCAAATTTGTGTTCCGAATGTAGCTGTTGGTATTCGTGAACAATTATCAGAAGTTCCAAATTACTCCCGTAAAGAGGAAGTTACAAAATTGTTTTAGTGCGGTGGGTTGGAGAACTGCACGCTACGGGATAAAACTCCAACACATAGCGAAGGAAGACGCGTATTGTCTGTCGCGCTTATTAGTAGCTGGTACAGATCCAACCTGTTCGCCCCCTGGCCGAAGATGCTCTCGATCGCTGGATCGCTTCTCCTTTTATACTCCTCGTGACGTCACAGGCGCAGGCTTCATCCAATCATCGTTCGAGCAAGAGCCAATCAGCACGCAGCTAATAATAGCGCAGTCGAACGTTCTAGAACATTCTAGAAGCTTTGCGTCCACGTTGTTATGATGTCACGGCAATATTTTGAAGATAATCATGAAGAGTTGTCCCTGGATAACTCAGCCATTTCTCAACCGATTTTCAAATGGTTTACAGATTTAAAAAGCCCGTTGAATTCTGGTCTTGATTAATGTCAGAGTTCACGAGAACAGGCATTCAATAAGGATTACAGGGTACCATCTCAGTACACTAAAAGCGCCATCCTATCTAGGTCGTAAATATGCGCTCCATATACACAGCCTCCTAGCGCGCATGCGCATCATGCGTTTTAACGAACTTAGTCGTTTTTCGACACGCTATCTCTCCCATAGGCCTATATACGCTTATGGCTCTACCCAGAGGGGCGTGTTCAGGAAACGAATCCAGGACGGGCGGCGCGTACCCAGCTCAGCTGGTACGGCCGGTATCCGACCGGTCTATCCGAACTATAGTACCATATATGTAATGGAAAGGGACAAGGTGGCAAATGATATTGATTATGACCATTATAAACCCATACCCTACTGCCATGAGTAAGGATCCTTAAATGATTAGCAATTATTTTTAGCGCGCTTATGCATTCTCATAAACGACCCTACTAACGCGCCATTTTGCCGGATTGGAACTAGTTAGTGACGTCAACGAGCGGTATCTTCTCTGTTGTGGATCAATATGTTGAGATTATGTGATTGGGTCACATGCTTGTGGCGATATGTGACTGGCCTTGCCGTGTGTGTGAAAATAGTATATACTACTGCTAGAAATGTTTTCTGGACTATATTTCTCTACGCTCTTTCCTCCCGAGCACAATACAACACGTATGGAACAAGTTAGACATAAACACACATAGCTCATCAACACTATGGCAGTTTAAAGAAAGTATACATCGAAATTATAAATTTATTGTACCAACATACGACTCTTATATTCTACACACAACATTAAGATATAATTGTGGCCAGCTAAGTGCTCAGTTGTTTCGTATTAACCTATTCGCAAACCAAAATTATCCACACTGTAAGACAACAACCACTACCTATTCAAATGCACTCGCTACCAAGAAGCAAGATGGAAATGATTATAATACACAATCATTAACCCCACTTCTGTCAACATAACCATTTAACGGCCAAGTTGGTCGAAGACGACCTCTGCAATGATCTTGAGAAATGTACATTTGCAAGATAAGGGAACATTTTCTGAAAATTTACCACTGGAATAACTGGCTCGGTAACCGAGCCAGTCATTCCAGTCGTAAATTTTCAAAATTACTCTTCTTGGTCTCCAATTGGACACTGGATACGCAGAAATTAGAATTTTCTTGACCATTACACCGTTGATGAATGTCCATTTGAAGGATAAGAGAAAGGAAATTTAGTTGGTAAATTTTCGTTATAAATTTACAAAAATAATCTTTGTGGCTAGAAAAGTTCTTCAAAATTATTGGCAATAAGTAATTAAATGGTTAATTGAAATAAATAGTATTTTGAGCGGTTTAATGCGCTGTTGACACAAGCGGTGTTAATCGCATACCCATTATCAGGGAGAGCTTATTATTCAATGGAGATCCACATCTAAACAACATCCAAAACCCATTCATCTTCAGAAATGGCCAGGACTTAATTTAGACGTAAACACGAGAACATATACGTACACATGCTGTGTCCTTTACAGTTTGGATTGCGGAATCCAATGTGGTTGGGCGGGTGGGTGCTGAGATTGGATCATTCAATTGCGAGTCCATTAGTGGAGTTGTGCACCGGAATTGTAGACACGATTCTCAATTTCCTTTTCACGACTTATATTATTATTGATTTGTGAAATCATAATATGGCAATCCGTTGGTAGGTCCAGCTCCCTGGCTCGGCGATGTAGTGCAAATGTAGCTTTGCGAGCTTGTTCGGAAATATTTTTCTCCGCTAAAAGGAGGCGGCTATTATACGAAAAAAGTAACCCAGAGTTTTTGTAGCTATCTACTATTTCAAGCTCTCTTAATTTAAGACGAAAATGTAGTTTTTCATAGAGTCTTTTTGTACTGCCAAAGACCATGACCTTTGTTTTGTCTATATTAATGTTGAGCTTCCATATGTCGCAGTATTCATCAACAGAATTGAGCGTTTCCTGTAGGTCGCGTGAACTATTTGTTAGTACAGCAGTGTCATCAGCATAAAGAAGAATTAGTAGATTCAGTAAATTATGTATTTCTTCTTCTTCGCTATAGAGTTATATTTGCTTACTGTTTCGGTTCTGAAGAAAGTTTTCTATGTTATTAAGGTATATTGCAAATAGAATAGGTGAGAGATATTCACCCTGTCGACTCCTCTGATACAGGCGAAGGGCTGTGACACTGCATTATTGAACTTAACTGCTGATTAGTGGTTGCTGTACATGCTTTTAATTACGTTAAAAATCTTGCCAGAGATACTATGTTTATACCAAAGTCCATCGCGCCAAACCGAGTCGAAAGCTTTTTCAAAATCTACAAAGCAGCAAAATAGTTTCTTCTTTCTTCTATTACATATTTCTATTAATGTATAGTGTAAAGATGTGGTTAGTAGTGGGGTAGCCATTTCTAAAGCCTGCCTGATTTTCAAACAGTATGTCAGAGTTTTCGAGGAATTTATTTATTTGACTACTCAATATAGATGTAAAAAGTTTTCCCAAACAGCTAAGTAACGTAATTGGTCTGTAGTTTTTGGGGGCGTTCGGATCGCCTTTTCGTTTGTATATGGGGATAATGGTGCCTTCAATCCAGGAATCTGGTATTATCGCAGTTAAAGAGAGATTTGTATACGTCTATCATAATATGATCTGTTGATTTTATGTATTCATTTAATATTCCGTCTGGTCCCGTAGCTTTGTTTGTTTTGAGTAGTTTAATGGATTTCAGTATTTCTTCACATGTGATAGGGGAATTTAATATGTTGTTTTCTGGTGCCGTGTCTGTTGGTTCATCATTTACCAATGTAAGATCTCTGTTTGTATTACCGTCTTCTTCATTTATGGATTTGGAAAATGTATACATTTCCTCTGTTGTTACTGTGGATGGTTCTAATGTATTTTTCAGTTTTATTAATTTCCAGTAAGCTTTTGGGTTACTGCTACTCATTGCTCTAATTTCCCTATGGCGACTGCATTTGTATCAAGCAATTGACTGTTTCATGATAGTTTTATAATTCCTGCTGGCGTCTATCATGCGTTGTCGGTTTATTTCTATATTTCGACATCTGAGTTCATTTCTGGACCGATGATATTCTATACGCGCTTTTTTGCAGTTTTCGTTATACCATGGACGACACGATTGTTTTTTCTGGGGTATACGAGTTGGCTTTATATTACCGAAGGTTTCCGCAGCTGATTCCTCAAACATTTTCTGAAATTGCGTTCGTAATCTCGTTAATGTTTTGCGCGCCAAGTCCACCATTTGCAATCTGGGTTTTTACATTTTCCAGAGTATAGTAGTGTAGTATTTTATCGATAAATGCATTTCTTTGCTCAAACTTCCATTTTCGCATTGTTAATGAGTCGGTGTTGTTGGTATTATTAGCTTCTTCTACCTTTGATGTAGTCTTTAAGACTATCGATAGGTTCAGTGCGGAATGTATATCAGATATGATAGAACAGTAATCAGAGACTTTGAATTTTGATATGTATTTATAAAGTTCGGCTGAGGATATACCGTAATCTATAACGCTACCATACCTCAATGTTAATTTACCTAAGTTTGCGTCTGTACCTGCTCTACCATTGAGTATGTAGAAGCTGTTGTATTTACATAGGTCAAGTAGTCTATGATCATAATTATTAGGACGATTTTTGTCCTGCGATATGCGTTTTGGGGCATCAAATTGCGTGCTTGATTCTCTATCATTTGGATCGGTGCCTACAAAATGTAGCAAAGTTTCGTCGCTGTGTAGAAAGTCATCTAGTACGCCATTTTTCGCATTTAGATCGCCCATTAATAGGAATAATTTACTTCCGTTTGAGAATTTAATAATGTCACGCTCCAGTTCTCCAAAAGCCTCTATAGTTGAATAGTCTGAATATTTCGGTGGAATGTAGACGCAGCCAATTATTATCTCGCTATTTAGGTTTGTGTATGTCTTAGATATCGATGTCCAGAGGACATATCCACTATCTGTGTCCAGTTGTTGAATGTGTTTAAATATCGTATTGTTAATTAGTAAAGCAATTCCCCCAGATTTACGTCGGGCGTTTATGCGGTTTTTTGTAATCACTGTATAATTATCTATTCTCACTGTATCTCGGTCGTCTAGATTGGTTTCAGCTATTCCTACAATATCAAACTGTCTTATAAACTCATCCATTTCCAGGTACTTTAATTTATTTTTCAGGCCACACACGTTGAGAAACACTACATACAATTCAGTGTTGTCGTCGTCCGTGTCGCCGTCGTCGCCATTGTCGTCGTTGCCGCTGCTGACGACGTTACGGTTGTTGTTGGTTGTGGTGGTGGTGGCGATGGTGGTGGCAGTGACCATGTCGGTTGCCGCGGTGGCGGTGGTGTTATTGGTACTGTTGTTGTTGTTGTTGTTGTTGGTGGTGGTGGTGGTGGTGGTGGTGGTAGCGGCGGGTGTGGTGACCTTGCTGCGGTCGTTGTTGTTGCTGTCGTCGTCATCGGCGTCGTCGTAGTTCTCATTGCTGCTCTCCTTGACGTTGTTGTTGTTTTTGTTGTTGTTGTTGTTGTTGTTGTTGTTGTTGTTGTTATTATTATTATTATTATTATTATTATTATTATTATAGGAAGCATTCACATTTTTAGATCGTTTGTTGTTGTCGTTGTTGTTGTTGTTGTTGTTGTTGTTGATGTTGCTGCTGTTGGTGGTGGTGGTAGTGGTAATGGTGGTGGTCTTGTTGGTGCTGCTGCTGTCGTCGTTGTTGTTGTTGCTGTCGTCGTCGTCATTTGCGTCGTCGTAATTCTCATTGCTGCTCTCCCTGACATTGTTGTTGTTGTTGTTGTTGTTGTTGTTGTTATAGAGAGCATTCAAATTTTTAGATCGTTTAACATTGGCATAGGTATTAATATTTAATATATAAGAGTTGATTTCATTATACACGTTTTTGCCGCATGCGTTATATGTAGCATGGTTTGCATTTTTACATCATCATCACCATCATCATCATCATCATCATCATTATCATCATCATCATTATCATCATCATTTTCTTCTTCTTCTTCTTCATTAATAACATTACTTATCTTTTTTACATTCGTACAGTCTTTAGCGCTATTGTTGTCTCTGTGTGTGGTTATAGGCTCTTCCTGCTACGCACATCGTCCTGTATCATTCGCTGGTTCTGGCGTGATGTTGGTGTTGTCACTATTTATATAACTGTTCATATATCTTGGCAGACCTGGCATGGTACCTATCATTTGATTGTCTTGGTAGGGGTTGCTGATATGGCCGCGACTGTATATCGGTGTGTTCCATGTCTGCTGCTGGACATACGCTGGGTTAATTCTAGGCATATCACTAACACTATCACTCGGATGTTGTAAGAATTGTCCTGGTACATACGACTCTCGCGGGTAGATCCGTTGGCCTTCAACATAAAGTCTATCAGCAACGAGGCTAGCTCTTGATAGCTATTCAGGTGATCTAACACGCCGGTCATAAACTATCCAGGTAATTTAAAGCTTTCTATCACACCGCTAAGGAAAGATATTCAGGATTTAGTAGTCAAATGTTGGTACATTTCTACACCCTATGATGGCTGTCATGATTTACTTTTCAACCAATCAGAAAACCCCTAGTGTGTCTGCCTTCAGTATATACGCTCAGTCATAGAGGCGCCAGCTATAGTTTGGCAACGTGGTATAAAAGGAATCCTACATGTAAGCTGTTGAATATTTTGAAACCAATTTTATTGGAAGTTGTTGCTGCCATAGGCAACAACAACAACTTCCAGTCAATTTCACACGCAATAGCGTAAGGAGACAAAATGGTGTCGACCACTGTTCAACATTTACTCGATATTATCGACAGATAATTGCGATACAGATCAGGGAATGTGACAGGATATGAATGATATGGAATCTATAAACCATATTCTATCGGTGCAAACCCGCATTTGAGATGAGATTAGCATCGCTTTAAATCAAATTGACAGGAAACGAAATTGCGGAATACTCCTAAAATGTTCAGTGAACAATTTAAACCCTGTGTTTCAAGAATTACATTTTTTAAATAACTACTAATAAACAAAATGTTGTCTATTGTTTTGGGCTCGCTGGACTGGGCGCTGTTTTCCCCATAGACAGCATCAGTACCCGGTCAAACTAGTTACAAAATACGCAATTATTTCCCCATATGGTTTCCTTGAAATGGCGATTCTGGGAATTCCAGATTCAAGGCATATACATTCATTCCAATACGGACAAAAGTGGGGGGAGTTTGGTCGGAAATGGGCGGCGCATAATTGAAATTGGATCCCTCTATTAATATATTATTGTATTAATTAGGTATTCTAGTTACTGTTTTTGCACCGGTTATATTTAATATGCAACCAGCGACTAGAGCTCAGATCATATGTCATGAGACATTGTTAATAGAAAGTAAAACACAAATTCATATAAGCATGTTGTCTATATAAAGGTGGACGTATTGTCTAATATAGTTTGAAGATAGTATATTGTTGATGCAGGGGCCGTGTTGAATGTCGATTTTAAGGCCAAAAGAACTCTATTTTTTAGAATTATTACTGGAATGACTGGATCCGTTATTGAGTCAGTTATTACAGTGGTAAATTTTCAAAAATAGTTTTCACCTGGCCTGGAAATGGACATTCCTCAAGACCAATGCAGAGGCCAGTTTTGGCCCGCTTCGCCGTATAAGCGTTAATTTGCCAGATTCAGAGAAGGCGTCACTTTCGCTTCTAAGATTCTAGAATTACTAACACTAGGAAATAAGTCGGATTTCGATTAATATTTTTTAAACAAAAATAGTTCATACATGTTTACTAAAGATGATCATAATCATCTTGGCATCAGACATACTGGCTGAATGCATATTAACATTTATCATATAAACGGGAAAGTAATTTTATATTAACCAATCACAATACGGACGTCCTCGCGGAATGGACCTTTCCATTTTTAGCTATGCCCCGCCTATCACTAGCTAAGCTCCACCCAAAACTCGCCGTGTTGGGATTGATCGATCCCCCAAACGCCCTAGCTATCAATTTCCTGAAAACTATACAGGGAAGCAACAGCGCCCAGTCAAATTAGTTTCAAAATATTCAGCAGAATATTTATTAAATAGTAAAAACAAACAATTTGTACAACAAGGCATAGACCGTCTTCAAAAATGCATTCGTGACGTACTTATCGACGTCATTCATGACGTCATTCATTATGATGTCATTGTACACATCACGCAGTTCATTACGACGTCATATGATAGGTGGGTACTCTGGAAAGGTGAATTGGATGCCAGTACACCGAAGTCAAGAGCTAGTCATGCCGTAACAACATCGCTTGTGACGCCCCATATGATATGAAATATGTTGTCAATGTATATTGTTAGATTTGCAAATAAATAAAGTTGGATTAAGTTATTGTCATTGTTCACATTACAAGTATTGTATTTTTTTGCGTAAGACATCTGATGTAATGCTTAGGAGGTGTTCAGGCATCAACGTTATTGAGAAATATGTCAAAATTTCAGTTTACGTGAAGTAGAAAATTAGACTCTGTCTCATTTCATAGTTCTATTATCAACACTGTTTTCTCCATCATCAGTGCAACGTGATAATGGTGTTACGTTCTTTATTTGTATCACCCGCCTTACTTTGATGTCATTGTTTCATAGTGATGTGATGCACATTGTGTTCTATATGTACACTGTATAGCTCCGCGTGGCCATGGCCCCACGACACATGGATGGTATTGCAATCCATGACATCTCTTTTACCCCCAGCATGTTCTGGACGAGGTGGTGAGTACATATAACAGGAAGTGATGTCATTTTCATACAATGTGTATAAATGAGATATTCGATCATATGATTCTAACTGGAACAAGATCTAGCATGTTTCCCCGAAATTATGTTTACATATGTACGTAATAAATCCGTTTTCTAAGTAATCTCTCACAAATGTTAATAGTTAGATAATCTCAGTTTGGAAATACAAGCCACCATGGCGTCACATAAAAGTGATTGTTTTGCGATGTACAGCATGAGTTTAGTCGTGATCTTATATTTCAGGGTGTGGTGTGTTTTGATTTTAGTTGTTTAATTGATTTTGCTACAGTTGTTGTTACGCATTTCATTTCATATTGCAGTATGAATATTCGTTTGGAAGTCCCCGAAATATAATGTCAAGGAAACTAGAATCTAAGATTTAGCATACACATTCCAATTCTCGATTGGACATGGGGCAGTAGGTAGTTTTAACACGCACGCACGCACGCACGCACGCACGCACGCACGCACGCACGCACGCACGCACGCACGCACGCACGCACGCACGCACGCACGCACGCACGCACGCACGCACGCACGCACGCACGCACGCACGCACGCACGCACGCACGCACGCACGCACGCACGCACGCACGCACGCACGCACGCACGCACGCACGCACGCACGCACGCACGCACGCACGCACGCCTATGCCAACATATGCGAATGCATACATACACACCAGTTCACTTTATACGTGTACAAACATTCATACATGTATACATACTCACGCACGCATATGCATGTACATGTACTAATACAACATTGTGGTATTCTATGTTGGTTTTAAATGATTTACTATTGGTATGGTACCGAGGGTGGGATGGGGAGGGAAGGGGAAAGCTCATCACTGCAGATAGAGAATTTGAATGAAAAAGTTATCACAGATTATGTTAGATTGTTATATTGGTGTATGCGGGTTCACCCGACATGTCTGAATATAGTAGTAGTAGTAGTAGTAGTAGTAGTAGTAGTAGTAGTAGTAGTAGTAGTAGTAGTAGTAGTAGTAGTAGTAGTAGTAGTAGTAGTACTGAAGGCAATTTTTGAAAATGTACAAGTGAAATGACTGGCGCAATAACCGAGACAGTCATTCCAGTGGTAAATCTTAAAAAAATATTATTTTTTTCTACTAACCCAGACAGGAAAGTGCGTCATTGATTTTATTATACCGCAGCCAATTTCACTAACCCAATGATTGTAAGATTAAAGCTGATCACTTCTTTAATCCATTCACCGATGGATCCCTATAAAACTCATTTCCATGGCAACCATACAGAGAAGCTGTTTAATATTTTAAAATTATTTTGTCAGGAAGGCCGTTGCTGCCTAAGGCAGCAACAACTTTACGGACAAATTAATTTCAAAATACTCAATAAAGCATTGAACCTTGCATAAAATCTGATCTTTTGTCAAGTTTTGGTTGGTACAGGACATAATGACATAAGCGGTTTTATCGTATTTCCTCTTTTGAGAGAATTACTAACCCAGCCGGGTTAGCACAGGTGTAATTTTACTAACCCGTATGAAATTCTACTATCCTCGGGTTAGCAGGTTAGCGGTAAAGTCGAGCCCTGAATGGTCAGGAATAGTTTAGAAAATTAGAAAGTCTGATTATTGAGTGCCAATTTGCACTTTTCAGACCAAGATTAACCTTTACCCCTCTGATGTCAACATTTACAGTTTTCAAATTAAATTAAAAAACGGTGGTTAATTTCATAACAAATTTGATGGAATATGTTGCTGACTTGCTATGGTTGAAAAATGGCATAGCAAATGATAGAATACTGACATCAGAGTGGTAAAGGTTATTTTAAAGAGAATAGTATTTTAGAAAAAAGTCCACTGAACTGACAGGCTCTGTTATCGAGCCAGCCATTCCAGTGGTAAATCTTCTCAAATATCCTCTTGACATGTATAGGCGTTTCTCTGGACAACTACAAAGGCAGGTACTGTTGACTTGACCATTCAAAACAACTGTCTTTTATTTTGCAGGTGCCATTGTGAGCCAAATCCTACTGAAGCAGAGTCAGTGTTACAATGAGCATGATAAGATGCACGATGGATTGAACAATTGTTCATGGTTTAGAAAGATGAGCACTTTTAAAAGACTGTGTCGATTAAAATGAATACATGTGCCTTCTCAGTTTAGCAAATTTCCAAGAAGCATTCTCAATGTAGAAATCTGCAGACTATGTCAAATCTGTGTGTGTTCTCAGGAAATCACGATATGACAAACTGAACAAATAGAGCCACATCCATATTGATATGGATGGTAATGTACTAGACACTCTTATCAGATCATACCTTTAACACAGCCATGACAACCTAATCAATATTCATTCAACACAGATGATAAATACCTGTTTGTACTGCATTCTATGTGTTTTAAACATAAACGCTACTGTAAATGTCAATTTTGTTAAATGAAAGTAATAAAGTAAGTATATTTATAGTCATGACAGTTGATTATTTTTCACTTTTAGCATTTAGCGTTAGATTTAAATTATGATTTCAAGGATCTAAGCAAATTAACCCTTTAATGGCTAAATTAGGTCAAAAATATCAAATAATTTATTTATTTAATGACCATTTGCAGGTCAAGATGTATTTTTGAAAATTCACCACTGGAATGGATGTCTTGCTTTTGAGCGCGCCATTCCAGTGGTGAATTTTCAAAAACAGTCTCTTGGTTTGCAAATTAATGAACATTCAAGCATACTGCAGAGGATGGTTTGGCTGACTTCTCCATGGAAAGTCTACATTTGCAGGACGAGGTCAATGCTATTTTATCTTTTAAAGATTACCACTGGACTGGGTGATTGGTTCAATACACGAGACAGTTATTCCACACGTAATTTTCAAAAATAGCCTTATTGGCCATGTTGGCAAATGGACATTCTCTAAGCAAAAATTAAATATTCTTGACAAATGCTGACCATTAAAGCGTTACATGCTTGGAAGCTGTTGAATGTTTTGAAAATGATTTGAATAGCAGCCAGTAATTTGTTAACTCTAATGTCCAACCCGGACAAAACAAGCCTGTGTAGTTGTCTTGGGAAATACCCATTTGTAGACCAAGAGAAAACTTGATATTTTTTAATTTTACCACTGGAATTACAGGCCCGCTGAGAGTAATTGAGCCAGTCAGGTAAATTTAAAAAAAATCTTTTGACCTGCCAATGGACACTTACTAAGCAAAGATTTAAATTTTCATGACAAATCTTAACCATTACAATTTAAAAAATCTTGATTATTGCTTATTTTACTAGATCTCACCTTCATTGAGCTTAACCAATTTTCAATCCTTCCATCGGACCCTCCCTAAAAACATTGACGGATTTTACAATTTGTTGATGGTCTAAAAGGTTGTTTTAGCAGATAAGAAATAAGAATTACGCTTTGCTTGTGTTCCCAGAGACCATCTCTGTGGATTAATGTCAAATTTGTTATCTTAATATATCTACTTTGTAGCAAGCCTGATTATATGCCAATATATTTGTCCAGGAGAGTTATCTCCCTTTTAAGCATTACATACATTTTAAGTTAAGATTAGTAAAGATGGTATGTAGTATAGATAACTTTAAAAGGCAGGGTGGTATGAAACTAAATATAATTCTATTTATGCATGCATACATTCTCCTGTCTTCAGACAGAGTATATGGTTAAACATTTCTGGACATTGTCAACTTCTTTTGTAGACAGCAAACCCATATTTGGGATCAGACTGCAGTCTGGATTGTCTCAGTTACTTAAAATGAGTCAAAATATTGCTCTATGCGGGAATATCTGGATAGCTTTAGTACATATTCCCGTGTGAGATAGAATTTGACTCTTTTAAGCAAATTTATGGTCACCTGTTCAACTGTTTGAATAGTTAGTAGTCGAGGTTGGTAAGAAATTGAATTTTGTCTTAGTCCATGCTAATTTACAGGTTATGAGATGATGATTAGCTCATAAAAAGTATCACTGGAATGACTGGCTTGCTTATCAATTCATTCATTGCTCTGGTAAATTATCTAAAATATTATCTTCTCAAGACCACTGCAGATGTCATTTAAAAATTTTTAAATTTTCTCATACACAGTGAGATTATTTTTGAAAATGCATAACCGAAATGACTGTCTCTGCCCACCTTGAGTGTTAACGGGCTAGCCCTGAAATTCCAGTCTCAAGGCGTACAGATGAGCTGCTATACGCCCGCATCTTATTATTAACTCACCTGGCCATAGGCCATGTTACCGTATGCCATGGCGACTGTCTATCGTCTGTCTGTCTGTCAACATTTTCTTTAAGATCCTCCTCCTCATTAACCGATTGCTGGACAGATGAGCTGCTATGTGCATACATCTTATTATGGGCGCACCTGGCCTGAAAAGTCAAGTGAGCTTATGGCATGGCGCCCCTGTCTGTATGTCGGATTGGCTTGGCGGATTTCAACATAATTTTGCTACATGGACCCTAGGGGTGTAGGCTTAACAGCTTGTATACAGAACTTTGATTGGTCAATTTTTTGGTTGAAAATTGTCAAAACAAGACTCATTTACCAATCGGCGGATTTCAACCCTCATTGGCTGGACGGACCCTAGCAAAATAGGTTCTATTTAAATTTTATTCCAAAATTCGGTTGGTCAATTTGTTTGGTGAAACTCTTTGATTTTATTAAAAATGTACTGGAAATTGTGAAAGCGCTTCTTCTCCTGAGCTGATGGTCAGATTTCAACAAAATTTGCCTCGAATGACCCTGCCATGGTAAGATTCAGATCTTCTATTCAGTATTTAGCTTGGCCAGGTTTTGGGGTGAAAATCATAGATTTTATGAAAATGTTACCAGAACTTGTTAATACGTATCTCCTTAACTGCTTAGTGGAGTGTATGCAAATTTGGCAGGATTCTAGAGGTGTAGAATCTAGAACTCATTTTTAGTTGGTCGATTTTTTTGGCTTAGATTGTTTGAAAATGTTCCAAAACTCTTTAACCCTTACCACTCTGATGTCAACATTTGGTGTTCATTTTTCAACAAAATTGGTGTAAGATGTTGTCATAGACAGACACATACTCCACCATAATTGTTGAAAAATGTACACCGGTATCATTGCGATTGACATAGTAAACGATTGAATATTGACATCAGGGTGGTAACGGTTAAAACGTTACTCCATAAGTAATGGCCAATTTCAATGAAACTTGGGTTGAATGATTCAACAGATCAAACAATAATTTTGTTTGGACAACTCCTTTTGCGACCATCTTGGTTTTTCGAAAATTATTCATCGTGCCTATTTAATTGCAAATACGGTAGTTAAAATGCTAATGGTCCAGGTGCGCGTAACAGACCTCCTGTTAATTTGATTGGATGCTGTTGCTGTTTCCAATCAGTCAGAAGTGAGATAAACTGAGCTTTAAAAGCAATAGAGGGATCTAATTCTAGCTTTGATCCACACAGCTATAGCTAAGCTCCGCCCATGCCTTGTGCATGTTGGGATCAATTAATATACTGTGAACCCTGAATTTTCAGAATCCCAGTTTCAAAGTTTCTATACAGGTAAGCTGTTGAATACTTTGAAGCTAATTTCACTTGGCGCTGTTGATGCCTATTCAGCAGAATATTTATTAAATAGTAAATCCATCAAAGACTCATGAAAGTAAATACACTTATCGGACCATTCCGCATATAGTCACCACCTTGCCCATCCATTCGCCCTCTACAAGCTTGTCCGGGCCACGGTTTCAAAACTTATATGTACGACCATGAAACTTGGCACGTGGATTCATCTTATGCAGACGATGTGCAGAATGTGAAAAGTAGGTCAGCGTGACGTAATTTTGACCTACTTTTCACGGTTTACTGAACATTACAAAAAATGTGTGTCCGGGCCGTGGCTGTAGTTTCAAGAGTGTTTAGTATACGGGGACTAAACTTGATGTGTGAATGCATCTTAGAGAGGAGGTGTACTAGGTCTTCGTGACCTACCTTTGATTTACCTTTCATGGTTTATTGAACATTGCAGAACATGTTAGTCTGGGCTATAGTTTCAAGAGTTTTGACATAGTGGAACCAAACCTGGTGTATGGATGTATTATACGCTGAAGGTGTGTCGCGTATGAAAAGTTGTGACCTACTTGTATCGCTTCACTGAACATGCTTTTGACCTAATTTTCATGGTTCATAAGTGACATTGAAGTAAACAAAAATGGTATTTGGCTAATCTATTTATTGGCTAGAACATTGCAAAAGCCGAACCTGTCCTTGATATCATAGTAACTATACAGGTATAGAGCACATGTAAGCTGTTGAATATTTTGAAAGCAATTTGTCTGGGTGCTCATGACTTGGGTACGTCATTAATTACATATTTTGATTGTGACGTCAGCCTACATATGTGGCATTATATACTTGAGTGGCAGGATTAGACTCATCCAATGTGACACACCAACTTACTTTAAGCTGGCTCTTCATGGGGTGGTGGTGTTTGCACGCAGGAAAGCCTGTGCCCATACATTAACATTCAACAGCTATGTCAGTGAGAACAAAAATCAGTGATAAAAAAATCTGGGAAAAAAAATTTCCAGAAAATCTGAAAAGATTTTATTTGTACAATGTGACAAAAAAATGGAGGGCGAAGGTCTGTAATCTCTTCTTTTGCACGAAATTTACTTTGACTGTTTCAAGCGTCATACGTTCTGCTCGTGAACAGTGAAACTTGTTTTGGATTTGATTATTAGCTCACCTGGCCAGAATGGTCAAGTGAGCTTATGCCATGATGACCGTCCATTGTCCGTCTGTCCGTCAACTTTTGCTTTAAAACGCTACTCCTCATTAACCACTTAGCGGATTTCAAGCTAATTTGGGAGGAAGGACCCTAGGGACGTAGGCTCTAGAAGTTCCATACAGAATTTTGATTGGCCAATTTTTCCGGCGGCCATCTTGGATTTCAGAAAATTTTGGGAAATAAGATAAAAGCCTTCTTACTCCGCGTTAACTACTCGGCCGATTTCAAGCAAACTTGGCTGGAATGACCCTACCCTGGTATGCTTCAAAATTTGTAAACAGAATTTTGATTGGTTAATTTTTTTTGAAAAATCAGTTAAAAGCCTACTGTTCATTAACCAGCTGGCCGATTTTAATCAAACTCAGTGGAAATTACTTTAGATTAGTATGCTTCAGAACGTGTATACATAATTTTGATTGGACACTCTTTTTCGGCGGCCATCTTGAATCTACCGAAAATTGGCGGGAAATTGGCGGTGGCCATCTTGCATTTTCTGAAAATCAGTTAAAAGCCTATACTTTTCATCAACCACTGGGCCGATTTAAATCAAAATCAGTGGGAAGGACCCTAGTATAGTGTGCTTCAGAAATTGTATACATAATTTTGATTGCCAATCGTGGATTTTCCGCTCTCTAGAAAATCTATACCGCTGGCCGTCTTTGATTTTCTGAAAGGTATCCAGAACCATTTAACGATGGTATTCCATAATCAATAGTCTGATTTCAACAAAACCTGGGTCGAACAATTCTATGACGGTAGGCTTCGAAATCTCAAATGAGAATCTGGATTGGTCTATTTTTTTATGGCTATCTTGGATTTTCCCGAAAAATATCCATATCTATTCAAATACAAATGGTTCAAATGTTAATGGCCCAGGTGAGCGTCACCGGCCCTTGGGCCTCTTGTTTGGAATCGTATGTAGGCTTGAAATTTTCGCCACAGACATACCAGGGTGTGTGGGGGGAGTGGGGGTAGGGGTGATGGCGTGCGTAGCGGGAGTTGCAGATACATGCATTGTAAGCCGAATTCGTGGCTGATGTATATCTATGTTGGAGGGGGGGGGGTGTCACCTCTTGTTTATGCGTAAATAGGTGCGTAAATTACGCATGTACGTAAGTTACGCACTATTCGTGAATACGGCCGCTGGCCTGTAAATAAACTTGAACTTGAACTTGAGCTACCACGCCTACTCTCAATTGCCTTGCTACCTTAGTGCAATAAAACGTTGTTTTATCATCTCAGCTCTGTCGATTTGGCATTTTCTATAATGTATAGTTATATAATATCGTCTTTTCCGAAAACAGATAGAAGGGCCATTCGTATCTCGCGAGAGCTCCTTCGATACGAGATCGAGAAATGTATCTCCTATGTATTGAGTAGCCATTGGCGTAGTGATCTCCACCAGAATATGGTAGTAGAGATAATTGACATGAGCGCTACTCTCTTCATAGCAGACAATATTAATTCACGTAAAACGACATGATATAACGCCTGTATGACAAGTAGTTAACGGAGAAATAGTCCCTCTGAATTCGTCGTAAAATTCAAATCTGTCGGCGTACAAAATGAGGTCAAGAATTTGCTGACGTTGCGTAGATGCTGATATCACACGAACAACTGGATGGATCGAGTCGATTTTAATGTATGATACAGAGGTTAAGATGATACCAAAATCAACGCGGTCCACAGTGTTGCTTTTACAGTCCGCTCCGCAGACTGGGTCCCGATCTGTCTGGTATCCGAAGTCTAGTCTGTGTAACAGCGTAGTCGTGAAGACGTAATAAGATGGACGGTCATTACATTAGACGTGTATTCTCGAAGAAGCCACGTCTCTATTTTTGGATTGGTAGACGGGTGGAAAACTGTTGAATATTTTTAACCTTTTTTGACAGTAATTTGACAGGAAACTGCTGCTGACTGCGGAAGCAACAGCTTCCAGTCAAAATAGTTTTAAATATTCAGCATAATTTCGTATAAATGTACATCGAATTATTTAAAACACTAGATTAAGAATATTTTGAACTTTTTAGGGGTAGGGGGGGTGGTGTCTAGGTTTAAAGAACTTTATAAATTGTTATACGATGTAAGAAATAGTGTTGACTATTTTGAAATTAATTTGACTAGAAGCTGTTGCCTTAGTTTGTTGAGCATTTAAGAGAGAATTGACTTAAAGCCAACGACGCTTAAAAATAACGACTTTCGGTCAAATACATATGATATTTAAATATGCATAACCTCGCAATCACACGAATTTAAGATGAAATCGTTTGATCTGGTCGGCAAGGAATGTAAATACAATTAAAATGTCCATTCTAATTAACCCGTACATTTTAGCTGGTAACTGTATTTAGATAGAATATTGCAGGCCAAATCTCCTACACTATTCCAGAAAAACCCTCCTCCCGCAAAATGTTTAAAAAATATAATGTGTGGTATTATTTTACGTCACCTCTGGTAATCCGCATGTTATAATTACCCGGTAGTCGATTAAACATGTCAAAACACGATCGTCTCTATATTACTATTTATCCAATCATAATAACGCCATAATGTGCAGCGCGTGAGTCCCGCGTGAAAATGGGCAAGAGAGTGCGTGGATCGTGTATTGGCTTACCGGCTTTTTGATGACTCATTATTTACTATCAGGACATTACACTACTCATGCTCCTGCATGGTATCTTTCAATTTCTTGTAATAAATATACTGACTTCTGATATTATCTAATGGGAAGGTCATCAGTTGTCATTTATCAGAAAACAAGAATTCATACTCTTCTATTTCGCGGAATAGGTTATACAAATCCTAGCTCAAATCTATGTGAACTCTTGCTTTATTACGGCGATCAACTTATAGCTAAACTTTGGGCAAGGTAAATAACAATAGGTCCTACATGTAAGCTTTTGAATATTTAGAAACTAATTTGACTGGAATCTGTTGCTGCCAACAGCAACATCTCCCAGTCAGATTAGTCGCAGAACATATTTAACATAACGTTTATTAAATTGTAAATCCATCAGAGATATGCAATTCTTACATTGAGCAGGCGTCAATTGATCACGTTAGTGCACGTACAGGAGTATAAGACGATCTATTCCTCTAAATTTTTGCGGAACTATTTCTCTCACACCAAACACATTATCACGCAATACATGATATATAATAGGCATGCAATTCACACTCGGAATTATGCAACTAGTTTTAATTTTGAAACGAAATTGACCAAAGAGCAGCAACGACCCCGTCGTACTAATATACCCCTACTCACATAGCTACGCCCACTCACATAGCTACGCCATATGTGGCCGTACTTGCAGTCCTTTGCTCTTGCTATGTGAAGTAAGGCGAAACGAAACGAAACAAACCAAAAACCGGTAATCAATGAAACGAAACGAAACGATGCTGCTGCTGCTGCTGCTGCTGCTGCTACTGCTACTGCTACTACTGCTGCTGCTACTACTACTACTACTACTACTACTACTACTACTACTACTACTACTACTACTACTACTACTACTACTACTACTACTACTACTACTACTACTACTACTACTACTACTACTACTACTACTCAGTAGCTTAGCCAGTGGTGGGTGGGGGGGGTGTGTGTGGTGGTGAGCAGGTGCTCGCTCCCCCTGAACTAATTTTCCCAAATGCGGCACCTAAATCATGCCCTCATGTCCGTAGCATACACGTTTCTTGACGTCCCAACTCCCAAGCCATCTTTAAGAAGTTAATCTTCATTGAAAATTGGAACTATTTGAATTTACAACGTTGTTAATGTCTTCTTGTCATGTTTGTTCATCGCTATGTTGAGAATGTTTGTTTTAATTACGCTACATCAAGACAAAGAATAGTAGAATACACGCTACTTTCTCGGTAGAATAAATAATTGGCGACGCTGGGATGCTATTTTCTCTTTATTAAAGAAATTTAAGCAGATTCTGACGCCTAATTGGTTGGGGGTGTGTGTGGGGGTGGGGGGGGGGAGTGGCGCCTTTTAAGTCGTCGATCAAGTGGGGTAGCGCCTTTTTAGACCTCGCTCCCCCTAACGTTAAAGCCTGGCTTCGCAACTGCTGCTGCTGCTACTACTACTACTACTACTACTACTACTACTACTACTACTACTACTACTACTACTACTACTACTACTACTACTACTACTACTACTACTACTACTACTACTACTACTACTACTACTACTACTACTAGTCAAACTAATAAACGGTAAGCAACGAAACGAAACGAACTGAAACGAAACGAAAGGAAACGAAATGGATGCTGCTGCTGCTGCTGCTGCTGCTGCTATTGTTATAAACAGGCTTGAATGTATTTGTATTGAACTTGGGATTGCAGGACTTAAGGATTACAATCAATACAGCAACACCCTTCACACATATAATGGGGGGGTGGGGCGGTTACTTTTACGGGAGAATGGTATGGCTGCATGGGAACATATAGTCGTATCACCATTATAGGTGTATTGCCTTTAACATATGGGCTTATAATAGCCTTTCATTTATCCTTGTTTATTTTCTTTAATATCAGCTTTTCATTAACATTGATCTTGATATTCTGTCACCAAAAAATAAATATATTATTGTCCTAATACTCTGACGAGGTATGCAACACACGCAGGCGCGCACGCACGCACGCACGCACGCACGCACGCACGCACGCACGCACGCACGCACGCACGCACGCACGCACGCACGCACGCACGCACGCACGCACGCACGCACGCACGCACGCACGCACGCACGCACGCACGCACGCACGCACGCACGCACGCACGCACGCACGCACGCACGCACGCACGCACGCACGCACGCACGCACGCACGCACGCACGCACGCACGCACGCACGCACGCACGCACGCACGCACGCACGCACGCACGCACGCACGCACGCACGCACGCACGCACGCACGCACGCACGCACAAACAAACAAACAAACAAACAAACAAACAAACAAACACACATGAATGTAATATATTGATGGACCTAGCCATTTTGTACACTCAAAATAGACAGGAACTGTACGTCAGTAGTGTAAAACATGTTACTAAACAAAGAGAAAAAAATTTCTTTTAACAAGGAGTATATCCTTTTAATTATTAAAAGTTGGTCAATATCTGAATGGATGGCTTACCCAGCTTTGCCTGACTTCAACCGTTGTTAACAATAGTACAAGAATGTACGTCGCGGTATGCGCTTAACATACTGCATACCATGGTGCAAACTTCCCATTGTTAGCTAAGAAACTCACCCGATTCCCTTCATCCTAGCGATTACACGATTACGTTGTATTCTGAAACAAGTCATACCGAATAAATATATGTCAATGTTGCATTTCTTACCAGTGACAAGTATCTGTTTGAGACTCCATAAAGCGTAATATTTATGTTCTGCTACAGATCCCCAGACATCTCTCTAGATAGCATCACAGTTATTAAGTTTGTGTTGTGACAGATGCCTTGAGGTAGCATCTAAATATCCGTCTAATATGCATACTTTCACATATTGCAAGACTTAACATAGTTACCCATGCGCACCCTGAATTCCTAGATGCTGGATATAATTTAACAATAATCTGCTGCTGTCATAAGCAAGAACAGCATCCAGTCAGATCAGCTTCAAAATGGTCAACAGAATTGTAAATACATTTTCGAATTCGACCTTTCGGGTTTGAATGGGTTAAAGGCAGATATGGCGGCTTCAAATTTCGCTAACTTCTCATACATCCATAAACAAACCATCCTATTGATATCGTATATTAACAATAATAATGATGATGATAATAATAATAATAATAATAATAATAATAATAATAATAATAATAATAATAATATTCAGACCGTTGGGTCATGGCGCATTTGTATCTAGATTAAAGCAATCCGCATTTTCCATACATCATATTCAGCAATGCCCTTCCTTGATGTTAATATTCCCTGGATGACAATCAGGACAATATGGCCAGGCATATGCTGTGGAAAACTCCTTGTCTTGAGGAAAAGGTAACAATAACTCACCGCAGGCCACCATCCATCTGCCATATGACAGTAATATGATCTGGATCACTACACATAACTAACTAAGTACTTTGGCCCTAGATATGGTATTGTGATGTATCTGCTTGGTATGCCACTCACTGGTGTTCTCTGCCAATAGCATTCACAATAAAGGTCCGACAACATGTTAAGCTGTTAAGCAGATGCCACCTTAAAAGGGCCATGTTGTAGTACTTCGCGTTGGAGAATTTATCACATCAACTTGTTCGTTAAACTGCAAATGTAATCAACACATCGACATTCGCAAAATGTACTGTTGGCTCTACGAATTACAATGGGCCCACCTTCTAATATATATCAAAGCAGGATATATAAAATGAAGCACGCATTCATAGCTCACAATTAGGTTATGGTCATTGATTAAAATGTCTTTCATACTGTCCATATAGGATATTAATGTAAATGAGGGTGCTATCGTCTCAGTGTCATGCATGTAGGTGGAAACCAATCAAGCAAGCCAACATATATCCCCATATTGCACGTTCGAGTTCCTGCCACCAACCAAAGTCACCGGATAGAGCTGAATAAACCATTCCCTTCGTTATCGATGAACGACTTATTCAACTTGGCTGTGGATATCGTTAAAGGTTGCCGCTACCTAGAGGAATGCCACTTAATACATCCGCTAGTGACAACTAAATGAAAAGGTAAGTACGCGAGAGAAGGCGCGAGCAACTAATTAAACGTGTGCAATCATGGTGCTTGGATGAGCAAGAGAACGGATGAGTGAATGCATGTGATCAACTATCAGGTGGTCCGGCAAAGCACTTTGTGGTTTGTATTTCAGGGACATAGCAGCCAGGAATTGTTTTCTAACTACAACTCAGCCAGAGAGAATGTCCAAGATTGCAGATTTCGGCATGTCCAGAGAAATTGTTAAGTAAGGCATGCAACATAATGCACGTGAATTTTCAGAAACATGATGTGAACGAGCGAGCGGGCGGGCACGTGGACGGGTGGGCGGGCGGGCGAATATGTTTACGTGTGTTCCAAACGGTGATATACTGATTATTAATTTACTGAATCTTTTGAAATGATCTCATAACTAATATCAGCAAGACTAGCAAATCAGCTTCGATGAAATCCAATGGACCTTTCCAAATTTAGCTATGCCCCGCCCATCCATATTTAATCTCCGCCCACACATCGCTTGTGTAGGGATCGATCAATTGCCAGAAAACTTTACACGGAAAGCTGTTGAATATTTTGAAACTAATTGGACTGAATGCTGTTGCTGCCTATGGAAGCAACAGCACCCAGTCAAATTAGCTTCAAAATATTCAACAGAATGTTTATTAAATTGTAAAGACACAATTTATACAACGTGCTCGGACTATTACGCCTTAAAGACGGACAGTATCGAATCATTCATGTCGCCGCGTAGTTGCCTATAACGTCATATGATTGAGTGAGGAAATGGATTCATGAACTGCGATTGAGTGAGGGATATGATGACGTTATCAAGCCGATTGCCATATATACTCATTGTTGTGTCCTGCCTATGAGATGCTAGATACAGAGGAAACTCGGCTTGGTGTAGTGGTTAGTACCATGGCCTAACCCTATCTAGGACTGCTTAAATGAAGAGCCTGCTTCGCATATAAGTAGTGCACTATGATCTCTTCATTGGTGGAAATATGGGCTACCTCCTCTCCTCTCTCCACCCAGAAGTATAAATAATGTATACACATGGAAATTTAGTGCTAATCGAGTAATGGATTCAAGATAAAACCACCTATATATGGACTAAGTGGGACGTAGAAACTAGGTACTGTAATCAAATCAATAACCTCTGCCCTTCTCAGGAGAGAAGATGTCTTGGTGAATGGACCTTTCCGGTTTTAGCTATGCCCCGTCAATCTCTAGCTAAGTTTCACCCACACCTGGCTCGTGTTGGGATCGACCGATCTCTGAACACCATGACTATCAATTTCCAAAAGAATACACAGGTAAGCTGTTGAATATTTTAAAACTAATCTGACTGGGCGCTGTTGCTCTAGACTATCTTGGCTAGGTTAAGTCGGTTCTCGCCTCAAGCATGGACAATTATCCTTGATTTGTTGCCTCATATCTCCATTCAGGAGTATGGATGTGTGTCAGCGCGGCGGCTGTGCTTGCTGCCGAGCAGCAGGTATCACTCTGCTAAAAAGGAGATTAGAAATAATAGGGGAAGTAGGAAATATATGGGGCTCAATAAATGATAAACAGAAGTTACGCGTCAGCCCCTCACTTCCTAGGGCGCCCACGCTTTGTCCGCGTTGTGATCGACCGAACACTGAACTTCGTGAATATCAATTTCCATAAAACAACACAAGTAGGCTGTTGAATATTTTGGGAACTAATTTGACTGGTTACTCAGTCTTATTAGTTTCAAAATATTTAACATAATGTTTATTAAATAGTAAATATATACAATTCGTACATCGTGACTGACTATTAAGCGTTTATGACGGAATTATATGTGCCATTCATGCCGTATTTGATTGTGCTATCAACATAGTGAACATACCCGTGACGCAATTGATTAGGACGTCATATACATGATTTACAGACTAGATTCCTCTATCACAGCAACAGCTAAGATCATTACACGATCTTTGTCAACCATGGACGTTATATGGTAACGTCCCTAAAATAAACATAACAATTATTTTTTCTAGAGATAAAGTCAGAAAGCTACCAAGATTTACACTAGACAACGAAGACACCAGATATTATGCATCGATATACATACCTAGGAGTGAACTTCTCATTTGATTAAATGGGCAGTATGAAAACCAGATTAACCTATTCCCGCCCAAGCCTGCCAACTCCGGCCTCGTCGTTGGTATTTTGGAATGCCTATTTGTAGCCCAAGAGGAGTATTTATGAACATTTACCGCTTGAATAACTGGCTCGATAAAGCCAGCCGAGGTATGTTTGCATTAATGGAGGTATCCAGTTTTAGCTATGCCCCGCCCATCTCTAGCCCAGCTCCAAACACGCTTTGCCCGCGTTGGGATTGATCGATCACTGCACACCCTGAATCTCTATCTCCAGAAAACTATACAGACAAGCTGTTAAATATTTTGAAACAAATTTAACTTGGCGCTGTTGCTGCCTATGGCCAGTCAAATTAGTTTCAAAATAGTCAATATAATGTTTATAAAATAGTAAGATATGCACTTTGTATAACTTGATGGACTATTAAGCGTTTAAAACGGACTAAATCGGGTCACCACAGCAACAACAACAATAACAACAAAACAAGATCAGGAACAACAACAACAACAACAACAACAACAACAACAACAACAACAACAACAACAGCATCATCATCATCATCATTCTACTGTGTATGTCCTGTATAACTTGTATATCACTATGTATATCCTAACTATTAGACAATGAAAATGAAACAACTATTCAATAATTAAAAACATATTAAAATAGTTTCACTCTGTTTAAAATTGCATTTCGTTTCATTAAACTGAGGTACACAATTTAAACTTCTAAATGCATACAATTTAAGAAATTGTATTTTAAAACATTCTGGTGTGAATATGCACCTTTAATTTCATATGTAGCTGATAGGCGTACGTGGATCAAGATCCATCTCATGAATGTCCTACTGGTGTGGACATTGCAACGACACAATCACTCCACCCGGCCATGTAGCATTTACACAGCTGAGTCCTTGGTTACGCTTTTAACCATCATATCAACCAAAAACGACTTCTGCAGTCGTCCTGAAAAATGTCCATTTGCAGACCAAGATAAGACTATTTTTGAAATGTTGACACTGGGATGACTGGCTCGATAACCGAGCCAGTCATTACAGTAGTAAATTTTCAAAAGTAATATTCTCTTGATCAGCAAATGGGCATTTTCTATGAGAAGATTGACATTTTCTTGAACACATTTGAGTGTTAAAGGGTTAAAGCCACTATGGCAGCCTCTAATGCGACACTCTTCTGGAAGTTATTGACTTAGGACAAACATATTCAACATGCTGTCTGTATATTTACCACGAAATTGGGATTCTGGTAACTCAGAATTCAAAGACTTAGTATATAAATTGATCCCAACACACGCAAATCCTTGGCTGCGCCTTAGCTCAGGGCCGTACGATGGGATTCTGAAAGGGGTGTTCGTGGGGGTGGGGTGGGGTGGGGGGCCTGAGGGGGTGGGGACGTACACCCCCACCACCCCAATCCCACACGTTAAGGAGACTTTTTATTTCTGAAAGCAAAATGGTGCATTGACTCATATTTATATTACATATAGGCAAATTCAATACAGAGATATTACAATTTTTAGGGGGATTCGTTCGACCATAGGGTGGTCGGATAAGACGGTTGTATAGCTTTTTGTACTTCTTCTACTGGAACATTGTATTAGTCAGGTATACGTGACACACCGGGATTGCGTTACACAATTCTGATCACAACAACAATATTGTTGCCTTTTTATTGCCGCTCTTACCGACAAAGTCATAGGATTGTATGCTTGAAGGTGGTTAGACGCGGCTTGTGCCAAATGACAAGTGATCAACATACGCATAGACTCAGGGTATTTTTCTATGAAAATAAATGTTGTCAATAACAAAGTAACAAGACAGGATGTCAAACCCAGAAACATGACTGTGCATGCTGTTAAGCTGTTGGAAATAGTGTGGAATTCCAATGATGTGAACCCCCTAAGAATATATACACTGATATCGCAGCTGACTGGAACGATGACAGGCCGATACCGTGCCGATACTGAACGATACTGGGCCCAACATCGGCCCAGTAAACTGCGTTATCTGGATAATGTAATAGAACATGAAATATTGAATGTAAGAAAAGGAATTATCTGTGTTTTATTCGAGAGAGAGAGAGAGAGAGAGAGAGAGAGAGACGAATGGAGGCAGGCAGTGAGGCAGGCAGGCAGGCAGGTAGTGAGGAGGTGAGACAGGGAGGGAGGAAGTGATGTCGGGAAGGAGGAAGGTAGGGAGGGAGAGAGAGAGACCTGTACAGGATGCGTGGGTGGGCTGGTTAGCTGCGGTTCTTGGGGTTGCGGATCCTGTATCGCGTCTCTCCGGAAAGTACAAAGACCGGCATCTAGAGACCATTGCCGCCAAGATTAAACCTCGCTATCTAGTCCCAAATGTTGGTGTCACCGGTATGATGGCCCATTACCAATTTGGAAGTCTGGACAAGATGGTATAATTAAACAGTCACAAATAATTCACTATACAAACAATATCACTCGTTTGACGGTAATGAGCAAATAATACAGTACATAGAGCTATCCGGTGTTCTTTCTAAGTGGTTTCGCCGGAGGTACCACACAGATCCTTAAATCCACAGAGGTATCCCCGCAAGGGAGCATCGGAACGAGGCTACTTGGTAGTTTAATGTAAACCAATACACCCCTACACACAAAATGTTGTTGTTGCAAGAGGAAAGTGCCTCTCGTGGGCCCTCTGTCAGAGGAAAACGCCTTCAATGCTGAAGTGGAGGAAAAGAGCTGGCTAAAAGGGCCACTCTTTTGTTCAAACAGAAAATGCTAAGTGCTGAACAATCCTAGTGAAGCCATAATTAATGTGATGCACACTGGTTTAGGTGAAGATGGGACGAATGATTTCCGAAGAATTCACGGGTCACCGTCTTATGTAGGTCCAAAGTTACTGTATTGATATTTTCCGCTTTATTTATGTGGGCCTTTTGCTACATGCTAACCTACCATTTGGTTATTAGATACGAGTACAAGCTTTGGCTGCAAGTGGCAGGGATTCCTACCTAACTTTAGACACATTCATCTAAAAGGCGAAGATGCTCAGCTTCCCGTAGTTCGCCCTGCATAGCATCTACCTCCGAAAGATAGCGTGCGTACATGTTACGGTGCAATTGCTCCTGAATCAAATAACAATCCGGTCACCATTGTCCTGCAACCACATACAACATCAATAGGATAAGTTTACAGTTCACAAAAGCAATTTTAGAAAGCACTATGTCATTTATGGTGTGGATAAAGACACGGCTATCCACCGCTAGTGTCCTTCACGTGAGGGCGTGGTGGGTTCTAAGACCTCACCCAGACACTACAACGAATTGGATGGATATCCGTGTCTCATCCGCCACCGTGTGTGTTAACGGAGGTAACATTTCACCTGTTCTAGGGTTAAGTTTCCAGAATGCCCAGAGATGCAGGCCTTTATCACAATATTATTAATTTCTTTTTGCAGTGCTTCCTTCATTGGCGGGGGAGACTAACTAGTTTTCGAAGATACAGACGTAGATGCGTGTAAATCAGCGCTTTAGTTATCACCTCTTGGAAACCTCCGATTGTTTCCCAGAGTCGGATCCTGCTAACCAGGATCAACAATTAACCAGACAGCTAACCAAACAATTATTAAGCCTTGCGGCTGGTGGATCGTGGAAAGAGACAAAAACTCGATATTAATAAGAGGCCCTAAGGTAATTGGCCAATTTTACACAACATAGCCCAGTGCGTGGTGTTTTATATCCAGTACATCCGGAAAAGAGGTGTACACTATGCAGAGGTGTATACTATTTCTCTTGCAGAGAAATTGTCCCTAACCACTTTAAACCTATCATATTGAGCTCAAATAGCCAGGTTTAGTCGGTAATATGTCAAGTTCAAACATTTCCTAGCATACTGCGTCCTAGAGTTTTTATAAATAAACGAAAGATATTAACTAGAATGGCTACTTGCCATATACACTAATACAGTGCTAACGATATATCACAGGCCATAGGACCCTACGGGGCTGTTAGTTGAGAGCACCTACAGAAAATAAAGATACTATTCACAATATAAACAGAAAGTATAAAATTGCGGTCAGTTAGACCAGGAAATTACCTATAAGGCATCAGTACCATTTACGGAAATAATTAAATGTACAATTGTATAGCTACTTGCGTACCTATTGGTCATCGGGATGGTAAGAGTTCATAAGTCACTGAAGTTAAGGCACTAGCATTAAATAGCGCGAGATGGCATGATCTTGATTGCGGGGAAGATTTCCGCAGGCAGATTTTGGCGGGCAGATTTCTGCAGACAGACTGTTGATGTGACACACTCTCAGGACGGTGATGAAGAACGGTTAATAAGATGTCCATTAGATAGTTATTTTAACTGATACGATACACGATTTAAACAGTTTGTTATAAAGTTTCTGTCCGGCGATGGTAGTTAAAAAGTTGTAAGTTGCACATTAACCAAGAGGACTATAGGCATGATTAATTATGCCGGCACAATAACTGGGTACACGGTGCCGGATACATCGCATAGCTCTTGCGGTGCACCGAGCAAAGTCCCACCGAGCAAAGTCTCACCAGACTGTGGTCTAAAGGTTAATTAACATATGCGACAAGCAGCGCAGAAATTTGAATCCACTTTTCAGCGTGGTGCGAAGATCCGGCGAGTTATCCACCAAGAATCATCATCAGCTCTACATCCCGTAGAATCACATCAGGCCACAAGCTTCCTTAGGAATGTTCGGATGCGGAAGTTCTTATTTTAATTTATTTTTGCTCCCGGATGGCCGCCCGGGAGCATCCAAAATTCATGTATCGCGGAAAGTCGAAGACTGCCCACTGGCGCAGGAGAACTCAATTCCGAGAGGCGCTGCAGTCATGATGGAAGCACCATCGGTTAGCATTTGTCCCGCGTCTGGCACTGCGTTGGTCCAGCAGTCTTCCTGATGGGTTGGCTTCCACTCCGATGATGCTCCTGACTCTTGGTTTTTCGTCCCTTTTATACTACTCGTGACGTCAGAGGCAGGCACTTCAGCCAATCAGTGGGCGAGCTGTAGCCAATCAGCGTGCAGCTAGAAGTGATGACGTGCTATCATGCGGACAGCACATTCCCCATGCAGTTAATGCATACACGCGATTACGACGTCGAAGCAATATTTTGAAGATAATTTAATTGGGTTTTTAAAGGTAAAGATTTTAACAAAGCAAAAAGTTATGAGATCCGCGTTTCATTTTGGTCCTGATCCGTACAAAGAACGACGAGAACGGTGCGATTTTAGAAAACCACGAGTACCAACTCGGTACACAATAAGCACACACTCTCTCCCAATCCTGAGGCATGTTGTCAGGGAAGCTTTGACGCGCTCGCATGCATTCTTATAGACTTAGCCATTTTTAATGAAAACCTCTCATAGGGCTTTATACACGTGTATTACGCTACTCTGGGGGTGGGGAGGGGTGTCGTGCTTGGAGCGAATCCGGAATGGTCATCCCGCATCCAGCTTGGCTGGGATGGTCATACCCGTCCGGTCGATCTGCGCTACACCACCACCTCCTAGTTTGACGCCCAAAACAAACGATCAAGCATCGCGGATCAAATTCACGGGAGCATGCTAGGCGGGAATTATAGACTTCCCGAGCAGGTGCATAGCCGAGAGGGGAGTGACGCGAAAGACGCGTGGTTTTAAGAGAAGAGCACATAGAGGTGCGAAAGAGTTTGGGAGGGAGGCATACATTTAGTTTTCATCTTTGAACTGGAATTATTTTTTCAGGTCTTCTTTTTTTGTTTTGGTTTATTTCATGGTGTGTGCTGTTTTATTTTGTTTATTATCATGATTCGACTAAACAATAACTCGCAAGGGCGCTCTCTTGGGTGTGGATAATTACTTTTTCCACAGAGAACACCCAAGCACCAACGTACCTTAATCATTTATATTTATAATATAATTTATAATATATAGATATGTTAACACAGTAATCTCACAGATAAATGTAAATTACATATGCATCCTGGGTATATAAAGGGATGCATGCAGTGTGGCCCGTTTTTGGCGGGTCCGCACGGATAGCTCTCGCTACCCACATTCCATCCCGACATACTAATGTGAGAAGAAAAATAGTAAGAAAAATAATATTTTAATAAAGTAAAAAGACTAGTTCATCAGGCAGCCCCAGCATAGCTGGGATGGCATGACGGGAGCCTTGACATATTCGCTACGGTGTGTTGTGTACCTACGTCGCACGCGACGTGTTTACAACACAGACTTTTGCAGCGATTAATTGTGTGAGACACACCTATGCAAGAATATTGCACAGCTGTGTATGATGATCGTGGTCAGCCTAGGAACTGGGCGACAATTATAAAAACATATATAATAAGGAGAATAATCTTTCAAAAATAAAAAAATAATAAGTTCCATTTTTCTGCACACATATTCATAAATCCTGCTGCAACATCGACACAAATATCCAATGAAAAATTCCCCCAGCATGTCTGGGTAGCCCGACTCATTCGGGACGGACGTGGCAGATGGTCCTCCACTTCTGAAATATCACTATCTATATTGCCCAGGTCGGTAGTACTGAAACTGGATGAAGGTGCTGATGTATCCATAGATGCGCTAGTGGTGGTGGTGATGATGACAGGTGTTCTTCAGACTGGAGTCGGTGTTGATACTGCTGACATCACTGTTGTCGTGGATGTGGTGGTGGTGGTGGTACGGGCTGCAGGTTGGCTGAATGCTGTGATGATGTGCTGTGTGGTTGCTGCTGCTGTAATTGCGGATAGCGTTCTTACTTTTACAGCCTTCAGTAACTTGCTGGTGGTCATCCTAGGAATTGCACGGAGTTCAGACTGGTGCATGATTCTTCTTTTTTCCTGAATATGGACGATCTGGCGTAGTTATTTTGCAGACGGCAGGATCTACTGGAATGCTGATGTTGCGCATGTGGGTCAGCGTGTGGGTCTGCGGTGCGGTGGTGATGGTGACTGCTTCCGTGAGGCTGATCTTCTCATCTATAACTAAACTGCATGGAGATATTGCTCTATCGGAAATGTCCTGTAAACTGGTTTCAGATACTGTCACAGGTGTGGAAATTACTACTGCAATGGGTTGGCAGATTACGGATGCTGATGCAGTGATGACGCTGCGTGCAGTTGGTGGTGTCACTGCAGGTGCTGCTGGTGTGGAAATTACAGTTGGTGTCAATACCGATGCTGTAGGTGCTGCCGGTACTGTTCGTGCGGGTGCTGTCGTGGTAACAGATGCTGTTGGTCTTATGTAATGTGGAAACTCAGTTAGTCGCCGTTTAGTACGTTTTGTTTTTGCCATCTTTCCCATTGGAAGCACGGTAACTGGTAATCTGCTTTCGAAACGTCTAGAGAGAATATCTATGTCCTCATTCTGTTCACAGGGTGCTAACGTTACTACTAACACACGATGTTTGAAAGCTAAATACTAATAATTTAGCTGTTTACATACAATGTTTCTGGAGGGGGGGGGGGGGTGGTATCCCCATAGCGCATACTGTAGATAGTGCCACCTCATCTGTAGCAGCTAATTCTCTCATATCTGAAGAGTGACAGTCAACAGACGACGAGTGGAGTGTGAAATGGACAGGACCGATGATGTCCGAACTTGGAGCATAGACGAGGGACACGAGTTAGAGTGGGAGTGGTGGTGCTAATGAATGGGGTGCCGCTTGGAATGGGATTGGTTCCGCAATTTGCGGATATGGAGGGGTACACCGAGTTGTGCAGTGTTGCTGTTCTTCAAAACAAGCCAAGGCCTCATCAAGCCTATTCACTTCCATGCTATTTATTACATGTTCCACCGCACAAGAAGCATGGCCCGGGGCAGTCTCAGCCTCCGCTTGTGGCAACTCCATAATTGGGGGAATAGCATGAAGTGGGTGGGAGTGGGAAGAGCTTTGCGGAGCAACATTTCCGTCCTTCCCCTTGGACATCACAAACGAGAAAGTCTTCAGATACGACTTCCCAGATATTGTAGACCTGCTCTGAGGAGGGAGTGGGCGAGTACGTATCTTGTCATCATCCTCAGCGTTAGTCATTCATTCAGTGGACTCCTGGCTTGGTAGGAGAGGGGTAAAACTGGCACCGCGGTACTCGGAACTAATGTCGGGAATACTTGTTTCCATAGAGACATCTGTCTGGGTACCGGTGTCACTTGGAACATCCAACCCGAGCTCTGGCACTGGGTCATCACTGACACAAGGTTTAAGTCGATTGAAGTGGATGACTGAGGTCAGGCCATCCAAGGCGCAGATACGGTAGGTCATGTCTGACTTACTACCACATAGGGGCCTTTCCACTGGTAACTCAGTTTACTCGGCACGTTTGCAGAAGGTCACGAATCGTGAACCCAAACCATCTTTCCCACCTCATACGGATCTCCATCCACCCGCCGGTCATGCCACGTTTTCTGACGCCAGTGTGCAGTGGGTAATGTTGCTCTCACTAGCACATGGGTCTGTTCTATCCACTGTCGCATGAGCTCTACGTAGAGGGATGGTGAATTTTTCTCTCCTCGAATCCTGGGCTTGGCCAGTTCCAGGGGTAAGGCTAATTCCGGCCTAACCTTAACCGAGCAGGGGTATAATCCCGGGGTATAACCCATGCTGGAATGTACTGAAGTCCGGTATGCCATGAGTACATATGAGAGACGTAAATCCCAATCTCGACAATCAAGGCGTGTTTCTTTAGTAAGCATCTCCGCTAAAGTTTGGTTGAACCTTTCCACCATTCTATCGCTGTGGTGGTGATATGGAGTCGTCCTTGTTTTCATGATATAAAACAATTTGCAGAGCTCGGAGATCAGCCAGCTCTCAAAATTACTTCCATGGATGGAGGGCAGGTCATAGGGTATACCAAACCTGCAGAACTCATTGCTTGTCAAGACCTCCACTACTGTGGATGCCTCTTGGTCTGGCAAAGGAAATGCCTCTACCCACTTCATAAAATAATTTTGTAATATGAGGATGTACTTATTACCTTCATCCGTCGTATTCAAGGGTCCGAGCCCATCAATAGCCACTCGCTCCCATGGTGCACCGACAATTTTTACTTGTAGAGGTGCGGAATGGTACTGGCCAACAGCGTGTCTTTGACATGGGATACATTTGGCGACCCATGCCTTCATACTATCGCGTATTCCGATCCAGTCGAATCTCTGTTTTATCCATGTGGTGGTTCACTTGACTGCTAGGTGTCCAGCGCTATCGTGTAGTTGTTGTAATATAGTTTCACGATAACGCTCCAGGATCACTATCCGGTTATCAATGTAGAGAATGTTGTCGTTTATGTGACATTCTCTGAACCGCTGATAGCAGTATTTTGCTGTTGCGGAAAGTGGTGTAACAGATTCCTTAGGAGGACGTACCCCGTCCTGGATCCACACATATATGTTTCGTGTTTGCTCATCTGTTACTTGTTCATGAGCGACTGTCTCCATGTTCATCTCTGTGCACTGCAATTCGGGGAACACTGGAGATGGCTGTGTAGTATGTGTAACGGTGGTGGCCACTTCTTGTTTATCCTCAAGCCCGATTCTGCTCAAGGCATCAGCACTTCCATGGAGTTTTCCAAGTCTATGAACAACATTGATTCCTGCCACCTCGCTACCTGGCCCTCTGGATTTTTTAGGTTTCTGAGCCAGCGTAGTGAGGCATGATCTTTACGCAGGGTAAATGGGCGCCCATACAGAAAGTGTTTATACTACTTGACACAGTACACCGCAGCTAACAATTCCCTTTTTCTGGTCGCATAATGTTTCTCCATTTTGTTCTGAGTATGCGAACCATAACCCAATACCTGCTGCATTCCATCTTCTGTGCCCTGAGATAGAACTGCGCCAATGGCATAAGCCAACGCATCAGCGTCTAAGATGAAATCGAGGTTAGGGTTAGGATGAGCAAGAATTTGGTGGTCGTCAAGAGTTCCTTTAGCGCCCTGAAGGAACCTTCACACTCACTCGTCCACTCTAATGGTCAATCTTTCTCGGTGATCCTGAATACAGGTGATGCAATCTTACTAAAGTAACGACTGGCAAAGATCAAGAAAACTTCGGGTATCCGTGACGGGGGTGGTGGTCTGCACCCCATCACCGTTTGTGTTTTTGAAGGTTGCGTGGCCACTCCATCTCTGAATATGACGTGTCCCAAGAACTCGACGCTCTGTCTGAAGAGATGACATTTTTTGGTTTGAGCATTATGTTTGCCACATGAAACCGCATTAAAACTGTGTCCAGGTTGGACAAGGTTTGCTCAAACGAAGAGCCAAAGACGATTACGTCGTCGATGTAATAGAGACAGATCTCCCATTGCAGGGTAGTTAATACCTGCTCAATGAGATGCTCAAATGTTCCAGGGGCGTTGCATAAACTGTAGAGCATCTTGTGGAACTGGAAAAGATGGTCTCTACACAGAAACACGGTCTTTTCCCTGTCAACTTCATCCATGGCTACCTGCCAGTATCCACCAGCTAAATCAAGTGTACAACACCACTTGGCTCTGGACAAGGAATCTAAGGCTGGATCTATCCGAGGACGTGGATAGGCGTCTTTGATGCTAAGATCATTAAGGCGGTGGTAGTCTATACCAAACCGCAAAGATCTGCCCTTCTTGCCTGCTAGTACAATGGGACTGGCCCATGGGGATGCTGAGTCGGTTGTTTCCAGTGTCGATGGAGTGTCACATGAGATGTGTTTCTCTGAGGTCCATGTCTCCGGCCAAGAAACTATCGCGATACTTATATTAGATTTTCCATATATCTTGTTTGTGGGATTGCATCAACCCAAATGTGGCATGCAGATATATGTCATGTAAATGTTCTGGCAAATCATCAGAAGTTGTTGTCAGTGTAGGTGTAGTAGGGGGTGGGTCCAGTGATATCACATCCACCAAATGGCCACAACGAATTCCTGGTTCAAGAGTTGTTATGTCTGTTGTGCCATTGAATACACGAAACGGTATATGATCCTTATTGGTGGTTCCACGATCATTCGGGGACTGGCGGATTGAGAGATGAGTATATACTCAGGGTCGGGTTCCAGTATGGCTATGTGTGTGTTGTTTCATAACTGGGTTGCGCTGGCCCATAAAATGTTCTCCTGTCCCGGTTCAACTGTGGCTGCAGAAGCTAAACTCACTGCACACGTGTCGTACAGCAATGATTCTGGTCCAAGGGGTGTATGTCAACCGTGTATATCTAGTTCCTGTTGTCTGCTATGTATGACGGCTTCGCTGGCACTGAGGAAATCAGAACCAAGCAGGGCATCGTTTTGAAACGCGGCAATGACAACTCGCTGGATGAATTACATCTCCTCTACCTGTATCATGAGATTTACGGTACCAGCCACGGAAGCGTCGGCTCCCACAGCTGTCTGCAAAAATATGTTTGTGGGTTTAAGGGGTGGCTTTTTATGAGGTGGGATGCCCTCAAACAAGCGCTTGTTAAAAACGGTGATGGAAGTTCCAGTGTCAACAGTGGCACTGGTGGAAACACCGCTAAACAGACACGCACACTTATATATAACTTTATGGTGTGCCTGCAGAAGAGTTTCCAATGATAGAGTCTGAGGGAGTGCTTTTGGTGTGGTATCATCCCGTATGTAGTCAGCTTGTTTCCAGATAGGGTCCATGAGTGCAATTGGTGGCTGAGTGTGGAAAGGGCCAACCCGTCATCGCTGCTGCTGTGATTGCTTAGGCGAAGACGGAGCTGGGGTTAGCAATGATGGTCGTGTTGATGCTGTCTCTGTGTATTTAGAATTGGTGTATACAGCAGTGCGGATAGGATTGTCACGGTCGTGGATGAGGGCTACCTGTGTGAGCCACTTTTGACAATGCGTCATGGGATGTTTAGTGGGTGCACAGAAGAAGCAATGACGGCGTGGAATTTCTCCATCCTTTGTATGACGCTGCTTCTTGCGCTTCCATGATGCCGAATGTTGAATCCCATCTGAATCATTGCGGCTGCTGCTGGATGTAGTAGATGATGCGGTAAGGACTTGTGAGTTGCAAACTACCAAGGGACACTGTGTGCTAAGTGCCTTGGTGGTGGGTCGTGGTGCTTGTATAAACGTTGTTTCAGCGGAGGTGCTACAACCTACCACTGCCGTTTTACACAGAAAAGAATGTTTGTTAGATGCGGAAATTGCGGGGTCACAATTTTCGGAATGGGGAGATGTCAGTGCTGCGGATGCAGTAGGCGTCATTGGTACTGACATATGAGAAGCCTGGTGCGTGTGTGTATGCTGTTGTATGAGAATAAGTGGTTGTAATGGCTACCTGACATTGTTGTTCACAGGCCACAGTTGATCCGGGTTGTGAGAATGGGCACCAAAGTGACTCTGTTATCAGTGCCCTTTTTAATTTGACAGGGGCTCAGGCTGCGAGGTTCGTCATTCAGTGGTTGGAGTTGTTGGCTGAGAGCAAGTAGGATATCGCCCCTTCCGGTGGCCTGGGTGACCACATCCAAAACAGGTGTTTGGTGGGTGTGCGGAAATTATTGTGGTTGCTGGTCGTATTGTGGATTGCATTGCTACTGTTGTACTGAGGGTGATGACTAAGTTGGTGAGTGCTGAGATTTGTTTCGTGATCTCCTCTAACCTATCTTGCATGGTTTGCCTAATGCTATTATTGTGCTGTTTCCCACGTCGTGGAGGCGTGCTATGTAGGCGATGTGGAGGTTCTGCTGGTTGTTGTGATGAATGTTCCTCCTACGGTGGTGGTGCAGGTGTCTGACCGGGATGATGTGTGTGATGTGTTGGTCTTCTGGTGTATTGCTGGAAGGGTGTCACCGCATCCTCCGTCTCGTATCTGGGCACTGTGTGATAATATGGTGACGATGTATGTAGTGGCGGAGATGCGGGATATGGTACATGAGTGTCTGGCCACTGGTCATCCTGTGATGACGCTGGTGAACATAATGGTCGTGAATGATATTTATGTCCCCGAAGGGGTTGATATTGTCGTCGTCCGTGATCTGGCATAGATGGTGGAGGCCTATCGCAGAGATCTGATAGTGTAATGTATTGAGTTCCCACCAGCGAGGCATCACGAAATGTCCCCTCGCTGATTGGCGAAAACCTGTGTAATGGCGGTGATGGTCGTTCTGCACTGGGGAAATTATTTACATTGTCGGTGAGCATGCGAGCGGTTCGTCCGTCATATGATGTTACTTCCATATCTAGGGAGAGCTGACTATCTGCTGAAGGAGACTGAAACTCGTGTGTGTTGAGAGTTGGCGTGGGTTCGCTTCTCATTCGACCCCCACATCAGTGTAGCTCACGGGGGTCCGCGTTGGCCCGCCATATCACTCCACTCCCCTGCACCACATGTAGTTCTCGAGGTTGCAGATCCTGTATCCATTCCCAATTTGGAAGTCTGGACAAGATGGTATAATTAAACAGTCACAAATAATTAACTATACAAACAATATCACTCGCTTGACGGTAATGAGCAAATAATACAGTACATAGAGCTATCCGGTGTTCTTTCTACATGGTTTCGCTGGAGGTACGAAACAGATCTTTAAATCCGCAGAGGTATCCCCGCAAGGGAGCACCGCAACGAGGCTACTTGGTAGTTTAATATAAACTAATACACCCCCAACACACACAAAATATTGTTGTTGCAAAAGGAAAGTGCCTCACGCAGGCCTCTGTTACAGGAAAATGCCTTCAACGACGAAGTGGAGGAAAAGAGCTGGCAAAAAGGGCCACTCTTTTGTTCAAACAGAAAATGCTAAGTGCCGAACAATCATAGTGAAGCCATAATTAAGATGATGCACACTGGTTTACGTGAAGACGGGACGAATGATTTCCGAAGAATTCACACGTCACCTTCTTATGTAGGTCCAAAGTTACTGCATTGGTAGTTGCCGCTTTTGTTTATGCTGGCCTTCTGCTACATTCTAACCTACCCTTTGCTTATTAGATACACGTACACGCTTTGGACGCAAGTGGCAGGGATTCCTACCTAACTGTAGACACATTCATCTAACAGGTGAAGATGCTCAGCTTCCCATAGTTTGCCCTGCATAGCATCTACCTCCGAAAGATAGCGTGCATACATATTACGGAGCAATAACTCCCGAATAAAATAACAATCAGGTCACCATTGTCCCACAACCACATATAACATCACTAGGACAAGTTTACAAATCACAGAAGCAATTTTAGAAAGGGCTATGCCATTTATGGTTGGGATAAAGCGACGAATATCCATAGCTAGTGTCCTTCCCGTGAGGGTGTGGTGGGTTCTAAGTCGTCATCCAGACACTACAACGAATTGGATGGAGATCAGCATCTCATCTGTCACAGCGTGTGTTAATGGAGCTAACATTTCACCTGTCCTTAGGGTTAAGTTTCCAGAATGCCCAGAGATACACTGCAGGCTGGTATCACAATATTATTAATTTCTTTTCGCAGTGCTTCCTTCATTGGCGGGGAAGCCTAACTAACTAGTATCCGAAGATGCAGGGGGAGATGCATGTAAATCGGTGCTTTAGTTATCATCACTCGGAAACCTCTGCTAGTTTCCCAGAGTCAGATCCTGCTAACCCCTCGATATGAAATCCAAACAATTATTAAGGCTTGCGGCTGGTGGATCGTGGAAAGAGACAATAACTCGATATTAATAAGGGGCCCTAAGGTAATTGTCCAATTTTACACAACCTAGCCGGTGCGTGGTGTTACATACCCACTACAGCTGGACAAGAGGCATACACTATGCGTCGCTTGTGGAGAAATTGTCCCTAACCACTTTAAACCTATCCTATTGCGTTAAAATAGCCAGGTTTAGTCCGTAACATGTCAAGCAATTAGAGCATGAACAGCGACCTCAGTGTAAAATTGATGCTAGGGGAAATATAGTGATTCGGATATAATGTTGCTGTATAGTATTTCCTAGTGCACTGCGTCCTAGAATTTTTATAAATAAACAAAACATATTAACTAAGATAGCTACTTCCCATATACACAACTAACTAATACAGTGCTAACGATACATCATAGGTCATAGGACCCTACAGGGTTGTTAGTTGAGAGCACCCACAGAAAATAAAGATAATATTCACAAGATAAAAAGAAAGTATGAAATTACTGTCGGTTAGACCAGGAAGGTACCTATTAGGCATCAGTACCATTTACGGAAATAATGAAATGCACAATTGTATAGGTACTTGAATACCTATTGGTCATTGGTAGCGTAAGACTTCATAAGTCACTGAAATTGAGGCGCTAACATTAAATAGCACGAGATGGCATGATCTTGATTGCACAGCAGATATCCGCAGGCAGATTTCCGCAGACAGACTGTTGATGTGGCACACTCTCAGGATGGTGACGAAGAATGGTTAATGAGATGTCCATTAGATAGTCATTTTAACTGATACATGATTTAAACAGTGTGTTGTAAAGTTTCTGTCCAGCGATGGTAGTTGGAAAGTTGTAAGTTGCCCATTAACAAAGAGGGTTATAGTTATGATTAATTATGCCGGTACAATAACTGGGTACATGGTGCGGGACACAGCGCATAGCTCTTGCGGCGCACCAAGCAAAGTCACACCAGACTGTGGTCTAAAAGTTAATTAACACACGTGACATGCCGCGCGGAAATTTTAATCAACTTTTCAGCATGGGCGGAAGATCCTGCGAGTTATCCACCAAGAATCACGATCAGCTCTACACCCCATAGAATCACAAGGCCCTTTCCACAGCAAAGCTCCCTTAGGAAAGTTCGGATGCGGGAGTTCTTACTTTAATTTATTTTTGCTCCCGGATGGCCGTCCAGGAGCATCAGAAATTCTTGTATCGCAGAAAGTCGAAGACTGCTCACTGGCGCAGGAGAACTCAATTCTGAGAGGCACCACAGTGATGATGGAACCACCGTCTGTTAGCAGCTGTCCTGCGTCTGGCACTGCGCTGGTCCAGCAGTCTTCCTGACGGGTTGGCTTCCACGTCGATGCTGCTCCTGACTCTCGGTTTTTTGTCCCTTTTATACTACTCGTGATGTTAGAGGCAGGCGCTTCAGCCAATCAGCGGGCGAGCAGTGGCCAATCAGCGTGCAGCTAGAAGTGGTGACGTGCTATCACGTGGGCACATTCCCCATTCAGTTAATGCATACACGCCATTACGACGTCAAAGCAATATATTTAAGATAATTTAGCTGGGAATTTTAACGATAACTCAGCCATTTCTGGTCCGATTTTAACAAAGTTAAAAGTTTCTGAGATCCTCGATTCATTCTGGTCCTGATCGGTGCCAAGAACGAGGGGAACAGTGCGATTTCACGAGTACCAACTTGGTACACTATAAGCACGTACTCTCTCCCAATCCTGACACGTGTAGTAGTAGTAGTGTCGGAATTAAAATGATACCACCTCCCTCAACTGGCCACCGTTTGGCGATCCATGGCCCCCACCGCCCTCTCAATCCCTGGGGCATAGGTTGTTGAGACATATGGTTGGTGTATACCTCTAGATGGAGCTCCCCCCAGGGTTGTTGAGACAGGTGGTTGGTGTATGCCTCTAGATGGAGGCCACCAGGGATTGAGAGGGCGGTGGGGGCCACCACGGATCGCCGAACGGCTGCCAGTTGAGGGAGGTAGTATCATTTTAATTCTGACACTACTACCACGACACACAATAGCGTCTGAACGCCCATTTAGAGACAAGGTATTGACGTGATGTCATACTTCTCCGGTGACAGGTAAAGAGTAATATTCCTCCTGGGGACTATGGCGGAGCGGCCGCGCCTCCCATAGGGTTTTCAGAATGCTGAACGCCAGCTGGTCTATCAGAAAATGGATCAATGACGAAACTAGATTATTATAGGGAGTGTGTGGATTGTCATGAAACCAAAAAAAACCTAAAAAAACTATAAAACTCCTGTGCCCCACCTCTTCGGGAGAACACCCGGCATTATCGCTGGCCCTCTCTGACTGGCCTCTCTCTCTCTCTCTCTCTCTCTCTATCTATCTATCTCTACTGGGGTTTTTAGCTGATTCCCCGTTGCTCCTATTTTTCGTACCATTTCGAACTTGGTACCATCTAGCTGAGGTTTTTAGAGAGATGTGAACCATGTTTTTTTTTATTTTATCAACTGCGCCAATGGGGAACCAATACTTAGATTACAAATAATGATACTTATTTGTTGTGCACTAATAGCAAACAGATCAATTGAACTGATAGCACACTGGTAACTCCAAATTTCAGTCTATAATATATGCATACTTACTGACGGTAATCTGTAGGCTTCTCCCCTCTGCCCTGTGAAACCGTGAATAATGCATCTGAGATAGTCAATTGGTTATATTATATGTTACTCTATCGCAGGTTCAGTTATTGCCATTAAACTTACAATACTGTTACAAAGATATAGACCTATATATATATATATATATATATATATATATATATATATATATATATATATATATATATATATATATATATATATATATATATATATATATATATATATATATATATTCCAGCCGATGTGTGTGTACTGCGTTATCTCGAAGTGGCGTCAAGATCTAGAGGGACTGATAAGCGCAACAATACAGCAACGTGAGAACACATAACTTATCAGCTATAATTACTAATGCATACACGGTCGAGGTAGTTAATGCGTTGGTTCAAATCCTCGTTTTGTGTTATTAGCAAACTTTTAAATCACAGGTTCAAATCTCGCTATGTGTTATTAACATCTGTGGATAACTCGGCCATTTCTGGTCCGATTTTAAAATGGTAAAAAGTTTTGAAATTTTGATCGGTACCAAGAACGACGAGAATCAAGTGATTTAAAGAAATCACCTGTACCAACTCGGTACAATATAAGCATACACTCTCTCACAATACTGACACGTGTTGCTCGGGAAGATCTGACGTGTGTGCATGCATGCTACGCATTCTTACGGACGTAGCCATTTAATGAACCCTCTCTCATAGGGCTTTATACACACATACTATCCTATCCAGGGCGCATGCTTGGAACGCACCCAGAGTGGACATCCCATACCCGGCCTAGCTGGGATTGCCTGCACCCATCCAGCCGATCGGCGCTACATGCTCACGTGATTCCATGTCTACAATTACTCTTTACCCGTTATCCAAGAAGCATGACATCACGTCAAGACCAACTCGCACAGTCACATAACACCTATGATTGCAGACCACAGACCCTCGACTGGGCCAAAGTCAAGAATAGTAGTTTAGCCCACCTGCTATGCATTAACACCCAATTAGACACAGCATCGATAATGGTATACCATGTGTGAACGAACAACCATACATTATGTGTAAACACTCAAAACACTTAACTACGTGTAAACGCTCATCTACACATAATATTACACACAATGGGCCTGAGCGCCTTGTGATCAACCCCACACACATTGACACGACGGACCCCCACAGGTACTGATCGCCAGCACCACACATAATACGGTCTGAACGCCCATTTAGAGACAGGCAGTAACAGGGATATACACCATGATTAATGTTGCACAGCTTCGCGCTATTGCAAAGAAAATCTGGCCTTAGAGGCTACTCTAAGGTCAAGAAAGCTGACATGCTCCAGATGATTGGACAGGCCCGTGCCGAGGAGGTGCAGAAGTGACTCTCCTGAGCAATGAAGACCGGAAGGTTTTCAGTGCTTACCAAAGATGATCCTTGGAATCCCCACAAGAAAGCGCAGCGGATACGTGAGCTTCGTCAGTTGGACGACGAGGTGACTGCTAGCTTGCGAGCCAAGACTGTAGTGAGGTAGATGGTGGACCATGCACTGGAGTGCTTACCTCCCCTATGCAGGATCAATAAGCGAGTGATGAGGGGGCCGAGATCTGAACCTTTAGCCCGGAGCATGAGGCGAGAAGGCGAATACATTCTCGACCAGCCTCTCGGCGAAAGGGATACAGAGGATAGAGGACACCGGTCGGTACGCTGGACATTCTTCAGAGGTCTAGAAGGAGAACTCACAGGCCAGATCATGCAAAAGATCCAGCAGACTGTCCAGAATGCCTTCTACCTCCGCTACACCCATACCTATCACATCCGTCACATCGAAGACGGTAGGGTGATGCTCTTCCACAAGAATGCTCCAGGGAGCCCGTGGCTGAACACGATAGGAGCAGCTCAGGACTGGGTGGCAGCAGGAGAGCAAGCCTGCCTCGACACAGACAATATCGATTGACCCAACATCAAGTGGGTTTTCGTTCGATCAATCAACGTTGAGGTCAGGGCTGTCATCGACCGCCAACTTCTGCAAGACTGGCTATGACAGAAGAAGAGTATGACTGCCCTCGACGCCTACAGGGACAACATGTGTCTCTGGAGATGGCTAGCAGTTCACCGAGGAGTGAGAGCTGATAGAAGTACAGCTCCTGCATGAGAGCTTGCCACACAGTTCTACGGCAAGACAGTGACAGTACCTAATGTCCGCAAGACCTCGCTGAATCAGCTGGACAAGGTAGAGTTCTTCGCCAAGAGCGGGATTCGTGTGTATGAACCAAACGGAGAGGGCACCTGGCACTTAATCAGGCAAGCGGCTCACAACCGTGACCATGAGTGTGGGACCACCATGCCTTCTATATCAAGAACATCTCCAAGCTGGCACATACACTAGTCTGCAGTTACTGTCACCAGAGGCTTACACAGGCATGCACTCTTCAACACCATGCTGATCACTGTACAGGCAGCAAAACAACAATCGTGTGTCCTGGCGAGAAAGTTGAGGCGCCACAGTCTGCGTATGAGAAAGCCTTCTATCCACCCCAAACATCCAGAAGCAGTGGCGTACACATACACCATGTAGTGTGGGCACGGTGGCGAGCGTTGGATCGAGGGTGCTCCCGTAGATGGTTATGATCCGACCACCAACACCGTTTACCAGTTCCATGGCTGTTACTGGCACAGGTGCCCACAACACCAGCGAGGTGAGGATGCCGAAGAAAGATACCACAAGACAGTCCTGAGAGAGGATTAGCTGAGAGCATCTGAATGCACGCTTGTGATACAGTGGGAGTGCTGTATAAAACGTTGTCCAAGTGTCTCTAAACGAGTTTGGACTGTTCCATACTACATAGTTTACGACTTCGAAGCACTCCTAGATGGTATCAAGACTCATCCTACGGCGACTCTCACGATCGAGAGTACTCACATACCTATCTCCGTGTCAGTTGGCTGCTCCTAAGATGGTGCCACGAGTGAGCCCACTCACTTCTGCAATCCTGACCCCAAAGAACTGATCAGAGAGTTCATGCTGGTGATCCAACGGCGAGCATATCTAATCCGGACAAGGGTTAGGGCACAGCACATACCGGCAGATCTGGACAAGCTCCCAAAGCAACATCAGCGACTGATCAATGAGTGGTGTGCCCAAGTGCCTGTACTGGGGTTCAACTATGGGCGGTATGACCTGAACCTCATCAAGAAGTACTTTGTCGATAAGTTGACTGACAGTATAGGTACAGTGAAAGTCACCAAGAAGGCTAGTCAGACCATGTTCCTCATACCACCTGAGCTACGGTTTCTTGACATGCTAAATTACCTTGGCCCAGGAGTCTCGTACGAGGTATGGGTCAAAGCTTATTGGTGTGCACAGCAGAAGAGCTGGTTCCCGTATGAATGGTTTGACACACATGAGAAGCTCAAGTATCCAGGGCTTCCTGCCTACTCAGCATGAACATCTAAGCTCAAGGGTGGGCTACCTCTTGACGTGATCAGCGTGGGAACAATGTAACCAGACATTCAGCGAGCACGGAATGCAGACATTCGCCAACTGGCTGCGATACTACAACAACCTGGACGTCAGTCCATTCATCGAAGCCCTAGAGCGGATGCGGGAGTTCTACCTAGAACGAGAAATAGACATCCTCAAAGACGCGGTGTCTCTCCCAGGTGTGTCACTGCAGTACCTCCTACATGGAATCGCTCAGCACATGCCGGATGTTAGCCTCTATTCACTGGGCAAGGAAGCCTACGAGATGCTGAAGGGTGCTGTTGTTCGAGGTCCCAGCATCGTGTTCACCAGATACCACGAGACCGGTGTGACTCGAATCCGCCAGAGTGAGCATGTCTGCCAATGTCTACTCGGCTATGATGCAAATGCTCTAAACCTGTCACGACGGCCAAAGAGATGAGGAGACAGTGCGCCATTGGTCCGGTGCTAGTGGTATAGCTAGATTTAAGGAGGCTCTACTAGCAGACAGCTGGTTTGGGTTTGCTGAGGTGGATATAGAGGTCCACAAGGCTCTGTGGGCAAAGTTCGAGGAAATGCCTCCCCTCTTCTATAACCGCGAGATCCCGGTAGAAGCAATCTCTTTTGAGATGCTGGCATATCTAGTGTGAAGAGAGAGGAAGCATCCCACCACCCAGAATCCGGTAGGTGCCATCTCTGGCAAGAGGCAGCTGCTGTGCGTCCCGACACTCAAGTGGTATATAACCCATGGCCTGGAGATCACTGCTGTATACCGCGCCATAGACTATGAGGCCAAGCGCCCATTCGAGTGGTTCGTGGAGAATGTTACAGAGGCCCCCCGCTCGGGAGATGTAGATAAGAGCAAAGCACTCTTGGCAGATCTCTTCAAACTCCTCGGCAACAGTGCCTACGGGAAGCTCATCGAGGTCCTAGAACGTCATAGCAACACCAGCTGCATGCAGGATGAATGCGTGGTAGACTAGGCCCTGCGTAGTGCAATGTTCGAAGATCTCGAGGAGATCGGTGAGTCATATGAGCTCCAGAATCGCAGGCCGAGAATCACAATTCGAAAGTCCTTCCAGGTGGGGATAGCCGTTTAAGAGCTCACGAAGCTGCGAATGCTGGAGTTCTCCTACGACTTCCTCGATCGCTACATAGCTCGTGACAGCTTTGAGTACCTGTAGATGGACACTGACTCCGTGTATATCGCTATAGCAGCTCCAACCTCGACGACGTCATTCGCCCTGAGATGCGAGCAGAGTACCAGGCTTATAAGCGGGACTGGCTAGCTTGGGACAAATGACCTGGACGGACTCCAGGACTGTTCAAGCTCGAGTTCGAAGGCTCTCGTGGTATCGCTCTCTGCTCCAAATGCTACTACATGGAGAGCGCAGCTGCACGTAAGTGCTCGGCTAAGGGAATGTCAAAGCGGCAGAATGAGGTCTCTTGGCAGAGGCTCTACAGCGCCCTACATGGTGGGGTGGACAGAGCTAAAAAAAACCAAGGCCTACGCATGCGCAACCAGGGTATGGTGACGTATGAGCAGCAAAAACTCAGACTCTCCGCTTACTATGATAAGCGTGATGTGGTGTCCATACCGAGCCCATCGAGTATCACCCTAGGTGGTGGTAGCTGTGTGTCTGCAGGGACTAGCTGAAGCTCTTCTATGACAAATTGTCGCCTAGGCACTCCGTGCTGGCGTACAAGGTAGTACAGTGTAGGCCGCCCGTCCGCCTCCACCTACCTGTCAAGCCTGTGAACATATATCGACCAGTTAGAATCTGTTGCACACCGTCGATCACCTTCCAGCTCACCAGGCTCATACAGGTACCGAACCAGCGCATCAGGTGGTAGGCACTCCTCTCCCTTGTTCGCTCCTCTAGAGCTGTGACTAGCAGAGTGTCTGATAGCCTCTACCGGCTTCTTCCTGATTAGCCTAGTAACCTCGGCATTGGATCTCTCCAACACAGCAGGCAGCCCTCTCACCCATACTCTAGTACGTTCACTCAGCGCTGCCATTTCCTGGGCGTGTTGGTGTGGGAACAGTCTCTCTGCCAATTCCACCATGCAACGATAGCATGGGCACGGTGATGCACTGCCTCACCTCGCCTAACTGCCACACCGTGTTTCCACATGAGGGCTGCAGTCTCACCTCTGACCTCCTTACCCTCATCCACCTGCAACAATTCCGGCAACTGGAGGGGATTTTCCGCAGCCTCGTAGACACCCTGGAATGCCTGGGCCACCTGGCCAGCTGACTTGTCTGTCAGTGGTACTGCCGCCTTGTACCTGCTGGCGACATCGACGATGGTGAGGGCATACATGTAGGTCTTACGACCAACCGATTCGTGTGGAAGCAATAGAACATCTGCCTGGTGAACTCTGTTCCGGACAGTTTCCTCGAAATGGGCATGCCTGATGTGCCATGGACGAGGTATGTATATCTGCCACACCGCCTGGTGGCTGAGCCACTGGCTAACTGTCTCCAATGTGAAGTTGTGGGGGCTCACTGTAATACCCACCAGGCTGATAGTAGAGTTCCTCAAGAAAGACGGTTGATAAACTCCCGGATTTCATCACTCACGTCCACTCCCATTCTGTCATGCACGGCCTGGGTGAACTCTAAACAGACGAACAGATGGCCATCATTCATTGGACCATGACTGAAGACCTCCTCAAACACCTCCATACACTGGCGTCTAATCTCTGCTGGATCCTCACTGAACAGTAGTTTATCGACCAAACCTCGGAAGTTAAGGGACTTGACCAGGTCGTACAGAGACACCATCCTTATATAGTATGGCTTAAACGTTCAGCGGCCCAGATGGCCGCGAGCACTATGGCAATGTACGGTAGCTAAGGGCCTGTGACTCCGAAGAACGTACCTACTCCTGAGGAGATGGCTGGTATGGCTTCAGAAATCTTCTCCACACCATGGAGAGCATTGATGGCTATCTTGCGGACCGTCTCACCAGCCTTCGTTGTGAACAGAGTTATCAGAGCCCCAACTCCTGCCAGCGGCCGGAGAGAACCTTTTACGTAAGTGCGATAGATTCCTTTCACTCTGTGTACTAGCTTGCGGGATTGAGGCTCTCCATCATCATACTCACCACCGACATCGTAGTCTGCATCATGATCCTCCTCATCATAGTCCTCCTCATAGTTTTCATCATCTATATCCTCGACTGGATCAGCCTCTGGTCCATACATCGCTCTGGGGATCCATCGCAGGGGTGGCTATATAGTAGCTGTAAACTGTAGTCTAGAGCATGGCATCCGCAATCTTGAATGCGGGCGTGCTTGCCTTAGCGAACTGAGGGCTTTGCTGACAAGAAGGCGGCAGAGGTCTAGCATGAGCGTCATAACCAGGCGATGGAGAAGCTGTCTAAGGAGAAGTTTGAGTACAGTAAAGCACTCGATCATATGCACCAAAGGGAGGCACGCCGGCGACAACTCTGAGCTCAGACAAACCAGAGCATCAAAGAGGCAGATGAGAGTCTCGATGAGTACTACGAGGCTGTAAAGATATCTGAACCAACGCTCGACTATGAAGCATCGACTGGTCAGAAGACGGCAGAGCTTATAGTAGTGGTGGCAGCTGAAGTGGTGATGACAGGAGTCGTGCTCTACGCACGCTCAAGCTGAATACCTGATGTGTTCAACACTCATACCTTAGCATAGCCAAAGTAAAGTACTGTCACACCTAATGAGCGTGTCCCAGCTATGAGTGTCCCGATGTTGAAGCTGAGCCAGTTGCCCTGATTAGGTGGGATGTCCCTGCCCCATAGGTGGTGACGGTCCTCGAGTGCCGACTCGAGGTCGTCGCTTCCACTGGTTAGGCGCAGAAGTGCATATGACTTAGTTTTCTGTCTGTAGAGTTGTCAATCATCCAGCTTGCGTACCTCAACAAGAACATTGGTCCCAGCAACCACAAGCTTGAAGTCATCTAGCTTATCCACCTGCTGGATGGCTCCTCCCTTCTGAACCAGGACCGCAACAGCGATACAGTCCGATGCACCACGATGCAATGTCAGCTCTACCCATTGGTTAGCTGTGGCTTGGACCTGCTGGTGTTCTCGCTCCACATGCATGATCCGCTGTTTGGAATCCTGGTCATTGTCGTCATGGCACACATGAAGTCTTGGAGCATTCATCGTCGCATCTGCGAGCTGCTCAGTGTACACCTGGAGGAACAGCCTCTCCTGCATGGCAGCCAGATTCACGTCAGTGTTCTCGCGGAGGGTTAAGTGTGGAACTGCCACGGGCTTCTCGACACCTGCCCATAGTTCGAATTATGTTAACCCCTCATTGCACCCGACAGCATAGTACCCCTTTCCCTTCGCATAGAAGGTTGGTCCACGAGCCAGCGGACCTGGGACTCAGTACTCATCGTTCACATAGGTGGTGTCCACGGTGCTGTTGCTCTGCACGATCTCCCACCTGTTCAGAACCTGCGGGAGCTCTACCGTCTGTTCTTTTGTGCTGTGAAGCTTGAACTCGAGTGTTATGGTCTTGATCTCAAGGATCTGTGCCGAGATTGCAAAGTCAATGTACTTCCCAGGAGCGGACAGCGGGTTCTTATCGTGTATACGGGGTCTAATGACCATCAGGCAGTCCTTCCGACGATCAGTGTGGTGCGATGTCGCGGGTTCAATGGCCCCATCTGGATGTTGCACATACTGCAGCATGTTTAAGGCCTGGCTATACAGAGGTTTGAAACGGCAGCCATGTTTGCTAAAGTTCGTCAGCAGATTGTCTATAGGCTGTAGAACAAGTCGGTATGACAGTCACAGCCACGGCGGGCACTGTCCCACTATGACAGGGTCCGAGAACTGCTTCGTGACATCAATATTATCCACGAGCGAGCCAAGGTCACACCTCCATCTGATGTGGAGATACTGGCCGCCATAGTGGAAGGAGCACCAGCTAGTAGTCCAAAAGAATACCTGACTGGGATACTCTACCGGAAGTTTGACAGCACCCAGGGCAGGGCACTCAAACTACCTGTGGCCCATACCAACAGTCCTGTTATTCTAGCTCTCCAAAGGGCGAGGGTCGAACCCAAAGATTTACTAATGGTCAGGAAGTGCCTGCCGTATTTAACCTCCATAGTCAGGAAGAGCGAGAGATGCTGGATAGCCTCCAATCTGGAGCAAATAACTAATTCAGGGAGGAGGTCAGTGCCGCTGTAGCAGAGAGCCACGACATCGGTCATGCAGAAGGTACTCAGGAGGGGGTCACTGTTGGCCCAAGGAGGCTGTTGAGCACATCTTCAACGAAAGAGGGCGCAGGAGATTGGCCAGTAATCTGCCAGCATTTACGAAATTCCCAGTTAACTACCAGGACTACCTCATCAAATCCCCTCGATGCAAGTCGCGCATGGCTAAAGTCGGTCTTCCGTGAGAAGTTCCAGATGAAGAGAGTCCCAGACAAGGCCTCTCGGTGGAAAGAGTTTGAGCGACAGTATAAGCCACAGGCTTCTGAGGAAACTGACGAAGTAGCTTCTGACGAAGTTCCTCAAGCTTCTGACGAAGGTCCTCAAGCATCTGACGAAGTAGCGGAGACCACAGACGAAGTTCCTCAGCCTTTTGATGAATGAAAAACAAGTTAAGGCAGCTGCGACAGGCTGCCAGTGATGACACGTAGAGCAAGCTAGTTTCCTGACTGGATTCAGCTTGTAGCTGTCCCTTTTCCAGAGATGACTTGAAGTGTGACAGCTCACCTGTCTCCTTGTAGCTGAAGATGAAGTGGTACAGATCAGCTGCCCTCTGTACACCTGCGATAAAGTCGCCTTTGGTCTCCTTGATGGTTAGGCTGTCGTATATGGTCTCGAGCAGGGCACGTCCACACTGGGAGCTGAAGTATAGCAACCAGGCATTGTGTCGGATGTCTGGTCAGATCTCGCGGGTGTACTTCTGAAAGAGGATGAAGACAGTTATCTTTGTGTGCCGGATGCGCCTGGTGATGTTGCTGAGGTAGGTGACTGTCTTCTGGTCCATTGCAGGGTCATCTATAACTAGAACAAGTGGTTCTGTCAGTCGGGCTGCCAGCAGCTTCTCCATCATTGCTTGCAGGTTTTGCATCTTGGTGATTGGGCCATTGTACCATTGATCATTACTGTCAACCACCTCAGCGGCGGAGTCAGACACCAGAAGGATGTATTGAGAGTGTAGATGTTCGGCCAGGAGAGCCTGCAAAAAGATGTTTTTCCCGTGTCCTGATGGGGAAATGATCAGCACCACCTGGCCAGCATCGTCGGCCTATTGTCGAATGGTACAGACAGGCATGCGAGGATGGTTAGCACTTGGTTGGCGGTAGCCTCGTCTATATCTGGGAGACTAAATGGCAGTACTTCATGCACCAGCTCTTTCGCCTGCAGAGCGGGGAATTCTGCACCTCCGGCGGATACGAAGGATGCGATGGAGCCATCAAGCATGAAACCCCAGCAGCAGCTGAGAAGATAGCGTAGAGGGCCTGTGTCAGCACCCACAGTGTCTAGTACATCCAGTATCTGTATGATACATGCACGGGAAGCCGTGACTATCCTGTGGTCGTAAACGGCAAACCAAAAACCCTGACTTCTTCACCTCTGGTGGCTGGAGGCTAGCGGTAGCACCTTTTTTGCCATCGACAGTGATATTGCTCAGGCCGAGGGTGCCTATCTTGAGATTCTCTTCATTAATGGCCGATAGTCCTACCGTATCAGTGTTCCCGATGAGATCTTGGGCTGGGATGGTACCTCGGATCTCATGCGGGTCTCCCTTCTCATCAACGTCTAGGAAGGAGATAGGGGCAACAGTGTCTTCTGAACCGAGGCGTGCCTCGTCCAAGTGAGCAAGATCACTTAGCTCTTTGCTTTCTAGGTCTGTGAGTGACAGAGTCATAGTGCTATATACAGACGGCTTAAACCTACTAGTCATACCCCCAGTGAAATAGTTGGGCATAGGAGGACCATGCAGTCAGCCAAGGGAATAAGTAGCAGTGCTCAGGGTACTGGCCCTCTCTGCAGGGGCACGCCTTGTGGGCGGTCCACCATTCCCACGCATTGGCAATCCTCAGTCCATGTGCTCGACTATGGGCTACACACCGCCCTCCAAAATGTCATGCCTCATATGCTGCAGAGGTCTCGTGATCCATCTCTCACTATTTAGAGGTTTTAAACGTAGGCAACGATGATCTCAGCCATAGCACTCGTTGCTAGCCCTAGAACCGCGGCCTCCATTAGTGTAACACGTTCATACATGATCTTGCTGGCAACAGTGTAGGAGGCACCACTGATAGCGATCTGTGGGATGGGGTGAGTTATTCGGAGACAGTGCCCAGACACCTCACTCACCACTGTAGCAAGGACAGCTGCCGTGGCGGCAGGAAGAACCTCATTTCCACCTCTCATCTTCACCACGGCCACATTCGCTGCCACGTTACTGGCGACATGGACTGCCAGAGGTTTTGCTTTGGTCAGTAACTTCTGTGTCTTGGTTCGCAGTAGGTTCTCCACCTTCTGAACATTCACCTGGCACTCGGGCAGCTGCTTCACGATCTGTACTGTTGACGTCATTGTTTAAGCAATGAGTATACAACGCGACTAAACTTCTGCGTCCCCTGTCGAGAGCGCTAATAAGATCTTCCCAGTCTGCATCTGCTAGGTGTCTGGGTTGGTACTCAGGAATATTCATCTCTCTATTGAGACATCTTAAACATGTCCAGGCTCATGCTATGCGAGAAGTACTATGATGTCTTCCGGAGGGAGTTGAATGACTACAAGAAAAAGACACCAGATGAGCTCGCTCAGCTCTCCAGTGCCGAGCTGACAGATGAGCTGACAGCTGTGAAGCTCTATCTAGGATTTGGCATGTGACAGATCTGCTTCCTCGAATACCTTATCATGGGCGAGAGTATCGTCGAGCATCTCCTGTGAGCTAAAGGTTTCTACAAGGATCGGGAGTATCTGTCAGATGTGTTCCAGCAGTTGCAGATCACCATGGCCTCACCAGACTCAGAGCTGAACAAGGCTCTGCAATACTACAAGCTGGCAAAAAGATGTGCTGCAGAACCCTCCAGCCCTTGGATGTGCATGTTGGCAGCGTGTATAGGGGTTGTAGGGCATGCCAAGCTGGTTCAGTATCTCACCGCCCTCCCCGCTGCTACTGTAGAGAGTCAGGATAGTCTTCCAGCTGATTTGCTAGCGGCGGAGTAGGCTAATCCCGAGCGCCATGATAGCTAGTCCTGACAACACTCGTAAAGCTGCCACGCGAAGCGGTGTCATGTCGACTGGCTGCAGTGTCGGGGTCGGAACGCCTGGAGCTGCTGTGTCGACTGGCTGCAGTGTCAGGGTCGGAACTACTGTATGGCCCGTACTACGCATAGGTGCGTTGATTTCAGTGTTGAAGCCGAAGTGGACACTGGGAGAACTACCCTCGACTATCTTGTTGTTATAGCCCCTGAGTTGGAGGTCCTCGATGTTCATGATCATGTTGCTCGGAATCAACCGTAGGTGTGGTGAAATAGCAACGTCAAGTTTGCGATGGGCCTTCTGCAGCCCCTGCTGGAACTTAGCAATAAGACTACTGGGGTCTGCCACGATGATCATATCCTCAACGAGACTGATGAACATGGCCTGGACCTCTGCTCCGCTGACATCATCCGTGGAATGCCGCAGCTGGGTCTGCGCGGTAAGGAGGCAGTCGCACAGTGCTTCCAGGGACTGGTTGATCTGAACGATCACTGCTGGTGTGAGGCCTGAGGTGGTGTGTGGGACAAAGTACTTCCACACATCTGAATAGTCCTGCCACAAGCCAGTGATGTGCATATTTTGCACCAGCGCTCCAGGGTCGGAGTCTGGATCGAACGAGAATGTCGCTGTCTTCCGATGGCCTACTCCTCGGGTTGTTCAATAGGGGAATCCTGAGTACTCATTTCTCGGGTCACCATACGTAACCCCTAGACTGCTGTTGTCACCACCATGCCACCGATAGTCTTGGTGAGCACTGAACTCTCTCTGTAGTCTGCTGGCCGGTGAGACGCTATGACTGTTGAGCTATGGGTCGAAGTCGTTTATATCAGGGAGGCTTGCACCCAGCTCATGGAGGATTCGTCGCACCGTGAAGTACACATGGAATCTGAGACAGCTGGCGATGAGCACAGCTTCAGGAGTACCAAAATAGGAGTGAAGCAGGGTGGAACTTACTCCACATCCTGCCGTGGCACACCACACGGCACAGTTCAGCTGCTGATTCCAGTATGAGAGGCTTGGAGCAGCCATCCAAGTGTGAGCTTGCTTCGCATCCTTGATGGTGATGGGCCGGTTTGTCAGCGGTCGTGGGTTGATGGAGAATCTGGTTTGGGACTGCCTTTCCACTGTGATGGAGAACGGTGTTAACTCTGGTATATCATTCAGTAGCCCTCTCAGGCCAGTCAAGGGTGTACCCAGAATGGGCAGTTGGCTCCGGTTGACTGTTGTGAGATTCAGTGGGAAGGCCATCTATACTGGTGTTCTTAAATCTACTGTACAGGCAGCACACTATTTGTAGTCGTCTGATGGTATCTATCTGCTGGAGTCGCCAGCCGTGGATGGTACCGCACTCGTCAACCATCAGGGAGGGTTATAGTTCTGATTTTGCCATAGTATACCTGGAGATTAGACCTGCATCACCTGCATAATCTGCTCATGAGTCATATAACTGTTCATTTTGGAGGGCCTGGCAAACCGTACCAGCTTGCTGGTGTCGAGACAGACGTTTCTTAGACAGTGGGCATCCAGCTGAGACATGACATCTATAACGTCACCTTATGACCACGATAGTAAGTCCGCCGCTGGATGGCTTTCTTGGTCTTACACTTCTGCGCCATCTCCTCTTCCATGCGAAGACACATGGCTCATCGTCGTAGACATCTGGCTCATCGTCGTATGTGAAGACATCTGGCTCATCGTCGTCTGTCAAAACTCCTGGGTCCGGCTTAGTCTCCTCAAGGAGGGCCTGCCAGTGTTGGGAACCTTCACTGTTCCTTCGCCTCCTTGCAATGCTGGCAGCCTGTTGATACCAGCTCTCCCGCTGTTGTCGCTCTCCTTCTTGTTGAGATATCGATTGCTGTGCGAGCATCTGTGCGGCCTTTGGGCAACCCTCTATCGGGTTCATCTTCTCGGCAAAGGTCAGATATTCCTGATGTGATATCATGTTGTTGTCAGGTCAATGAGTAATAAGAGTGTAAACTCTAAATGGGCGTCCGATATCCCATCCATGCTGGCATATATGTTAATGGAGGGGCTGTCAAACAGGTGATTTACAGGTGTGAACAGGCTAGGACTGATAGCTTTTCATAGGTTGCTGTTGGGACCTAACGTCCCGGCCGACTTCTACCAGTGAGCTGCTGTGTGCACTGCCCAGAGGTTGATGTAGCACATCGGCGTGTATGTATGTTGTGCCCTGCTGGGGCACCTCGAAGAGGACCCATTCTACACAGTACTGTACCACTCGTCTCCCCTCTAGAGAGGGTGAGATTACGTTCTCACCACCGGAGAGCAGCAGTCGGACAATTGGCATGGTTATATCTCCTGTTAAACCCCATCTATAGCGAATTATGGGACCCATGTTTGCTCACTCGACTGGTAGAAGAGAGCGATGGCAAGTCATTCGCCCTACAGTATGAAGCAAACTCAAAGGCATTCTCCCTCCACCCCATTGGTGGTGATGGGGTGGAGCTGCTCACAGACCTCAAGGATGTGTCGAAGGAGCACCTGGGTCACAACATTGATGGCCACAAGTTCGTGTTTTGGTACGATTTCCCGAAGAGGAAGTACATCCTCGAGCCATTGATTGAGCTCTCGGATACAGAGGTGGCAGACATCAACACCCTAAATAACGACATCAGCTTTCATCTGGTCAAACCCTATTCGAGCGGTGCCACGACAATGACCCATGATGGTCTGCTATTGACCCTAGAAAAAAACCTGCGGTTCATATTTGAGAAGAATTAAGTGTGGTACCGCGTTGGACCTGGGGGTGACTGGCAAACATGGTTGCTACTATATCCCGCAGTCATTGCCATAGAGGTTACTTCCCTCGACTCATATAGTCCTAGAGCTACGTTTCTTAGCCGGTGGCAGAGTGAAGCAGCTAGCCCCTGCCCCTGAGGGGATGAAGATCACTATCGATATGGATGGAACAGGGCTCGATCTGGCACAGATATTTCTCGAGGGGTTCACTCTGTTCAGCTTAACTCTTCATATATAGCCATGATTCTCATCATACTGCTCGTGCTGGCGTCTACAGCAGTGGCACAGGGTGCAGAGACTGCCATGATATTGGCTGCCAAGTGGGCCCACTTCCGGGATGACCCCCAGTACAATCCTTGGGTCGACCCCTTGCGGAGAAACATTTACGACCGCTTTCACCCACGTGAAGAGATCGAGTCTGTCTGCCACTTCTATGGGGTGGAGAGGGTAGGACGTGGTTGTCTGGTGGAGACACCTGCTCAGCACCAGATTCTCTGCGTAACATGTGACCATGCCAGAGTCTGCCATGGTGCAAATGCTAATCACTTTAGCATCCTACCAGGTGAGCGTTGTCAAGGTAGATGGAAGACACTATGGGTGCTCCCATCATGCCAATGCGACTCTGGCAGAGACTACGTGTTTGTCTGAGCCTACGCAGAATAGAGAGAGGCCGGCCCTTCTGGTGTGGTTGATCACAAGGCGATCAGTGGTGTATATCACTGTGGAGGCTTGTCTCTAAATGGGCGTTCAGACCCTATTATGTGTGGTGGTAGTCGTGTCGGAATATGATACTACCTCTCTCATCTTGCAGCCGTTCGGTGATCCGCGGTGGCCCCCACCGCCATCTCAATCCATGGGGGCCTCCATCTCGAGGCATACACCAACCGCCTGTCTCAACAACCCTGGGGGCCTCAATCTAGAGGCATACACCAACAACATGTCTCAACAACTTATACCCCAGGGATTGAGAGGGCGGTGGTAGCCACGGATCGCCGAATGGCGGCCAGTTGAGGGAGGTAGTATCATTTTAATTCCGATACTACTACTCGCTCCTAGACTCAGATTTCGGTTATACAATCGTGCCACATTTTGTATTCAATCAAACTTGTTCAGGTGACAACCTGGCATTTGCGCCATAAGATCCTGGTTCTTTAAGACAGGTGGTCATATGATCATATGTTTTAAAGACCACGATCTTGTTGCCCTTAAAGGCATACCCTATGGCTAGTGACCTGAAATAAGAGACCGCATCCCTTTAATGACCGCTTCTTGTTGCTCATTATAGTGGTCGCTTAACAATACTTTGACTGAAATACGGATTTAGCGGAAATAGTATATAGCTATATCTGGTCTTTCAACAAGTCACGTTGGCCTTTGCACGGAGTATTTACGATAAATTATATATATCAAATATTCCGCGAAGTCCAAAGTAAATATATACGTCGGCTATCGTAAAGTTAGTTCCACAATATTTAACATAATATGCTACGAGCCAAAAAGAAGTTATCGTTTCTGGTGTGCAAGATATAAATTGTTAATCAAATTGTTTCAATATTACCGAGATTTCAACATTTAGAAATAAGCTATGCATTATCGTTTCTAATGAGTTATCGTGTAATAGTTAGTTATTTACCTTTAATCCTGTTTACACGGATATACAATACAGATACAAAACAAAGCGTACTTTTGACAGTTCTAATCTAAGTTTGATTTTAAGCCACTGCTGCCTATCAGCCAATTAAATTAAGTCCAGTATCTTCAACAGAGCGTTTCTTTGTATATCAGAGACACGAGCATTATCTGACTAAGCGGCCACCTGCTTGAAAACATCAAATTGTATGTGAACTGACTTAATGCGGCCACTATCGCTCCAGCTCACTATACACATATAGTGCATATGGTTGTCATTATATATAAGCCTACCTGAGTTGCCTGACAGTAATAATTAACAACATATTTACTAAGCTGCTTTACAAGGATGTCTCGAGAATTGAGTGCCCATAATGCGTCAGTGTTAGCCGAGCTTGAGGAAGGTGATATGGTGGAATTTCCACATGGAGTGTACTCACACTGGGGTGTTTATGTCGGGCACGGTCGCGTGATACACCTTACACTTGACAACGATGGAATAAATGGCAGCAGCAGTGACCCGAATAAGATGTTTGCTGTTTGCGGGATAACATCAAGCAAGGGCTGTGTCAAAGAAGAGGAGTTTCGTAATGTAGCTGCTGGAACGAAAGCTAAGAAAAACAATGACAAGGACTCAAGATGCTCTCCGCTTTCAGCACGTGAAATAATTCGCAGAGCGCGTGAAAAGTTGGGGAGACTTGGTTACAACGTGTTGTGGAAGAACTGTGAACATTTCGCAGCTTTTTGTCGTTATGGTGTCGAATGGAGCCAACAAGCGGACAACGTTTTAACGGGGGTAGCCGTAGCAGGCGTTGCAGTAGCCGCATTGTCTTTAGGCATGGCATTAATGAAAAAAGGTGACGACGATAAACAATAATAGGTGAATCATTGATATGACACATGCGTATTCCGTGGATACGGTGGATAGACACGGAGTTGTCAAAAGAACCTTTGAGCCCAAATGTAAAGGAGAGAACTTTTATTTAAATATGTCATTATTTTGTTTTATGTTTCTTATCGAAGTATTTCAGTGATAATTAAAATTAAATATTAATTAATTTCTCATATGACTTTAGCAGAAACTGGATTCTAAATGGACAGATCTGATCTGTCACTCAAGTATCTGATGTCATAATCAACCTCGTCACTTGGAGTCTGCGTTCGCAATCATAGCGCTAATGAATGACGTATCTAGTTCTGTCCTGAACATTGGAAGGTTTGCCGTGTGTAGGAATTGTATGTCTTTACTATTTAATACACCTTCTGTTGAATAGCTTGAAAATAGTATGACTGGGGGCTCTTGATGCCATAAGCAACACCAGCACTCAGTCAAATTAGTTTCAAAATATTCAATGGCTTGCCTTGAATTTGGGAGTCTGGGACTTCAGTGTTCAAGTATATAAATCGATCCCAACAAGAGCAAAGCGTGGGCGGAGCTTAGATGGAAATAGGCAGGACATAGCTAGAATTCACCTTTCCAGAGTATACATCTATCATATGACGTCATATGACGCCATAATCAGCTAAGTGGCGTGTAGGATGCAACAACACCCAGCCACATTACTTTCAAAATATCCAATAGCTTACCTGTATAGTTTTCTGGAAATGGATAGTCTGGGACTTCAGAGATCGATGGATCCCAACACGAGCGAGGTATGGGTGGAGCTTAGCTAGAGATGGGCGGGGCATAGCTAATATCGAAAGGCCCATTGGAACCCTGTATTGACCCGTAATCTAACAGTGTTTGTTGGAATTTCATTTGGTGTTTGTGTATTTTGTAACGCGCCGCTAGATGCATAATGTGTTAACACTGCTGACTCTGATGGTAAAATTAAAGATTTTCAAATTAAATTAAAAGATGAACTGGTGTTCATTTTCCCACAAATGTGGTGGAAGATGTTTCTGTCGCGATTGACACAGTAACAATAGAATTTTTGACATCGGAGTGTTAAGGGTTAATGGTTGAAATCACGTGGCATGCTATACAGCTGGAGTTTACATATATTTCGTGACACTTGTCTATTAAATACAATTACCTTTGGGGCCAAAGATGGTATAAATGAGTGGTCGCATGACCGCCTTCATTACTGAACCTCCATTATCGGGCTGTAATATAGAGTATTTAAGGGACCTCCTGTTGTTAGTAATCTGAGTGGCCGACTATGTTGGTCAAATGAAGCAAATGTCGGAATCCGGTCTGCCACACAAGTATATGACGCTATGATGAATTACGTCACATAGAGGCCGATGCCAAAGACAATATGACGTTTTATATAGCTCAAAAAGTCCGTCAAGTGTACGAATTGTATTTCTTTGATGAATTTGCAATTTAATCAATATTCTATTGAATATTTTGAAACTAATTTGAGTGTGAGCTGTTACTGCCGTTAGAAGTGATCAGTCAAATTAGTTTCAAAATATTCAACAGATACATATATATTTACTTTGACACTGGGATTCTTGGAATTCAGGCATTCAGGCATCAAAGTATATAGTCGATCTAGCCATGCGGAAAACGTGCGCGGAGCTTAGCTAGAAATGGGAGGGGCTTAGCTAGAAATGGACGGGGGTTGGCTGAAGTTTATTCAATAGAACCTGATTGGTAGATTTCTCTCGCAGCTATCTTGGATGACGTAGGTTTTACTGAGTAGTGAGTACCCCTGAATCCTTAATGCGATTCGGGGCGAATTATGAATATTGCGATTAGATTATCGTCCATTACAGTTTGCTCGAGGAAATTGATACGTGATAAAAAATATTGCCGCCATTGACCAATCAAAAGTGAGCTTTCGTTAATCGATGGACTCTGACAGAGATTATGCTGTTATATAGGTTTCATGGATTGGTGAATATAAAGTTGATATTTTCAATATGAATGGCAATGGATCAATTCATCTTTAGCTATGCCACGCCCATCTCGAGCTAAGCTCCGCCCATGTCTTGGACGTGGTAGGATCGATTCATATACTTTAAACCCCGACTTCCCAGAATCCCATTTTCAATGTAACTATACAGGTGAGCTTTTGAATATTTCGAAGCAGATTTGATGGGGCACTGTTGCTGCCTGTGGTAGGTTCCAAGATTAGCTTTTAAATGTTCAACAGCATGTTTATTAAATAGAAATGACATTCAATTCGTACACCGGCTGGACTATTCAGTGTTCCCGACGGACCTTGATACGCCATTCGCTAGACAATTTCATTATGACGTCAGGTTACGAGTGACGTAATTAATTCTGTTGTCATTTCCGATCGACAGATCGGATTCATCGATTATGGTTTCATTAATCAATTCTTGTATTTTGTAGACAAATCTCTTCATCCACGACATAAATGTCCTTGTCTTAAGCATTTGTAACCCTGTTCATGCTTCGTACAGGAATGTTAGTATTTCCAGGCAAATGTTCATATTTTCCATATTCCTGGTTTAAATATTTATTTTGCAGGTGAGCGATACTCAGTTGCGTCCACAGTATTGGTAGGATATGCAATTTGCACCCACGTCAATCCATGGGGGAACCAATTCCCTCACGCCACCCACCAGCGCATCGTTCTTGCAAGCAAAGGCATCCCTCTCCCACCAACGCCACCGTCCAACACGCACGCACGCACGCACGCACGCACGCAAAACGGCTCCTCAGAGTCTATTTTTTACAATTTTCTGGATCCCCTACTTTTCCTGCGCAGCAACTCCTAATATAAACGTTTCCCAATTGTACCCCAAATACTCTCTCCAGGCCTGTAGTATTAAAAAAACCTAACCCGCCCCATCTCACTTCAAAATGGTGAGGGATTTGGAGAGGGTGGGTAGCGTGTGTGGAGGGAAATGCATCCATAGCTTAGATTGGGATAGACCCCCTCGTGATACATGTCCCTAAGTCCTTTGGCTTACATAGTAGATTTGTGATTCAGGGCTACTAATTTGATTGAATGTTTTATCCGGAAAATATTTCTGGAACAACTCGTGGACATGTATATCAGCTACAACTTTCACGTTTTCTTTTTTATTCACCAGGATATTTCAAAACAGCGCATGAGGGTAATTTTTGTTTTATAGCCTGGCGCTAGAGTCTATAGTATACCTGCAGTGATTTTTGCGGCATATAAATAGTTTGGAGGTCTCATCGACCCCACGCCTAGAAATCTAGGGGTCCAAACATGAAATATGGAGGTCCCAAACTGATATTTTGGATTCCCATACAGTTTTTCTCATCCATTAGAGAGTACCATGGGTGCACAGCTAAGAATTATAGGGGTCCCATGATGCATTTTGTGGCTATGTTTGTGCAAGAACCTATACAACTTATTTATAATCAGGCACAATTTTTAGGAGTCACCTGGGACCAACTACCACTACTTTTGGGGATACCCAGTTACATTTTGGTGGTTTATACTCTCAATAGGACCCTTATGAGAAAGCTGGTATACATATACATATAAACACCATCATTCTTATTAACATCATCATTATTTGCATTCATTATCACCGTTTTCATCAATTACAAAGTTAAACTAACAATTACCATTACAGCATTGAAATTAGCAATGATATCAACCATAAGTTTACTTTAGCACCCGCTCACCCTTGATCTCATTGCCACCAATCACGTGTACGAGGAGGCATTTTGTAGCTTGCGGGGATACACGCTGGTCCGCCATGACGTGCCCGTCCATCATACTGAAAACATATGACAAACTGGAGGGCTGGTTAGCTGCTGATCTCGGGTTTGCGGATCCCGTATCGTGTCCCTCCGGAAAGTACAAAGGCCGACCCCTAAGGCCGGTGGAACACATACGTTCCAGTGTGGCCGTGGAACCATTGTCACTGAGATTGAACCACACCGTGTCGTCCCGACTGTTGGTCTCACCGGTTTGACGATTCATATTAATTAAAAACTATGGACAAGATTGTAATAATGATTAAACAGTCATAAAATCTATACCACTATACAAACAATTCTATACGTTTGACAGTGAATGAGCACAATACTACACATCGTAGAACTGGGCCGGTGTTCTTTCCACGTGGTTTCGACGGAGGTACCACACAGTTCCTTGAATCCGCAGAGGTATCACCGCAAGAGCGAGTTTCCGCAACGAAGTCACTAGGTAGTTGAATATAAACTAGTATACCTCTAACACACACACACGCAAAGAAAATATTGTTGTTGTGAGAGGAAAGTGCCTCGCGCAGTCCTCTGTCACAGGAAAATGCTTTCAATGCCAAGGAGGAGGAAATGAGCTGGCAAAAAGGGCCACTCTTTTGTTCAACAGAAACTGCTAAGTGGTGAAAATCCTAGTGAAGCTACTGTTAAGGTGTTGCACGCTGGTTTACGCGAAGACGTGATGAACGATTTTCGAAGAATTCCCAGGTCACCGTCTTATGTAGTTCCAAAGTGGCTGCATTGGTAGTTGCCACTTTATTTATGCGGGCCTTCTGCTATATCCTAACGTACCATTTAGGTGTTAGTAACGAAAACAAGTTTTGGCCGCAAGTGGCAAGGATTACTTACTACTTAACTTTTAGATACGGTTATCTGTTGGGCATAGATGCTCAGCTTCCCGTAGGTCACCCCGCAAAACATCTCCCTCCAAGGACAGCGTGCATACATGTCACGGAACAAAGCCCTGAATCAAATAACGATCTGGCTACCAGGTTATGCAACCACATATAACATCACTAGACGAGTTTCACAGTCCACACAAGCAATTTTAAATACTGACAAGTCATTATGGTGGAGATTGAGAGACGGATATACACCACACCCGCCTTCCCGTGAGGGCGTGATGAGCTCCAATGCTTCAACCGGACACTGCATTGAATTGGATGGAGATCCGCATCTCGTCCATCACCGCGTGCTACGGAGCTAACATTTGGCCTGTTGTTAGGGTTATTTTCCATAATGCCCAGAGATGCACTGCAGACTGGTATCACAACATATAAATTAATATTATTATTATTATTTCGCAGTGCTTCCTACTTGGGGGGGGGGGGGCATCTACCTAAGAAGTATCCGAAGACACAGGGGTGTGTGTATGTAAATCGGCACTTTAACCAGCACCACTCAGAAACCTCCGATCGTTTCCCATGGTCGGATCCGGTCAACGTGTCAATTGGAAATCCAGATAATTAATAAGCCCTAAGGCTGGTGGATGCACGGAAAGAGACAATAACTTAATATATATATATATATATATATATATATATATATATATATATATATATATATATATATATATATATATATATATATATATATATATATATATATATATATGAGGCCCTATAGGTCACTTGGCCAATTTTACACAACCTTGCCATTGTGTGGGGCTACATTACTACAACAACCGGAAAAGAGGCGTACACTATGCGTCTCTAATGAAGAAATTGTGTCTAACCACTAAACCTATCCTATCAAGCTGAATAGCCAGGTGTAGTCGGTAGCATGTCAGCCTCAAACAATTAGAGCGAAATCAGCGACATCAGTGTAAAATTGATGCTGGCGGGAATAGTGATGTGGCTATTATCTTGCTGTGTAGTATTTCCTAGTGTACTGCGGTCTAGAGTATTTATAAATAAACAAAACATATGAACTTGATGGCTACTTGCCATATGCACAACTAACCAATACACAAATTAACGGATACGAAGATAATGAATATGATGATTATAAAGTATCACAGGTCACTAGACCTTACGGTGCGGCTCGTTGAGAGCACCACAGTAAACAAGGATAATATTCACAGTATGGAAATGAAATTATAAGAATGCGGTCCTAGGACCAGTATAGTACCTATTAGTCATCAGTAACTTTATACTGAAGACAGATGCACTTTGCGGATTTTGCAAGCTTGAGAGTTAATGGTGATCACAATCTAAGCATCTGCTCAATCAGTGCTCATTTGCAGACCAACAGAAAACAATTTCTGGGAAATTTACCATTTGAATGACCGGCTGGGTTACGGAGTCAGTCATCCCAGTGGCAAAATTTGTCTAAAATAGTCCTCTAGCGGCTTGCAAATTGACACTCCACAAGACCACTGCAGATGTGGCATTCGCCAGCTTGACCAGTATACGGTTATGTTGACACATGAGGGGATAGTGTGGCTGTACGATGTGCTCTCCGTTTCCTTTTTGATAGTGCTAGGAATTGCCATACCTTGTTCAACATGGGTTTATTGCTTATTTGAAATAAGCTTTTAATTTTTTCATTATTATTATGACGACGGCGGCGGCAGCTTCGGCGGCAGCGCGACGACGACGGCGGGGCGGCGACGACGACGATGATGCGTGAAACTGTTCTGCGGCTGAAGAAGTGAACGCATCTTTCAACTAGAATCAGTTATTCGTTAACATCTTACACCCCCCATCCATTAGGTTCTCTGTCACCGTTAGTAGACCTAGATTATGTTCTTTGAGTTCTGATCGCGAAACACTTAGTAATTTGATGCTGTTGTGTTATTTGCGTGACTGGTACATCATCGTCGTCATCGTCATCATCATCTTCACCATCATCACCATCGTCATCATAATAATAATAATAATAATAATAATAATAATAATAATAATAATAAAAATGATGATGATGATGATGATGATGGTGATGATGATGATGATGATGCTACTTCTGCTGCTGCTGATGATGATGATGCTGCTGCTGATGATGATGATGATGATGATGATGATGATAACAATAAATCGGCTGTGGACGTTTACTTAAATTGACCCTATATATGCATATACATGTACATGTACATATCGTAATCGCGCTAGTGTATTTCGGGAATATCCTAATTTCTGCTATGGGGCTATAAGATTCTACTCTATATCTGCCAAGATGTTCGTAATTTGCTCAGTTCCCATCTGTAAAAATTGCTTATATTGATTAAGATCCTATACTTTCAATCAGAAAAGTGTGTACCTCAATGTAACGAAACGAAATAAATCTTAGAGGGAATCTGAGACGGCCGTTCCATACCCAGCTTGGTGATTTCAATACGTATACATTAACATAATTTTTTTCAGTTGTAAAACTGCATTAGTAACTAGTTCAAATTGACAATTACATTTTGTAACGAATTTGTAAGGAATTTTGTTGCTGATTTAGACAGCAATAGCTGTCAGTCAAATTAGTTTCAAAATATTAAACAACATATTCCTACATGGATAATCTCTCATTTTGGTCTGTAACTTTTAAAGTGTTAAGGATCAGTTCCGCACATATGGGTGTGTGAGGGAAGATTTCTTCAGCTGTGAAATTGTATGGGAAATATTTTGTGGAAACACGTATCTCGACAGATTATTTACTAAAAGGAATTATCACTCTGACTGCAAGAAATAGCTTCTCCGAACGTCCGATATACAAACCTTTCCTAAAGATACTTATTCCCCATAAGTTTTACACTGGGGACACTTTCCACTGCTTGATCCTCTCGAAACAGCCCCAGAGTCGAAGCTAGGCCCCTTTAACCTCACGCACCCTTGACAAATTTCGTGTACGCCCTTGTACCGATACAGAAAATAACAACCGGTTATATTTTTCACAAGATTATTAATGGCAGCTCATTCTATGCATATCCCTGTCCGATTAATAAATTGAAGACGAATAAAGTGTGTGCGTGCGCATGTATGTGTGCGTGCGTGTTTTCGTGCGTGCATGCATGAGTGAATGACTGAAAGAATGAATGCAAGAACGAACGAACGAATGAGTTTTATTTTGGGACCATTGCCCAATCAGATCTCAGGGATTGACCGCCGGTAGGCTGTTCTGCGCTGGCACGCACATGAACAGTGCGACATATAAATCAAAGTCGTGCTTCATTTGAGAAACGCACTAGTGCGACCAGAACGCTTAAAATCACGACTGAGTCGCGCCGTGTTAGAAAATTTGATATATGTGTCGAACCTTTGTCGCGCTAGTTAGGACTTTGTCATTTTCAGGTAAATTTATCTCGCACGGCACATGAGAAGTTCGACTTATAAATCAGGCCTAAGAAATCCACTAACCAGTAATTAATAAGGTAGGTCCTATTCCAGTGATCCTGACTCAGGCGGTTTTGGCACATAACATACACCCCTGCATCTAACCGGTTTGACATACATGCGTTTGGTGTATTGTATTTATTTTACACACAGATCGCTATGCAGTGATAGATGGGGAGGTTGCATTGTCTCCCCATTTTGACAGAGTGCATACATGTTAACATTAATAGTACTAGTCAGTATACATTATTGTTATCATAATTTATTAATTTATATATAATCACCATCTCCATCATTCTTATTATCATTATTGTATGGTGTTGTTGTTATCGTTGTTGTAGTTATTATCATCATAGTTGCTGAGTGTTTATTGTCGTCGGCGTCGTCGTCGTTGTTGCTTCTGTTGCTGTTGTTGCTGATGTTCTTGTAACAGTCAGTAGTCAGTATACATCATTGTTCACATAATTATATATATATATATATATATATATATATATATATATATATATATATATATATATATATATATATATATATATATATATATATATATATATATATATATATATATATATATATATATATATATATATATATATATATATATATATATATATATATATATATATATATATATATATATATATATATATATATATATATATATATATATATATATATATATATATATATATATATATATATATATATATATATATATATACAGAATTTGTATTTAACTTATTTTCATAGAATCTCTGTAGCTGCCAGTTTCGAATTTTTCAAAGATAATAGTGTATGCCTGTATGGTCACCCCAGTTCCTTGTGTTAAAACGTGAGACGAATCGGACCATCCGTTTCTGAGATATTCATAGATCCAGAATTTGATCCAATCCGGATCCTGGTTCTTTTATCGGGGTCACGGCCAACGTCTGGAAATCCTCTTGCACTGCAAGTTCCTTCATTGCGTCAATATGTGTGCCAAATCGGGTCGGCAGGCAGGCAGGCAGGCAGGCAGGCAGGCAGGCAGGCAGACTGCAATACCATATTCACCTTAGGTGGTCCTAAAGAGAACTTGAACCTAACTTACTTAATTATTTTGAAATTAATTTCACTGAAATCGTTGTTGCGCCTGAGGCAGCAACCACTTCCATGCAGATTAATATGAAAATGGTCAACAATTTAATCGTATGGCTGTCTGAAGTCATAATAGATGGATATGTGTGCGCAACACAGCGCAATTAATGAATCCGCTTTTATCAATGCCCCGCCCATTTCTAGCTAAGCTACACACATCGATTTAAATGGGGTCGTTAAGTGATGACGTATTTCCGGTTTCATCTAGAAACAGTGTTTTTGTTCAACAACAAATGATGACGTCATAAATACGCGCTTATAATGTAACAAAGCAAAATAAGCCCTTCCCGCGAAAAACTCGAAGTGACGTCATACTTAATAAGCCCATAGGCCTACTTTGAACCCCGACTTCCCAGAACCATATTTTCAAATCTCAACGTAACTATTCAGGTAAGCTGTTGTATATATTGAACATATTTTCGTTGGGCGCTGTTGCTGCCTATGGCATATATACATAAATACGTTGGTGAACTTTGCATGTTTACTATAGAACCGTCGGAAATTTGATAGACCTCCTCTGTCAATCATAATTCATATAAACACCCTCCAACATAGCGCATCCGCATACACCGTTACATAACCAGACACGCAATGCCAATAGACTCCCCCCCCCCACCCCCGTTGGTACAGAAGGGGGGGGGGGGGGCGGGGAGGGGAGTGGGTGGGCGAGGGGACGATGTAAAGTAGGTCACACTGAAGTCACGCGATCTCATAACATTAGACATTCAATTCCCCAGGTAAAAAAATTACGAACCACATAACTAAGAATTTTTAAATGTTGGTTTACATTATCTTGGCTTGACATTTAGGCATACGCTCGTTAACCCTTCTTGAGCCAGTAGCGCCTCAAAGCGCTTAAAATCTTCCTCATATCAATACACCCTTTAATGGTCCTAATTTTAAATAAAAATATACTTTTTGCAGCCCAAAAGAAGACAATTTTTTTGGAAAATTTAAGACTGAAATTGCTTTCTGCTTTCTGTTGTCCTACAAATGGTTATTTCCACCAAGACTGTAGCAGATGCCATTTTTGGCATGGCTGATCACCAAATAGATATTGGTAAGAAATATCACAGGCCTTTGAATCTTTGTCCATACATCCCTCTACCACATATTCCCCATACTATATATAATCATCTATGACAGCAAGAGCTTTTAACTGTAAGATTGTCAAATTACAGACCAGAATTCCTTCCACGAGATTTACTGCTGAACTACACGTCGCCATTAACCCTTTTACTGACAAATTACAATTGTTTATTAACGCATTTACTGCTGAATTATCAGTCTCCAAATGGTACCACTTTTACAGCTGAGTTGCACTGTCCATTAACCCTCTTACTGTTGTATTACAAGTCTCCATTGACACATTTACTGCTGAATTAAAAGTATATTAACCCATTTAGTACCGAATAACAGCTCTCCATTAACCCTTTTACTACTGAATTACAAGTCTCTCTTCAGCCTTTTACTGTTGAAAAGGTCATTTCAGTGCAAAAAGGTCATTTGAGATTAGAAATATCAAATAAGTACAGAAAAGTTCATTCGATTACAAAAAAGGTCATTTGAGTGCAAAAAGGTAATCTGAGTACGAATATGTCATTTGAGTGCAGAAAAGGTCATTTGAGTGCAGATACGTCAAATGAGTGCATACATGATTATTTAAGTGCGAAAAGGTCATGTGAGTGCAGAAAGGTCAATTGAGTGCCCAAAAGGAGTATTTGAGTGCAGAAATGTTAAATGAGTACAGAAAAGGTCATTTGAGTGCAAGACGTCATTGAATTCCAAGGGGCATTGAGTGCAAAATGGTCAAATGAGCACAAAAGTGTTATTTTGATTGCAGAAAGTTGAAATGAGGGCAGTAAAAGTCATTTGAGTGCGAACATGTTGCAGGGTAACATACATGTGTCATGCCCTTGCTGGTACTTAACAAGTGTATCCTTAGACTTAGCTGCTGACATTTTAGCATTCCCTGACAGGTTCCGTCCTGTTACTTGGTAGAAAATGTTAGTGGTTTAGGCTTAGGTTTTGCAGCAGCTTTCTGGGAGATGGCTTGGAAGCCGTCGTAGTAACTGCTTGCAGTTACGGGTCTAGTTATATTAATTTACTTATTTTCTATTATTCCGTGCTTTTATTTGTTCCCAAATAGTGCGAAGACAAACATGCTGATGAAATTCAAGCTTTGCATGACAAGAGCGCCTTATTAGAGCAAACTGTAAATGGATATGATTTTCTAGAAAGATTAGCATCCATCTTGGATTTCCGGAAAATTTTCCAGCATTTAAAAAAATCTACTTCTGAACCACTGAACAGAAGTAGCTGAAATTTGGTCAAAATCAGCGGAGAGAGGCTCCCTATCAAGTGCGTTCAAGAGAAGTTAAGCGCTTGAAAAACATGGATTTTCGTATGGACCAATCAGCATCAAGGTTTCTGGCGGCCATGTTGAATTTTTTATTTAAAGGATTTTGATGCCAAACGTGGGCCTATATATGTATGTTGGGTCGAGAAATCGAAATCTGGCATTTTTTAATTTGTTCGATCAACAGTTTGGCTACCATCTTGAATTCGTTTCCCACCAAATTCCAGATAGTAAAGCAATTGGAAAATTTAAATGCCTTCTCCTCGGAAACCAATGGGTGGATTCTAATTATATTTTGCGGGATGCATCGTTACGTAATAGAGATCTGATTTTGTTCAAACAACGCTGGTCGGCCTATTAGGCCAGCGGCCATTTGGGATTTTGTAGTATTTCGGGAAACGTATTTAAAAGTCTTATCCTCCGAAACCACTTGGCAGATTGTACACAACTTATGAAATATCACCTAGGGCATCGCTTGAACCAAGTTTGTTCAAGGGAATTTGATTCGCCGAGAACTTGGATTGCCATCCTGAATTACCTAGTTTTCGTGAAAACGACTTCTTCTCCAGAACCGCTGAACGAGTCGGGCCGAAATTGGGCTGATATGATTAGGGACTGAGGGCCATTAGAGTTTGTTCAAATGAGATTGATATGTCCAAAAGCTGGCCGCCATCGACCAATCAAAATTCAGCATGATTGGCGGTCATTTTGAATTTTTTTATTTGTTGAAATTTGAAGCCGAAATTGGTTTTACTTACGTTTTGGGGTCGTCTGATTCCAAATTTGTCATTTTGAAAACTGTCGGACGAACGGTTTGGCGGGCATCTTGGACCGTTTTCCCACCAAAATTGCCCATACTAAAGCAATTGGAGAATTGTATTGTGTTCTTCTGAAGAAGAACTGGGCCGATTTCATTTATATTATTTTACTGCCGTTGTTGACACACGATTGTTTGTTTTTCAAATCCGCATTCAATGATGGGTAGACTGGTCGGATAGAGAGGCTATTTAGGCTCTAAGCCACCTATAAAAGCTGGCTCAGATAAGGTTCTCGTCTTAGCGACCGGGATGCTAGCCGCCGCCCCCCCCCCCTGGTGCTATTATTATCGTCGTCGTTGTTGTAGTTGTTATCGTCGTCATTGTTGTAGTTGTTATCGTTGTTGTAGTTGTTATCGGCGTCTCCGTCTCTGTTGTTGTTGTTGTGGTTGGTGTCGGTGTTGTTGTTGGTGTTGAAATTATTGTCCTTTCTGTTGTCGTTATTGTCGTTGTCGTTGTCGTCGTCGTCGTTGTCATTTCCATTGTCAGTGTAGTCGTCGTCGTCGTCGTCGTCGTTGTTGTTGTTGTTGTCGTTGTGATAGTCGTCGTCGTCATCGTTGTTGTCGTTATCGTTGCCGTTGTCAGTGTCATTGTGGTCGCCCTCGTTGTTTGATGATGTTGTTGTTGTTGTTGTTGTTGTTGTTGTTGTTGATGATTTGACGTCGTTGGCGTCATCTGCGTCGTTGTGATCTTTGTCGCCTTCATATGTCACGTGTGTGTCTTTCCTTATACATAGTTATCATAAGGGAAGTCGTTTCCCCATTGTCCTATTATTGTAGTGTCGTGGTCATTGTAGCAGTCGTCCGCTTCCTCAATAGCGTCGTTATCGTCATGCATATTGGAGATTTATGCAATGGTCTACACCTTGCCGGAAAATGGCCAGTTATGATTCGAATGCAATTGCATATCTATGTTAAGAGCATTGTATTTCTTATGTAGAGTAAGTTGTGGAATTTGTAATAATTTCATCTGTTACAAATTTCGCAGATGTTTTGGTCTTTCTTTATTCAAAAAGTGCAAACTATCATGAAATGGAATTCGTCACTTTTCTCACATAATGGACTTTTCCCTTGTTTAGCTATGCCCCGCCCATCTCTATCTGAGATCCGCCCACACCGCGATCGTGTTGGGCTCGATCGATCTTTGAACTCCATGACTAGCAATTTCTTAAGGACGTTCCATATAGATTCATGTGTGACGTAATGATTATGACATCGTCCTACACGCCGCTTAGCTCATTATGACGTCATATGACGTCATTACTCCGGAAACCTCTATTGGCAGATACGTTGCTCTCTTGGGGCACCAACGGCCTTGCTCAATGGGCATATGATGATTACTTGTTCTGAATTTAGTAAGTATGATTCGTACTTCAGTATGGCGTTTCTCCGGATTCACTCCCCTAGTGTGAACATCGCCTATCGTCCACATCAGTTTACGACCACTACTATTATCACCTATTATTTATCTCAGCGTTATATGCATAGACGCCTCACACACCAACAACTTTCAGACAAACTGTTCTAGAACTCTTCAGTACTAAATGGCTTATTAGATTGTAGGAGCAGAGATTGTACTAACATTCAGTCGGAAATGTGACATTGTACAACATCATTGCAATGTTCTTTCCTAATCACCAGTAGCCTTTACCTAAACTCACAAATTTGTTCAAGAATATTTCTATTTTCTCATAGAAAATGTCCTTCTGGGGACGGAGATATGTTTGTCTCTGGGGATCTATCACCGGAATGACTGTCTCGGCTATTAAGCCAGCCATTCCGGTGATATATTTTCAGAAGTAATCCTCTCTTGGTCTGCAGATGGGCATTGCTAAAGACAATTGCAGAAACTGTTTTTGGTTCGATTGATGGATAAAGCGTTAACCAGTACAGATCCAAACTGACACATTTTTTATGTCAGATCCAGCGAATAGTATTTTCAATATTTTGAAACTAACGCATCAACGTATTCCAGTCACATTAGTTTCAGAATATTCAACAGCTTACCTGTAGAGTTTTCAGGAAATTGGTAGTTATGGCGTTTGGGAATCGATTAATCCCAGCACTGCGAAGTGCGGGTGGAGTTTAGCTAGAGGTGGGCGGGGCATAGCTAAAACTGAAAAGGTCCATTGATTGCTTGGACTAGTACATCTTTAGGGAAATATCTTAATTTGTCAAGAATTCGTACAATGGACGAACCCATGTTTAGCTATGCTCCGCCCATCTGTAGTTAAGATCCGCCCATACTATGTCAGTGTTGAGATCGCTCGAACTCTGAACTCCCTGAATATAATTTTCCGGTAAACTATACAGGTAAGCAGCAGAATGTGTTGAAACTAATTTGACTGGGTGCTGTTTACGGCAGCAACAGCGCAGAGTCAAATTAGTTTCAACGTATGCAACGAAATTAAGGATAATTAAGGGTATTAAGTGGTAGAGACATCCAATTCTTACACATGGCGGTCTATTAAGCGTTCCTGACGGACTTCGGTACATGACGTATTTTAATTGTGATGTCCGCCTATCTGTGACGTATTTGATTATGGCGTCGTATACTTGACTGGCAGATTGAATTCCTCTATAGAGGGGCCCATTTCATTCTACTGCCCAATCTTGGTTCTCGAATTGACGAATTTTCATTGAAATTATGATTGAAGGGAGATAACTGTTGTTTTATAAGTCATCGTTTGTGCGCATAAATTAGCGTGATTATGTCCCATGAAATAGGCGATATAGTTTCTATTGGACATCAATCTAGTCAGTTTGCTGGTCTACTGAACATGCGCAGATGTTATGGCCGGTCGGACACTAAATAGTTAGCTATAGTTCGTTGGTACCCGGTTCCCCATTGAACTGCTATTTCAGAAAATGTGGATCCGGGTATCCATTAACCCTTTCTGTCGTTTGTTTTGATGGCCTAGGAAAAGGGGCTATTTTGGTCCGCTAAGATGTCAAAAAGCGTCCACATGACATAAAGTTGGAAGGAATAGGGGCTTGAGAACATTGACATACAATGGGAAAGCATAGTTTCATCAAACTATTTGAAGTTCGACTGGGAATCTAGTTAAATATAGCTAACTATGGTTAGGAGTCGAACTTGACCCTAGAATGCCCTCGAGGCAGATGCTGACTCTGGCATGACAATTTGCCCTGTAGGTGGGGCTTAGAATACACCTTCCGTATCCTCTGCGTGTCGTAAGAGGCGACTAAAGGAGGTAAGGGTGAGGTAACCCTGACAGAAACCTCGAGTGCTGAAGACGGAGGTTCCAGGCCGCACGGCGCACTCTAATAAACCATGGATCCACGCACTTAACGCTTATGATTATGTCGATAGTCACTTACAGGACTGGCGGTATGATCAGCGAACGAAAAGAAGAAGAAGAAGAAGCATGACAATGCGCTAAGTGTCCACGTGACCGCTACGTTTTAACATTTGACAGCGTCCTATGGCAGCAACAGCGCCCAGTCAAATTAGTTTCAAAATATTCAACAGCATGTTGATTAAATTGTAGGTACATACAATTCTTACGCAGCGGCGGACTAGCTTAGCTGACTATGACGTCAAATGACGTTAAATCATCGATGGATACTCTGGAAAGGGGAATAGTCAAACCGGCCTTTGAGGGCATGAGTAACTAGACCTTCCGCAGGCACAGTGACGGGCGCCATTAACTTCAGTAATAAGGCCGTGCTGTATTTCATAACTCTGAACATCCGGATGTACACTGATACAGTGGATGTGCAGCATGAGCATTTCACCGACATCACAAATGCCATACCTGTAGTCTTCTTTATAGTCTTCATCATCGCTGCTAACGTTCATCCATTCTTTGCAGTTCCGAGGATATAACACAAACTAAGATTTCAGACAACAGACGATCGAGGATGACACGTTTATGCTCCCCTGCAAGAATACTTTGTTGACTCACTGGATGAACACGCTGAGAGCTACTCGGGATTGAGTACCTGCCTTACAGGGAGTTTGCCCCAATCCAAGCAGGCTGTCTATCACCAAGTGAGACTTCGTCTGGTCAATCCATTTTGAGGTCAAGGCAGTCATCGATCAGCAGCTGTTACAGGCCACTCCCTGTCTGTAACATAATGAGATTATTGTGGCAGTTAATACCTTCAAAGACAGTCTGTGCTATCTGGAGATGTCTACCGGTCGATCAAGAGTCGAGGCTCGATATAGGTAAGGTCCTACTCGAGAGCTCGCTACGAATGGGAGGGCGGTAGCTAAGGTGGTAATGCCACAAGCTGCAAAACCAGCGATCCAAGGATTGCGCATCTGGTCAGCCAGCTGGCGATTACTGCAGACATAGACACTCACTCCCCCATTGCCTCTCCCCAGTCTCCACTAAGGAAGATAAATGGTTACCGGTGTAAAACTGTGGATGTTACCAATAATAGATTGAAATAAAGCCACCCTAAATATGGCGTGAATGGGGCCTTTAAGCAGGGACTCAATAGCCCACAACCAAACCAATAACGATTTTCGCTAGGTACGAGATTCTATGATCTAAAGTTGACTTTACATGCGGTGCCATCCCTCGATTGATCATTAAGCATGGTAGAGGTCTTTGCAAAGGCCGGGACCTTTGTTTACACACCGTAAATTCCGTATATACGTGCTAGATCGCTCATGACCCTCTCAAAAGCGGCATTTCACAACTCGCAAATTAACTTTTCAATATATTCTACTCGAGATATACTCAAAATAATCTAAGTTCTAACAAAGTAGTAATACGAGCACAAATATGATCCACAAATAGCCCACAACCAAACCAATAACTATTTTCGCTAGGTATGAGATTCTATGATCTAAAGTTGACTTTACATGCGGTGCCATCCCTCGATTGATCATTAAGGCATGGTAGAGTTCTTTGCAAAGGCCGGGACCTTTGTTTACACACCGTAAATTCCGTATATACGTGTTAGATCGCTCATGCCCCTCTCAAAAGCGGCATTTCAGAGTTCAGTAATTTCTCCCTGGATACATAGCCTCAAAATAATATGTTTTTGTTACCAATTCTAGAACGTAGTCGAATAAGGTGTCAGATTATAATAACCAATTTAATTTTAACTCTGAAAAAAAATTTGCCTTCAAATTATCAAATGCGAATTGTGTCCCTTTTGGAGGCTATATATGCAGCTGATCGTCTGCGTCAGTCAGGCAGCTACTACCCTGTCATGCGCAATTGCAATTTACTGAACTCGCATCTCCGGGGTCGCGATAATGAGCCCCATAGTGAGGGTATGCTCATGAGCCAGCCGACCAATATAGACATATCTATGTTACAAACCCACAGAAGAGGTGGGTCCATATAGGAAGATAATTACCAGAGATACGAAACTCTGAACATTCGGATGTACACTTGGGATACAGTGGGGTACGAGCATGTCGCCGACATCATACATGCTATACCTGTAGTCTTCTTCATAGTCTTCATCATCGCTATTATCGTTCAAGTGTTACCAGTATTATTTGTGTAATATTGAGATATATGGGGCTTGAATATGAAATCAATAGTATATGGGTAATCATGTACATCGGACCCAATAAATATGAAAAAAATTTACAATTTAATAAATATTATATCAAAACATGTGAAACTAATTTGACATGGACATGTTGAAGAAATGGGACCCTTACGGGTCTTTAACACACTCTAATCAATAATAAATTATCGATTCCTATCGATCCGAATTGCTGGACCTTTGATTCAGTGCTAGGAGTCGACGACAAAGAAGATTCCAATCCGATTTCTAAAAAATGCAAAGAAACACACAACTTCAGGTACTAATTATACTGATATTGATTTTATTAAATATACTTCACATTTTATACAGAATATACTTTGATAACTTTTACAATTAAAACTCGCAAATTAACTTTTCAATATATTCTGCTCTAGATATACTCAAAATAATCTAAGTTCTACCAAAGTAGTAATACGAGCACAAATATAATCAACGGATGATAACGTGATGATGAAAATACAGTGTAAATGGTTTATATACAGTTTACAGGAACTCAGCCTGTATTCCTGTCACTCTGTCATCATTCTATTCCTTCCCAGGTTAAGGCTTCTCATTGGCCAGACAACAAAATAGGATGGCTTGAAACTAACTTTCGGCCAATCAACTAAATGCCAAATGTTTCCCATGGCTAGATATCAGCCAGGTTAACCTAGTTCTAACTAGTTCAATCCGGTTGCATATTAGTACTTTTTCAGGAATTAGTGCTATACATCTTACTTTGACAATCCGATTAAAAGCAGATAAGTCGCATATGTGAAATTCCACATTTAATCTGATAGTGATGTATGCATTTTCGTCTAAGCATTAGAAAAAGGAAAATAATGTGGCAATTTTCACTCAGGACATGGGATCTGGAGGTTTACATTGACATATATTGCTTCAGATCGAAATACTGACCCACCATACACCAACAATGATAATTCCACATACCAACTTTGTGATATCAGAATCATAAGCATGCGTGTTCTGTGGAAATCAATCATGTTAACACTCCTCTCCATCTAGAAAATCGTGTTTCCATTTTCAAATGTACCCTGTTACAAGCATTATCTAATAAGACAGTCACATATTATGTGCTGACACTTTCCTTACAGGGAGTGCCATCATCGAATATGATAACACTTGGCTAATTAAATAGTGACTTTTAATAACTGCAGCTTGTATCTTCAGATTTAAATTGGTGGCTACAAACTAGTCTCTCTGTTCCCGCGATATCATAAGCTACCATCAAATCATTGACTTTGTTTACGGAATTCGTTAATGTATTTCCCCAGTTCCTTGACGTTTCTCGTTGAATATTCAGGCTGAATGTTTGATCAGGATATTCTATCTAGCAACCAGAATAGCAATGTCAGAATACACATAGTGTCTGAAAAAGATATATCCATGATAGCCACGCCGAGGTCATACATGACCAACGGGCATCACAGATTTATCCGTTCAGCAAATGCAGTAGTTCAGCAGCAACAGATTTAATATTTAGCAGAATATACTCATTACAGTGGCAGCATTTATGTGCTTACATTATAATGGGATTTCTCTAAAAATATACCATGATGCGTCGTCTGCATATGGTATGGCTCAGAAATAATTTAGCATGTCTATAATGTAAAATAAAACATGCTGCTGAATATTCTGGACCTAACCTGCCCAAAATTCACTGCCGCCTCAGGCAGCAACGGCTTCCAAACAAAATAGGTCCAAAACACACAACAGACCATTTCTTACATCGTATTCAAATTTACACTTTGGAAAGTAATTCTAACTTACTCCTAAGCTGCACCGCAGCTAGCAAGTTACACATATCCACTGACAATCAAAAACCAATTAATAATCTGGAGTCCTAAAGTACCAGTTTACTGGACTCTTGACTGCTAACTGTGACCATCAATATGGCCATCTGTGTGTCGGCCCCAACGGGCAGTTCATGCTCATTATAAAGCTGATGAATGTTGGGACGAAGATGATGATGAAATCTATATTTGAGATGCAAAATAATAAACATATCAGGGTCAAATAACAGGCTCGCCACTAGACTATAGGTCATGTACAGGTCAGGTCGCAAAGCTAACTGGTTGGTCAAGGCAGGCTGGTTTGTAATGCCACCCTTTCAAGACCATATTTTACATATGCCCATCGACCAAAGTTAAATGATCACCACGCTAGTGATCATCTAACTCGCTGTGTACTATCAACAGCACTCATTGCTCTATTCAATCTAATAAAATGAAATGGCATCTCAATTATAATTACTCTAGAATGATCACGATAGATGGTATCATGTTGCAAACCTATACTTGGCGAATAGAAAATGGCAACCCAAAGGTGATAGTCATACAAAATGATCACTAAATCACCGACAACTGTATTGTACATTGACAAAATTCAATGCCCAAAATAGGGACACCATATTTCAGCCAACACAAGCATAACCATACAATTTACCATGGACTAACCTCCTACATATATAAACAATACAAATGATAGCCCAACAATATCATCATGATGATAAATGTCAGACAAAGTCAATAAGTGTCATATTAATATAAGACAAACAGCTATATACACTCAGCATCCCCTGACTAGTATGGCGCAAAATGATCCATCATACTCATAACTGCACTCAACGGTAGGTAACCAGATCTTTTAAAGTCTTCATGGTCTCCATCACAGGAAGCACTAAATAATATAAGTGTGTGTGACAATAAAATAATTATAAAGAATATACGTGGTCCTAATTACAGTTATTCACAAAAATGAAGTAACCAGCATAGTGGAACAATTAGATGGAAAACTGCACATACAAATGTTCTAATGCCACTATGCAAGCACAACCATATGCACAAACCAGCACAATACAATGGTTGTACCACACGGATACATGCAGTATCGATCAGATACCTGAAAGGAAAGAGGCATTAAAGGATATGCCTGGGATCCGCAGCTCTGTTATGATCGGAACAGATGGTGGCATACTGTTGCATTCCGTGCAACTCGCCATGGTCATCGGCTCATCATTACTCCATCCGTGTAGGCCTCCCCCAGACGATGCCTGGACTCAGGCCTGCTTCAGCCCAAGCTTATCCTTCTCCCGCCAGGCATTGGTGCAGCAATGTCTCAATTTCGTCAAGACTCCGCATCGATATGAAACAAATAAAATAACAAGGATTATAATACAAATAGACAATACAATAATAATGATAAAATTGCGTCCTATCCCATTGATACTGGCTGCTTTGATATCTATTTCAGACAAGGGTGCGAGATGAACCATTTCAACCTTCCTGAGATTGTCCCATTTGACATGCTTGAGATGTTTTACTATCTATGATTGATTTAGGACATCTGATATTTCAACATTCGGCATATTGAGGACTGGCATCACCTTGACGTAATGGTGTTCGTAGGCCTTGATGGGCCTGTACTGCCATCCTGTCCCACTATATGCACAGTTAACAGGGTCCAACACATATACCCCATTGGAAAGTTCATGCTCTGCTGTCCCCTTACCCATACAATGCACCTTTACATTCTCCCCGAAAGTGTGTAACACCACCCCAGTATATTGTCCTTTAAACAATTTACTGATCATTAGTAGCAGGCAGGATTATTGGTGTTAGTTAACATGCTGACAATGCATGGCAGGTGGCTAGAATCAATTTGTAAATTGCCTTCGCACATGCATGGCTTGTCTCCGTGACATCCAGCCAGTGTGAAGTACCAACCCATATGTGTATCGAGTCCAATATTTATGGTGTCTAATTTGACCAGATAAAAATGGCCTAGACCACTTAGTGGCACTGGCCAGGAATACATTCCATGTTCAACATAGCTCCCATCATCAATTAAGGGTAATACAGACATATAATGTAAGGATGAAGGATCTTTCCACAAGAGCCAAACTATCACGTTCTGATAATACCATTGGAAAGGGTTGATCAAATTAGCTCCCACATCAACCTGTCGTGATACATCAGCTAAATCTAAAGGGCTGAATAATTCCTCCATCAATCTTCCTACCTCCAAGAAAGCTGACGGAATTGCATGACCATCTGGTGATACTCATAGGCAACACCTTTGAGTGAGTCAATCGCCTGGCCTATCTTGATCAGGGAGACGGTATATCTCTTCAAATCTTGGAATCTTTAATTGAGGTCATTCACGCCTTCTGTCATGTTTTGTAATGCATCAGCCAAGTCATTAATCCAATCTCTATTAATATTGACATCAGAGTAGAGATGTTTGACATGTGACGTTAACTCGTTAGTATGGTGGATCAACCTATTGACATTCATCATGGATGATTTCACAATTTCCTTCACTTTTTCCATGTCATTACTTGAAGCAATGCCAAAAAGATAAGACACGATATCACCCACAAAGTTCAGAAGACCATGCTGTTGTCTAGAGATGGTTTCTTTGGTTACTAGATGGCCAGCAGTTGATGTCCTGAGACATAGAAGTCGATTCGACAGACTTTTTGCATGATGAGGTGATAATATCTGTTTGGCAACAGGGAGATAAACAACATTATGGACAAAGTTAATTTGTTGACTGAAATTGGCTGGTAACCATAGAGCCGACATGGACATAAGCCCCACCCCCACCCCCCCCCCCCAGTATATTGTCCTTTAAACAATTTACTGATCATTAGTAGCAGGCAGGATTATTGGTGTTAGTCCATTCTGCTCTAATGATGGAGATCAGCATATGTCGAGTACTTAAAACACCATTCTTGATTTTCTGGACGTCCTTGCGATGCTATTCTATCAACACCAGACAAAACAAAGGTAAATGTTAATAATGCATTAATTGTAAGTGGAGACATTGTGATAAACACTAACATTAAAGCTAAACTATATGTGAAACTAGTATGCGATGTTGGTGAATCATTCACCGGGCAGAAAATGAGTTGTGTCGGTCAATGATGGCAGTCATATAACAAATTGTGCATCAGACATCGGGTGATTGATGACGTTGATATGAGGTCGCTTTCCACGCAGACCAGCGAAGCATTCCATTCTGTGCTGGCGCTTATGCAGATTATACCCTGATGTTGGCTGTTGGCCAACAATGTGTCTGAATCAACTGCTGTCAGTGCTCATGAATGATTCATCATCGTCTGCAATTGACGATTGCCTCATCTCTTCGTCATCAGCAAATGACTCACGCTCAGAAATTATGGGCATGTTCTCATCAGGTATGGGTACCCGTAGAATCCCGTCTTCTACTTCTGGAATGATGTAATCACTGTGTAGAATGTTGCAGCTTCACGAGGCCGTCTTAGACGAGATAACATGTCGGCATGAATATTATGTGCTCCCTTAATATACTCGATCTTGCACCCATATTCAGCAATCAGCACTGCCCATCATTGGACCATGGTGTTTCTCAACTAACTTACAAACAAGCTCTTGAGTGGTTTGCGATCAGTTAATATGGTGAACTCCGCTCCGAAAAGATAAGGTTATAGTTTCTTAAGTGCATAGACAACTGCATAAGCTTCTTTCTCGATGACAGGCCGGTTGAACTGACTATCCTTCAGTGTGCTGCTTACATACTAAATAACCCTTTCAGTACCATTGTCATCTTCTTGAACTAGAATCGCACCTATCGCATATGATGAAGCATCAGTGTACACACGATACAGTTTTTGGAGATTCTGGTGGGCTAGTACAGTCTCACTGCACAGCAAATTTTTCAACTTGTCAAATGCCAGTTGTTGCGCTGTACCACATTCGAATCATGTGTACTTCTTGGTCAATTTGATTAGCAGCTTGGCGATTTCTGCGTAACCGGGTACGCATGATCTATAATAACCAGTAGTGCCTAGAATCGACCCGACTCCACCAGTATCTTTCGGCGGCAACATTTCTTGGATGGCTTTCACTTTCTGTTTTTGATGAGAAATGCTGTCTGCTGATCCATGATGACCAAGCAGATCAACTGATTTCCTCGTGAATTCACATTTCTTCTGCTTAAGCTGTAAATTATGTTCATGAAGCCTCTGCACTACAAGAGCTAAATGATGAGCATGCTCATCAGCGTTCTTAGAGTAAACCACAATGTCATCCACAAAGACACGCATAAATCTTGCTACATAACCTTGAAAAAAAGCGTTCACAGCCCTCTGAAATATGGCACCACTGTTCTTAAACACCACATGGCATCCTCAACCATTCATATTGTCTGATTGGGCAAACGAAAGCTGTTTTCTCAATGCCTTGGTCAGCCATTGGTATCTGCCAATATCCTGCCTTCAAGTTCATCGTCCAAAATAGTGTCGCACCTTGCATGCTATCAAAGATATCTGATATATTTGGTAGGGGTAATTATTACGAGGCATGCCCTCATTAAGATGATGGTAGTCGATGCAAAAGCATGTCATGCCATCCTTCTTGGGTACCAACGTAATGGGTGAGGCCCAAGGAGAGGATGAAGGCCTAATTACCCTTGCCTCCAACATTTCCTTGCCTTGCTCTTCGACATTGTGCGCTCACATCAAAGGGATCCTGTATGAACGTTGTCAAATGGGAGGAGAATTAGTAGGGATGGTGCATTCTACTAATGAGTTCCTACCCACTTCTTTGGGATGAGCAGTGTCAAAATTATCTGCATAGTCGCTGAGTACTTTGTCGATAACGGTATACCCTGTCATTTCAGTGATACTGGCTTCAGCATGGTACTGCCTCTGGTGCCTGTATGGAAAGTATAACTTATAGGTCCTCCTGTACCATTGTATCTCCCCATTTCTATAATCTATCACCGCTCTGCCCTCGTGCAATGCATCTGCCCCAATTAACCCTTCATTACTTATTTTACATACAACTATGACAGGTATGGGCTTAACATCTTGAAACTTGACCTCCGTTTCTCCTAGCACATCCATGGGTGAGTGGTTTACTGCTAAAAGTATATGCACTTTCCTCAAGGGTCTAGTACCCAATACACATTTCGAAATATCACTGCTAATGAGTGATGTACTGGCACCCGTATCTATTAAGATATAAATACTATGCTTACCGGTATCAATGTCCATGCGACCATTGAAAGAATCTAGAATGAGGTGGACAAGGAACCTCTCATCAGCTGGCTCCCTCCTTCGCTGTTTAACGTCGGTGATGACCACATGCTGGGCTGGCTGCATTGGTCATCCTGTCCATCATTGGACACAGCTTCAGCATAGCTACGTCTCATACCAAAGGCATCAGTGTTCGGACCCGTCCGTGTGAATGTGTCTCGATCCTGATACTCATTGTCCTTGGTCAGATGGTTGTGGTTGTCACGTTGCATGTTTGCTGAACACCATGATGGCTGTGCTGGTCATACTTCGTCTATCTCCATCGGCTGATGGTTCATCGGGCACTGTGTTGCATAGTTGCCAGTTTGATTGCACGTCCAGCATACTGGCGGCGGTCACGAATTTGCCTGATCATTTTTCTGAAACCCTTGCCGGTTCGACTGATAACTAGGCTGGGTGTTTATTTGATAATTGCCCTGATTCTGATGGCAATTCTTAGCAATATGGCCGGGTTTGCCGCAATTGTAATAATCTGTATTCTTGTTCTTATGGTTCTGTTTTCTTGTCGATTCTGTCAGTACCCATTATTGTTATTGTTACTATCAGTGTTCTTATTACATTGTCGTTTCGTCTGTCCATTCTGTACGCAGTTATAACACTGGACAACTTTCTTCTGTTTCGTGGGATGTGGGTTCTGCATTGATGCATGGGCTACCCAAGAAAACAAGTTGATTGTTTCAGTCTGCATTCCTTTATTCATGCGGAAAACATCAGAAAACAGTTTGTCCTGTCGGGCCATCAGTCAGGCATCCAAGTACTTGATTTGTTGCACAAAAGTGTCAGTCACTGGCTGTCGATATTGACTTGGTCCTGCTGTGTCAATTTCCATAAGCTCTTCAAATCGCTTGGGCTGAACGTTTAAATTCATGGCATCGAGAAGGTCATTCAAATCACCTTGGTCTTTAGTGTATTTGGTTGCCTTGTCAAGGGGGTCATTGCCTTTGATAATCACTCACTGGGCGAGGGACAGGTCAGTTAACGTGCGAACATAGGCGCAAACTAGTATTCATCGACTATCTTCATTATCATCGGGGTATGCTTGGTGGTCCATTGTCCTCAACCTGCGGTTGAAAGTGTTGATCGTTTCAGCCATTTTCTGTTTCATGTTTCTCCAATTCACATTTCAGGCGCTCCTTTTCATTGGCCTAAACAAAATATTTGATGATGTGGCCATACATTTCGTCCCATCCTATAGTCTGTCAGTCTCGGCCAGCCAGATATTGTTCAATCTCTTTGTGTAGCTGACCACGGGTTGTCCAACTAGAAATATAGGTGACATCGCCTGGCTGGTTGGGCTTCATAGAGTCCAGGGGGAAGTGGCATGCTTCGAGGCATTTGCATACCTTGGATGGGATGTATCCATCACATGGTCGGATGCGACACGTGGTCATGAAGTAATTCATGCTTGATGCGCTGATCCTCTCTCCATGTCGATGTTGCGGTGAACTCCTTGATGCTGTCTTTAATGTCCACTGTTAGCTGATTGAATTCGTTGAAAAACTGGTCAGGGATTTATAACTGGTGCTGAGGTTGGGCCATGTCTGTCATCGGTATGTCTATCACTGAAAGGTCCGTCAAAGTTTCATAAGATGGTATAGGTGATTGCACTCGAACAAGGTCCGGTCGAACGTGAGCAGCTGTGGTGACTTCTCTTGACTAACCAGAAGTGTGGACAGCCTACCTCCCTTCTAATCACAAATAATATATCTGCACATTTACTTGGGCGATCGTGTGTGTGTCCTGTATGCCTGAAAGGGTTGCAGGTGTGTTCGGGATTTCAATGGTTTTTGATAGAATTGTCTAGCTTGTATTCAGTATCCGTTGAAAGAGTCACACATTCTGGCGATGCAATTAAGTCTAGATTGGCGACTAAAGTGTCTGTAATGCGTCGTAATGCTATTTTAGCATCATACTGAGGTGTTAGGTTCAGTCGATTTGGCTGTACTTCGTCGTTCATACCAATTTATAAAAAGTACTCACAGTTTTTAGAAATCACTTACCTTGAATATCCAATGTCTAAGATAAGGTATCCTGGCAGATGGAAGAAATATGAAGAAATGGGACCCGTACGGGTCTTAACACACTCCATATTGATCCGAAAAGCTAGGCCTTCGACTCAGTGCTGGGAGTCGACAACAAAGAAGATTCCAATCCGGAAAAAAGTTTCCTTTTTCTCTACCGATTTCTAAATTTTTTAGCTAAACCTAACACAAAGAAACATTCAACTTCAGGTACTAATTACACTGGTACTGATTTTATTAAATATACTACACGTTTTATACGGAATAAACTTTGATAACTTTTACAATTAAAACTCGCAAATTAACTTTTCAATATATTCTACTCTGGACATTCTCAAAATAATCGAACTTCTAACAAAGTAGTAATACGATCCCAGATATGATCAACGGATGGTAAAGTGATGATGAAAATACAGTGTACATGGTTTATATACAGTTTACAGGAACTCAGTCTGTATTCCTGTCACTCTGTCATCATTCTATTCCTTCCCAGATTAATGCTTCTCATTGGTCGGCCAACAAAATAGGATGGCTTGAAACTAACTTTGGGCCAATCAACTAAATGTCAAATGTTTCCCACGGCTAGAGATCACCCAGATTAATCTAGTTCTAACTAGTTCAATCCGGTTTCACTAAGGACTTGGGATCTGGGGGTATACATTGAAATATATTGCTTCAGATCGAAATACTGACCCGCCATACACCAGTAATGATAATTCGACATACCAACTTCGTGATATCAGAATCATAAGAGTCTGCATGGGTGTTCTGTGGAAACCAATTATATTAACACTCCTCTCCATCTAGAAAATCGTGTTTCCATTTGCAAATGTACCCTGTTACAAGTATTATATAATAAGGCCAATAAGATTGCGGAGTGCAAACTTAAAACTAAACACATTGTCATATATGCATATTATGTGCTGACACTTTCCTTACAGGGAGTGCCATCATCGAATATGATAACACGTGGTTAATTAAATAGTGACTTTTAATAACCGCAGCTTGTATCTTCAGATTTAAATGGGTGGCTACAAACTAGTCTCTCAGCAAATTCAATAGTTCAGCAACAACATATTTAGTATCTAGCAGAATATACTCATTACAGCGGCAGCATTTATGTGCTTACATTACAACGGGATTTCTCTAATGATACACCATGACGCGTCGTCTGCATATGGTACGGCTCAGAAATAATGTAAAATGTCTATAATGTAAAATAAAATATACTGCTGAATAGTCTGGACTTACCCTGCCCTAAAGTCACTGCCGCCTCAGACAGCAACGGCTTCCAAACAAATTAAGTCCAAAACACACAACAGACCATTTCTTACATCGTATACAAATTTCCGCTTTGGAAAGAAATGTTAACTTACTCCTAAGCTGTACCGTAGCTAGCTAGGTACACATATCCACTGACAATCAAACACCAATTAATAATCTAGAGTCCTAAAGTGCCAGTTTACTAGACTCTTGACTATTAAGCATGACCATCAATACGGCCACCTGTGCGCCGGCCCCAAAAGAGAGTTCATGCTGGTTATAAAGGTCATGAATGTTGAGACGAAGATGACGATGAAATCTATATTTGAGATGCAAAATAATAAACATACCAGGGGGAAAATAACAGGCTCGCCACTAGACGATAGTTCACGTACAGGTTGGGATAACTGGTTGGTCAAGACAGGCTGGTTTGCATGGCCACCCTTTCAAGACCTTATTTTACAATGTGTTTATTTTTAAGTTCCAGTAACTGACCAGGCTCACTGTGTAAATCCGTGGACACTTTGTTGATTTCAGGAGACATACATATTTGCAAAGTATTGGTTATGACAAATCCAACTAGATTCTCCACGTTCAGCGTTTTTAACTGTTCGCACACACCCCCCTGCTACCCCCCCCCCCCCCACAACCCATTCACTGGGGTGGGGGTGTGTTGAAGCCAAATTTAAATGTTCTTTGCACTCCGCAATCGTATGGGTAACTCACATACCAAATTTGGTTGAAGTTCGTCCAGCGGTGTCAGAGGTGTTGGATTACAATCAATTTCATGACCTTTTGACCCCATCCATCCCTGGGGGCGGGGCCAAACGTAAATGTGCCATCTACTTCACATTGATATGGGTAACTCTCACATCAACTTTGGATGAATTCCGTCAAACAGTTTCAAAGGAGTTCCATTCCAATGAATTTCATGAACATGTGACCCCTTGTGGATGGGGGCAGAGTCAAATCTAAATGGCCACTTGCAATCCACAATCAAATGGGTAACTCACATATCAAATTTTCACCCAATGGTGTGTGACCAGATAGCGTGATGGACGGACAGATGGACAGGCGAACAGAGGGGCAGACAGACTTTTGCGATTTCAATATCCTCGACGATTTTCTAAAACGTGGGGATAAAAATGGATGATTTCATTGTTTTCTGATAAGGTCCAATGTCATTTAGAGGTCAATAGATGACATTTTTGACACAATATCAAATTTCCTGTTGTGGACACGTTGCTACGAAGGAAACCATTAAATGCTGCATATCAAATTAAAGCTTATTGAAATGCATTGTCAGAAATGCGAGGTATATGTAATTTCATCGTTACGATTTAAAAAATGTCAACGGTCGAATTTATAGCAATGCGTGTAAATCATCAAAATATGATCATCACTATAATATTAGGTAGAAATATGTCATGCTGCATATCAACATAAAGCTTATCAAAAAGCATTGTCAAATAGTGATAAATCATTCAGTTTCCATTTCGTACAACCTCGTTATTTTACATTAATCAAGTAACAAAATGAATAGGTTGCATCAAATGCGAACTGTTATTGTTCAATGTCATTAAATACCCTTTTATGCAATTAATTCTAATCAATGGCTAAATAGCAGAGATTTCAAAGAAACCCCCTAGCCTACACATCTAATTGCTTTTAGACATTAGCAAAAGCATATGTCTATACAGCTATCCTGCCTCAAATACCAATTCTAAGACCACATTTTATAACAAATAAAAACGTCGTAATCTTCTAAATCTGTTTAAAATTGATAACAAATGTCAGTTGCTTCCGTATACATTATATGCCATGGTTTGAATGCAACTATGTATATTTAGGTACAGTGAGTACGAGAGACCACTTGCCATATTTTGATACAAAGAATAATACATTAAATAGTTATTTTCGTAACAAGCCATAACAATTCTATTTAATCTGCGATGAAAATCGCAGATTATTATAATTACTCAGGATCTTTCTTTTACTTAATATTCTTCCTGCAAAGGATTAGAGTTTGCAGCCGATCAACTCCAAACTTGGTAACCTTCAAGGGCCCATGCCACAATCGATGGCTATTACTTTTATTTTGGATCCATCCAACAGTTTTCGAGCTACCCACCTTTGAGTGGGCAAAAGGTCCAATAGGAAATGCATGGGGATTTTCAAAATTGATCTTGGAAGGGCTACTACAGCTAGAGTTGGCAATGGATCACTACCATACTTGCTAAGGACGTTACCACTGGCCAAATCTTTGACCCACAATGTAGGGTGTTTCGCCAGATGCTTATTTTTGGAAAAAATAATATTTTCAAAATGGCCGCCATGAAAATATTTTGGGCAAAAATACCTGTTTTCGTTTTTTGCAGAAACGAACGAACTCGGAATGAACAATTTTTTTAGAATTTCTTTTAGATTGCGCATCTTTTGGGGTCAAAATGACCAAAACATTTTTGTTGCCGAAATGAACTCGCAGTTTTATTCAAATATGGGTTTTTTTTAAATGGCCGCCAAACTGAGTTTTTCTCCGATCGAATTGACATTTGGTGATTTTATGGGTGCTACAACGACTTGAGGTCACCTCCATTTGTAAGAGGCTCATTCTAATAGTTTTCAAGAGATCTGCGTCTCAATGCCCTGTGTAACTCATAGTATACCAATGGGAATTTCAAGCATAGATCTTTGAATTGCAACAACACCTATAGTTTTTGCTGGATCAGCACCTGACATGTCCAATGGTGATATAAGAAGAGATCTTACAATAATCCTTAATACCCAGTCATCGCAGATTTACAGTTGCTTCAGTAAGTGTTTTCTAGTTCTATTTATGTTATGTTCTCAAATGAGAAACAGTGTATACTATCCCAGACAATAATCTCCAAAATGGAAACGTCTCAAACAAACCAGAATTGTTGCATTATATGTCAGGAAAATATGTCCAGCCACATTGTTATACCGCCCAGAGAGGAATCACACGATCAATTAGTTAGTTGTATGCACATACGAGGCCCACTGCAAGACAGGATATATGTAGCTCTTTCACATAGACGAAAAGAACACTGTTGATTTACTGAAATCTATGCGAGCGTTTTGCCATCCAAGTGCTATTGTGATGCTATGAGCAAACAAAATAGTCAGTGTGCTAACTAGCGTCATGCTAATTCGTTAGATGCTGGATACTTTGTGCTGAAAAGGAAGGAAGGCCCTGGCCAACAACCGATACCATACATGATAACCTTACTAGATTAAGCTATTCTGAAACAATGCCATTTTACTCTGAGAAGTGTAACGTTGCAGGCGAAGTGCTAAGACCAACTTTTAAACTTGGTGACAGAGATGATTTAAAGGTTAGGCTTAGTACAACAGTTGCACCGAATGATGTTCATTTATTAACATAAAATATCACGAAATGTGATGGTTTAAATATGTCTAGGGATCTGAATAATCTACAAAAGTATAGATTTACAGAAACCGCACACATGAATCAATGGCAAATAGCAGCCTTTGTTGAACTCGACTTTTTAACTTGATTTCCAGACTTCGAATAAAGTCCATCTCTCAACTGTAGACATTGGAAACATGTATTTTATGCCACTCTCTTGAATCTCATGCCCCGGCATACGATCATCTCGGTAGACATAAAGAAATCGTATCATGCAGGGGTTACCATCAATCTCTGCCAAACTGCATTAAAAAATCCCTGCTCTCTTTTGTCTCCCAAAGCTTGATATGGCCAATCGTTGAATTAACACATGCATTGTAAATCCAAAGGAAATACAATGTATTTATACACGTGCCAGTGTAATCAGAAAAAATGTGAAAACATTCAGAGCTGTGAATCGTAAAATACCAGATATTCAGGTTACTCGTGATGAAATAATCTACATCCATTGCCCTACTCTTAAGATGGATGCACACTGAAGTTGTTATGGTCAGGGTTAGGGTTTTGATAGAAGTTTCACGAAAATGAGTTAGATCGTAATGTCATAAAAATATGTTAGAATATCATATACACACGGCAATTTGACAGCCAAATTACTCCCATTCAGATTACTGAAGGGGCCACATCCAGAACGCCAATGGATAAAGAAAAGCCACGTGCTTCATGATTAACATTAACAGTTCGTCGCAACACAAGATCCTTAGTTGAGATAATATCGACCCATGACTGCTGCGTAGCTTACCCTCATGTGTTCTTATACACATCCAGAGCTAATGCAGTTATCAGTAACAAGCAACAGTTTAATGGTGGATACATACCTACACACACCCACACCCACCACCACCACGAGCCAATTCTTCACAAAAATAAGTTTGTGGGATTTTTTCTGCAGACGATATCGATTTCACTCCAGATGCTAAAGATACATAGCATGGAACCATAATTGATTCACACATTTTGCAATGACTGCAACTTGAAGACTCGAAAATGATATAATGTTCAAAGCTTCACATTCAAGACGGCAACAAGAGTGCCAGTATGGAGGATTTCTCTACAGCAAGATTTAGAAAAAGATTGATGATCTACTATGGCTTATCGCAAGAGCAGCTTCGCACAAAACTGCTAACACTGGCAAATTCCCTAAATGGTATCAATACAGTCCTGCTATTGTTTTTCATCAGGCGCTGACAGCGGTGGGGCCATTGCGACTTATTCCTGCCCCAGGACACAGTAGAGTTGCTGACACCTCTGACCCGCTGACCCTAAGAAACAAACATAGCAAATAAACGTATCGATGTTCAGTGATAACTGCCTCAAACAGTCATTTCATTAGACATACAAGCCATTGCCTTGACAGACTTTCATCCGCATTTGATGAACCAGTATGTCCCTAGTCTAGACGAACTCCGTGCATTCATGGCTGCAATAGCAGCTATTGGTAACTCAATAGAGAACTCTGGACTTGATGATGTGTGGGATCAATTAGGTATTTACGGACCAGCAATTACAACACATTACAAATGAGCCATAAATGCACACATTATTACCTACTTGACACACTTTGAACTCCTCCTGACAAACATTTGAGAACCATGTTTTAATGCATTTGCAGCAATTAACAAGGTGTAAAAAGAACAATACATTGAAATGAACTATACGGAAGCAAAATAACAGTAGAAGGCGCCTAAACCACAATTGAAGAAAATAAAATTGTGGAAAAACTTCAGGAGTTCATTACATTTAGGTCATCAGATAGTGCTATGTTCAAATCAACAATCAGTTACATGAAAGCTATTGACACACTGGCAAAATTCAGTAAAGCATCGTGATTGAATTACAGGTACCTCCATCTTGAAGCAGCCGCAGAACTGGATGGGGTAATCATTGCCATGGATAAGACTAAGCACAAAAAATGTGCCTTAGATACTTGACTGACATGAAATGTGAAATGCAAAACAAAACCATAAACTGGAACAGATAAGTGGTTGGCATATATTCCAATTCTAATGCGAGAAAGCCCTTCGTTCCAGCATGGTTAGAATTAGCGTGAGTAAGCCAAAAGTATAAGTCCCAGTTTCTTGGAGATCGTACAAGTCATCAGCAGCAGGGACTACTACGGGTAAAGAAACTAGCGAGCACAATCTTCTCTTTCTGCAACTCCTTCATTGTAGAAGACACCGGAATTGTATTCAATCTAGAAATACATGCTGTGATACCAAAGGGAGCAGCACATGCCATCCCGCAAATTGATGAACTTGACATTAAATGATTGAAGAATGTGTGAGATCTCCTTTCTGTGGTGATGTTAGTCTGTAGGCACCAACAACAGTGTTGGTGCTGAAGTGTTATATACATACAAAAGAATGATTTAAGCCTCAAAGACACAAACTGTGGAGTTAAGAGTCTAGGCTAATGGTTATTGCATGGACAAACAGAGAAGTTGATTTGCTCTCTGCTATCGACAAGTACGAATTCCCAGTTAATCAGGGTTTTTTTCTTTATTATAAAAAATGGCTTTGGAATTGATCTTTGAAGCAGGACCGTTATATGTACATAGATATGTAGCTTATTCTCCCCTTCGAATCTCTGTTATGTTGCTAGTTATTTGGATTATATACGTAAAATGTGACCTACTAATTTAATGACGTCAAAAATTAAAAAGTCAAATGTGATGCAATCTATTCATATTGCTTCATGATTAATGTGAAATAACAAGTTACTATGAAATATGTGACATTGCTTTTTGATAAGCTTTATTTTGATATGCTGTATGCCATATTCTACCTAACATTCTAATGATGAGATGGTCACATATTGATAATTTACAGTATTGCAGTAACTTTGACCGTTGATATTTCTGCCAGTTGACGATGAAACTCTATATATTTCGCATTTCTGACGATGCATTTCAATAAGTTTTAATTTGATATGCAGCATGCAGTTTCGTTGGTAAATAATGTGCCCACAGCATGAAACCTGCTATTATGAAAACTGTTACCTCTTTTGAGCTCTAATTGGCCTTGAACGCTATCAGAAAAAATGAAATCATTCATTTTTGGATTTGTCCTATCCAATATGTTATAAAAATGGATGTTTCATAAAATCAGAGGAAAGTTCCTACAAATGTCTAATTTTGGGCACAGTGAGCCTGAACTAAAAGCAGACATGAAATGGTTAATGATTTTTAATTTAATACTATGAATGACTTAATTAAAAGAATTAATAAATAGATACTTCAGAACTTATATTCCTGCCAAATGTTCGCCCATTTCCTAAACTGATGAAACACGTGTAACGTACTCCTTCTCTAACATTCCTTGGGGTTGATTAGAGTTGTCGTTCGTAGTATCAAAGCTACCTTGTGTAAACTGACTAGTATGTCCTAAACACCGACATTTCCTCTGGCTATTATGTCCTACTAAAATCTCACTTTCTGTATAAGTGTTTATAATAGTTCCATTACGATTGTGCTTTATTTCTGAATAACGTGCCGGTTTGCTTAGTATGTGTGGTCTCAGATTTAAACCATATATAAAGTGTCCTAGTCCTAGACTGAGCACAGTACACATGATCAGCCAAATGTTTCCAGTCATTACCACCAGCATTAGGAGATACCCACCAAGTAACTGTACCGCGTGGATGACGCATTGTGCTGCGTGTAGCCAGACCTGTCGCCTGTGAATAAGATCAAAGGTATAATATTCATGTAGTGTTACTGTCACCTACCATGTAAGACTATATAATGTCACTTCTCTTTCCCCAAGCCATGCAAGCAGGTGTGGCATTACGGTATGTTGACATTGACAGGGAATCGAACCCACAACCACAAAAACTGCCAAGCATCATAGCCGACACACGCTTCCACCATTTGGTGGACACGTGTCTGGGCTATTATGCTTGTCGCTTTCGCTGGTTGCGGGTTCGAACCACTGTAAATGTCTTTCACCAAGTATAGGACGTCACTCTGGCCGACCGAATATGGGGTGTTACAGAGGCCCGCAATGCATGCTCGTCGCTGCGATCCAGTACGCGTGGATACTCGCAATGGTCCACCAGGCTAGCTTGTCGCTCCGCGAGCCGCCAGGCTTTGAGCATCGCTGTAACCCAGTAATATAAGCGTGAAGGACCTCAATGCCCCACCAGGCATAGAGTGTCCCTATGTGACCGGCCACTCTTAGAGCATCACTGCGATTCAGCACGTATGGAGTATGAGTGTGATCCTCCGAGCGTAGACTAGTATGACTATAACTCGCCAAGCATAGCGTGCCGTAGTTGCCCACCAAGAATAATCGTTACTGCACATCGTCTATTATAGAGAGTCACTGTGAGAGCGTGTCATATCAAAACAGGGCATCACTATTGTCTCACCAAGCAGTATGACACTCTGGTATACCAATAGCCGGATCAATTTCCATCTACGCTCCGCCTCCAATATACTGGAGCGCCTCGCAAACAAGTAAAACACAAAGGTAGAAACGGGGCAATTTTAATGTATACATTTACAATTATTTATTTGAAGCATATTCATATGGCATAGCTCTGTTGACCAATATAGTTAAAACATTGATTATTATTTTAAAAAAGTGATATAATAATGTATAGTAATATAGTATTGTATGATATGATACTATATTTCTATTAAACATAAATCACTATTTTACCACTATATTATTAACAAGTATACTATATTAGTCAGCAGTGCTATGAATGTGTTTCGAATAAATAATTGTAAGTTTATACATTATCGTCTTTTTAGGCGTCGACGGTCGCTTCATCAAAATTGCACCCTGCCCCCCCCCCACCCCACGCACGATTTCGGCTTAGGACCCCAGCTCTTGGATCGGGATCCCCAAATGTCAGAGGCAGGGGCCCCAGTGAGCCCAAAATGCAGGTGCCATGAGGGACATTGTTCACACACTTCGAGCTAAGCTCCGCCCGCTTTTTGTGATGTTGGAATAGATTTTAATCTGTGAAACCTGAACGTCGAGAATCTGAATTTCAAGGTAGCTCTACAAATAATCTGTTGCTCAATTTTGAAACTAATGTGAGTAACGACTGCTTCTCATTAGGGTAGAATGGATGTTTCCAGTTTTAGCTATGCCCCGCCCATCCCTAGCTAAGCTCCACCCACACATCGCACGTGTAGAGATCGATCCCTGAACTGTCTGACTATTGCTTTCCAGAAAACTATGCAGTTAAGCTGTTGAATATTTTGAGACTAATTTGACTGGTTGCTGTTGCTGCCTATGGCAGCAACAGCACCCAATCAAATTAGTTTCAAATTATGCAACAGTCATGATGTTTATTAAATAGTAAAGACATACAATTCGTACACCAACGCTTTAGTCCGTCATCAATTAAGCGTTCGTGGCGAACTTAGTTACGCCATTCATGACGTCATTGATTAATTGATTGATTCAACAGAATCCCTACTGAATTCTTAATTAATCAACGACATACAATTTGTAAACGTTCGTGACGGACTTTTGTAACAGAGGTAGGTCTACGTCATTCTGATTATACCCACTTATGTCATGAATGATGCGATATGGTCCGTCATAAACGCTTAATCGACCGTCAAGTTGTACGAATTGTATGTCTTTACTATTTAATAATCAGGCCGTTGAATATTTTGAAACTATTTTGATTGGATGCTTTTGTTGCCATAGGGTTGTCATTGCTAGTATAAGGTCAGTACCGGTCAAGGTTACATTAGTCCCTGATCTACCCTACAGCTAATAATGATAACAGTTCTAAAAAAACAATAACAGAAAAAGGTTAGTTAGTGCAATTTGCAACACAATATAAGAAGTGATCTGTTGAATATGTTTCCCTTAATGTGATTGGAAGCCATGCTTAAAATCAAATATATCCAGAATATTCAAGAGTACGTTTTATGTTCATTTTGGAAACATATTTCGTTATTTCTGAGCTGTATGTTACTGTACATGAGTTATCCCTTCATTACCACATCGTCGAGCCGCGTAGCTTCCGTAATTTTGCAAACTGTGACTGACTAGTATACCGCAGCACTTCAAAGAGCATGCCGACTGTCGTCACCGCGATACACGCATGCGCGAGATCTGGTAAAGGAAGAAACACACCGATGATGTAACCAATAAGAAAATCCCCTTTCGCAGTTCGCCAATGTGGAAGCACGTCTGATATCACGAATAGTAAACCTGAGCACCAATAGGAGCACCGCGTCAAATGTCATTCGTCAATAAGACACCCGCGCCACGAGGTACACCCGTTAAAAATAGAGACGTGGCTTCTACGAGAATACTTTTCTCGATCTCGAATCGAAGGAGATCTCGCGAGATACGAATCCTGGGCCAGATGCCACAATTGGAAACCGTCATCAAATGTAACCTCGTGACGTAAGTTCAGTAACTCACCTGTGCGCCTGACAGGGTATTTTCAAATTTTGACATATTGAAGCAAGCTGTCAGTAACTACTCAGCTGACTCGTTCAGTTCACTAGTGTGTTCATTTCCTACAGATCTTGACGTTTTTCAGTGCTCTACTCGTTCTTCTGGCTAACAATGCACGGTCCGATGACCACCTTCTATAATACCGTGCTAGCTTACATAATACCGGGACTCTAATTTTTTCGTAATCGGAAGAGAGACCGAACAGGCACTTACTTTAGGTTACTTTCGTAAATAAACATTTTGGTTGGCTGTAGGCTATTAATCTAACATTTTATTCGACTAATGTAATTTGTAACAAAGAATAAGATTTTGTTAGTAATATGATATTCTCATATAAATGAGATCGGGCGAGAAAATATTGAACTTTGAGCAGCATATATAGTATCCAAAAGTGAGTAAATTCTCTTTTTGGTGATTGGAAGAGAAATGGAAAAGATGCACTTTTATATATTTTATCAGAAATAAATTTGTATTGGCTATATCACTTTATTCCAAGAGACAATAGACTTGGTAACAAAAAACAGTGGTTTGGAAACTATGATAAAATCCTGCCTTGGGTTCCATAGGGAAAGCCATCCAACACGTTTTGCTAACCCGCAACTATTGACAAAATGTCGTTTTCCCTATTGAACGCAAGGCTGAACTGAAATGTCGCATTTGACAGGGCCATGCCAATTCTAAGCTATTCATTTCTGTGGATATCGCTAATAGTAAACCTGGGAACCAATATGAGCACTTCATCAAATGTCGTCAATAAGGCACCTGGGTCAGATGTCACCAATTGGACATCAGTATTAAATGTAACCAATAGGAAACGTGCATCTGATTGCATAGGGATTTCCAGAAACCACGGACACGTGTTCCCGCATCGGACTAACATACGCCCACTCACATACATGTAGCTACGCTGTTCGAGCGATACGCGAACGTAATGGGAGGGCGAGGATCGTGGTGTTCCCGCTGCCTTCTACGAATGCCGCTTGCCCATTCTCGATACGCGGTAATCATTGTGTACACAATATAGGTTCAACATCCCTGATAACGCAGCTTACTGGTTCAACGCGGGGCCGATACCGGGCCGATACTGATTCAGTATCGGCATGGTATTGGCCCAGCATCGGACCAGTAAGCTGCGTTATCTGGGAATTTCAATACTTTTTGTCCAATTTCATATTCCCCTTGCCCAATTCTCTTCAAAATATTCAACAGATTTCTTTTAGCATTATCAACATAACTGACGAACTTCAGATATTTGTAAATATGATATTCTCAAATGTCGAATGTTAGAACTATCTTCAGGAATGAATGAATTCAAGTACGGTATATGCCGTCATAATGAATTACATCACACGTAGGCCGACGTCACAATCAAAATGCGTAAACAATGACGTAGTTAAGTCCGTCATGGACTTCTAAATGTCCGGCATGTGTACGAATGATTTGTATGCCTTACTACTTAATAACCATTATGTTGAATATTTTAAAACTAATTTGACTGGGCGGTGTTTCTGCCATAGATTCAATATATTCAACAGCTTGCCTGCATGTATGACTTTCTGAACATTGCGATTTAGTGTGTTCAGGATTCGATCGTTCCCAACACGGGAAACGCATAGGCGGATCTTAGCTAGGGACTGAGAAGTTCAAGTTCAAGTTCACTTTATTACGCTCAGGCCTTGTATAGGCATATGAGGTATTACAGTTGATACTATATTTCATGACAGTTGATTTTATATACATAATTATATTTATTATAGATTTATCGACAAAATGCGATTCGTACACTCGAAAGTAGCACAAGGAGAAATGTCGAAATAATCGACAGCTATTAGATTGTGACCCAAATCGTACACTTGGAAATAGCACAAAGGGAAGGCAACTTGAGAATTTATTTTCAGCCAAACTAGTTTCAAAATATTCGGACACCATTAAATTGCTAATTTATAAACGAGGTATATTTCGTAATAGGCCCAAATAGAAACTCAATTGAACATATTCACAAGTCAAATTAGTTTCAGAATACCAAACAGTTATTACATTGATCTATCAATGACGGGGCATAGCTAAACGTGGAATAACCCAATCGATTGTTGAATATTTTGAAGAGAATTCGGCACAGGCAATGTAAAATTCGACGTAAAGTACTGAACATGTTGAAAATATATTGTTTGATAACGCGTGTTGTTGCAGTTTGATAGCGAGCGTCACTGTTTGATAACATTAGACTTGCATTTTCCCAAGAACGTTCGCATAAGTTAGGAATAAATTGAATCAAATAAAAATTGAATTGGAGGTCTTACCCTGACACACTCTTGATTAATGCATACTTCATAAAGTGGGTGCAACTTCTGCCATACTGCTGAATTTGTAATGAAACAGTTTGCGATACGGTCTCAAACCTTGTTTCTGTCCATATCATTTTGCTTTTTTCTACAGAAATACTGCAGGAATTTGAACTTTATTACCCCGTTTCAAAGATTTAGTAACGTTTATTTATTATTTTCCGGCCACGCAATACATGTACCAGTATTACATTCCATAGGGAAACGCCCCAGAGCACTCTGCGCGTGAAAAATCGGTTTTTATCGTTTTGGTTGTTTTCTCTACGGAGTGCAAGGTAGTATATTTGGTGACAAATTAGTGAAATCTTTGCATAGAAATTCTTAGTAAAATTTAATCTTACTATTTGCGAAGGTTATGTTGTTGTTTGATAACGTAAATGCTACAGATTGAAAGGAGGGAACAATTACTGATTGACAACGCGGCAATATCGGCAGCTCTGTGAATATACATAGAGAATCTGAAACGAGGTCCTATTTAACCTGTCTTGTTTCTTGTTTCAGCGTAACCTTATAGTGGTTAAACCTGCAAAATGACACCAGAAGTGCCCCTGCGTGATGCCCATTTGCATGCCAAGAAAATAAATTTTTTGAAAATTTATCACTGGAATAACTGGCTCGATAACCGACCAAGTCATTCCAGTGGTAAAATTTCAAAAATAGTCTTCTCTTGGTCTGCGCATGCACACTGGCAAAACAAAAAGTTAGATGTTCTTGAATATTAACCATTTAATGATCAAGCTGAACAAAACGACCCTGATAACGCAGCTTACTGGGCCGATGCTGGGCCGATACCGGGCCGATACTGAAAGTATCGGCCCAGTATCGCCCCAGTAAACTGCGTTATCGGGGGAGTGGCAACAGAGTTATTTTTGTACATTTCTGTGGCAAATTTACACACAATATTCTTCTCTAAATTGACATTTACTGAGCGCGAATTGCAAGTTTCTTTGAGATATCTAGAGCTTTAAAGGGTTAATTGATAGAGGTAGCATTCTGAGCGCTTTAAGGCGCTGTTGACACAAGAGGGGTTAAAACTAAGTGGAAAATTATCACTTTGCGCGAGTTTTAGCGAGTGAAAAGTGATCATTTTCGGTGAGGTTGATGATAGTGATAATAAATAGGTCCGAGTTTCAGCTCCTATCTGTCATTTAAACTGAAATTTTGGCATATTTTCCAATAATTACACGTGTAACTTGGCCCATGTCTCTATTTCAATTTCGCAACTTAAAAACTTATGTTAATATATATATGGAATGGAATCATCATATGTTAAGATTTTTTTCGTTTCATTACATATATGCTCGCAGTTTAATCCTCTAAAAGTGTATAATTTAAACAATTTTATTTTCAGAAATTTTACTGTGAATATGCAACCTTAAGTGGTCAATAGCCAATGAAAATCTGTCGGTTAATATTACACATGCGTTCATATCGAAAAATATTAAACGGATTGGAAGCTGTGTTTCTATGATAACGAAACATAGGCCTATAGACCTATATGTATAGGCATCATTTATCATTGTGTATTTTGTGTTTTCTATCCTAGGAGTTTGTACAGCGTTACCATTGCGACAACTATTCAGCAGTAGCATGTTTGTATACTCATTGTTTCAACAATCACGAGAAAGGCGAATTGTCACTATTCTAAATCTATAAATGATGGAAATAAAATGTTTCAGACTGTCCATTTTAACGCGAAATACTCTATGACATTGGACGCAGTGACGGAATCCAGGTCATCCGTCAATCATATGACGTCATAATCAACCACGTGATGTGTAGGCGGAAGTCATAATTAATTAGGTCATGAATGACGTAGTTCGGCGCGAACACTTAATTGATGACGGATTAAACGCTGTTGTATGAATGATATGTCCTTAGTATTTAATAAACACGATGTTGACTATTTTGAAACTAATTTGGCGGGGCGCTGTTGCTGCCATAGGCATAAACAACACCCAGTCAAATTAATTTCAAAATATTCAACAACTTACTGTATATTTTTCTGGAAATTAATAGTCAGAGAGTTGAGGGATCGATCGATCCGAACACGGGCGAAGCGTGGGTGGAGCTTAGCTGGAGATTGGCGCGGCATAGCTAAAAACGGGATTCCTCTATTAGCGACATCCTGACCTAGATACTTGACACATTGACCTGAGATTTAACCCGTCGATAGGAAAACCATAATATGAACGGATCGACCAAATTTGGCTAGTCTACCTTTTTGCATTACGTAGTTATTCCCAATGTGTGTGCAACTAGTGACCCTATGGCCTAGACATTTTACCTTTTGAGCTGTAACTTCAACTCTTTCTACCAGCCCCAATATGATCGTATAGGCCAAGTTTGGCGAGTCTACATTCTAGCATACCGACCGAACGACCGACAGACAAACAGACAGACAGACAGACACACCTTTGCCGGACTGGGTGAGTAATAACAAGTTGAAACGTCCATGGCTAGTTGAGATCGTGAAAGGTTGCAGGTGTTCTTGTAATCGCGCAAAGACTAGCGGCTATCTTTGATATTGGATGCTCTGTGATTGCCGACAGTTTGACCAGTTCCATCTGGTTTGCTCTCTTTCATTATGACAGTAAACTGTACAGTTGATTTCAACCCACATCTTTAACCCTTTAATGTCTAAATTTATTCAGGAAAATCAAAATATTTGTTTATTGAATATTAATTTACGGGCCAAGAGAATAGTACTTTTGAAAATTGTCCACAGGAAACGCTGGCTCGGTTATCGAGCTAGTCATTCCAGTTGTAAAATTTTCAAATTACTATTCTCTTAGCCTGCAAATAGAAGTTAATCAAGACCACTACAGAGGCCGGTTTTTGGCCGTCTTCGGCGTGAAAGGGTTAATTAGTTCAAGTTATCAACCAACCTAGCCGTGACTCGTGAACGCTGTATTTCCCAAAATACGTCAATGTCAGAAAGGTGTATTTTGACAGATTTATTTGGACACGTGATTTCACTAGGAGGAAATAACGTGTACGGCTGACTTTGAAACCGACATTGCATTCGTATTTATTAAAGGTGCATATTCACAACCGAATGGTTACACATAAAAGAGCTAGAACGGTAAAATAATGAATATTCATGAGCGTGTACCTGATTGCGAATTTATCACCCAGCTCAAGAAGAGAACACGGACACCGCCACCGTCCAGGTCTGCGCTTAAAACAGGCTGCAATGTAAAACATAACAGGGCCGCTATACGATAGGACACAATGTAATTAATAACCAATGGAGAAATCCAGTTTTAGGTATGGCCCACCTATCCGTAGTTAAGCTCCACCCACGCTTCGTCGGTGTTGACATCGATCGATTCCTAAAATCCATGAGTATCAATTTCCAGAAAACTATACAGGTAAGTTGTTGAATATTCTGAAACTAATTTGTCTGGGTGCTGTTGCTTGCTGTGGCAGCAACTGCGCCCAGTCAAATTAGTTTCAAAATATTCAACAGCATGTTTATTAAATAATAAAGACATACAATTCGTACAACTGCGCTTATTATCTTTCGTCATCTATTAAGCGATCTTGACGAACTTCGTTATGTCATTCATGACGTAACTGATTATAACATCATCATACACGTCACTCAGTTGATTATGACGTCACATGATGAATGCATAGACTGGAATCCTCCATTGAATAATGAAATCTCAGACTCACAATTTCAAGGTAACGAAACAGGTAAGGTGGTGAATATTTTCAAACTAATTTAACAGGAACCAATACATGCTGCGATGAAGAAGGCGATTGAGGGATACCATGAACACGTAAACAGAATAGAAGCATCCATTTATATATAGCTATGCACCGCCCATTTCTAGCTAAGCTCCACCCTCGGTTTTCCGGTGCTTGGATCGATCGAACTATGAACTACCTGAATGTGAGTTCCCAGAAAACTAGTATTATTTATTACTTACAGCATGCATTGCATCCATCCCCTTCATTGAATCCATCACCTTTCCTTTGTAGTAATACATTAATTATCCGTATTCTCCGTGTCCGCGCATATATATATATATATATATATATATATATATATATATATATATATATATATATATATATATATATATATATGCCATATTTTATTAAGCACTTTTAACGGACAGATTTATAATAAATTATATGAATTATGTCCATATCCAATATGTTCACCATGTTGACGCTAATTTGGGTAGAAGAGGTTGCTATCTAAGGCAGCAATCTTTCTATTAAGTGATTATAAGAAATACAATACTAAGATTTATGTCTCAAAATTGTAAACTCCGTTTTGTTTACGCTTATTGTTTGCTTGTTTTTATCAACACGTTCAATATACGTGTTCTAAAGTTCATGTTCACTGTATTTACATTCAGGTCCTTCAAGCATAAAGAGAATTAGGCCTAACATTAACCTTCTTAACGCCGAAGGCGGCCAAAACCGGCCCCTGTAGTAGTTGTGGGGAAGGTACAATTGCAAGGCAAGAGAAGACTATTTTTTGAAAATTTACCCCTGGATAATCGAGCCAGTCATTCCAGTTGTAAATTAATAAAAAATCGTCTTCTCTCGGCCTGCATATGGACATTCAACAAGTGAATATTTAAAATTCTTTAACACATTTAGTTATTAAAGGGTTGACGGTTCATATTCACAGCAAAATAACTGAAAATAACATTGTCTAAATTGTATACACTTAGGCCGTGTTCACATTAGATTAGCTAATCCGGAAGAGGTCCAATCGATCACAAATTTTCGTTTTGCTCGTATACGCATTCACGCTTACAGAGTTATGACAAGTAAACTAATATTTGCGTTTGATCGGACTTACTTCGGTCTTACTTCGGATTAGCACTCTAGTGTGAACACAGCATAAGCGGCTTATGGATTAACCATTTAAACAGCTTTTTTAAATTTAAATTTTCTCATATAAAATGCCCATTTGCTGACCAAGAGAATACTATTTTGAAAATTTAACACTGGACTGACTGGCTCGGTTATCGAGCCAGGCATTCCAGTGGTAAATTTTCAAAAATAGTCTTCTCTTGGTCTGCAAATGGACATTTCTCAAGACCACCTCAGAAGCCGTTTTGGCTGATATGGGTGTTAACGGGTTAAATCGTAAACGAGTGGTCGTTATCACAGAATCTTTCAGACGGATGACGATATAATTTATATTTGTGGAATAACTTCAAAGCGACAAAATCGGAATGTTGTTCCAACTGTGTAGCAGATTAATTATTCTCAGATTGTCTGTTATCCGTCAACAACTGTTTTCGCGTAATAATCGGCAGTAGTTTGTTATCAGCTGACACGACTGCAGACCGTTTAAAGAATTGTATGTGAGCCAGGCTTCATTTATATATATTCTCACTAGAGACTTAACCAGCGTACCTCAATACAGCCGTATGGCGTTATTCTCGTTAGCCTTGGGCCGTGTTCGCTCTAGAGAGTTAATCAGGAATAACGCCATACGTCAGCATGGCTTTATTCCTGATTAAGACCGTGTTCTCACTAGAGACATAACCGGGGTAGTGCAATATTGACGTATGGCGTTATTCCTGATTAACTCTCCAGTGGGAACGCTGCCCGAGTCTCTAGCGAGACAACGGCCTCAGGCTCGTTCCTATTTAGTTTCTAGATTATTAAACTTTCAGATTAAATATAATTTTGAACATGCATTTAATGATATGTAATATATTTGTGGTACAGCTCGGAAATAAATTACCATGTTTCCAAAACCAAATAAAATGTATTCTTGAAGATTTTGAACATAATTGGATGGGGTGACATTGCTGCTTATGGCAGTTCCAATCAAATAATTTTCAAAATATTCAGCATAGGATTTCTTACGCCGTTCCTGTCTAACATGTGTTTGTTTTTATTTTGGAAACATATACACTTATTCACGAGCTGTACTGTAAACGAGGATGATAATTTTAATATTAAATCGGGATGAGTTTGACAGCTTTAGTAATATCTAGATAAATAGGCGGGCAAGCGATAAATCAATTTATCGTAAATATTCTTAAGCGCTTACACCTATAGATATATCGATTTCTGATCTAGCGTATTTCGTGTATTTCGTGTTTTCGCACGGTGACACCTACGATATTCCGATTTTATCTACATTCTTGCGCAATGATACCGGTGGTGTAGAGATTTATCGTATCAGTTGTTGAGCAGAAAATATATCGATCTCTCCGCTAGGTTCCTGTATTACCGCGCCGTCGCTATATCGATTACTCATCTAGAATCGTGGACTATTACCTCATCGCTATATCACTTTATCGTCTAGATTGTTACGTAATTATACCAGCAATATCTGACATTATCGCTAAGATAGTAGCGCAATCACGCCCGCAATGGGGTAATGTATCGGCTAGCTTGTTATATAATTATATCAGCGTATATCAATTTATCGTCTAGAGTTATCTGCAATTATACCATCGATATATCAATTTCTTGTCTAGATGGCTGTGTAATTATACTAACGATATATCACTTTATCGTCCATATTGCTATGAAATTATACTACCGACATATGGCTGTATCGTCTATAATCTAGCGCAACTACTTCACTCAGCGATTTATCACATATCTTCTTGCATAGTTACTACTAACGATATATTGAGCTTACTAGGTATATATTTCTGATTCGATTATATAAATACACCACCGCGGACATGTCACCGTTATGTACAGCTTAGCAAACAAGCGTTACCTAAGGCTCAGGCTGAACGCGAGGTTGCGAAAAGACGTTGCTAATAATGGAGAAATCCAGTTTTAGCTATGTTCGGCCCATCTCTAACTAAGCTCCACACACGCTTTTCCCGTGTTTGGATCGATCGATCCCTGCACCCTCTGTATCTAAATTTCCCGAAAACTATACAGGTATGCTGTTGAGTATTTTGAAACTATTTGACTTGGCGCTGTTGCTGCCTATGCCAGCAACGGCGTCTAGTCCAATTACTTTCAAAATGTTCAACATAATGTTTATTAAATAGCAAAGACATACAATCCGTACAACAACGCTTAGCCCGTCATCAATTAAGCGTTCAGACGAACTTTGATACGTCATCCATGATATAATTGAGTATTACGTCAGCATACACGTCACCTAGTTGATAATCACGTCATATGATCTATGGAAAAACTGGAATCATCCATTATATCAATAACGATCAACAGCGTTACTATCAAACAGCATACGATATATTAGAAACTAACACCTGAATAATGGACTGTGAACGTTTAAAGTTTAGCCGTAAAACGTTCTCAATGGGAACAGAAACTGTGCCTTTCGATATGTATGCCTAAGTTTGTTTACTCATTTCTTCGCCAGGTAGGCCTGTATATCCAGGTACCGTAATTAAAAAATTTGGGGAATTCCTTAACAAAAACACATTTTAAGCCAATCACCGTTAGTTACATTTCGGTTAACACATGCCAATCCCCGAACACGAACTACATGTTTCTGTTATTTAACCTGTTAACATTCAAGTTGGCTAAAAATTACTTCCGCAGTGGTCTTGAAAAATTGTCATTTTCAGACCCTAAGAATACTATTTCTGTGAAAATTTACCACTGAAATGACTGGCTAGATACTCGAGTTAGTCATCCCAGTGGTAAATTTGCAAAAAGTAATCTCTTGATCTGCAAATCCGAATTTTACAGGAGAAAATTAACGTTTTCTTGAACAAATTTGAGGGTCATAGGGTTAACGATATTTGATGAATAGGATTTTATATTTTAACTAAGTACATGAGTCCCTGACACGCAGGCCAAATTTGCGGTCATATGTTTTTAAAAAATATAAATAATTATATAATTTGTGACTGAGGTCAGAGAATATAGGTATTGCCCATCCTAGCGTTCAGCGCGTACTTCGCCGGAAGCAACTGTACGCGTCTTAATGGCATAGCCTAACTATTTGAATGCTAACGTCCCAGAATTTCGGTTTTAAGACATAATCTTAGAGACTTTCTAATTTGTTGCATATTTTGAAGCTAATTTGACTGGAAGCTGCTGCTGCCTGTGGCAGCAACAGCTTCCAGTGAAATTAGTTTCAAAATACTCAACATGTTACATAATATTTAGGTTATATGTAGCTCGGAATGATACAAAAAACTTTTAGTTAATATTTTGGTCATTAGTGTCCAAGGGGTTAATACGACGCGGGGTGGGGGGGGGGGGGAGGGGGTACGTTATAAGCATTAGTCTACAGCTTTAACCCTTTAACGCTCATATCAGCCTAAAACGGCTTCTCCAGTGGTCATGAGAAGTGTTCATTTGAATGACCAAAAGAGGACTATTTGGTAAATATTAAAAAAATAGTCTTCTCTTGGTCTACAACGTGACATTTTCTATAAGAAAATTAAAATTTTCTTGAATAAATTAGAGGTTAAAGGGTTAATGTAATGATAACAGATTTCATATTTATATATGGTATTATAAACACAAAGTATAAGTATAGACATTACAATGCATGTTGCGGCTCATTTCCCAAACCCTATTTAATATATAGGGCTTAATAAGAAAATAGGCTACATATGTCAAAACTGCCATTTTAGCGCCAATTATAAACATATACAATAGTAATCTATTATTCGCGAAACGTATTGGTTCTATAGAATTACTCGCATAAGGCTACTGGTAAGTGTTAAAGGGCGTAAACGCTGGAATAAATCACATGGCGACCACGTTGTTCTGATTTTTTTGTCCGGAAAATATTTCGAACATAGCGCGCGATTTGTCTCTTCCAGCGTTTGCATGGTTATGTGAGCATGCACGAATGCATACACACCATCAATTTAAACCACGACTTGTCAGTTATTATTCTTATAATTCTATGTAATTAAACTATATGGTTAGATTAACAGGTTCGACTTGATTATGGTCGAAATTGCACTATATAACACGCAAAATGTTAACAGATTAAATATATAAAAAATATATTGCTAATTAAAAAAAAAAAATTCGGATATTTTACAAGATGTCCGGAAATCAGGAGACCTGTTAAAAATCCGTAATTTTCGGATAAATCTGGAGAGATGGTCGCACTAAAAACAATTTCAGAAAATATTAACACAATATTATCTTGTTTGTTATTATTAGAACGTGAAGCTCATAGTCGCTTTCGTATACCGATACTAACATATATACTTGTACCGACTTCAAATAACTGATATAAAATGTCTAATTGAATCGAGGTAGTTGATTCGAAGTAAACACCGCAGTGTTTGTATCTATACTCCACATGTGCTCCTTAGCGGATGAGTGGGAACATTATGATCAACAAAGTAAACTAATGGGTGCACTCTTTGGGCGTGGCTAGCACGGAAATGAACTACTACTGCCAGTGCCGCGATGGAGAGCAGGTGAGGGCACAGCATACACAACATACGCTGTGCATAAAAAAAATAGTCTCATATGAATTCGCCAGTGCGTCAGTATATCTGACATGTGAAAGCTGGTTCGCTAAACCAAGATTCTTGTCTTGGTGCGGTGGTCCAGCGGAAAGATGTCTGGGTTGCTGATGCTATGCGGAATTGCAGGGTGGCTGTTCGATCCCCGATTCGGGAAATGATGATCAACAAAGTAAACTAACGGTTCAACACACACTTTCTTTACTCAAGGGCCTAAAATATATCCTGGACCGGAAATGTCTTGAAATTATGTGCAAAAGCTTTATTAGGCCATCTCTAGAATACGCAGACGTTGTCTGGGATACCATACCACAGTATCTTGTAACACGACTGGAGGACATCCAAAAAGACGCTCTCAGAACAGTATGTGGAATGACACGTAGTGCTCGTACGGAAGACTTGTACACCGAAACAAGAATAGAAACGCTTTCACATAGACGGGAATCTCACAGACTAGTTATGCTATATAACATTATCAACGGGATGACGTGTGAAATTCTGAATAATCACCTTCCCGCATTATCCCAGGCACGAAACCCCTGCAACATTCGTCACGCAAACCTCTTTACTCCATTTCGTTGCGGCATTGAGCTCTTCCGGGGATCCTTTTTTCCAGCAACAGTCCGCGCATGGAATACTCTCCCAGCGCCGGTCACGTGTTCCGTTACTCTCACGGAATTCAAGAGCAAACTTAAAGCCATGTCGCCTATACGACCGCCTCCTCCCAAGTATTATGTTGGCCAAAGGTTAGCTAATGTAATCCTATGTAGGCTTCGTAATGGCTGCAGTAATTTAAATCGGCATCTATTTGAACATTTTCTGTCAGACTCAGCTAGCTGGCCATGTGGATACACTGATGAATCCACAAATCACTATCTCCTCAATATCTCCTCCGCTGCCCTCTTTTTAACGACCAAAGAGTCTCTCTCCAAAATCAGCTCGCGCTAAAGAATATCTCTCTTGCCACACTGACAGCTAATCAACTTCTATACGCATTAACAATGTCGACGTGGAAAAGAATATTACAATATGTAACGCCGTATGCCAATATATAGTCAATACCAACCGCTTTAAGTAACTTCCTATTTGTTAAATTCGCAACTATAAGAGCGAAATGCAAACAGCCCAACATATACAAAGCATGGTGAACGCAGCATTAAGAGCTCCTCACCTTACCTTTCTCATTCTTGTCAAAATCTTAGTTTATACCCTGTTTCTCATATTCTCCTCTCCTCTCTTTTTGTTTTTCTTTCCCTAACTCTCCCCGCCCCACACACACATACACACTCCATCCCAACCTCTCTCTCTCTCTCTCTCTCTACTTCCCTCCGTCCCTCCCACCTCTCCCCTCCCCGCCCCCCCGCTCTCTACCTCTCTCTCTCTCTCTCTCTCCCGCTCCACCCCCTCTCTCTCTCTCCCACTCTCTTTCTCTCTCTCTCCTCTCTCTCTCTCTCTCTCTCTCTCTCTCTGTCTCTCGCATCAGCACACACGCACGCCAATACGTACGCACACACGCACATATTCACGTACACATACGTAAGCGTGCGAACCACCTAGACAATTGTAAACAGTGGTTGATATAAATTATCATTTAACTAGTTATACATAGGTTACTCTTTAATTATGTTTTATTATACCCCATCTTGATGTATTTATACACGTATTGTATTTGTATGTATGGGAGACACGTGTATAAGACTTATGTCTTACTGTGCTCCCATTGAACAAAATAAATTCTGTTTAAACCAAACTAACGGTTGCACTCCGTAGGTGGGGTTAGCGTGGAAATTAATTTATAAGGGAGCACGTGCTTCCAGTCGAATTGGTTTAAAACACTTCAACAAACTACGTATTTCATTACTCTTAAAGATAAGAAGAGGGCCTTGATGATGATGAGGTTGTGAAACGGGAGGTTGAAAACTGGTCCGGTGAAAGAGGATGTTTGTCCTCTGGATGCTGGTCTAGTGGTAGAGCACTCGCCTTCCACACACTAGGCAAACGGTGCTGCAGAATTGCCAGGATACAAACCCCACCGGGTCGAAAATTGAATAAGGTAACAAGTACATTCCAGATGATGAATGGGCTATATCCTAGTGCAAGTGCGTAGTCAATAGCGCTGCAGCAATGATCGCTGTCGGAACCACCACCTATACCAAAATATTAATAAATGCTATCATATATCATTGTGTTCCTTGAAACGTCAGAAAAGGGAAATATAGGATGACAAGCTGATTTTTTAAATTACAAATGGGGTTAAGAGCAGCCGAGTGTATGGGTATATGCCACCCATGTTGATAAATAAAATCCGCATCTCCTGTTCTCAAATAAAATATTGTCATCTCTTTTCAAGCTTACTGTAATTCGTGGTATCAAGAGAGCTTACCAATTATGTATTTAGGTGGCAATCGATGTATTTGTGATAAACTATCTGCTATTAAGTATTGACACGGCCAGAAATGTGTAGTTGGGAGGGTGGGTGTGGGCTCATCATTAATCATGTTTTAGTATGTTAAGTTTCTTAATATGAAGGGCGTGCATAATGCTTATAATAAGTACATTCTGGTGTTTCATATGTTTTCATCATCATCATCATCATCATCATCATCATCATCATCATCATCATCATCATCATCATCATCATCACTGTCAACTGTATGCAACCAGACATCTATGGTGAATGTGATTGCACACCACATTTCTCTCTCATATGCGGACGGTGGCAGCGCTTTACAGATGCAATAAACGCCAAGGGTAATGTGTACTTGTTCCTGTGTCAGTTCGTCATACAAGGAATGCACTGGAATGTATCGTCCAATAGCCAGCCTGAAAAATATGTCGTTGGCGCGAATGGATGGTCGATGATGAATCAACATGACTAGAACGTCAGTGTCAGGGCTAACCACAATTATTGTCCTTGCGCCTTGATCAGCAGCATAGGCAGCGTGAAGGATTATGCGAGTATCCGCTCTTCGTGATTCGAGTGAAGTGCTGTCCCATCATTCACTACAGTGGATATCGTTATGGCAAGAGCAACATCTCTCAAGCCGCCACTGACTACGATTGATTGGTTGTCATACACTACTTGAGCCACATTCTGCTTTAAGAATTCTGTATAGAATTTTACCAATGTTGATTTGTTCTCATTTCGGGTAAGAAATAACTTCCGGTTTCTGGTAGCAGTAGCATCTGTAAGTACATGGACAGCATGTCCTTGTTTTCCTCCACTCGTCTTCTGTCTAGCGTGGGCTTTAATGCTAATCTCTAGGTAGCGGTCAAACACAACATGAATTTGAGTCGCTTGCCTGCCTATAGAGAGGACATATTCCATGCATACCATAGCCATCTCTTTAAAACAAATACTCTCTGATTTTTGGATTGGCAACATCTGAATAGCCGCATGAACATCTATGACAAGTGCGTCTGCATTTGATGCAGTGGTAAATATTTCTTCAGGAAATAATTCTTCCAGCTTATGCATAAATTCTGCTTTTATTGCAGAGTGCATTATCCCATCTTCGGTGAACATACGTAATGGTACAGGTGCATTTTCGTAAGCCGTCACCCTCTCCAGTGGCACTTGCTTCTCTGCGTTTATTGCCAATAGTCTAAGATACATAACTTCTGCGTTCGTCTTAATACTGCGTTTGCTAATCTTAATTGTATTTGTCATTTCACTCATCGTTTTTACACCGGGACGTGACATTGTGCCATAGAAACTCTTAAGTGGTGCTGACTTGTCTGCAGGTAGGACACGCGGCTCATTGACTAATTTGTCAGCCAAAGCATCTCCTTTTCCAAAGCACCAACAAGGCTTGCCTGAACATCGGCACTTGCCACAACTTCGGTTGCAAAATTTACAAGTTCAGATGGTGGATCCGTGAAGGAAGAATGGGTCCAAATATGCTTCTCCAAACATTTGTGGCATCTTCTGTACGTCGGTACTCCAACTCTTTATTGCTGCATTGGAAATATTGTGTGGAAGATCACAACCAGAAACGAATCATTGGACTCTGCAGAAACGTGTCTGAATATGTTCTGGCTATTGAGGCGTTATTAGACCAGCTAAACACAAGCGGGCATGAGCAGAACCTTTCAACGGCAAGCCAATGATTCAGGTACTTGTTCACTGTAGTTTTCAGGGCGTAGTCCAGCCAGACAATGTTAAATCTACCATGGGATAGCTTAGTGACAAATTGTTTTGCATTTTCAACGTGATCAACACTTCCAGCTGGGAGTCTTTTCATCATGAGCAGTACAGGTGGCATGAACTTAGCAGAAATGCCTCCGTTTGAAGCGAACAACAATGGGATGAACTCCGCTTTTGCTGACTGGTGAACTTGCCAATTTCCATTTCACGAAGCCGCCAAGAACATCTTGAACGGTGTTTAAACTTGCTGAAGATAACCATCCCAGTGTTTGAATGTTGGAGAACTTTGTCTACGTTCATCACAGGATCTCTTGATCAAGTGCAGCAACGTCATTTCAATCTTACTTCTCATAAATTAACAATAAAAACATCAAGTTTCGCTTTCTTTTCAGGGATAGCAATGCTAAACTCTGGCATTCTGCTAGCAAGTCTCGATATATTACAAAAGGCGCATCAATTTTGTGATGCATTCTGGGTAATACTTCTGAGAGAGGAAAATAAATATATGTTTTTTAACACCACCACTTGACTTTTATCAATTATCCGGTCGGAACGCCTGATATGCCAACAACCAAAGATACTAGCAGTAATCACAAATTAACAACTTACCTACCCCGCAACCCCCCCCCCCCCAACCCCGAAAAATACGGCTATTGATTTCAAGTTGATTTGGTTATTGTTATGATATTATAAACCTTAACATTTATTAAACATGCACAAATATACGCGCCTTGCGAGAAAGACAATGTCGGAGCATATTGCTTCATAATCTAATATAACCCCTTCAGAAACTAGGCCATATCTGGATTTGTAATTATTTTTCAAACTTGTCATCCGTTATTTCCTTATTCTACACACTCTAGTGGCAATTTTGATATATGGTAATATTTATTACTATTTTGGTATGGGTAGCTCGCTAACTAAGCGTCTTTTAGGCCCTTGCTGCAGCATTATATGGCATGTTTATTACATAGTAAAGTCATACAAATCGTACAACAACGGTTTAGTCCCGCATCACATAATTATGCGTTCGTGACGAACTTAATTACGTCATTCATGACTGCCGCTATTGATTATAACGTCAGTCTACACGCCACTTAGTTGATTATGACGTCATATGATTGATGCATACACTGGAAAGGGCCATTGTGCCAGCTTACACTGGCAAATCCAGATAAAATGTTCTTCAGAGTTGTGTGCGGTGAGTGGTGGCGAGTAGTAAGCATCTGTCAAGAATCAAGCTGCCAAAATCATTTGCAACAGTGGACGGTAGCAGTGATTTCATCTGCTAGGCAGTCTGCTTGTTAAATAGCAAGATTTTGTAAGTGGTCGTTGATGTGGCGCAGGATGGTATTCCATTCCTTCATAGTTTGGTGCAGTCTTCATTGTAGCCACTTTCATAGATGTGCAATCGTGGTGCTTTCTGCTCAGCTGATAGTTTTGCTACGATAGGGTCATCATTATACCTATGACCATACAGCCGTAGTTCATAATTGATGGTACCCCCGCCAAACAACCGATGACAGCGTCTTTTATTATCAATAGTAGAGCATAGGGTAATATTGAGCTATTAGTAATTTAATCCTGTTGACCCTTTAACACCACAATTTGTTCAAGAAGCTTTCAATTTTGTCATAAAATATGTCCATTTTCAGACCAAATAAATACTATTGGAAATTTTACTATTGGAATGACTGGCTCGTTTATCGAGGCAGTCATTCCAGTGGTAAATGTTCAAAAATAGTCTTCTCTTGGTCTGCGAATGGACATTTCTCAAGCCCACTGCAGAAGCCGTTTGTGGCTGATATGAGCGTTAAAGGGTTAAATACGTGGATTGTGTTGAAACTTATACGTCTCTGCCAACAGTTCAAAGTCACATTTGTTTCAAAATATTTATCAGACTATCTGTTACATGATAAGGAACGTGTCGATTTTGGTCTGCAAGTAAAATTATTAAACTCTGTTGTGTAGCAATATTGCGCATCAGTGATAATCTGAGTATCTGCTAACTCAGGGGAGATTAATCTACACACATACGTGGCAAGGAAGCCTAATGTAAAGTTGTCTCCCGCGAGTCGACAATGAAATAACATACAAGACAGTATTCAAAGAATTCCTAATTTCTCCAGACCGCTCAAGGATAATCTGTATTGCGGGAACCGATCTATCGACTCGTCAATTAGCCAAATGCTAGTAAAATTGAAATATGGCAAATAGAAAACAGAATTGGCTAAATATTTGGCTAATGATTAAAATCATATTATTTTAAATAATTCTAAATATAAAACGTAATTGTAATAGATAAATAGTAATATAAGTAGTACCAATATTATGCTTTATTCTGACTAACTTACTCGTCGCCCTGATATCCTAGTATATTAAATGTAAGCTGTCTAATATTTTGAAACTAATTTGCCTGAAAGCTGTTGCTGTTTTAGGGAGCATATTTAGCCGGTTCACGACAATGGCTAATGACGATGTACGGAATATTCTGTTAAATATTTTGAAACCAATTTGCTGCTGCAACTGATGAATCCGTCAAGTTGTACGAATTGTATGTCTTTGCTATTTAATAAACATAGGCAGCAACAACACTTTGTCAAATTAGTTTCAAATATTCAACAGCGCGCTTGTTTAGTTTTCTGAAAATTGGGATGCGGAGAGTGGATGGCTCGATTGATCCCAACACGGGCAATGCGTGGGTGGAGGTTAGCTAGAGATGGGAAGAGTTTAGATAAACTGGATTTATCAATTCAACTGCTTTCCTGATGAACCTGTCGACTATGGTGACGGATATACGTCAATTTTGATTGCCATCGTGTAACGCGCTTGATTATGACGTCAGATAATCTGGCGACAGATATGATCTCCCATTTGTTCCCGTACCATAGTGTCTTTCACCAGAGCCCTGCATATGGCGGTTCCATAAGACGGGTGGTAATATGATAACTTCTCATAGCGAACCACCATATGTGTGCCACCAAAGGAGCTGGTTTGTAAGATATCACGTGCCAGCCATCACTATCTATGCAAATCCACGCTTTAACCTTTTGATCGCGAAATACAAAAAACCCACAAAAATCATTTACGTTTTAATAACCACTCTGTTGAATATTTTGAAACTAATTTGACCGGGAGTTGTTTCTGTTATAGACAACAACATGTTCAGCAACAGCTTACCTGCATAGCTATCTTGAAATTGAGATTCTTGGAATTCAGAGTTCAAAGGGTTAAGATGGGTTTTTTCACTTTTAACCTTTTACTGACTAAATCTGTTCAAACAATTTAAATATTTACTTATTAAAATGTCAGTTTGCAGGCCAAGAGAAGACTAATTAAAAAAATGTACCACTGGAATGGCTGGCTCGGTTATCGAGCCAGTCATTCCAGTGGTACATTTGCAAAAATAGCCTTCTCTTGGCCTGCAAATGAACATTCCCCAATATCACAACGGAGGCTGGTTTTGGCCGCTTTTGGCCTGTTTTGGCCGCTTTTGGCCGGTTTTGGCCGGCTTGGTCCTGTAAGGGTTAAGAGATATGCTTTAAGCGACACTGTATTAATATTGCCGAAAAAGGTGTCAAGAAAGAAATAGATTTTTGAAACAAAAAAGATTCTGATCTAGAAATCATTGACAAATCTTTTGGCATCAATCGTTGGAATAAGATGTCCTCTCTACTAAAAGACGCGTAGACCGTGTAGTTAGCTGCTGTATCGCCGGACCTTGGAGATCTAAAAACAGTTTCAATTATTATCTTCTTAATTATTAATCTAGTTACTGACCGTGACAAATTTGCAGCAATAATATGATGAATTGTAACTATGGCATCTCACAGTGGAATAACCTGGGCCGTGTATACATCGAAAGGCTTCCAATTCGTAGGTAGGTAGGTAGGTAGGTAGTAGTAGTAGTAGTAGTAGTAGCAGTAGTAGCAGTAGTAGCAACAACAGCAGCAGCAGCAGGAGCAGCAGCAGCAGCAGTAGCAGTAGTAGTAGTAGTAGTAGTAGTAGTAGTAGTGGTAGTAGTAGTGGTAGTAGTAGCACCAGCAGCATCAGCAACAGCAGCAGCAGCTGCAGCTGCAGCTGCAGCTGCAGCTACAGCAGTAGTAGTAGTAGTAGTAGTAGTAGTAGTAGTAGTAGTAGTAGTAGTAGTAGTAGTAGCCAGACATGGGAGGCCATCTTTAAAATTGGTTTTCGGACGATACTACATTACCGTTTATCGGAATGGTTTGAACCTTCATGTGGTATTTGGACTGTGTCTGGCGAAGAAACCTATCAAAATTAACGAGGATCCTAAATCCACGATGGCCCCCAGGCCAGTCACTGGTGGCCATATTGAATATTTGTTTCCGTGCGATAACTCGATGAGTGTTGAGCGGATCGCTTTGAAACTGTGTAGGATGACTGGCCTCGGTCTGAAAAAGCAATGCTATTTTCAGATAGCTCTCATTCGTTGGTTTGGCATCATGGCGGGGTATTATGCACCGTTTTCGGATCTCTTATTTCACGATTTCCTAATTCAAATTCACAACTAAAAATTGTATTAATCTCTGAGGAATGGAATCATCATATTTTAAGATTTATTTCATTTCATTGCATCTAGGCACACAATTTAAGGCTCTAAAACTTTACAATTTTGAGAATTTTACTTTCAAACATTTTGCTGTTAACATGTAGCTTTAAATTGCAAATTCATCAAGGACATGCAATGCAGCTTTCCAGTTTTAGCTGTACCCCGCCCATCTCTGACTAACCTCCGCCCACACCTCGCTAGTGTTGTGATTGATCGATCTCTGAACTCCCTGACTATCAATTCCAGAAAACTATACAGGTAAGCTGTTAAATATTTTGAAATTAATTTGACTGTGTGCTGTTGCTGCAACATCGTCAAACCAAATTAGTTTCTAAATATTCATCAGAAAGTTGATTAAATATCAGAATTTTATCTCGCATTTTCACGAAGTTGAAAATAATAGATTTTGAGAGAGGGTGCAAAACTGTCGGCTTGGGTGTGGGCGTCGGCGTCGGCGTTGGCGTCCGCTCTGACTAAGCTTTGTTAAAATGACATTTTCACCCCTAAGTGTTCATCCGATTTAAAAAAAACCCATTCACAGATGTGTTCTATACGATGCCTAGTACTAGTCTGCATCAAGATTATAGTGATCTTTGAAATTTCTTAATATTTCTTTCACGTTTTAACGTAGAATAATCTTTGTATCCAGGTTAAGCTCTTTGCTTTTGTTAAGCTTTTTAAAACTGGCATTTTCACCCACAAGGGTTTATGGGATTAACACAATATCTTCACGGATATGTTCTATACAATGCTAAGGACTAGTCCACGTGAAAAAGAAATGGATTTTTACCTCTTTCCTTATTTTTTGTTGGTGTTTCGACTTTGATAATTTTAGGCCTGGTTTGTATTCAATTTATACTCATTATTTTTTGGTTAAGCATTTTTAAAATGGCATTTGCACCCACAAGGGGTTAATGGATCTTAAACAAACCTTCACAGATATGTGTTATACGATGCTTAGGATTTTTGGTGTTTGGACTTTGATAATTTTAGACCTGAGTTGTATCCAGGATATACTCATTATGTTTTTGTTAAGCTTTATTAAAACGACATTTACACCCACAAGGGGTCATCGGATTTCAATAAAATGTCACATATTCGGTCTTTACGATGCTTAAGACTTGACCACATAAGAAGTAAATTTTCAAATTTTTTCCAAATTTTATCGCCAGTTGAACTTTGATTATTTTAGGGATGATTTGCATCCAGGTTATATTTATTATGCTGTTCGGATATAGGCGTTATACCATGGTTACACTTTTTAAGCTGACATTTGCACCCACAAGGGCTTATCCGACTTGAATAAAACGTCACAGATGTGTCCTATACCATGCTCATGACTAACCCACATCAAAAGCATATTTACTTTGAAAATATTTCCTCACTTTTACAGGGTTTGGATTTTGATTATTTTAGTCCTGATTTGTATCCACGTTATAGTCATTATGCTGTGGTTAAATATTTTATCTCCAATTTTCACGAAGTTGAAAAACTAGATTTTTGGAGAGGGTGGACAAATGTCGGCGGCGGCGTCCGCTCTGGTTATGGTATTTTAAAATGGCGGTTGCACTCCTAAGGGTTCATCCGATTTAAAAACTTCACATATGTGTTCTATACGATGCTTAGCATTAGTCTGCATCAAAATTATGTCGATTTTTGACATTGACGGTAATTGAGCCAGTCATTCTAGTGGCAAATTTCCAAAATAATACTATTCTCTTGTCCTGTAAATGGGCATAGCTCAATACTGGTTTGGCCATTAAAGGGGTAAGTTGACACAGGATGTGTTAATTAATCAGCTTATCTGATCCCAACCAAAGTTTACAGATGTGTTCTATATCAGTATTACATTCAGTTTGCAGCAGAATTAAAAAAGTCCTTTACTTTTACATGGTCTGCACTCTATTTCTGCGTGACGCTTTCTCAAGAATTAGAAGAAGTTTAGAGTTTTTCAATAGACATTTGGTTCATCAAGGGGTGATACTAGTTTAAGAAATCTTTATTTCGCGATCCTGCCACACGTGATGTGTGATATGCGGGCTAGCAAAGTGGAACGCAGTTCACATACATATGATAAAGTATATGGACTGCGTTGCACTTGGCTAGCCCGCATATCACGCATCACGTGTGGCAGGATCGCGAAATATATATATGACAAAGTATGTGTTGACAAATCTTGACCATAATTCTTAAAAGTGTGAAAGGTTGATGGGTTCGTCTGCTCTCTGTGGTTGTTCATTTGAATTGTGTTTAGAGATGGCTCTTTGGGTGATATATATATATAGCGAGCCAGTGTATGTTAGGTAGCGAGCCAGTGTATGTTAGGTAGCGAGCCAGTGTATGTTAGGTAGCAAGCCAGTGTATGTTTGGTAGCGAGCCAGTGTATGTTTGGTAGCGAGCCAGTGTATGTTAGGTAGCGAGCCAGTGTATGTTTGGTAGCAAGCCCGTGTATGTTAGGTAGCAAGCCAGTGTATGTTAGGTAGCAAGCCAAATATCTAATAGCAATTTTAGTAGTATAAATTCCATTACATATTGAAACTCTGGCAAGGTGTTATTGAATATTTTGGAATCGATTTACAGACACGTGCTCTGCGTATTTTGCGTATCAAAATATTACTTTGCGTATTTTGTATCATGTTCCCACACTGATTTCTCAAATTTATCTTTAGCCCGGCAGTTAACAACGTGTCAGGAAAGAATCGAATGGAGGAATTTAGTTTTCGCTATGCCCCGCCCATCTCTAGCTAAGCTCCACCCACGGTTTCCCGTGTTGGAATGCATCGATTCCTACACCCTCTGAATCTCAATTTCCAGAAAGACATACAGGTAACTTGTTGAATATGTTGAAACTAATTTGACTGTGTGCTGTTGCTGCCTATAGCTTATGACGTCATAGCCTCGATAGATAAACTGGATTCGTTCATTACATGGCGTGCACTCTATCTATTCCATTCATGTAAGAGCAATTGGTCATGTGGCTACATATAGGGTAATAAATGCGAGCACGACCTAAGCAAATAATGCATTTTCATTACCTTGTTGGCGTTATTCTCATCGATATGGACAACCTATGCACGCCAGGGCGACAGCTGTACTTGTCCACTGACTGCGTGATCGCGGAGGTATTTGTAGTCGTGGAGCAACCGCAGTGAAGTGAAGTGAATCTCTGGGGGTGGGGCTGAATGTCAGAACGGATCGGGTATTCAAATATGCATACGCACTAAACTTGGCAGTAGAAAATAAGTTTATAGCCAACAGAAGGTTGATATTTATCCACCAGAAATGGACCAGGTGACCTCTGAATGTATTCAGATTCACAGTTGTCTGATAGACGCTTCCCGAAACTCCATCCCTCCCATAACAATCCCCCGTCGGACTGGAATGGTGCAACCCACACTTGGACATGCACGCAGTATGCATTCCGCACTGTTAAATTGCGTCCACCATCGATAATTTGTGTATTTGTGCAAGAGCTGCTGGTGTAGCGCGGATCGTCGGGTCGGGTATGGACCATTCCAGCTAGGCTTGGTACGGGACGACCGCTCCGGGTACGTTCCACGCCCTCCCACCCCCCTGGATAGGATAGTACACGTGTATAAAGCCCTATAAGAGTTTTCGTTAAAAGTCCGTAAGAACGCATTGCGCGGATGCGCGTGCGTCAGAGCTTCCCTGACAACATGTGTCAGTATTGGGAGAGAGTATATGCTTATCGTGTACAGAGTCGGTACTTTCTTTAAATCACACTATTCTCGTCGGTCCAGATAGCAATCAGGAAGAGAATGAAACGAGGATTCCAAAACCTTTTACATTCTTAAAATCGGACCAGAAATGGCCGAGTTCTCGTTTAAAAGGATCGTTTAAATTATCTTCAAAATATTACTTATATATACTAATATATAAGACAGACATACAGGAGCTGCCGTGTTTCTGAGTTATGACAAATATGAAACGCTGTACAGTGACTTTGGCATAGAAGTGACACATCAGTCGCCAAGTATTTCAACCTTCCCATGAAAAATCAGCAAGACATGTTATAAAGACCAGCAGTGATCCGTTATAGAAGCGAGTTGGGTAGCTTTGTTAGAATGGTCAGAATATCTACAGAGGTTCAGACCAACAGACACGCTACTCAGCGGGAGTAGATTTATACTAACAGCGAATGACACCTAAACATAACCAGTTTACAATTTAGAGTAATACTTATAGATGTGGAAATTCAGTTTGGCGCAATTCAATATCATTCCAGGTCATTTCTTGCTTATTTAGCTCTCTGCCTGCTGAATATCTGCAGTCTGCGGTTACCATGTGCTTTAACTCTGGACCTGTTGAATACTTTGAAAACAATTTGACTGAAAGTTTTTGGTGGCCAAGCGACCAACAACTTTCAGTCAAATTGTTTTCAAAATATTCAACAGATCAAGAGTTAATCCACGTTAAGATTATTCTCTTCTGGCCTGCAGGAGTCAGGCGGTTGAAAAGAGCAAAATACGATCCGTGCGAATAAGTCACTTATTATCATGACTTGTATATTAATCTGTGGCACGTGTTTCATTCGGCCTTCTTCAACAATCAGCATCGATATCGCGCGAGCTCGGCTGCCATTCTTACCGTAATCTACCGGGTGACGCCGTGTGCTGGTGTGTTTAATGATTCCATGATAGGTCATTTAGAAATTATTTCCTCGTGCCTGCTGACAATCGACGCTCGGAATGAAGGTTGTTGCAATATAGCAAATTAACCCTAACGTCGTTTACAATTCCGCTTGGGCGTTTTTTGGAATGGTATTCGGTGCTTTCTTTAATTTTCTTGGTATTTTTCTGATGAACCCAGTCTGCTAGCTACTGGGTCTATAGCCTGGTAATCAGGGATTATTTGCGTAGGGGGATAAGTGGTTTATAGATAGATAGATAGATAGATTTATTCACACAATAGGCCATTTGACCCTTGAGTGCAAATGGTTACACATAATGTGATATGGCGGACAAATCAACTAAGTGCATCACAATTGCAAGAACATATTCATTCTCATATTTTATATGTTATTAAATCAGTAATGTTCGCAGGCTAATTTGGTTCATATACATCTGGACCACCGCGCCAGCCGCGGATCCATCAATGAACCATGGGTCGATTTCCTTAGCAGACAAAGGGAAACCTATGCATTTGGGGCTACATTATCAAAATGCTCAGGTGTGCTGTCCGCGGAAATCGACCGTAGTGCATCAACAGACCGAGGCTGGTCACACGATAGCCCAATTTGCAACTAAGATACTGATAAACGAAAACAACATCACCAGACATGCGCGCACATACACACACGCGCGCGCATACACACACACACACACACACACACACACACACACACACACACACACTACACTCTCTCTCTCTCGCTCTCTCTCGCTCTCACTCTCTCTCTCTCTCTCTCTCTCTCTCTCTCTCTCTCCCACACTCAGACAGTATAATGCCATTTCCAATATCACCACCCTTCGTTTCCAAATATGTTAAGTCGAAAGGGAAACGAAGAGCGGGATCCGGTCTAAGTATATAAATCACTCAAGGTCAACACTCCTCGCTTTCGAAATAGCGGGTCGAAAGAAAAGCGAGGAGTGAGACCAGGATGCACGCGCTCCCACAATCACGTTCGCTCGCACACCTTCACAAAGTCATGCCTAGAAATTAAAATTGGGTTTTGAAACGTTGATTTGGTTCTTTCACATCGAAAGAGGACCACTCTGACACTCCATCACTGGAACCACTGGATTGTTTATCGAGCCAGACCTTCCAGTGATAAACCATCAGAATAGTACCGCATTCTCCAACGTGACGGGGATGGTTTGACTGACTTCCCCATGTAATGGCATGAGGGCACTAGTTTGGCATTTATTTTAATAAATAACTTTCTTGGTTCCTCTTATCCACTTACTAATGCTCATGTCCATATACGCTCACGCGTTCTCGTGGTCATCCACATACACACGCACGCACGCACACACACGTACGCACGCACGCACACACACACAACAAAGGCACACTCACGCACACACGCGTACATACATATCCACTTCCCATACATACAGACGCACATCCAAATCCTCATACATCCGTATGCACACACAATCGTACCGAATTGTTGAAAAATTGAAAACTCTAATGTATAACTTTTACAATGGAGGCGAAATAGCCACTGGTTTAGTAAAGGTTTGTATATTGAGAGCTGAAATCGTGCCTGTGATGAGAAAATGCATTCTGTTAAAAGTAAGAATTATCCTCCCAAATTCGCATAGAAGAAAATGCGATGGATTATAGTGGAGAAAACGCAATTACGTGCGTTCGTCACGTAATAGAAAAGCATTGTAAGCAAAAGCCGCTAACTTCTTTAAACTACTTTCGATGGTACACATCAATAATTCTGATGCTTTGTAAACGTTCGGTCGTTTCCAGTAGTATGGTTTTATGTATTTCCTGCGTAAATCATTATAGACAGGACATAAAATTAAAAAATGATATTCATCCTCTACATCATCACAAAAAGGGCATGTTCGCTCAGCGCGTGGTATTGGTATTGGTTTGCGCCATCTGCCTAATTCAATATTTAGTCTATGAGACCCCGTTCTTAGTCTACATAATGAATCACGGTGCTTTTTCGTTTTCACTTTATTTAAATAGCATTTATATGTTAGATCAGTTGAAATGTGTTTGTAGAGCCATATTTTATTGCTGGCTTCCAATTGCCCCATCCACTCCTGATAAAAATTGTCACTTATTCTCTGCTTGTATTCGGGGATAAACTGATCTTTACTTACTATTGTTCCCTGTGACTCCCATACATCCACAAACCCATTGGTACAGAGCTTATCTCTTAACGATTTGACCCAATTCTTACAATTTTTATCCCTATGCCAGTCTTGATATAGGGTATTATACACATGTTTAGCAATTCTATTTGGTTTCATATCTAATATTTTGAACCAGTATTTTATCGACTTGATTTCTCTCCCTAATTGCAGCGGAATCCTCCCTAACTCTCCATAAACAACAGAATTTGACGTACTTTGTTTTACATTAAGCAGTTGCTTACAGAAGCGAAGGTGGCATTTTTCAACATCATACGCTGAGTGAAAACCCCAGACTTCGCTCCCGTAGCAGAGGATAGGTAGAACTAGCTTGTCAAATAGTTTGCAATAGTGGTCTATTGATAGGCCTATAAATTTATTACAATATTTTTGTAAAGCGAAACGGCTTTCTGCGCTTGACCCGCTAAACATGTTTGTGCTTCGGTGAACGACCCTGAAGTTGTAAAAACGATGCCCAAATACTTGAAGTTATTTACAATTTCTACTTCAGTATTAGCATACCACCATTTGTCATTTACCCTTAAGCGCCCACCCCGTCTGAAAACCATTGCTTTAGCTTTATCAATATTAACTGTCAATCTCCACCTGTTGCAATACTCATGTAAAATATGTAACCCTTTTTGTAGTCCAGTTCTACTTTCGGCTAATATAATTATGTCATCAGCATATAAAATTAATAATAATTTAAGAAATTCTAAGCCCACACCCTCCCTACCCTTTCTAAAAAATTCGTCTTCTAAGTCATTTAGATACATAGCGAAGAGAAAAGGCGATAAGCTTTCCCCTTGACGCATACCACTAGTACATTCGAAACAGTCTGATACGTTAGTGTTTAATCTAACTCTAGTTTTTACCTCTTTATATACAATTGGACTATCACCGACGATTTCTGGATTGAAATGTATGTCAATGCGATTAACGGTTTCAAACATGGAGGATTAAAATCTAGTTTTCAATACAACCAGCCATACAACTAAGCTAGTGAATAATTTGCAATAGTAGGCTACGTTTCCGTCAAGATAGATTCAAAATATTGAATTTGATTGGTTAATTCATTAAACCTCGACAGTTCAATGTCTCAATTTCGTGATAACTGTACATGGAAACTGTTGTAAATTTTGAAACTAATTCGACTGGAAGCTGTTGCTGCCCATGACAGCAACAGCTTCCAGTCAAATTAGTTTCAAAATATTCAACATAATTTCCATCCATAATAGCAGAAAAATGGTTCGTTTCCCCCGTCTGTAACGATTAAACCGTTAATAAATTGTAAAAATATTAACACGTTAGACTTCCGGTATCGTATAAGATATTTCCCGCTACCAGCATTCAAACTAATTTAATTACAAATTGTTCATCACATTGGTATCAACAGGTGCTAAGCTCAAATTAGGCTTACAATATTAGTCAGTCGCGAATATTCTGTATTCAGCGCAAACAGTCAGCGATACTTGTTGTATTTAGTGTAGTTATTTAGTAAACGGTTTTGCTTTTCGTTGTTTCTGATAGCACCGCCGTCAACCTGGACACGTGATTCCGCCAGCAGATACTGTAAGTTGTAGCCATACTGGTACATATAGGTCTATGCATCGTTTTTTCTCCATTTGCTAAACTGTTTTAGATTTGTCAGATATTGACTTAGGGAGACTACTTTACGTGTCTACCTATAATACATCTGTATATATATATATATATATATATATATATATATATATATATATATATATATATATATATATATATATATATATATATATATATATATATATATATATATATATATATATATATATATATATATATATATATATATATATATATATATATATATATATATATATATATATATATATATATATATATAAATATATATTTATATTTATATATATATATATATATATATATATATATATATATATATATATATATATATATATATATACAGGTGTGTTTCAGGTGTTTGCCCAGACTTGCATAAAATATTGTACTATTGATAGATTTAGTGATGTTGTGACTCTTACGTTTTTCGTTTTTTGTGGTCATGGTCGATCGAATTTTGTAACGTTTCAGGCTCGGCAAAAAGAAATTTGTTTATTATTGTGTCTGTGACATCCAACACAACACAGATTCCACTTAAATGTCAAAAGCATAAATGTAATTCAATTTTAAGCAAAAATAGATGGTTCATTTTGAAAATAATGCTATACATCAACAATTTTCGGGCACCTTGTTTCCAAAATTTACATCAGCCGACTCGGTTATGATTCGTTAATCAACCATTTAAGATCAGGGTGACAGGCGTTACAATCGATAGCTTAATGTCGTGATATACGTTGCTACCTGGTATCTTCGAATTAATAAATAAATGACAATTGTTAAAGATGAGTTGTTGTTCACAAATGGTTAATTTATGGAGCGAAATGATGTTCATCACAAAATGCAAATAGGCCTATCTCAATTGAGGATTCCAGTTTATCCATCAATCATATGACGTCATAAGCTACTACACGACGTGTAGGCTCGCTTCATAATCAATTACGTCATGAATGACGTAGCTAAGGTCGACACGAACACTTAATTAATGACGGACTAAGCGTTCTTCTACACATTGTATATCTTTACTATTTAATAAATATGCTGGTGGATATTTTGAAATTAATTTTAGTGTGCTCTGTTGCTGCCATAGACAGCAATAGCATAGTCAAATTAGTTCGAAAATGTTCAACAGCTTACCTGCATGTTTCCTTTGGAAACTGATTGCCAGGGGTTTCAGGGATCAATTGATCCCAACATAGTCAACGCATTGGTGAAGCGTAGCTAGAGTTTGGCAGGGCAAAGATCACACTAGATTCCTCCAATATGTTTAAAATTATCAACAGTACGATTTATTATTTTTTTGGAAACACGCAAGTTATTACTCAGCTGCATTGTAGGTACTGTGGTATTCTGTAGAACCGCAGACTCTAAAACCAAGCATAATTCATGTTTAACGTCACTTCTCGTGGTTATCCGTCAAACGACGGAGTGTTTCATTAAGGCAGCCACGGTCGTCAGCACCATATTGGCAAAAGTAATAAGTTTAAATAATAATATTCTGGATATTTCTGATAACTGCGAAATCTATGGTGGCTGGCGGCCATGTTGGATTTCGGATCATCGTCATGTTAGGCCTTAGGCAGCAATGTCTTCCCAAACCAATTATGTTAAAATACTCAACAGTACGTTTTAGTCTGTTTTTTGGAAACAAGTTAAGTTATTTCTGACCTGTAATGATTTATCGATATATCGCAATTTGTATGTCCTAATAGGCGTTTATAGGACGATATTGGCAATCGGTATGTCGTGCAAGCGTCAGCTTTTTGTCGTACGTCGAAAGTAATAGAAGATGCATTTCTAGCTAAGCTCTCCAATTGCTAGCTAAGCTACGCCCATTTCTATCTAAGCTCCGCCCATTGTTTTACGCGTGTTGAAGTCAATCTGAAACTTTGACTCTCAGAATCAAAATTTAAAGGCAATTATACTGGTAAGCAGTCGAATATTTTGAAAACATTTGACAGGATGTGGGGTGGTCTTTTTCTGCCATAGGCAGCAACAGCTCTCAGCCAAACTAGTTCCACAATATTCAACATACTGTTTATTAAGTGTAAGACATACAATTCGTACACTTTTCTGACGGACTTTCCGATATTCATGATGGACCTACGCCATTTTGTGTGTGACGGCAGCTAACATGTGACGTATTTGAGTAAGGCATCATGCAGGTGGGTGGCAGGTTATATCACTCTATTTGACAGTAACCTGTTGTTGCTATGAAATGCAAATGGACCTATGGTATGCCAAACATGATGATGGGTGAGCTAGATGGATAATGAATAATTCCAGTTTCTCAGTCAATCATATGTCGTAATAATCAACTCTGTGATGTGTATGATGACGTCATAATCAAATACGCCGTGAATGACGTAGCTAAGTTCGCCAGGAACACGTAATTGATGACGGATTAAGAGTTATTGTACACATTGTATGTCTTTACTATTAAACAAACATGCTGCTGAATATTTTAAAACGAATAGGCAGCGACAGCGCCCAGTCAAATTAGTTTCAAAATAGTCAACACATTACCTGTATGGTTTCCGGATGATAACTCCAAGACCATTTACCTCCGCCTTGGTTTAAACAGAATTTATTTGTTGTCTTAGAGGGAGCGCGATAAGACATGTCTTATAACCGCGCCTCCCACACAATTATATTAAAAAGTAAATGTCTCATGGTGTAACAAGAATGAATACATACAGGTTACTATACTATATCTAATTACCTGGTGACATTAAATTATACAATTATACGTATGATACATAATAGTGAGTCTAATAAAAGTGCACATTCACAGTTGAATGCCAGATAACACAACTATCGGAGCACCCTCGGAAGCCTAATGTGGGTGCCCCAACGCTATGGAAACGAAACAGTCTTCAGCACATGATGAGTTCGCCCCGCACAAACATCATACTATTCAGTTACTTAACTGACTAGGGACAAGTGTATCTAGTTCAATTTCAGAACACAAAAAATCATATCAGTCTATATGTAATAAAACCACCACAAGCTAAATCCTACCTCGACACACTTCGTCAAGGCCTACAATTTAAGCCTCCGAGAGTATGAAATTCTAACAATTCCATCTCCAAGCACTCCGCCGCGAGTATGCACCCATACATCTTGTGAGATGGGATGAAAGAACTACTTTATAATCTTAAATCAATCGCTATGGCTAGTAGAGGTACCTGTGTATTTGTGTTCGTCGATAGCTAGTGTTATTTCAAACTGGGTGAATCCACTAAAGTATTGACGTCATAATCAACTACATCGCTTATAGGTTGGCGTGGCAGTCTTAATTGACGGAAATACGCAGTCATAAATCCTAGGAAGAGTCCGTCACGCTGTACGAATTGTATGTTTTCGCTATTCAATGGATGTTCTGGTGAGTATTTTGGAACTAGCTTGACTGGTTGCTGTCACGCAAAGTATGAGGGGAAACTGTCCATTAGTGGGCGGGACGTATAGCCAAAGGTGGATTCATCAGTTAATGGCCACCCGAGGTGCTTATGCACATGTTGTTGTCCTTTCTAGTTAACGGTTAGTGATCAAGATTAGTCATGGAGATATGGGTCCTCTCAGCCCAGAGGAGAACACTTATAAAAAACATTTACCACTAGCCTGGCCAAGTCGCTTAGCAAGACAATCAGTCCAGTGGCAAAATATTCAAGGAATTGTCCCCTCCACGTCCGCAAGCAGACGCTTCCCAAACCATCTGCAGGAGCCGTTTTCAACCTCCATGATCCTTAACCCTTAAGCATCATTTAGCTAGAAAAAATATAGAAGTTAACCAGATTGAGAGGGTAATGCATGGAGAAATATTGAAGAGCAGTCCATGGAGTGCCAGTGTACTAATGGTGCTAATTAATCAGACTGTTTTAAAGTAGAGCTGAATGTTCATTTAAAGCGACTAGTTGAGTCGATGTACTGGCAGAAGTTCTGATACTTTAATGTTGGTCTCTTCACTCGCATTGGTGTTACAAAATAAAAAGTGTTGAACGGTTAGAGGTGTGGGAAATGTATGGTTTAAGATAAGATTATTTGAGAAAGCCTTTGATCTGCGTAAAGGAGGCAGTGACACAAGTAATGTTGAATGGATTCGTCAGCGTGCCCACAGTCGCACCGACGGGAATCCGACAAAAAGTTGTCGACTGTTTATGTTGCTACATCCATTTCGGAGTCTGGCTAAGGTAATATTCGCTGGCCCTGGTCCTGCATAGTACCACAGTGGAGGCGGTTGTGTGTGGTACAGGACTTTCAGCTTGCTTTTACATTCGGATAATGTGGTGGCCATCTTAATGGGTTGTGGTAAAGCATTCTAGGAATGGATTGTTTCTGGAAAGAATGATCCAATATGGATTTCCGTTCGGTGTCTGTATGGTGTGATGAGGTTTGCATGACGGATATTGTATGGATTCCGTGTTTGGGATAGTGGAGGAAGGTACTCATTCAGTGGTTCGGGATTCATTCCATTTATAATCTTATAGAGCATAATTACTCTGTGTGTTTGCGTCTATGCGCCAGTGTTTCAAATCTGGTTTCCGTATACAAATAATTAGTACTAGCACTTAGTGTAAGTTCCCTTATTGTTCTGAGTGCGTACTTTTGAATGTTTTCCAGTCTATTCACAAGATATTGCAGTAAATTATCCCAAACCACGTCTGCATATTCTAGGGATGGCCTAACGAAGCTTGTATACATGATTGGGAGGTATTCCCGATCAAGTATATATTTTAGGCATTTAAGTATGGACAGTTTGCGTTGGGCATTTGATATGATGGATTCCGCATGGGATAGCCATTGGGCTCTACAACTAAATGTAGCTCCAAAGTGTTTGGCATTCTTAGTTTGTTCCAGTCAGCATTGGCATAGTCTCATATGTGCCGCATGTGAGGTTTAGGTTTGGATATGCTTGATGTAAGGGGTATGGTCACTACAGAATGGGGCTAAGACTGTATTCTCGTTAACTATGTTTTATGCTGTTGATAATAATGGGGTCGAGTAGCGTGTTTGAGTCTGGCCTTGTTTTTTCTGTTATCAATTGGGGAAACCCCAGAGTGCTTATTATATCCCGAAGGTGATGTTTTGCTGTGCTAAGAAGGTCATCGTTAAGGTCCCCTAATATAAGACTGTTTGTATTGGGGTTAAGGGCGCGGATGTTGTCAATATTGTCACGTATATATTGCCGTTTATCTGTATCTGTATTAGGAGGTAGATAGATGACACATATAAATAATTCCGGAAGATCAAAACTCCTTAACTATATCATTTCAATATTTGTGCTTTCGTATTCAGTGTATCGTGAGGATACAGTTTTTTCGGATACATATACACAAACTCCTCCCCATGCATTTTGGCGATCTCTACGATAAGGTATATGAAAGCCCGGCAGTTGGATTGAGTTGTTGGACAGAGCTGGTGTGAGGTGACTTTCAGTGACAGCAATGCCATCAAAATGGGATAAGTTGGCTTCAACAAGATGCATTTTATCTTGGAGCCCACAGACATTTAGATGAACCATAGAGATTTTGTTCCTGTGTATTGGGTCTGGTGTACGTTCCATATCCCCTGCCAGAATCAGGAGCAGATGGATTAGCATCATGCTTAAAATAATTTCCTTGTTGGTGAAGACAAAAACCAATGTCAGAAGTACCCAGCCGCTGGGCCAAATTAAAGATATTATCCTATCAGTTTGTACACTCTTTTGAGATGAATGATAGTTAAACGTCCCAAATGTCGAGCGGTAGCAGCTTAAGTCGTTACGCATTTTGTATGAGCGGAAAGTTGGATTGATGAGCGGCAATTGAGACGATTGTGTACTGGTTAATACCCCATGGACAGAGGTTGGATTAAACATGGATTTATGTTGAATTTCTTAAAGTTCATTTACTCCCATACCGATTTTAGAGGTTGACAATATGGCGTGTCTGAATATAAATTAGCCAATTTCATTGTGACTATGGTCACCATTTTTGTAATGAATACAATTAACATTCACATATCTACACCAACTATAATGGGCATGATAGAGAGGCTTAGCTCTAATACACGTTCGATCAGAGAAACGAGGACATATTTACAAGTAGTGTGACACGAGGTTAATATCGTGTCGATTAAAGACTTTTTTAAAGTCTTCCAGTCCCCGAGTTCCTTAATCGGTCCACAGCCGACCTCGCAAATACCGCGCGCAGTCCACTGCTCAACGCCAATCTGAAGCTAACCATTTCGTGACGAAACCGGCCTAAACCGGCCTCTGTAGCGGATCGCCTTAAAACTTCATAAGCTAACTGCTCTAGGTGTGAGGAACAAATCGATATTTTCTGATATCTCTCATTCATTGGGTTGTCATCATGGCGGGATATTATGCGCGGTTTGCGGAGATCTTTTTAATATGTGTGGAATACTGAATTTTCATCTTCCTGTCTATTGAGTGACCGCACATATATATATATATATATATATATATATATATATATATATATATATATATATATATATATATATATATATATATATATATATATATATATATATATATATATATATATATATATATATATATATATATATATATATATATATATATATATATAAGAATCGATGCGCAAGTACTAGTATTGATGGATTAGAAGCGCTTTTTGAGCTTTATTCTGTATATTAATTTTATAAATATATCATGTGAAGTGTCTCTTTAATATTATCTCTGGATATTAATAGGTCTGACTGCTCAGTCTTTGCAGACTCTGGATATATGTCTCTGGATATGGATGGTTACCCTGACATGTAGATATACTTCTGTATTAGGCACAGTTCGAATACGTTAACCGAGCCAGTCATTCCAGTGATACATTTTTAAAAATAGTCTTATTTTTCCCTGCAAACGGAGACTGTCTAAGCAAACATTTTTATTTTCTTGGTCACTAACCCCATTCGTATCTCGCGAGATCTCCTTCGATACGAGATCGAGAAAAGTAGCGCGTATATATTGAGTAGCCATTGGCGTAGTGATTTCCACCAGAATATGGTGGTAGAGAGAATTGAAACATAAAAGGACACGAGCGCTACTCTCTTCATACCAGACAATATTAATTCACTTACAATGAGATGGTATGAAGCCTATAGTAGGCTGTATGACAAGTAGTTAACAGAAAAAAGTCCCTCTGAATTCGTCGTAAAATTCAAATTTGTCGCGCACAATATGAGGTCAAGAATTTGCTAACGTTGCGTAGATGCTGATATCGCACGAACCATTGGATGGATCAAGTCGATTTTAATATCAGTATCAAGCTAGTGATACAGACGTTAAGATGATACCAAAATCAACACGATCCACAGTGTTATTTTTACAGTACTCTACGGGGATAGACTGGGTCCCGATCTGTCTGGTATCCGAAATTGAGTCTGTGTAACAGTCTAGTCGTTGTGATGACGTAATAAGATGGCCGGTCGTTACATTAGAGGTGTATTCTCGAAGAAGCCACGCCTCTATTTTTAAATTGCAGTAACCCAAGCCGGTCAAACACGACCTCTTCAGTGGTCCCTAGAAATATTAATTTACCGGACAACAGAAAGGTCTTTTTGTAAATATGTGTAGAATCAAATAGTATATTTACAAAAATAGTGTTTTCTTGGCTTTGGCCAATTGTGGATTACTTGATATATGTAGCATTTTGAGCGCTTTCAGTCGCTGTTGGCACACATGTTGTTAGTATAAGCCAAATATAGCCGATCTTAGAATCTATTGGATTATAGTAAAAACCATCGGCCACTATCGCACGCAATATGTGTCGCGTACGTGAAACCGGGAAATGAACTAAGTCTCTCTAATTCGATTGTCACCAGGAGAAGATGATACGTCTTTATTGATCGCATTTGTCCGAGTCCTGTCTGTCAACTGCTGCTGTATTTACTAGCATTGAACCCTCTTGTTTCAGCTTAATCTTATAATGGTTAAACCTGCAAAATGACACCCGCAGTGCTCCTGAGTGATGTACATTTGCAGGCCAAGAGAAGACAATTTCTGAAAATGTATCACTAGAATGACTGGCTCGGTAACCGTGCCAGTCATTCCAGTGGTAAAATTAAAATTCCAGTCGTAAAATTGGCCTGCACATGTACACTGTCCAAGCAAACAGTTGGATTTTCTTGAATAGTAACCATGTACTGATCAAGCTGGCCAAAACGAGTTGCAACAAAAAGTTCGTTTTGTAAATTTCTCTGGCAAATTTACACATATTGTCTTCTCTTAAAAAAGTGTCTTCTCTTGGCCTGACTTTCTTCTTGTTTTTACAAATCTTGACCATTTTCAATTGGTTATTTAATAGGACTGTATAAGCGGTATATTGAGCGCTCTGAGGCGCTTTCGATACACGAGGAACTAACAGTGAATATACCACGCGGATCTTTACATAAAGAGCAGTGATCTATAGGCAACGCCAACTACATACCCATTAGATGCCAGGACGAAACATATTTTGTACTTCAGCTTACGAACTGGAGGTTGCAGCTATCTAAGTAACTTACAGATCGACCAATCACTCGATTTGAATAGATTCTGCATGTTTCAGGTGCATTGAGAGTATTAAGATGCATGCATAAGAGTGCAGTACCCTAAGTTCAAATTCGCCTCTTCTGTTTTCTGAGGCCTGGAATTCCCTCGACCTATTTATCCCTTGTGGCGATCTATTGGTTGAATTAATCAATCGAGGTTTTAAATATACCACACAAAATTGTTAATGATAACGTACAATAACAGACAATAGTGAACCGTGGGGGAGGGGTGGGTAAGAATTAGAATCCACACGGTGTAGGTACAATAGAGGAATACAATTTTGCATATGCTCCGCCTATATCTAACTAAGATCCACCAACACTTTTCCAGTGTCGGGATCAACCGACTCCTTCGCTCCCTGACTATCAATTTCCAGAAAACTCTACAGGGAAGCCGTTGAATATTTTGTGAAACTGATTTGGCTGGGTCCTGTTGCTGCCATTATGTATAGTAAATACATAAATTTCGCACAACTTGATGGACTATTAAGTGTTTATGATGGAGTAAATCGCGTTATTAATGACGTAATTGATTATGAAGTCAGCCTACGTTTGACGTAGTTGATTGTGACGTCATATTATTGATCGAAAAATGTGATTCCTCTAATAGCAGTTTAGTCCGCCAAATGTCAGTGTCGCGGTTTTCGGGATCCTTAATACCGCCCCTAGCCCTGGTTACAGGTTGAAAGATTAATTGCACGATACCAATCAAAGATCGGGATTGAACTCGTGATATGTTGGCCCACTCCTCTGTCAAGGCCTGTCTAAGCTCTTGGAAGATGGTGGATTGGACGGGTCGAGCTGTAATGGATCTTTCCAGTTTTAGCTATTCCCAACCCATCACTAGCTAAGCTCCATCAACACCTCGCCGTGTTGGCATTGATCGATCCCCACATGTCCTGACTATCAATTTCTTGAAAAATATACAGCTAAGTTGTGGAATATTTTGTACCTAATTTGACTGGGTGCTGCTGCCTATATCAAATTAGTTTCAAAATATTCAACAGGATATTTCTTAAACAGTAAAGACATACAAGTCGTACCACAACGCGTAGTCCGTCTCCAACTATGCCTTCGTGAGGTACTAATTGTGTCATTCATGACGCCATAATGGCGGCATTGATTGTGGTGTCATTATATACGTCACGTAGTTGGCTATGACGTCATATGGTGGATGGATGAACGTGACAACGTCCATTACGACCTATAGAGTTTCACAAGCATGTTTAATGAACTTCAGCTCTGGAGACAGAACTGACCAGTCTATTTGCTCGATGCCTTTTTTTTTTTAGGTTGACCGTAACTACCCTTGCTGTGTGTGGCCATGCATTATGATACAGTATTCTCACAAATATTCAGCAAAGTGTTAATTAGGCCTGCATTGTAACTTCACCAAAGCATATAATTCGTACACTTTTTGAAATGTTCAAATAGTCTTCTTAGTCTGCAAATGGCCATTTGTCAAGTCAGGGCTTGCATTAAGGGAAGTCCGGGCGTACTATACTGCCAAAGTTCATGTTTAGACTTCAAAACAAAGATCAACGAAGTCCTGGAATTCATCTTTTCTGGAACTGACAACACTAAAACAATAATTTTAAGCAAATTTAATGTATGGGAACCATGTTTTATGTCAATGTGTCCTGTTAGGACTCACAGAACTATTACACAGGATGCCCTCTTTAGAAATTAGTTGGAGCACTGTGTCAAGCCTACTACAGATGACATTTTGGCCAGTTTGACCATTGACCCTTTAACACTATCTCAAGTTTGTTCAAGAAAGTTAACATTTTCTCACAGGAAATGTCCATAATTTACAGACCAGGAGAAGACTATTTTTGAAGATTTACCAAATTACCACTGGAACAATTAGCTTGAATAATTATCAAACTAATCATTCTAGTGGTAAATTTAGAAATATCCTTTTTTTGATCTGCAAAATGCCTAGTAATTCCTTAAAGCCCCTGTAGAAGTCCAATAAGGGCATATAATAATCAGTGTCTAATTAATGCAAATATTACATGTACATTAACATCTATAGCCAGCAACAGTAAATCTATAGCAAATATGACCAGAATTGAGTTCGAATTTTTCAATTCCTGTTTCAATTCCTGTCAATTGAAACTATCATCAAAGACTGATCACTTCCAATTTCAATAATGCATTTATGCTGCCAGGCCGGTCCAAATTTGCGCAACCCATATTTGGTTCACGCAAATGTTTCTGGCACAACTTGAACCTATTCCCACAAGTCCTTTCATGTTGTACATGAATACATCAAAAATATGTATGCAAAAACTGAATGGGTTACCTAAAACAAAGTTGCTTAGACCAAAAATGGGTTACGCACATTTTCAATTTAGACAGGGCCTGCCTGTTCTTAACTATAGTTTTCATCTCTGGTTAGTGTTTATGTTAAGCTGTCTAGACTTAGTGCATATGTGTGCCTGGCGGGCTGAATTTTGTCTTTAGTTACAAGTAAAGTGTCACACGATTTAGGATGTATGGTTCTGCTAAGGCAGGGCCCTTTCACCATTTAGCACTATACAATTCACAATATCGCATCATAACCTTCACACATGGGTCAATGGTCACACGATTTTAGGCGGCATGCCATAGTCGTCCTACATGTATGTAATTGACCCATCATTTGACCAAATGGGCCATGTCTTCTAGAGGGAGCGGGTCATTTGACCCCGCTAAGCAACCAGCTCGGCAGAACCTTGAAGATGTATTATATTAGCTCATCGCCTGTCTGTCAAAGAAAAGACAATTGAACATTTACCACTTGAATTCCTGGCCACGCCAATCAGGAATGACCGGCCAAGCCAGTGATCCGAGTGATACATTTTCAAAAATATTCTTCTCAATCTGTTGGTCTGCAGATGGACATTTCTCGAGGCATCTGCAGAAGTCAGTGTTGGCTTATATGAGAGTTAAAGGCTGAATGTGGTTAGACCGATTTCAACCAAATTTGGCTGGAATGATCCTATCTCCAGAACTTCAATTACAAATTTGGATGGGTCAGTTTTTCCGGTGACCATGTTGGGTTTCCCCAAAAATAATCTGGAAGTCTTTTAAAGGAAGGGAAAGTGGAAATAACGGATGATGTGTATGGGTAATTTCATGTAATATTAAATAAACTGCCACCGGCGAAAATGGAAATGAATCGGGATTATTTGAGAAAAAGCATTTACTAAGTCTACGAGCGCTTAACTTGGACGTAGCTGGTGCTTCGCACTCTGCCGTGTGCCAACTGAGTGTGCAGGTGTACCTCGTCGTCGAATATAACAAAAGCAAACCTGAATTTGGTTTCGTAAGCGGTATGACAGCTATTCTCTATAGGCAATTAACTCGCTACTGTTAATTCACTGTTGATCCTTTTGAAAACATTATATTTGAAACACTGTTTCCAGTGAAAGCAACGAGTTTCAGTCAAAATTATTTCAAAATACACTGCTGGTCTCCAAGGTCGCAAAATAGTGCCTACTTTCTTCTTTTTTTTCCTTTTTTTTTTTTTTTTTTTTTTTTTTTACATATTTTACATATTTGAAATTTGTGTAACTGAATTACAGCAGCTTTTGGTCAAATTGTTTTAAGATTAGACAATATTTTACCTGCAGGAAGTAGTGGCTAATCAGTTTACCTCTAATATAACTGAGATTATATGACCCGCTGTAACGGGTAATATTGATTAAGGCTGTAACAAACATTCGTTGGTTCGGAAAATCGCAAACCAAGGGAAGACGAATAATAGTTCGGTTTGCTTGCATGGGATTTGTGTGGTTCATAACCATACATAAACTAACCGATGAGTTCCCATATCCAATTTTAGGAAAACCATATAGGAAAACTGTTGAATATTTTGAAATAAATTTGACTAGAAGCTGTTGCTGCCATAGGAAGCACCATCTTACAGTCAAATTAATTCCAAAATATTCAACAGAGTAAGTTTTATATAATAAAGAATTGACTTTTTCAAGGATGTGTCGTTGAAAGTGCTAATAGACAAGCAATCTCTGAATATCGTCTAAGTGTGATTTTTTAATATGACCATAAATGGAACTTATCTGACTATGAATTTTATATTATTTTCTAACATTTGTTTACAGACCTTGTCATTTTTGTTTTTCTAGCATTTAGCCAGTAACGCCACCTGCCTTTAAATGTTATTTTCTGTTAGGAGCAATTTTTCGCATACAATAGTATATTAAAAAGGTTGTGAACCAGTTCGTGGTTCGGACATCTGTATCGTGGTGTGGTTTTTGAACATATTCACGAACATCGGCCCTATTATTTATTCACTCGGCATACTCCAGAGCACACAACACCAGCTGCGTCACTAATTGTTTCCCGCCAGAGGCTGAGTGGCACAAATGGTATTTATTTGCTCTTTTCATATTATTCCGATTTATTTCTTCTTATTACTGGTGAATATTGGTTAATTATTATCTAAATCTATCATTCAAGGGCATCTGTTACTTCCCTGGTCCTTTTCTTTAAAATGCTACTCCAGTATCAATGGCCCGACCGATTTCGATGAAACGCTGCAAAACTTATGTTGTGGTAGGCTTCAACACTTCCAATGCACTGGCACTAGGATCTAGCTCATTCACCATCTGAAATGTAATTTTACCTTTTTCAATTTTTTCGACCCGCGTTGGTTTCGAACCTGGCAATTCTATGGCAACTTTTGTCTAGCAATTGGGAGGCGAGTGCTCTACCACCAAACCACCATCCAGAGGATAAAAATCCTTTTTCACCGGACTGGCTTTCAACCACCCATCTCACAACCACACGAATTACCTAGAATTGTGATGGTGTACATAGCAGATATCTAACTTTTACATTTTTTTCTGAGATCCCTCCTGCTAGATCACTAGGCCCTCGCAAGTATGTAGTTTTTATTATTGTCAAGCATTAGTTCTATGAACCCTGTCTTTGGCAATGCACTGGCACTAGGATCTAGTGCATTCACCATCTGGAATGTAATTTTACCTTTTTCAATTTTTTTGACCCCAGTGGGGATTACACCTGGCAATTCTATGGCAACTTTCGCCTAGCAATTGGGAGGCGAGTGCGCTACCACCAAACCACCATCCAGTGGACACAATTCCTCTTTCACCGGACAGGTTTTCAACAACCCATCTCACAACCACATACATTACCTGGAATTTTTATGGTGTACATAGCAGATATCTAACTTTTACATTTTTTCTGAGATCCCGCCTGCTAGATCACTAGGCATTCGCAAGTCTGTAGTTTTTATTATTGTGAAGCATTAGTTCTGTGAACCCTGTCTTTGACAACGCACTGGCACTAGGGTCTAGCTCATTCACTATCGGAATGTAATTTTACCTTGCAGGCGTGTGTGGGCATACGGGAGTGCGTACAGAGATGTGTGCATGCATGCATATACATGGTCTTGCGGGCATGTGGGCATGCATGCGGGCTTGTGGGCGTGCGTATGTGCGCGCGGGGAGAGCAAGGCATTTAATGATTGGGTTAGACCTGAACTGGTCCATTTTAACTATTCCCCATCCCATCTCCAGCTAAGCTCCACCCACACCTCCATCGCGTTGGGAGCAATCGATCTCTGAACTCCATGGCTAGCAATTTCCAGAAAACTATAAGCTGTTGAATATTTTGAAAACTAAATTGACTGGGCGATGGTACTGCTTAATTTGCATACTGTTTATTAAATAATAAAGACGTACAATTCATACAACTTGATGGTCTATTAAGCGATTATAATGGAATAACTGATTGCACACTGCGTGCTAACATACCTTTCTATTTTTAGCTAGGTACCGCCCATCTCTGGCTAAGCTCGACCCACACATCGATCATGTTGGGATCGATCGATCTCTGAACTCCTTGGCTAGCAATTTCCGGAAAATTATATAAGTGTAAGCTGTTGAATATTTTGACCCTACATTGACTGGGCCATGTTACTGCTTAGGGAGACAACAACGCCCAATCAATTTAGTTTCAAAAAATTCTACATGATGTTTATTAAATATTAACGATATACAATTCGTACAACTTGCCAGTCTATTGACTGGACGTTATGGCGGCAACAATACCCAGTCAATATACTATCAAAAAACTATAAGTATAAGCTATTGAAAATTTTGAAACTAATTTGACTGGTTGATGTTGGTTTAAACAGATTTTATTTTTGTTCTAATGGAACCACGATAAGATGTGTGGCTTATACCGCAGTCTCCCATATGCATAAACATATAATACATTGAAAACTGAAAGAATCATCGTCTATAACACGTCCAAACCCTGAGTCAACTTAGACTGGAATCTTTTCCAGATATTGCGTGGCTTCTCGAGGTCCACTAAAAATGTAATAGATTGTTATTATTGATCTAAGTTGATGGAAAATCGATTCGCTGAGCTTTGTATGACTCTAACGATCACGACACACGGTCTGAGTTGTGTTAAAGCTCAACTAGTTAATTTTAATCTGTCGGAGTAATAACTAACCTGTTGTCCTTACGTGATACATCGCCCCTTGTGCGTTGCCACGGCTAACAAATGCTGAGGTTCAGAAGTTTAATGATCAATCCATTAGACAAATGGAGTCGTCTTCCTCAATAGTCCTCACTCTATAGCTTGACCATTTAGAATCTCCCATGATTGAATGCGTTCCCAGAGTCCGAAAAAGAGGTGTCCAGACATGCAACCCATCAATAATCATTACGCTATGCATTAACCCATGTCAATCATTATGCTACTTACCCTTAAGTACACCTGATTGGATATCTGGAGCGGGGGTGGGGTGAGCGGGGAGGGGGGAGGTGGGGGCCTCACGATTGAACGCATTCCCAGGAAAAGACTAGTCCAGACATGTAGGCTGTCACTCATTACGTAATACATTAACCTGTGAACGCTTGGCATGGCTCCCAGAGAGTCTCCTTAATTACCCTTAATTACCCTGTCACGTGTCATTATGTTAATTACGCTTTGTGCTCGACCTGTTGGATGCCAGGAGGCACGTGACGTGAGGTGGGGGCGGGGCTTCGCACTCGGGTGAGCTCCCAGAGTTAGGAAAAGACGTGTCAAGACATGTAGCCTCTCAGTCATCCTTAATTACCCTGTCATTAACTCGTGTCATTCATTATGCTAATTATCATTAAGCACACATCATTGGATGACAGGAGACATGATTTAATGAGGGGGAGGGGCGTATGGTCACCCTCTCCATCTAACATCCAATCAAAACAGTGGAAAGAGTTTTTTCACACCTTTTCAGTAGGCGATGAGATCAAAGGAAAAAAGATGATAATGATGCATATACAGTTGTTTGTTCTGACACAGCAACTACTTTTAAGGTGTGTGAAACCGCCAAGCTTATCCCACCTCTATTTACAGGCATCACACGACATGGCCACGGCAACTAACACCTTTGAGCCTTATTACATCTGTCAATCATTGTCACCGGCTGACACTTATGCACCACAGAACGCAGCCTTGACATAGGCAACTGCTTCTGGTCTAGAGAGTGATGACGTCATCTATATTGAATTAGAAAATGTTCTCTTTTTTCCTGCAAATAAATACTTGAATCTGATTGGTCAAGAGAGAACAAAATACAGTTTTCTATCAACCAATCAAATTTGAGTATTTTTGGCGGGAAAAAAGGGGCGTGGTCTAATTCAAACATTGATGGCGTCATCACCCTCTCGACCAATCAAAACAGCCTATATCGTAACCCTTCTTCTGTTGTCGTCACCATCATTAGTATCTATATAATCGGTAATTGTTATTTTATAAAGATGGCGCTACAATTTCAAAGCCTAGTAGATTAACGGGTCAAGACACACTTGTATCCGTATTCACCCTCATTTATGATATTTCTCTATGCTCAGAATATCCCTAGCTATGCCCTATATCTATCCTACCTATAGCTTCTCTGACAACTTATTAACCTGTGCCACGAGAACCATCTGTCTTTAGTCACTGATATTTAGATCACTTTTAGACAGATCTGGATGTATGGATGGTTGATTAGTAACACTTTTTAACAACATTTGATCAGGAAAATCAAAATATATGCTTATTGAATGTCCATATGCAGGCCAAGAGAAGACTATTTTTGAAAATGTATGTCTGGATTGATTGGCTCTGTTACAGCCGCAGCCATAGGCATGTCCAACGAGAGATTCTCAATCACATTTGTTTTAACCCCGGCCATAGACATGTCCAATGAGAGATTCTCAATCACCCTTGTTTTAACCTCGGCCATAGGCATGTCCAATGAGAGATTCTCAATCACATTTGTTTTAGCCACGGCCATAGATATGCCCAATGAGAGATTCTCAATCACCCTTGTTTTAACCTCGGCCATAGGCATGTCCGATGAGAGATTCTCAATCACATTTGTTTTAGCCACAGCCATAGACATGTCCAATGTGAGATTCCCAATCACCTTTGTTTTAGCCCCGGCCATAGACATGTCCAAGGAGACTCTCAATTTAGCGCATACATTTATAATGCATAGAATCTAAAGAATGATCAGTAATAGAGTGTAACAAGAGATTGAATAGCACATGCTTCTTGCACTCAATCTAGCCAATCTTGTATCGTTTGCTAATGAGTCTGGCAATAAATAGACATAGACAACTGGACCGTAATTATATGCATAATGTAATATTAAATAAAGAGAGTTAGCTTGACTATGACATTTAGCATCTGTCCTTAACCACAAGCAGCAAATATCACATGTGACCTAGACTGCAACCTTATATATATTTAATCAACTCTCTCTTGAGTATTTTGAAAGTAATTTGACTGGTCGATTGGCAGCAAACAGAATTCAGTCAAATTAATTTAAAAATATTCAACACCTTACCGCTATAGTTGAAATTGGAATTCTGTGACTTACGGGTTCACAGTATAGAATCGGTCCAAACACTCACAAGGCATGGGCAGAACCTAGCTAGAAACTGACGGGCATAGCTAGGAATTATTGTGGCGGAGCTTAGCAAGAAGTGGATGGGACACAGCTAGGAATTATTATGGGGGAGGTTAGCAGCAAATCGGCGGGCATAGCTATGACTCATTATGGGGGAGCTTAGCAACAAATCGGCGGAAATAGCTAGGAATTATTATGGCGTAGCCTAGCAAGAAATGGGCGGGGTATAGTTAGAACTGGATCGCCCTATTGATTCGGTAGATTCATTAAGAATGTGGCCATAATTAGTAAGCATGCTGATCCTGAGTATGGGCATTTCTTAGAAATTATTGCGACAGAATGTATCGGAAGATATAGATGATATCCTGCAAGATGAAACAGGATGGAGGATCAAGAAATAGAATATCATGACTGTGCTGAAACACCATTCATCTGATCATTGGATGATAGCTGATGGCATCCTAATAACCGATGAATTGTACGTCAGTCATAAATTTAAGCAGAACTACAATGATCTTGAAGCATAATGGGAGTAATTCACTTTGGCTATGTCCTGCTTATTTCTAGATAAGCTCCGCCCGGCGTTTACTGGTGGTGGAATCGATTTAATAAACCTGAATACCGAAATATAAATTCCCAGCTAACTATAGAGGTACGTTGTTGAATATTTTGAAAGCAATTTGATTGGGATTGTTGCTGTCTATCGTAGTAACAGATCCAGCTCAAATTAGTTTCAGAATAGTCAACAGAATGTTTAGGAAATTGTTAATGCATCAGAGACATACAATGTGTTCACTTGACGGGCGTTTCCAATCTTCATTCCAGATTTATAATATGTCATAATGCGTGTGATATCGGCTAACTTGTGACGTAATTAATTATGACGTCATCCAGTTGAGTAACGGTTAACTGCGCAGGTAAGCTGTTAAATATTTTGAAACTAATTTGACTGAGTGTGGTTGTTGCCTATGACGGAATGAGTAAGAAATAGCAAAGAGATACAATTCATACCACCCGATGGACTATTCCAGGTTCATGACAGAATATTTATGTCAATGGCGTTTTCGAGGTTTAGCTATGCCCCGCTAATCTCTGGCTAAGCTCCACCCACAACCCGCTTGTGTTGGGATTGACCGATCCCTGAGCTCACTGACCTTCAATTTCCAGAAAACTATACGGGTAAGCTGTTGAATATTTTGAAACTAAGTTAACTGGTTGCTGTTATTGCATATGACAGTAACAGCGCCAGACAAATTAGTTTCAAAATATTCAACAGCATTTTTAGTAAATAGCAAGACATACAATCCGTACAACGTGTCTGACTATTAAGCGTTTAAAACCGAGTAAATCGAGTCATTCATGCTGTAATTGATTATGACGTCAGCATACACGTCACGTCGTTGATTATGTTGTCATATGATGGATGAATAAACTGGAAAGGGGTATTATGTTTGCGACGTTGAACTATACTGCTATGCCATGCCCATTTAGTGTGTAATAAACAACGCTCCTGTATGCGTGCGATGAATAAATTTCACATTTATTTTATTTTATATGCTAATGGACCGTGAGTGATACCTAATTGCTATACTTAGACATACGCACTTTATTTTCATATGCATACGCCGTATCAATAGCAATGGCTGGTTGATGCCATCAGTAATTAGCATATTACAGAATAAAGCAATGCTCACATAATGGCTATACCACTAATGAGTGTCAATTTTAAAACATATGTGTTGTTTTTATATTTAAAACTAATGTAAAATATGAGATACTTAATTACTACACCTAGCCACATAACAGTTATTAACAAATACATGCATTATATGAAGGCGAATGTCAGGTGGATACATTAACAACAGTTTACCTCAAGCTAACAGAATATGACAACTAGTCTAGATTACAAAAAATATCGTGAAATTGAGCAAATCTTCATTTATCTATGATTTTTGTCGCATGGCATGTTCTCATATTATTTTACATGTTGACATTATATAAATTGGCTGCCATTAATGTCAGCTTGCTTTCAGCAATGCATTGCGCTAGTGTCCGGGCAGCCGCCGTCCCACGCCTGCCCCAGTCTGACGGGAATGCGTGGCCACTCGTCGCGCATGCTGTCCTCTCCTTCGAGTCCTTCTAGCTCTGGGCCAGGGCGCCAGTTCGGCATGGCTGCTTTGCAGAGGCGAAGGCAGTCCAGGCTCAAGAGTTCTCCGGAGCGACTCTCAGGTATCGTTCCTGGTTTCGGGCTTGTGACGACGTCTAGTGAATGCAAGGTTGGGCTCCCCCAACACACGTTTGCTGACGGGAGTGGTCAGCCATCTCCTTGGAGATGCGGAGGTACAGCCACACATTTCCGACATGGCAGTGTGCCGGTGTTCGATGCAACCGGAAGACAGGGCGTTCCCAGGCAGTTGGGGATACCGGTCCCATCACAGCTATCCATGGGGGTAAGATTGAATCTTGGAGTGGCCATCCTCGTTATTATCCATCGACGTCAACGTGCGATCTACCTCTGGTCTACTTCCTTCTTTTCCTTTTCAGTCCGTGCGGAGGAGTGTCATTCTGATGCATATGTTCACTCCGGCAGAAGCAGTTTTTGTTATGGGGGTGGTAGTGGTTCCTGTGGTGGTGGTTTCTATGGCACAGGCTTCCATAGTGGGGATTCCTGTGGTGGTAGCGTTGGTGGTGATTTTTGTAGCAGGAGCTTCTGCGGCAGTGGCATTGGCGGTGGCTCTGTCACCAACGAGGGAGTCGAATCTCCCTGGCGTGGATGGTCAAAAAGGCATCGTCATGAGTGGTTTCATCTGAGAAAAGGGATCCAACAGGGATAACGGGTAATGGGGATAGGTGTGGGCGTATGGATGATGTGCATGTGAGACAGGAGCAAAGGGCCACAGGTGGTTCTCTTTGCCGCAGTGTGCTACTTTTCGTTGTCGGTGGTGTAGCCGCGGCTGTGACAAGATTAGCGGCGTGATGTCGAATTTTTGTTCAGGTGATTGGCCATTCAGAAGATGAACGATGGGCAGAACGTTTTGCTGGAGGCATATCAGCCGGTCCTCCACCAGCGACGGAAATCAAAGAACGATCTCGACCGATGTAACAGCGTGGAGGCTCTGGGGCAGCAGAACTAGGTGATTGCAGGTAATGTTCAGATGGTTAGGCAGAAAGGTATATTGGCAATCATGGCACATCTTCAGGCACTGTACCGGAAAGGATGGGTCCTGGTTACTCAGTGGCAAGTCTTGTAGCTAGGCACAGAGAACTAATGGATAGCATTATCTCAGCAGCGGTCAGAGAGATGATTGTCACGTCGTGGTCTTTCTCAATGGTATGCGAATAAATACAGAGGTGCATGATCAGCAAGTGGCTCGTAGTCCAAGGTGGCCTTGATCATGGTTGCCGCACAGGTCGTTGGTCATGGAGACTTTTTTGTCACAAGTGGCGCAGTTGTATATTTTGCCCATACTTAAGATCGCAAATGAGGATGACTAGGCTTTTCTTTTATGTCGTTCTGAGAGCCTGATAATTGATATCTCCTTTCCTGGTTATATATACCACTACGGTGGAAGAATCCTTAATTAAGAGTTCGGTAAAAACTTTACCGAAACCTGAATTCCTTATTTCAGACTTTAGTCTAGACAAGGGAGATTTGTTAGTAAGCAGTATTTGCGTGGTGTGGTGTCAGATAGCGTTTCGAATTTTGTTTCTTTCTGTGACGCGGGGTGGCGTAGGTGTGGTGTGCGCTGTGTGTGGTGTGAAGTCTATTTGGGGTTTTTTTCTGTTGCAGGGTACGACTATCTTTACTTTGCAACGTGGACTTAATATCTTCAGATGGTGATGTGGTCGAAGTAAGTTTCACGGAATCCTATTTGACTGAGGAGTACACTAAATTCGGGAAGAAAATAGGCCAAACATCATAACAAATGAACAGGTTCAGGCTGACCCTCGGGACCCATATGTAATCATATTTAACCCGAGCTGTGCTTTGCTATCTGTTACTGTTCGTTCCGTCAGTGTACATATATATCTAAGGTTAGTTCGCTGCAAATGTCGTTTGGTGCTAAAAGCTAACTATTTCCTAGTGATCCACGTGGTGTGAAGAGAGGAGACAGATCCTACTTTAGTGTCTTAAATGAGTAGGAAATGCGGGAGTGTGGTGGGGGGGGGGGGTGGGGGTGAGTTTATTAGCTGCCACCTGGTTGATCCGATGTTCTCAGGAGTCGCCCGGAGGCAGGCCTTCTGTGTGTACCTAACTCTAGCGTTTAAAGGAATCCCACGCGACGTGGTAGTTTAGTTAGCTAAGATGATGTTTGTGGTTTAAGGCCTCGGACGGCCGCAGAATGATGTGACTGGTTAGATTAAGTGAGAACGCCCACCCTCGCAAGGTCGAGCGAATCTTTGGCTCAGAGCCTAGCCCAACTTTATCGATGTCAAAAAGATCTTGATGCGGTCCTTCTGAGTTTGCAGATGCGCACCCAACCCATGTAATTAAAGAGGAAAGAGTTTATTGGAACCTCTGCCGAGTCTGGACGTCACTGTGGTGAAAAATCATGAAAGGCTGAGAAGGCATAACAAACTTGAAAATGATTCCAGATGATGCAGCAGTTAGCTGGCTCGGGTGCTCGGAGTCTTAACCACAGTGTTGTTTAATTATACATTGCGTTTTATCCTCACAGCCAGCCAAGTGGTCTAAAAAGAAAAGGTTTCGCTAATCGACAGAGAGGATTAAGCCACCATGTTTGTTTTGTCCTAAGGGATACGCTTAGTACGCCCTAGTAAGTGGTGTGGAATTTAGGTGGTGAAACCGTCTCCATAAGAAAAATATATACAAGGGTAGCAGGACCCGCCGAAGTTGTCGAAAGGATATGTGGTTATGGGGTCTAGGTTCTTGCTATGTAGTGGTTTCATTTTAGGCAGCCCGAATAATCGGGTGAAAGAGGGAATGGTGGGGGTGATGGAAGGAATGAGGGGTATTTCAGTCCATAACGGAAACGTTATTGAAAGTATGAACACACATATTGGCTGTAATTAAGGGGTTCATTCGCAAAAGGATATACTATGCCAAAACGAATGACGCATGGGAAAGAGAGAGAAAGTGAGAGATATGAGCCACACAATAAAAGAGAGGTGCAAAGTAAAAGGTGACGAGAGATGGGGCAGGGTGGGGGGAGGGGGTGGGGTGGAGATGGTTGAATATTATTCTTAAAGTGGTTAAATCGGGGATAGCGGGAAGATGAAGATACTCATACTTTTTAAATAAAGATATCTGACAGAGACCACTCCCAAACTACTGGGATGGAGACGCGTGAATATTATTTTATATGTAAGAAATACTCAGCTTGCGAACCGTCTTTACATCTAATAGACACGCATTATTACTTGAATAAAGAGCCATTCCTCCCACATTCCTGAGTCGGCTTGCAAGCCATCCTCGCCCATAATATACCTCTATTTTTACTTAACAAAGAGTGTACAATGTTGCTGTGGGCAGGAATGCAGCTGCCAGTACGACTTACTACTAACGCGTGTAGTGGAAACCGACGTTATGGATGCACAGCGTTTTCTGTGACTCTCGTCGATTCATTTTTCTTCGACCAATCACACCAGCAGAAAGGGCCAGGACTTCATCCATACAGCTGTCATAATCAGACGCAATCTTTCCCACAAAGCCAAGATTGCATACTACCAAATATGAAATATTTTTTAAAAATTTTAAGGAAATCATTGCGCGTGAGTGGCGCAATCTTACGATGCCATATGCTGTGCTTTCCCGCGACTATGTGCGTTTGTAGTAGGAAATCTCATCTATGCGTAGCACAGGAAATCTTCGAAAAAATCGAACCCTGAGAGATCAGTTTATGTGCAACAGTTTTCTACTGAGGCCACAGAGTAGTATAATTATGCAAGTATTAAATAATAAACATAATCTAAAGTCACATTGAAACCAAAATGCGAATATGTTAGGTATGCCACTTCCTGTATTTGGATGTGTGCATATGGGCTTGTCCATAAGAGACATTGCAGACGAAGAAAACATTTGGGCAGGACTTAGGATACAGTAGAATTTAGGAGTTAAATCAACAAGGGAAGATTATGAATGCTCAAATGTAAATAACAACTAGAGTGCACTCGTGGGAGGCCCCGCCGCAAGTCTTTGCCGGAAGTTTTGACAATATACTAACTGATCCGGTGACTGTCACATTTGTATATTTCATCAGAAAGTAAGATTCATTCATTCATTCATTCATTCATTCATTCATTCATTCATTCATTCATTCATTCATTCATTCATTCATTCATTCACGCATTCACGCATTCATTCATTCATTCATTCATTCATTCATTCAGTCATTGATTGATTGATTGATTGATTGATTGATTGATTGATTGATTGATTGATTCATTCATTCATTCATTCCTTTATTTATTTATTTATTATTTATTTATTTATTTATTTATTTATTTATTTAGCTATGCGTGAGTCGAGTCAATTTACAAGCAATGCTTACAAAGCAATCTTAGTACCATTAGGAGACATTGAGATTATTTTGGTCAATTGAGGTTATCATTAATCTACCATGGACTCATATTTGATCATACAAATAAGTTCATTGTGACTCTGATTCACTAACAAATGACAAAACTTGATACTTCAGACTGGGGTTTCAGTGCTGAGTAATCAAATAACAATCCGCAAACATACAGGACTTTGCCTCAGGAACTGCAACCGCATCTCGTTGCAGCTATGCTCTTGGGGGATTATATAGTGATATACTTTTTAAAAGCCAATTGTTTACACTCATTTCAAACTTACAGAACAGTATGTAAGTGGTATCCAGATATCTTGTAGTAAATTGCTAATCAATGCTGTATGTGTATGCCGATTCAAACTCAGAGAAATGATATTTGAATGGCTCTCAAAAGTGGATTGTTCTCGTGAGCATGGTATGTGTATTGCGGAGCCATAAAATGTTGCGCTGGCTATGCCACGGCTGCCCCTATCGATAGCTATACTCAATTCACGCACAGAGACAAGAATGTCTAAGACACGATTTGCTTCCTTTTTGCATGCGCCAGGTGACTGGGAGTACCACCCCCTCAACACCCCCGCTAAAGGATAGGTTTGCTTTCATAGGGTAAGACATGACCACGCCCGCGTGATGCCGATGAGTGAGTAGACACTTTTAGGTTGCATATATGAGCTTTGCACGAATTATTCTTCGAAATAATGGCCATGATCTCAAAAGTTCCCGGAAGTGTTTGGTAATTAGAAAATCGGAAGGCCCTGCTTCCTTAAGCCGACAATGGTGAGGCTAATCGAGAAGAAAGCGACCCTGCATTATTCCCTCTTTCGCCCGATTATTCGGGCTGCCTAAAATACATGATATATTTTTATTCTTGTCACTTGTGTTTTATATCCAACCCTAATTTACATGCACTTAGTCATTAGTGGTGTCATGTTTGGAATCTTTCGTGTAATGGATCTACGATGAATGTGAATATATTGCCATTAATGGTATACATTACTGTAGTGCAAAATAAATAAAACCTTACTTTGCATCACATCAGAGCGCCTATTGTGACACAGTTAAACATTGTGTGTGCGCAAGCAAGCTCACAAAGATGGTTTCATTCACACATCTTCTTCTGAGTAAGTACTGGGTGAGTGTCTATTAATTATCTTGCCTTTTGGCATTCACGGGATGATGGTAGTTTAGGCCAGTCCTGTTGTCACACACTTGCTTTATCCTATTTGAGAGACACTTGTGCTAAGCGACAACCATGCAGTAATTACTCTGTTTTACACCATAACGCGTTTGATTAATATACATGTGAGCATATGTTGTACAGGTTAGATTACATGTTCTACTACATTATATTAGATAAAGCTTGATAAAGTGGTGGCGAATTTCTTTTAATTTATAGCCGGCATCATGTAATAAAAATATGTATGCCAATACCTCCCTCTACACTAGAACAGAAATAGGTCAGAGTCAGCATGAAAACGTACCCTTATTGGAAACAATAATTGCATGTGGATCCCCACAGAGATTATTACACTTTTAATAGATGTGTATATTGGCCCCATATTTGTCCTTTCTCGACTCATGTGTGACAGTTCTGTGGGATATACTGCACATTCCCAGCTCCTGTCCCACCTTGAAATTCCCCTGTGATCGCTTTAACCTATGTTAAACAAGTCTTTAATGGTGTGGTCGAAAACGGAAAATTTTAGTTTGTTTTTGCAAGTGAGTTGATGGTATGGATACCTAGGAGTGTAGATAGTATGGCGACTCGTCCATTATTGGCTCCTTGCAACGTTATTAAGGCATACATCTTGCTAATTGCTAACTGTCTCCCCCATCCTTGGCTAACAGGTCTGTGCTTCTATTACTTGCTTTATCATATTAACAGGAGATCCATCGGAGGACAATTTGATTGGTAGAGCTCTTGATCTTCGGCCCTTTCGCACTATATAAACAGCTAAGTGTTGACTAATATTATCAAATATCAGCATTGTTATGGCCAAATAAATACTCTAAACAAGGATCATCATGGTCACTCTAAAGGTAAACAGGATTACACGCTGCTAGTGACTGTAACTAATGGCAATGGGCTGTACATACAAGGTAGTTACATGGTTATGCCTGACATTCGGTACTGTCACGCATTAATTAGCTACATGATAATAGGTAATGTTGTGGTATTACATACTATTGATTACTGAATTATTTTCAGACCATGAGACCCATCCACTCAATATATACAATGAAAACGGCGGTGGGTGGATGTGATAGCTAGACCATACATTTTACTCATGCAAATGACACATTCGAAACATTTCTTCTTTGCATTGGCGAAATTATTCTTTGCCATCAAACATGCCATGCTACAGGGTCTGTGATCCCCGTAGCGAGAGCCGGCCACGTATGAAAGGAGATACACCAAAATATGTTCTCCCCAGCAAACCACATGCTTGACTCCACACAATTAACCTTTATCTCAGAACTAATGGTCTATCTCATGTCCATTTAGAGTTTACACTGCTGTTACTCATTGACCTGTCGACATGATATGACAGCAGAAATACCATGATATCCTCTCCTGCCCATTACCACTGCTTCACCTTTAGAGAAGCAGCAGCTTATCAAGCATTCCATGGATAAGGTTGGTTAGTGAATGCGTCCAATACTATTATACCAGACAAACCAGTGTTTTGCTGAGATGCATTCCATGGATATAAAGTGGCAAACTTAAATGCGCATCCCTCATCTGGGATGGCTCACTCAATCCTACCGCAACTGACTTGACAACAAGAAGGCGAGGGCGTGCAACGGGGGAACTGATATTAAGTGAACGCCAGCATGGCAAGTAGATGATGGTAATAGAAAAGTCCCAAAGAATGGTGAAGGTGCTTGCAGGAGAGTAGGCGGGGGCGGGCGTGTTGCTAAAATAGAGTTGGCATCTGAGTATGTCTGAGCATGTCTGAGCAGATGATGAGCCTATAGAGCCCTTAGACGATGATCCTATGCAAATCTCAAATGGTGAGCTCATGGATGATGAGACACTAGAAATCATATGGTGGAAAGAGGAGCTGGCACAGGGTAAAGTGCACGAAGATCAAACAAACACAAGACATCCAAACAATACAGGGAGTACTATAGAGGAGGGAGACTAAGGCTGACATGGTGATGTTCCAGCTGTTATGTCTTCACACAACACAAATTGTTGGATGAAGAAAATCCAAGGGATGCATGGCTCCACACCAAAAGGTTGACATGGTTTGTCGGGGTAGCCAAGATGAATCCTATAACAATTCATTGACAGAGTCTACTGTGGAACTCATTCCAACATAATGCGGATAATCTCAATAGTCCAATTATCTATGCTATTTAGGGGGTTAACCCACCACAAATTGCAATATAGTCTTTTTCTTCACTATGCATTTCAGAAAGGCCCCTCCCTATATTAACATATTAAAAGTCTAGCAAAATCTACGTTTCGCAGATATGCCTAATTTGGATATTTCCAAAATGTCCACCAACAGATCATTATTTTATCATATAGTCACTTATAAGTGATTTTTCTGTAATTTAAAAAAGTTAACCTACATGTACAAGTTCAGAACACATGTAACCTATTTCTATACATTGTAGCATGGTTTGGCGACTGCGTCAGTTGTTTCAGTTGTGAAATTCCAAAATGATGGCTAAAATAGCCCATGTATGATTGTTTCAGTGGTTCCATGTGGCGTTTCTAAGTCATTGTAAAAAGATAAGATAACAAACAGAGATTCATAAATTTACTAGGTACTGAGTTAGATCAATGCGGTTGTGACACGCACTATGCCAAAGGTGATTGGGACGTTCTTATAGTATACACTGCAATAGTACGAGCAGCAACATACCAAACTGTCCTTGTGGGTGATGACGGGGATCTGCTTATACCTCTCTGCCACCATGTCCAGGATGATTTGTGCGACATCTTCTTCATGACAGAGGTGTTGGTGAAAATATGCCACCAGTCGCTATGGAAGATGACACAGATGACACACCAACATGACTTTAGTGATGCACGATATTGCACAACATCGCTATATATTGTGCAGAAATATTGTGATATATCGATATATACTATTGCCTGGTGTCAATGGAAGCATGGCCTGTACAATACTTTGAACATAATTTGACCCGACGCCGTTGCTTTCAGTCAAATTATTTTAATACCAATACACAGCTGACATGTATTGATTATTTAGCAAAGAGATACAGGTGTTTCATCCTTGAATGGTTAGACTGAAATTTTAACTTACGCATATATTCATATATATTTCATGATTTCGTTAAAAAATGTAAATACTGGTATTTGGTTTCATACATTTCTACACATTTTCAGTAATTACTTTGAAAAACCATGCCGAACTGAGCTCCGCCATTACTATCCCAGCTAGATGGCAACTGTTCGTGTGTGGAGATTTCAACTTCAAGCTGGGTAAACTCGGAATTGCAGATACAAGTTCGGGACTTAGCTTATGTTTGGGATGGCATGGAGAGGGCACATGCAGCAGCAATGGAGATGCACTGGTGACATTCATTAGTTCCAATGGCCTATTTGACACAAATACGGCATTCAAAAAGCCATGCCGTCGCCGGACAATATGGACTGGATACATTGCTGATCGCAAAGCCCAAAACGGTTCTAAGGCTATAATAGCCGTTTTCAACCAAATAGATTGCATACTATGCAAGACAGTAGCAAAACCGTTACTTCAGGATGCTCGTTATTATAGAGGCACACACCTCAATTCTGACCATAAGCCAGTCATTACACGCCTCCATATGAACCAGCTCTACCTGATATAAGAAAACCAAACCAGGTAAGAGAGTAGAGTCACCTACAATTTACCCAAGCTCATCAGTGACACAGACACTCAAATGCCATACAAAAAGGCCCTCGGGGAGCAAATAGCTATCATCGATATCAGCTCCGATCCAAACGACGCCCTAACCAAAATATTGAAATCTATGCAATCATCAACTACTAGCCCCATAGGTGTTCTAAACAACCAACAGAGCTAGGTATACTGAGGACCCTCTCGTAGTAAAACTGTCAGAAGACTGCGTATCTACCAAAGTGGCCAAAGTGAAGATCGCAGCAAACTATGCCAGGATCGCAATAACATTCTGCACCACATTAGTGAACACTTAAAAGAACTTGCTATCCAGCAAGCAAACTCCCTAGCAGATGAAATCACTGCCGTGGATGAATGCCACACAATGTTTGAGGCAGCCCAAGCCCTGGGGGTTACTGAGTACACACCACCACTCGCTGTACACAAATCTGAACGACACTTCATCGGGACTGACCAGGGCAAAGCCAAAGTAATTCGAGAATGGTTCAAGGAGCAGTTCACTGACCACGATGATGAGCGCTTGCACCCATTCTCAGGCCATTACTAGCACCAATTCATACAGCAGAAGTTGAGTAGGCACTTAACGCCTTGAAAAATGGGCGTGCATCTGGACCTGATGGCATGAACAATGATCTATTCAAATATGCAAGTGACATTATCTCAATGCACCTAATCAATTCAGCTTTTATGAACCACCGTCCCATCGACGCCGTGGGCCAAGGCACCGTTATTGCGTTACCCAATCCCAAGAAGCCACCTGGCCCCCAGCCAAACTGCGGCCCATTATGCTCCTTTACGGCATACTGAAAATCCTAGCCAGTTACTATATGCCACATCCGAGAGAAGATCGATGACCTCACCGGATCATGTCAAAGTGGCGTCAAACGTGCACGCAGATGCACAGACATTGCATGGTCTGTGTAAGGAATGACTCGGTTGATTTGCTAACCATGACATACACGTTTTTAAAGATGGCGATCCTCACGACACCTTAGGTTTTTACTACTCATAATGCAGTCGCCGCAGCCATTTCAGTTATTGTTAGTGTTGCACAAATTAGCTCTAGCGTGTCTAGCCATTTCAATTCTTACTTCTCCTAGCACTGAACAAGTAAATTACAAAAATTTCTCCAGATATTATATTGGCACGCAGCTGCAGATATTCAGGTGATGTATGTCTTAAATATACTAGAAGAGGGTCCATACTTGTATGAACCATAACATAAGATAATCCGAGCCGCGGGGTTGTCGAATAACTGATGATTATATTTCATAATCTGAGTTAATAGTGCACGTTTATCCATTTGGATTGGTCTAGACCATTAGGATGTTGCACTGATGTTTAAACTGGTGAAACATTTCTACATGCAGCTATACTCTGTCAGAGATTACTCTTACGAATGGTTATTGACAAAATGCTATGAAATGTGCGACGTTTTCTAGAGATAATATTAGGCTCGGTAGCATAGATCAATTATGGCAAGTCTAACTTAGCGATATGTCAATATTAGCGAAATACAGCAACAATACGCATTATGTATTGTACATTAGAGGCGAAATTTGTATAGGTTCTACAGTTAAAGTATAAAGTGGCCAAAACCGTTTCGGAATCACTAGAAAGCTTTATGAATATCATAGATAGGAAGGCTGCATCTGTTCAAAGCGAAACGGGTGAGGAGTTTGTAAAGGCATCAGTGAAGCATATATAAACATCTAGAAATAGTGACTTTTATACATCTCAGAACGACCACCATGCGACAATGAGTGAACGAGTTCAGAGAACAATAAAGACAAAACATGGAGCTATATGACATACCAGAATACGAAGAGATAGATAACCATGCTACTGAAGTTGGTGCGCACTTGCAATACCTCTATAGACAGCAATACAAAATGAGGCCAATCGATCTAGAGTGTAGCACAGAGTTATTGGCTTGGCGTAATATTGCGGCACTGTATTGTAAAGGACAGAGAGTGGTGGTATAGGACCAGGTCTGGGTAGCCGAGCTAAAGAAACAATTTACCCAATGTTATAGACATTTATCGAGTGAAAAAATCGTTGTGATTAGCGCCAGATTCCTCATAGGTCAGGAGTATATAAACTAAAGGATTATAACAGCGAACCTTTAATCTCTATGTTTTAATCCGAAGAATTGCAGAAAATCTCTTTAAAAGGCCCCACACATTTGCATTGCATAGAAAAGAGTATTCAAACTTGTAAAACCAGTACTAAACACACGCTTTTAGGCAATTGAAGGGGTTATCCTAAATGTTTAATTCTTGGACTAGCGAAGTGAATCTTCTGAGAATTTAGAGCCAGGTCCATGATCATCGCAGTAATTAACATGTCTACGGCCAGAGATGAAATTAGTCGAGAAGACTATCGTTGGTTAGTTTGTGACAGTAAGGTTTCCCACGATGAAATTATGTATTTGGTTTAGATTATAATAATTTACATTATAGTCATCACGAGTTTAATAGATCTGAGTCTACAGAATGGGGATAAAAAAGTGGGGATTGCCTTAGTCTCCGGTTGTTTAGGTTATATTTAACTGGTACCATGCAGACCACTTAGTTTGCAATCTTAACCGGTTTGATTTTACATACTATCTTAATCGCTATTAGTTAGAAAGTCATGGAGCAGTTTTACATATCTCTTCAAAGCAAACGGTAGTGGAGCGTACTATCCTGATAATAAGATATTGGAGTTCAGGACTCATCGTCAAACCCTGTTGACATTTATCAGGGAAGAGGAATGTGTGGCTATCCTCTGTGTTATATCAGAGAAGTTGGCTCACTATACACGTAGAGTGTACTATATCACTAGAAACGTATGAAGATGTAAGCGTGAAAGAAGAGATAAAGAAAGACAAGAAAGGAAGGCTTGCCCCCACCCACCCACACCTCACGAGAAAACTTATTCCTATCACAAAGTTGATAGACTGCTTGGAAAACTAGCATTAGTTGGAGTGACGGATACCAGAGCATTAGCCAGAGCGAAGGATGCGAATGTTGAGGAGAGGACCGCGAAGCCCTCCATTCATTCTCAATCTATACAAATTTGGACAGGAGACTACGGCATAACGAATATGATAGACTATATACATTACCAGATATTTACACATAAGCACTTTAGAAGCGACATTACACTTAACTATCATTCGCACCGTGCACAACTTGTGACATTAGTGGTTAAAGAGAACTTCGTTTTCAAGTTTTATTATTTAGTAGCGTGATTTCTTGGGTTTTACGTGAACGTGATTAGGGAATTAATGCTGCCTGTGGGATTACCGTCAGTGTGTAAGAATAAGGAAATTAGTCTAATCGCTGCTATGTAAATATGATCGCAGGCTTTCGCAATGTAACGTATCGCTATCATCAACTAATATAAGAGACGCTGATGTTGTTGACGGGGCATTTTTTGTCGCTGCTGTTTTATAAGTAAAATGAGAACAATAGGAACAGTTGCATTGAATGCACCTATTTTGAAAATAATGATGCTGAAGTAAATTACATGCTCAGATATTAACACTCGCACCTATGAATTCCCCATATCTCATTTTCAATGCTAACGTACAGGGAATCTGTTGAATATTTTGAAATTACTTTGACTGGACGCCATTGCTGCCTTAGGCAAGAGCAATGTTTTCCAGTCAAATTAATTTCAAAATAGTATATAGAATATTGTTAGATCACAATGAATGTACCGTGTTCAAGGATATGCCTGCGAAAGAATTACATATTTCAGTAACACCACTTTCAAAATAATCTTATGAGAATACTGTTGATACAGTAGTACACGAGCTATTTGATTATGCGTCAATGCAACGCCAAGAACGGTGGTTTGTACAGACATCTTGATACGGCATTCGCCTTGTTTGGAATTATTGAAATACCGCCAACAACATGAATTTCATTTCAACCCAGGGATCGACAGTCGCACCATTAAAAAATTAAACTGTTTTGGCGTCTTTATTTTGCCATTGTCTTGCTAATAATTTATTATACGATATGACTGGGTTATGACTACACAATTTTCCTGGCTTGTCTATAACAGCACATTATTGTGGACGGGGTCCCCCCCCCCCACCCACCCCCACCCCCGCTCGTCCACATCCCAGAGGTGTGAGGCTCCCCCAGAAACGTTTGCTGACCGGAGAGGTGTGCCAGTCCAGCCGGACATTTCCAGGCAGCCTGAGAACGACGGATCATTGACGAGGTGGGATGCTACCCACTGTAGACTTGCACGATTATCCGATATCCAGCCACCACTTTTTACGATATGGTTTTGAAAAAATCGATATATCGCGAAAATTGTACTTTCACGCCGTATTCTGCCTATGTGTTTGTAGCGTGGCCTTTTATTACGGCAAGCTGTTCAATTTATTTTCAAACCAACATCGTTGCGAGAGAGGTGGACTTATATTAGGAATAGGCCAAGAAAAAGTTGAAGTTCACTCTTTAAAATTGTTTTAAGAGATGGACAGTAATATGAAAATTGAACGCAATTTACCGGTGCAATTTCTTGCCGCCGTACTGTATACCTCAAAACCACGATCGCGTGAGTGAAATTATTACCTGAGCCGGTATAAATATCGTATATTTCTTAATAAGCATGATTTATAAAATCAAAATTAATCCTAAATTTGACAATAAATGGCGTCGCGAAAATATATAAATCACGTGATATTGCTTGCTCTCCTGTTTTTGGGGGCGAGAGGTGGTGCGTTCACAAATGTGATAGCTAACTGAGACGGTATACACGCTTTAGCCTGCAAGGTGAACTATCCGATATGTTTCTGAAGGCTAACTATTATTAGTAAACCGGTACTCGGTACATACGGATCAGATCTAAACATTAGATATCTACGTATCTAAAGTGCATTCCTAATATCACGTGATTTGTACATTTTCACAAAGACGACATGACATGACACATTTTTGGATTAATTTTGATATAATAAGCGATTATTATAACAGAGTACACAATATTTAGGTTGTCCAATGTGATAATTTCACTCCCGCATTAAGCCAAGGTGTAAGGCGTCAAATATTTATACCGGGAAGTTGTGTCCAATCTTCGTGTTAATAACGATCGTTCTTTAAGCATCTTGGCGACTGGATTTAAAGTTTTTGTTGAAATTTACCGATTACCAAAGTTATAATTCGGTTAAAAATGATATGAAAACTCAGCGAAGTTTATATGTCTACATAAGTCAACCGTGTGGTCCAACTCAACCCAAGACCATTCACCCCGTGAATTCATATACCATAAAATAGGTTATACGATATATCGAAATATCGCGATTTTCTCGCCACGATATATCGTGATACCTCCTAGGGACAATATCGTGCAAGCCAAACCCACCGGCTTCACCCTCCCAGCTGTACATGGTCGGAGGGTTGTGGTGCTTGCTGGCCATACCAGTTCCGGGTAACTCTCAAGAGTGGTGTCAGATGCTACCTCTAGTCCGATCAGATGACAGTGGCGCAGATATAGGCGTTCATGCCTACAGAGGAGGGCAGAACGGCAGAAGCGATCAGAGGTGAGTTGGCGACTTCGAAGGTCGCAATCGTAAAGATGGCGGCAGTAGTTCAGGTGGCAGTGCTTTCTGTAATGAAAGTTTATGTGGTGGTTGCATTGGTGGTAGTTCCGGTAATGGGTGTGTCTGTCGTGGTGGGGGTGGCGGTGGCGATGCAGTGGCTCGGTTGGCAACGAGGGTGGCAAATCACCCTGGCGTGCACGGTCGAAACGGCGTTCACAGGCCAATGGGTTTTTCCTTCTGAGAAGAGGGATCCATTTGCGTTAGTCCCGTGGGGAGTGAAAGCTGCGTGCGGAAAGGGAAGTAGGTGGCTCTCTTCACCGTAGGTGGTTTTCGATCTGTCCTGCCTGCATTTGAGGCAAGCTATTTTTAAACATCTCTCTCGGGTGCTAGTGTCTCAAGGAGGGTACACGAGTGACAGAGACGGTGCCATAGCGGTCTTGTACTTACGTTTCGGTTTTCCTAAGTTCCATTTGCAATATTTTAATAGTCGGCCAACAATAGCACACGGGGTGGCGATGGGAGCAATTCACTTCCCGATCATCGGATGACCTTATCCAAACTAACGTTTGTTAACGTAACTAATATGCTGAAGTGCCTGTGAGGCCGCAGGGTACTCGGCTGTCCCTTAGGGAAAGGGTCCTAACTGGGAGGATCAGGAGAAAGAGACAGCAGGCTTTTCCTATCTCTCATGGGCAATCGCTAATGGTCGCTATTCATTTCGTCAGTCAATATAACTAAGGTTATTTAGTCACGAGAGTCACTTGGCACTGACGGCTTACTATTTACTAAAGATCTACTTAAGGCGGAGCAGGAGAAGAATCCTAATTTAGTGTCTTAATAAGCATGCAGGGAGAGGTTTACTCGTTGCCACCCGATGTTCTCAGCTGACGTCAAGAGGTGGGCCTTCTATGTGTGCCTAGCTCTAAGACTTTAGAGTGGATCCTGCACAAGGCGATGTTTTGCAGGTTAAGGCCTCAGATGGCTGCAAAAAGCCACAATCAGTTGGATTATACATTAAGCGCTTCCCTCGCTGTGACAGGCGAATCGTTGGCTCAAAGCCTAGACTGACTTGGGCGACGTCAAAAGGATCTTGATGCAGTCCAACGTCAGTCCAAGGGGTGAGCCTTTTAAGTTGCAGATACACAAACAGCCCCGTGTAATTAAAGAGGAAGGAGGTTAGTGGAACCTCTGCCGAGCCTAGGCGCTATGCAGATGTGACAGAGTTGGAGGAAAAGATTCTGATGATGCGGCGGTTATCTGGTTTGGTCACTAGACCTGGTGTTAACCGCTAGACCATCTAATTAAAGCTACGTTTATCCTGACATCCAAGCAAGGGGTAAAAAAAGAAAAGGTTTGCTAAGCAATGGAGATGAGTTACAAAGTGGTGTTTCTTTTCAGACTAGGGGGATACGCTTAGTGCGTCTTAGTGATTGGTGCAATGTTTAGGTGGCGAAACCTTCTTTGTAGAAAACATAAGGGTCGCAAGACCCGTCGGCGTAGTCACATGCTTGGCAGGGGTTGATCGAGGTCTTGAATGAGAAGCGATGTTGCAATGTCCAAACCATTTACTAACATACGATTAGTTTTCGGACATAGTCTTCTCTAGACCACAAAATGGGGAATTAATTTAAGAAACATTTGAATTTTCCTGACCTTTCCTGCCCGTGGTTAATAAAATAAAACATGAGAAGCCAGTTATTCATATTGAAGATTTGAGATTCTTCAAAGGGTCGTGCCGGGAACTTCTTACTGCTTACTATATACGATGACGGATCCCGCTTCACTACTGGTAACAGGAAGGTGTTGCTGCGGCAATGGTTACCGGTGGTGATGAGGGATAACTGCAGTCAGCTCGCCTCGTCTGACTGATGGTGGATAGACGATATTTATCTTGAGACTGCTGAGCCTATCTGACTATTCTAAGTTTCAAATAAGGACTGGGTGTTACTCCCAGCTCGGCTAGATTCCTACTTCTAATTGGCTAACAAAGGCGGGTCTTACATATACGTATGATTAATACTCTATTTACAAGCTATAACAAATTTGTGGTCTATAGCAAAATCGCTCACAATGGATACTTGGTACAAATTCGTTGTACAATCTAACAATAGCTAGTTATCTTCTAAATCCTAATCCTGTTCTACTATTATCAAAGCTTTGTTAGGCATCCAAGACACAGCTCAAAACTAAGCATGCACGAGGTACTTAGTGAATCACAGATGGTGATGGATTAAATTATCTAAGTGAAATCCTGCCTTATATACTCTTAATCCCTGCCTCCACTCATTTCACAGAAAAGTACAACTTCCCTCAAAATCTATTCCTTTATATTCCTACAACTCTTCTCGGTATTCCATAAGCACACTTTAACTGGCCGAACAATTGGTCCACCAATCAACCTCTGCTTATTTCTTCCTAGAAGTTCTGACCTGATAACTGATTGGTCCTCTCAGCCAATCAATGATTCCTCCATTCTTTGCCTGGCGGACATGTCTATTCTCTATACGTCTTTACTGCAGAGTCTGATCGATGCTGGTTGGTTATGACGTCATTCTACCCACTCATGCTCTGCCCAATTCTTCCATGAAGATTGTGCCTCATATGGACAACGCAGTGGAGACAGGTTTTGGTTTGATGTGATCTGACATCTAACTAGCAACATTACGGAATGTGTTGTTGTTGCATGCCATCAAATGAGTGACATATAGCTTATCAATAAATTCCGATTCTGTTATTAATTCCTAAACGACGCTACAGTGTCCATGTCCTGTCCATTGCCTCCTAATGGAGAAGTCGCAGGAATGCTAGAATGCTCGGCACATGTGCTGGATGATATCATTACCAGGTGGTGCTGCTCTAGCTTAGTGTGAGAAACGAGATTGCTTACGTCATCAACTAAGTCCGTTTGTCACGTTCAGTTTCTCTCATCCCAAGACTGATTACTATACATTGATTATTCCAAAACTACGATCACCAACAACTGCTGAATATTATAAAAGTGAATGCCGACTGAACAGCAACAACTTTTATCTAAACTATTTTCAAATACACATTAACTCAGAACCATAGAATCTTTTCCAATCAATTCATCCATTTCAAATATTATTCTATTAATTTCATCTACTGGTTATATAACTCTATAAACAGCATCCTATTCATTTAGTATTAGTACACTTCTACTACATACAAAGAGATGACGCGGCCTGCTCGACTTTCCACCGTCCCAATGATTGACATATTAGTAAACAACAGGTGGTCGATACAGCCATGGTATACTTTGTCATCCTAACCGAATTGTATGTTGTAATTATCATTGATGCACACGTATGGCATCCATCTTTTGCTCACCTGGACTTTTAGCTCACCTGGTATTTCAAAACATAATTTCTGTTGGGTCTTAGGTGAATTATAAGACATCCTGCGGGGTCATGACTTCCCACAGGACAATCCCATATTTACAATATGGTAAATTTTCAAAAGATATTATTTACTTTGCCCAAATGGAGTTTATGGCGACTGACGAAGTAAGGAAAAGTTTTAATTTTCCCGACAATTGTGTCTCCAATGATCAAGCCAACCAAAACGGAATCAGCGCTGAAATGTATATGAGTACAACACTATACAGTTTTTTCGTGCATATTTGAGTGGTAAATTTACAACAAAAGTCTTCTTGATATTGCTAATGGACAATATAAGGACACACTTTTGGAGTCCAGACAATTAAAGGGATAATTAATATAAGCAGCATTATGATAGCTTTGCTGTGCACACACGAATAACAATACTGACAATATTTAGAATGTGTGTAATAATAACAAATATATACTTATAATAATAACAAATATATACATATAATAATAACAAAGATATATGTTTTTATTCATGTCACGTGTTTAACGCAATTATAATTTACATGCACTTAGTCATTAGCAGTTTCATTTCGAAAATGTTCCATGAAATAGAGCCATGATTTATTTGGTTTAATTACTCTTAATGGCATAAATTAATGTAATTGCACAATAAATACAGACTCGCAATCATATTGCAACACACCCGCGATCTCAATCTGAGACTTCCACAGGTTTTTGTGTGAACCATCAATCTCACTAAAATGATGCCGTTCCTGACTCTTTCTCTAGGTAAGTACGCAGATACAGGTTCTTTTAATAAATCACTTACAATTGTTATAGCCAGTGGTTCTTTAAGCCAGTCTTATTTAACCACTGTCTTATTCTCACACAATATTTCCCTTCCTATGACAATACAATTGTGTGGACATACTATCTTGCATTAATGGCCATGTTGTGGTACTCAAATTCGTAGATTACATTGGCTGATTGTAAATTGCTTCCCCCTTGCGGTATACAATCCTCTACTAGATACCACTGGATAAAGTAATGATGAATATTCAGTTAATATATAGCCGATATGCGTTAAGACGATGTTCTGTATAAAATTTGGCTGTTTAACATATCTTGATAAGTTACTTCTTTCTTCTTACTTCTGCCCTCGAATAGAATAGGTCAGTGTTATCACTGATTGTACAAAATGCTGATGCGTGTCTTATTTAAATTATTTATGATCGTCCAAATGTGTGATTGTCCCATAAGAACGTGATATTGTTCACTGATTACCAGAATTTTCAGTTAGTTCACGACGTATTCAGGATCTGTACTGCCAGATCTTCTCAACGATGCTGTGATATTTTACTCTCATGTACCGCTGATAGGGCAGTCATGAGCTGCTTGCTCCTGCATTCACTACGGCTCGACCCTTTGATATATTGCCATGTGGGAATGACGATTAACAGGCATAATGAGCCAAACGAAGAGTCACAGGACTCTGAGTGGCCTATCGGAACAGGCACCTTTACAGTCGCCACTGCTCAAGATGTATTGACAGTGGTAATAATGTGCGAACTGGTTAGGGTGGGGTTTATTAGTCGAACTATTAATAAAATTCATGATCATGTTGCTCGGTATCAGCCGAAGGTAAGGCAAAGACTAGCTGTCAGTGTGACTTCTTTAAGGCATGGAGGAATTTGGCAATGGGGCTGTTCGGGTCTGGGATCACGATCATATCCTCGACGAGGCTGCTGAACATGGCTTGCACATCTTTTCCGCTCACCCCATTGATAGTGTACCACAGCTTCCCAGATACGAATTATCCCTTCTGGTGTCAGCCCAACATCGTGTGTGGGACGAATCTGGCCGGTCTTGCTTGATGCTAGTGATGTGCATATTCTGTACCAGTGCCTCCGTGCCTGAGTCTGAGTCGAATGGAAACGTCGCAGTCATCTGAGGGCCGATTTTTCGTTGTGTTTGATAGGGGATACCTGAGTAGTCTCGTCTCAGGTCATCGCACATAATCCCCAGACTGCTGTTGTCTCCAGTGTGCCATTGATAGACCGAGTGGGCATTGAACTCTGGCCGTAGTCCACTGGCCACTGAGAGGTTGTAGTTGTTGTGCTGTGGATAAAATCATTCATATCAGGGAGGCGTATGCCCAGCTCATGGATGATTCATCTCATCATATAGTGCACGTGGAATATGAGACATCTGGCAACGGGCACCATTTCAGGGGTACCGGAATAGGAGTGAGGTTGGTCAGCAGTCCTGACTGATGAAGAAGTTGGTGCGAGACATTCCATCCACTGTGATGGAGATCAGTGTTAGGTCTGGAACATCATCTAGCAGAGCATTTAGTCGACCAGTCCAGAGTGCACCCAGGACGGGTGGTCGGCTTTGGATGACTGTCATGGGGTTCACTGGGAATGTCATCTATAGTAGTCGTCAAAGCAGCACATTAGTTTACATCATAGAGACCTGCAATCTGTCCCCGCGGCAGTATCTCGTTTTAGCTCATCAAAATTCACATGCCTGCTGGAGCCTTTGTGGTCTTGCTGAGCCACTTTAGGCTTCTCGATGTGGGACAGCATTTTGGAGCGTCAGCACATGGTGGTGCTCTGCACCACTGGAGAGATTTACTGTCCGATTCGTCGGTAGCCCGTCAGGTGCCCTGTGCTAGTGTCACATACTGCGTGTGCTTACCCCGCTTCCTGGTGATCTGGCTCTGTCCTACTGCGTTCGGCTTTTGTCGCTTCCAGGGGTATGCGCTGCTCAGTATTTTCATCTTCCATATCTGATTCGTACCCGTGTGGTACGTCAGTCTGATGCTGCTGGTTAGCTGGCTCGGGGATTGTGAAGAGTTACTGTGCATCTCTGGTGTCCACAAAGACCGACCTCTTGAGTCGGTGGAACGATCATGTTCCAGAATGGCCATGCGACCATTGGCGCATAAGTTGAACATTACAGTATCATCCCAGCTGTTCAAGTTACTGGTGTGTTAGTCCATTCCATTAATTTTGATATTGAGACTGTCCTTACGAAAATGTGCTTAAGCAGCTAACCAATCGTACGTGTTTGCTGCTAATGTATGTAGGTATATAGAAACGAAATGGAGTTGTCTGTTCTGCATCTCACCAGAGGTACCTAACTGATCCTTAATGGTTCTGAAAGGTATCCGGGCAGGGTATGGGACTAACGTGGCTACTTAGCTGGTTTAATATAAACTATATGTGTCTCAGACCAGCCAATAAGTATTGGTTGCGGGGGGGGGGGGAGGGGATTGCCTCACACTGACCTCCGTCACAGGAAAATGCATAGAATGCTGAAGCAGAGAAGAAGATGCGGCAAAAAGGGCCGCTCTCCTATTCATACAACGCTAAAGGTCTGAAAATGAATCAACCTAGTGCACTTATTTGCATGGGGGTGTACGCTGATTTACGTGAAGATGGTGTTGCTGATGTCTGTGGAATTCAACACTGCCATCTTATGTGAGTTAAAATATTGAGTTAGTAGTTGGTGCTTTATTTTCTCAATGCACCTAGACTATCATTTAGTTATTACGTCCAAATATGTATGATTTAGACCGTAAGTGGCTTAGAGCCTACTTAAATTTGTAACGGATTGCCTGCCTGACGGATGGCCCCACACGTCTCGTAGCACATACCCACTGGGACACTCCCTCAGGCCGGTGGCACGTACATGTCATCTGGTGGTAGTTTCAGAACCAATAAGCGATCCCTCCGCATATGCAGCACAACCACAAATAACAAGACAAGGACAAGTCACATTGCAAATGTATTAGAAAGCATTCATCTAGTTACGGTGAGGGAGAAAGAAACAGATAACCAACTAGGTGACCGTCCTGTGAACGCGTGGGGGAGGTGGGGGTGGGGGCTCATAAGCTGCACCCAGTCACCGTTGATTTGGAGGGCGATCTGTGTCTTTATCTATCATCTAGCATTTTGAGAGTGAATCATGTTAGATCAACTCCATGGAGCTAACTTTTACCTAACTTAGGATTAAGGACATTTGCGCAAATGAATTCGTTGCTGACCATGCTACAATAATTTTATTTTCGCAGTGATTCCTACTTTGGCAAAAAGGCTTAGCTAACAAGTATCCGAGGATACAGATGGCAGTGCGTGAATCATAGACACCTTGATTCTGACCATCAAAAAACCCACTAGTTCCTTAGACCAGTTCTAACCAATGTGGCGGACGGAAGTCCAGACACTTAATAGGCCAGGTGGTCAGAGAAGCGTAGGAAGAGACAGATACTCATGTATTAGATTTAGACGGCCTTAAAGTAGGTGGCCAATTATTAAAACTGCCGGTGCGCATGGGTGCGTAGCCAAAGCACTCGTAAGAGAGGCTTTACATTAAACAGTTGCCTTCAGCTGAGTAGTTGTCCCTAGTTACCTTTAACCTATCCTATTGATCTATCATAGTTGGATTTAGTGGCCGCATATCGTGCTTACTGAGTGAGCGCGAGCAGCGACCGTAGTGAAAAATTGTTGCTGTGTGGAAAAACAAGGTTGTGTGCTTGTTGATAATGTATAGTGTAATCTAAGCGAAGTGCAGGCCATATTACAATTCTATACAATACAATGAAAACGGCGAGGTCACAAACGACCTTGCGGTGCCTGTTAGTCATCAGCACTTGATAAATGAAAACAAATATTTACCGTATAAATAACAGTGGCGGTCATATCCGACCTTGTGGTACCTATTAATCATTGGTACATGAGAATTTAAAATAATTACATATTCTACAGTGCACCTATTAGTCATCAGTGCAAGGTTCATAACACGTCACATGTTGTTGATACATCACATACGTGTCGCGCTAGCTGCCTCGATTATGTAGTGTCTCCTTGGCAGATTGCCGCAGGCTCTCTAACTGATGCGGCTCATACTCAGGAACGGTAAAAAATATGTTGCATTTGATGGCTTATAGATGATCACACATCTTTTGTATAGTCTAATTTACCGCAATGATGATTGTACCGGTTCGGGTGCAGATTTGAAGATGCCTTCCTTGTTATGAAGGCTAAATTTGTGGTGATAATAATGCAGGATACATGATTTGCGGCATACAACGATACACGCCACTTAGCTCTTAGTGGCGTGTAAGGCAATGTCCTAATGCGGCTGCAGTCTAAAACATTAAAACTGAAGCAGTAGCTACGTGCATTGCTCGTTCACCACTTATTTCTACGTGGTACGGCAGATCTGGCGAGATATCAGCGAACACCAAATGTCCTACATACTGGGTAGGATGGTAAGTTGCGGCCAAAGAGCCACGCCACAGAGAAGGTCCCACGGAAGGTGTTGGGAGTGGGAAGCCTTCCTTTTAACTCAGCTTATTACACCTGGTGATATCCCAAGGAGCATACGAAAACGTAACTTGCGGTGTGGAACGTGGTCCCCAGAGATTCGAACTCAAAGTCGAAATGCACTGTGTCTGGTTATCAAGGCTAGACCACCGTTGCTATGTCTTTGACAGTTGTCTCTGGCAGACCTAGGCTCCAACTGTCCGTCGGTTGAAAGTTGGGCGCTCATTTTATACTAAATGGTGATGTCACACCAGTGCATCCCGAGTAATTAGCTCGCGCGTTCTATAGGAGCTACGGACGCTGACCACGTGATAGCTGACCCTACCAACACGTGCACTATGGCGATGTCTCTTTTAGTTGAAGCTTCAAAATAAAGTGTGAATATTCTCTGATATCTCCACCAGCTCTGAACCGATTTCCGATCAGTAAAAAGTATTGGATTCCTCGTTCAATTCTGCTTTTGAACCAAGAATAGTGAGGATGGGCCTGTTTGAACAAATTAAGGTTACAGACTAAGCATACACATATGGTGCCATTCTCCTCACGCTAATGCAACTATGTAGGCTATCTCTCATGGCAACGCATGCGCAATGAGCCATCTCACGGACTCTGAGCATTATTCTTTGCCTCTACTATATAGCTATACGCGCTTGTCTATGCTACAGAGTGGGGTGAGTTTGGAGCATAACAAATCGGGCCGTTTCGTACCCAGAAAACTGGGTCGGTTTGTACCCGACAGGGTGATCCACACTACGCATTCTTGATTTTATGCTCCTCTGCCGTCTCCTCTAGCCCACTGCAAGACTTCTACTGGCCCATCATCTGTGAGGTCTGCTCAGCCTCATCAGGTAGTTATAGCTCTCCTGTGATCTCCCACAGCAGCTTCTCTTGGAACTTGAATCGCACCCTTGTTTCCATGTTGTCGTTATGTTGATACAGCCACTCCTGCTGTAGTCGCTCACCTTCTTGTCGGCAGATCTGTGACTGTAGAGTTCCCTGCTCATTCAGGACCTTTATCTCATCAAGGGGTCATGGAGGGGCAGTTCTCAGTATCCACCATTAAAGCAAAGGGCACATATGTCTGGTATGATATCATGTTGACAGGTCAATGAGTAGCAGCAGGGTAACCCCTAAATGGACATCTGACAGCCCATCCGTCCTGGTATGCAGAGTAATGGTGGAACTGTCATACAGTTAATTTACGGGCATGAATAGATTGGAGATAATGGCTTTCCACATGTTGCTGTTCACTCACGGCAGGTATTCTATCACATCTAGCCCCACCTCTCTCAGTGAGCTGTGATAGGTGCTGCCCGGAGGTGGATGTAAGCCAGTGACATCCATGTAGGGGTGGGAACGTTGAGCCTACTCGAACAAGACTCATTCTACACGGTACTGTCCCACCTGTCTACCTAAGTAGAGATGCCCTGATCACGTTCTCGCCACTTTGGAGCAGCAGTCGGATAATTGTCATGGCTATATGCTCCCTTTAATCCCAATATATAAGATGGAGACACTATTTTCTTGCTTGACAGCCCTTGCTGACCTAGGGGACGTGTCCGATTGTGATGCTGCCAAGATTAAAGAAAGCAAGGGCAAGTCTTTCGCCCTACAGTATGTGGCAGACTCAAAGACTTTCTAGCTCCATCCTATCAGTGATGATAGTGTAGAGCTGCTTATTGACTTGAAAGATGTCTCCAAGGTGTGGCAGCTTCCATGGAGGGATGGCAGCACGATTGTGTTCCACTATGATTCCATGACAATGTGGTTCATCCTCGAGCTCCTGATTGAGGAATCAGGGATGAAGGTTGTAGACACGTCAATACCTGCATGCTGGCCTCAGATCCAGTTGGTCTTTAGTTAACTGTTTGACGTATTTGCCCTCACCATGACCCGCCGATGACCCACGAGGGTGTACTTGGTCTTAAGCTTGGCAAAGTATCTGCAGATCATGTTCGAAAAGGACGAAGTGTGATATCGCGCTGTCCATGGAGGCAAGTGGAAACCATGGTTGCCACTATATAGGCCTGCGTCAGTTATTGGTCATGAAGTCATCCCGCTCCACAACATTGTGAAAAAAAGATGGCAAGGTGCGAAAGCTTTATAACCGTAGGTCGTCCTTCCTAACCAATATAGGGCAGGATGACACATCCCTAATCTGGTGGGAGATAGGGTTGGGATAAAAGGGGAAAAGCGCCTTTTGCGTTGTCCCTTTGAGGGACCCCGCCCATCTGCGGAAAATACTTCTATGATCGCGCTCACCCACATGAGATTGAGTCTGTCTGTTACTTGTATGGTGTCGTGAAGGTGGGGCGATGTTGTACCCGCTCACCACCAGATATTCTCTTTAATGTGTGAACACACTAGAGCCTGACATGGGGAAGATGGTAGCCACTTTCGCATTCTAGCGGGTGAGCGTAGCCACGGCACCTAGATAGGGCTGTGGGTAATTTCATCATGTCGATGTGACAGCGGATGTGACTAGGTACTTGATTGAGCAGCCTGATCGAGATATTCTTGTTCTAACTCGATAGCTGGCAAATAGTCTACATACTGGGGTAATATCGCCATTGCCCCTGGACATGCGATCAGATCGTTTATCACTATAGCTGCTTGTCGTTAAATGGATGTCAGAGACACCGAGGTGTGGTATACTCTGTGCACGCATGTAGATAACCCATGTCTTATCTGGCTATGCCTCATGGATAGAGAGGGTGGTGTGAGCCACATATCACTGATCGGCTGCTCTCATATGGAGGTTGTATCTTTATATAGCCAGACATACTACTGTCTTATATCACCCTCTGGATTCCAAACATTCTTCAGCTTAGGTGAATGCTAATAGACTTCAGCTAAATAGATGAATCCAATCTCTCACTCAAGTACATGCCGTCACACGTATGCTGCCTTCACCACCATTTAGGATTGTATATCTTTGATGGATTTACTATTTAATAAACATTCTGTTGAATATTTTGAAACTAATTTGCAACAGCACCCAGTCAAATTTGTTTTTAAATATTCGACAACTTACCTATATAGTTACCCTGAATTTTAGATTTTGATAGTTCAATGCTCAAAGTATATAAACGAATCCCAACACGCACACAGTGTGGGCGGTGCTTAGCTACACTGGGAGGGTATAGCTAAAACGGACAAGAAAGAGAATCCAGCTGCTGTGTGGAACTTCTAAGGGGCTTGAGCTGCTGCTAGGAACTGCTAAGGGTCTACACTGATGAGGCCGGCAAGGTGACTGCTACTAATCGGAATGTTTTGATGCAATAGAGTGACTATATGAGTGAGGATGAATTTCAAGACATGTATATGACGTATTCTCTCTCAGCCATAGACATGATCAATGAGCGACTCGAAATCTTTGCGCATCAATTTAAAATGAACAACATCTAAGAGAGTAAGAGATTCCAGTTGGTGAGACATGCACAATAACTCCAGCTGAGGCAGACTGAAAAGTCACTCCAGTTGTGGAAGACTGCAAAGTGACTAAAGATGAGGGAGCCTGCACAGTGACTACAGCTGAGTGAGACTGCAAAGTTACAAGAGCTAAGGGAGACTGCAAAGGGATTCCAGTTTGGGGAGACTGCAAAGTGACTACAGCTGAGGAAAACTGCAAAGTGACTATGGCTGATGGAGACTGCAAAGTGACAACAGCTGAGGGAGATTGCAATGCGACTACAGCTGAGGGAGACTGTAAATTTACTACAGCTGAGGGAGACTACACAATTACTCCAGCTGAGGAAGACTGTAAAATGACACCAGTTCAGAGAGACTGCAAAGTGACTACAGCTGAGGGAGACTGCAAAGTGACTACAGCTGATGGAGACTGCAAAGTGACCACAGCTGAGAGAGACTGCGAAGTAACTCCAGCTGAGGGAGACAGCAAAGCAACTATAGATGGAGGAGACTGGAAAATGATTATAGCGGCGGGAGCTATAAATGACCACATCCTCGCGTCGCTGCAATTTGTGTTCTATGTTTATTCCACTATAGTTCCTCACATTTGCATATTTTTTATCAGGTTAATGTGTAGTTTTTTTTGGCTGATAATCCAATTATATCATTTTTTGCATAGCATTTCGTGTTGTAATTTATTTTAATGTACTTAAATACGTTTCTTCTTATTTTCTCTGTATTTTCAGTGCTTGTGACCATTGTATTCACCATTGATAGTGCATGTTCCATGAATAATGTGGTAAGAATTTATCAAATATAACCATAATGTATTAATACACAATGTCTACACTATTGCAATTAGCCTGGCTTCCAATTTAGTTATCGGTATTATTATTATTATTATTATTATTATTATTATTATTATTATTATTATTATTATTATTAAGCAAGGCTGGTACCCTATTGTTTTCGTTCTTTTTATTATTATTCTACACTTTTGCTAAAAATGCTATAACTTGAGAACTTCCATGGAGAAATCGACGAAACTTTACAAGCTATTGGGAAGTAGGAAACGCTAGCGCTTCACCCCAAATGAATCTGAAGGGCTGCTTGGCTCGGCGGCCATCTTGGATTACCATAAATTTATCGCGGATATTCACAATTCTTCTCCTCCAAAATCACGCGGCCGTTTTTGTGGCAACTCAGAATATAGTACCTAGATGTAGACCTGAATGAAAATAGTTCAAGAGAACTTGATTGGACTAGCGATTCGGCGGCTATCTTGATGACGTAATAAAGAATCAAAATCGTCCAAGAGAACCTGATTGCCTGCGGTGGCCACCTTGGTGAGGTCATATCATACAAAATGGTGTTTATCTCTGAGACCACATGACCGAATTTTCAAAAAATTGGGAAATATCATGACGCGATCATGATGGCTCCAAAAACCTGGCCGCAATCCGCTAATGACATGTAGGTATTTCGGCGGCCATTTTGAATTTTGTATTTGAGGAATGTGACAGTGAAAAGTGGTATGCGTAAAAGGGTATTCTGAACTCAAATTTGTTAGTTTCGAACCTGTGAGATTTGGCTTTCCCTTCCCCCCACCCAAAACTCGCCATATTTAATATTTGAATGACGTTTCTCCTAGGGGTTTGCGCCGACCAACTTGAAACTAGGTAGGCATCTAGCATTATGTAGCCCACATCAGAGGTTTCAAGATATTTTGGTCCATTCGGTGGTTTCTCGAAAATTCTGAATAAGCAATTGTTAGCGACATTGCTGTAACCTATACTTTTGGGGCAGATTTAAATTGTGCACATAGGTAGATACCAAATGCGCCCATTGAACGGTGACATCGTAAGCAGACATATTAACGTGTCTGATATTGCGAATGTGCGCACGTGCTACTATTTCCATGAGTTGTCCATGAATGGCACAATTCTAGGCCGATGGTTTCGGGGTTTGAATTACCAATTTCGAAGCAAGATTCCCTATCAGTAACCATTAACAGAACTCCAATATCACGAGGTATTACGGTTTTCGGATCACAATGCTATTATGCCATTGGAAATGCATTGAAAATTAGTCCGGTAGGGAATATAAACGAAAGTGGCTGAGCATTTCCTTAGCAACCAATTTAGCCCTTTAGCAACCGAGATTCTCTCCATAGCAATCGGGTATCTACTTGGAATTTCCCGCTAAAATAACTATATATACAGTTTGCCCTGTAGGTGGGGCTTAGAATACACCTTCCGTATCCTCTGTGTGTCGTAAGAGGGGACTAAATGAGGTACGGGTGAGGTACCACTGACAGAAACCTCGAGTGCTGAAGACGAAGGTTCCAGGCCGCACGGCGCACTCTAATAAACCATGGATCCACGCACTTAACGCTTATGATCATTTCAATAGTCACTTACAGGACTGGCGGTATGATCAGCGAACGAAAAGAAGAAGAAAAAACCCCAAAACAGTTCTTCACATATGCCGAGTTTGAAATTCGCACTCTAAAAGGTGTCCTGGTAAGGTTCTCGTCTTAGCGTGCATGATAATAGCGCTATATGCAGCGATTTAAAATGTTTCTTCAAATATTTGACGGTCAGGCAATCAGACGTATTTAAAATAGTTACTGCCCGAATCTAAAAGATGATTAACATACATAATCCTGATATTAGTACGTTTATTTTTTACCAAACTGGCAGGGCTTTATGCCTGAAGTAACTACAGTTGACAATTTCCACACTACTGCAATAGTTTACAACCCCATGGTTCCTTTGAATCCAGGAACAAATGAAGCTATTTATAGTACTATGATGTCTGTGCAGCCACAATCCAGAAAAGCCCGGATGTGTTGTGCAACCATAACATTTGACCAACCGTTGTACTTGAAAAGCTACAAAATTAAGCAAGACAACTCCATCCAGTTTGCGAATATGCACATACGTCTGGCTGGTTCCCACCAACTAATGTCTTTTCTTGGCGCTGGCTGTAAGATCATTGATGGGAGTGGGCTAGATGATTTGTGGGCATCTGTCTACTCTAGGAACTCTCTCCCCAAAATGATGGAGGGAAAAGCCTACACAAAGACACGGAGGGCATGTTTCATGACAGATGCTGCATTGCATCTTCTGTTAATTGAACCACAAGATGATGGATTTTTTAACGATGGTACAGCTGACAACATCTCATGTAACACATATGATGAATCTGTACTCTCCGACGTGCAAGATGAAGACAGCGACGTTGATGATGATAGTTATAGCTCATCAAATGAACAGCCAACCGAAGACGAAATTGCTACAAAACATGAAACTCAACACCATATGGCAACAGATGACATGTGGTCACAGCTACACAATCTATGTAACGAACTCATGTCACATGATATCTCACCAGATGATGGTTGTTGCAATGAACATTTGCAAAATCTATGTAAGCAAGTTTGTGATTTGAGGAAGAATATAGAAAAGTCCAGAACAGGCAAATTATGGTCTTTATTCACGGCTCTATTTTTAGATTGCTAGGTTAGGGTTGATTATGTTCACGCGTGTGATTCATGGTGAGTTCTCTTATCTGCTCTGTTTCGAGTGGAATAGATTTGCGCAGCGATAACCGCTTAATTATTTTGACAAGCCAATGGAACTCAAAATATCTACGCTGCTTTTGCTGGAGGAGTACGTACAAAACACGTTCAAAACAGTTCATCCTTCCTTCTGCAGATGGAAGTACTCAAATACACGCTCGCGTGTAGTGTATCTTCTATTTCAGCTCTATCAAACTGACCACCACAAATGGCTACTGCTGTGCTTCTGAGCAATGCCAATTTGCATTAGTTACCCCCTGGAACACTTTTTTTTTTACAAATCTACCACTGGAATGACTGGCTGAATAAACAGTTGAATATTTTGAAACTAATTTGACTGGACGCTGTTGATGCCATAGGCATTTTCTATGATGATGAATGAATCAGATCTGTCACTCAAGTCTATGACGTCATAATTCTTTAAGTCATATGCAGGATGACGTCACAATCAAAATACGTAATGAATGACGTATATAGCCCGTCAGGAATATTGAATAGCCTGTCAAGTGTGCAAATTGCATGCCATTACTATTTAATCAACATTCTGTTTAATATTTTGAAACTAATTTGACGGGGCGCTGTACGAATTGTCTGTTGAATAGTTTGATCCCAATTTGATTGGGCGCTGTTGATGCCATAGGCAGTAACACCACACATTCAAGTTAGTTTCAAAATATTCAACAGCTTACCTGTATAGTTATTACCTTGAGAAATGTCTATTTGCATCAAATCGGAAGTCTTTTTGAAAATTAACCACTGGAATGACCGACCCATAACCGAGCCTATCATTCCAATGTCATAATTGAATAAACAGTCGTCTCTGTCTACAAATGGGCATATGCCATTTCCCCTGATAATGAATGGATTCGACCTATCACTCAAGTATATGATATCATAATCAATTACGCCATATGCAGGCTGAACATTGAAGAGTCCGTCAAGTATACATCTTTTATGGCTTTACTATTTAATCAACATCGTGTTGCATGTTCTGAAACTAATTTGAGTTGGTGTTGTTGCGGCTACATGCAGCAAAAGCACCCAGTCAAACTAGTTGCAAAATAGTCAACAGCTTACCTGTATAGCTGCCTTGAAATTGGGATTCAGGGACTTAATTATTCGACGTATATAAATTGATTCCAACACGCTTAAAAAGAGGGTGGGGCTTAGCTAGAAATGGGCGTGGTATATCGAGAAATGGATCACTCTATCGAAATTGTCATGAACCGATTCGAACAACTCATCACAACTAACCACATATCCACATTAAAACACGACCACACTGGCCAAAAGTGGCTTCTGCCGGTAGTGGCCTTGAGTCGATTCCATTTGCATATAACAGGAAGCTGTTTTGAAAATTTACCACGGGAATGACTGGCTTGATAACCGAGCATATGATTCCAGTAGTAATTTATTTAAATCGTCTCTTCGTCTGGTTGTATGCAAATGTGCATACAAGATTTTCTATGATAATTGATGGATCTGATTTGATGTTCAAGCATATAATGTTATAATCATGTGTGTCATATGTAGCCTGCCGCCACTCATACTTGACGTATCTAGCTCCGTTATGAGGATTGAATAGTCCGTGAAGTGTACGAATTGTATGTCTTTACTAATTAATCAACAATGTGTTGAATATTTGAAACTAATTTGACTTGGCGCTGTTGCAGATCTTGGCAGCAAGAGAACCTAGTCAAATTAGTCTCACAATATTCTATAGCTTACTTGTATACCTACGTTGAAATAGGGATTCTGTGAATTCATGATTCAAAGTTAGTGAATTGATTCCAACGCGTGGAAAGAGGGCGGAGCATAGGTAGAAATGGGCGTGGCATTGGTAGAAATGCACCGCTCTATTGAGATTGTTATGAGCAAATTTGAGCATTACAGGACTAATGCCACTTGGTAATGTGTGGTGCACCCAACATGGACCACGTGTATTAAGAGACCATCCGTATTTATAGGTCACATATTTTAACAAGACCAAGCATATATTGTAGACCCTGCCGCACCCCCCCCCCCCCACCCACCTCATCCCACACCGGACGTACGTAGACCCGAATTCAATATACTCGTCCTCTGACGGAGCGAGGGTAATTACTATCGCTGGGTAATTACTTGTATTAAGAAACCACCCGTATTCAATGGCCGACTGACAAACTGTAGAACTATGCAAGTCGTTTCAAACAACCGGCCCCAAGATATGACTTGCATGGGCATGGTTGTGTTCTAAGAAAATCCATCAAAATGTTTAAAATCGAACGTCCAATATCTCAACTACAAAACAACTATTGGAATATCTTTAAATACTTTGAGTGGTAGCCCACGCAACTCACCCCTACAAGGGAAGATTTTTGAAAATTCACCATTGGATAACCGAGCCAGTCATTTGAGTGGTTAACCTTCCCAATCAGCCTTCTCTTGGCCTGCAAAAAATGCAAATATTTCTATATTCTTGACCAAATTTAAGTTTTATAGCGTAAACCGATTATGAGGACGACGACGATGTCTGTATTAGGTACTGCGTCTGTTTCACCTTTCCCGTATTGTATCATAGTATAATACACTAAGCTGAACATTCGTCGCATTCGAGATAGGGTAACAATTACAATTGTTACGTCGTGTGAGGCGTCAATGCTAATTTGTTAATATCGTGGACGTCTTCCACCTGAGGTGTAATATGTATGTGGTAGAGCACGAAAAGGTAAACAAAGTTCGCAAAAAAATAGTGGATATGTGGTTATCAGTAGTAACCGTTTGTCCTTAATCCATCAGTGGGAACAAATCCATGTAGGGGCAATGCAGTTTTGTAGCGGCATGGATAGACTAGCAATGTTCCAAATTTCTAGGTAAAACAGCTTTCAGTAATATTGCAACGGATTGTTTAATACAGAAATCGACATAGGCCTATGCATGTGTTAAGTTAGGAACGTCTACTGCAAATTCGGCCACACAATTTCATAAATGTAGTTAGATATGTATATGAATACAATAGTGAAGTGATGTATTGAGGCTAAACACTTTATTCCATGAAGTAATTTCGTAGTAAACAATTTCATACTGAAAATTTGATTAAATTTGGGGTAATTGACAGCCCAAGAAGTTCACCCACATAGACTCGAGACTCGAGACTTAATATTCCGAATCCAAAAGAAATTCTAGATGAAATAATTTTGTAGTACGCAAAAATTGGTTTGAATGTTGTCTGATTCGTGGTTTTCGGTACCATACTGTCTGTAATATGTTCGGCCCCAGAATCGTGCTCACATAGGCGTTTAGTGGTTTGAATACGTTGGTTATATTGTGAATTAAACACATTTGACCATAAGGTAATTGTGTAGTACATAATTTGATCGCGTAAATTGGTTCCAATTTTGGCAGATCTGTGGTTTTCAATACCCTACTGTCTGCAATAGGTTCGGCCCCGTAATACCACCCGTATGATTATAAAGGAATATGAATACGCTAATAAATCTTAAGTTTAAAGAAATTCTACCTTGACGTAATTTCGCAATACATAATTTAGTAGCCACATACGGTTATCAAATGCCAATAATTTACTATATTCGCTAACTGAAGATTTATACTTGCTTTGTAATCAGTTTTAGAACATAGGGCCATGTGGTATGTTCTAGTACTCTACGACATATTGCATGATTCTACAATCAGATGTCTTGTAATAAGGTGCAAATCTTTCTATATATCCCATATTTTTAGCTCCATGTACTGATAGAAGCTGACTTATCAAACCAAGCTAATACCATAAAATGTGCACATATAGTCAACACGAGAATCACCATTATGACACGTTTGAGGCCGGTTTAGACTGTTGTCCGTCAAACATGGTTTTAAAAGATTGTCACTATTTCCAGTGAAGATAGATTTTCATGTGACATAGATACGATGGATATATAAAACAGATCACGATGTAGTGGCAGTTTCCCACTGGGTCTTCAGTCAGAATATTGTATACACTATCCTTTTCGTTTGAAAGAACTATGTCCACGTAGGTATTGGTTCTAGCATTGCCCCTAAAGTTTGTTGGCAAGGTTATCTGTCGGCACAGAGAGGCGTCCTGTATTGCATCAAGAAATATACTTGATCTGTGCATTTCAATGGCATTGCGGTGGATATTTGACAAGTTTATTGCCGGGTAATTAAAATCTCCCACTCTCATTTTATATGTGAATCTTTTTACATCTGCGACCTCCCCAAGTAGGCTATGTACATTGACATTACTCATATAGAAAATTACACCCTTATTATTTTAATGACGCCTAAAGGCCCATTTAGACCTCATGCGTGTGGTGGCGCCTTCACCCAGACGCATCCAGCCTACCAAAATAGCATTCTGTTCAAGCATATACACGAGCCAACATATTGTAATGCATGCTGTCAAAATGGTCTTGTCGTCTAAATAGCTGCACTACAACTCGCGGTATCAATGCTGTAACAATAAGCATAGCCACGTATGCGTATTGTAAGCACTTCAGGCGTGTTTAAGGCGGTATCAAGATTTCGGGTTTAAAATATTCGTTACAGTATTATTTAATATGTTTCAATGTGTCTCAAGTTCTGCTTCTTGCGCCGAGTTTCTACTGACTAAGATACCGGTTTTGCTGATACCAAATGACCCAGATTTGATCTGCTACTCGCTGTGGGTGCAGGAGTGCATTTCTCTCATCTCTGACTACTCTTAATTTGTTCTGTTCCTCTGTCTGTTAACGTGTTTGGTCCTGAGAAAAAGATGGATGGAAAAATGAACAGATGGATGCAAAATATAAGATGATTTTCTAAGCCCATACATAAGACTGCCCTCATCTTTTTGCAAGACATATTCCGTTTATGTAATTTTCCGCCTATATTTATGTCATGACTGGCTTGTATGCCTTTATATAATTTTATTTTTTCACGAAACCTTTGAGTTTATTCTCAGAATTATAATAATGTCCGCGCACGTTATTTACCATTGATGCTTTGCATCAATATGTGTACTTGTTATTAGTATTATTAAAGCCTTGGATATGTCCTATATCTATGATGTACTAGACGAACGCGCGCTAACATGACTGATTGATGTCGGAGGTTCCCTGATGTATTTGTCAATTCCTAACGGCAGTCAATTAGCCTCGTTGGCATCTATCTAACTTGTGCCAAGAGACCACATCCCTTTAGTCACCGACATTTGGACCATGTCCATACGTAAATAAAGATTACACTTATTTGCCTATTGCCACGTTATTGGCTAAATTTGATAAATAAACTCAAAATATATGCTTATTGAATACCCATTTATAGGCCGTGACAGGACCGAGCCAGTCATCGCAGTGATACATTTTCTAATATATTCTTCTCTTGACCTGCAAAATGGACATTCCTCAAGCCCCCTGCAGAGGCCGGGGTTGGTTGCTTCGACCTAACGGGGTTACATTTATATGTTTTACCTTCCAGGAACGCAGGAGTCTGCAGGTAACTGAGGCTTTGAAGGAGAAGTGGGGAGTCCTTTATGACATGATAGAGAGTGATAACGATGGTATACTCACTGTGGAAGAGATCCGTATATTCGCTGAGAGAATAATATATTTCTGTGATGCCTCGGAAGATCTCATACCTAACATCATGCAGTTCTGGCTGTTAAATAGAGATGTAATAAATGCTTACTTTTGTGCGGATAACACAAAGACAGGGCTGACCAGATCGGAGTGGGTGACGGCATTCACATGGTACTGGAGCAATCATTTCGACTTGATGGAGCGAAGACTCGATGCATTTTTTACGGCAGTTTTTCATGCTATAGATACCAACAATGATGGTCTCGTTAACTTCAATGAATTTCATCCTTACTTCAAACAATTTGGAGTGACTGAATCTGTCACGGAGAAAGGAAGACAAGTTTTTCAGGTTATGGATGCAAACAATGATGGAATTATTAGTGCGGATGAATTTCATGGCATATATCTGACGTATTTCCTAGACGCTGATGTCACTGCCACGGAACTACCTTTGTTTTAGTCTCGGCCACAGGCATGTCCAATGAGAGACTCTCAATCTGGCGCAAGGCCAATGAGAGCCTCTCAATCTAGCGCATACATCTAAAATGCATAGAATCTAAAGAATTTAGTATCACATGTGATTGAATAGCTCTATCTACCTAGCCGATATTGTATCGTTTGCTAATGAGTCTAGCAATAAATAGATCTAGGCAACTGGACACTAATTATATGCATAATGTCATATTAAATAAAAAGCGTCACGCTTGACCATGCAATTTAGCTTCTGTCCTTAAACACCAGTAGTAAATATCACCTGTGAAGTAGACTAATTTTCAAGCTCGATATTCTTTCTTCGATAAATTTGTATTATATTATTAATACAGGATAGTCCGATGGTTATCAGTCGGGGCCAATGGATGAACCCGATCTGTCATTCAATTTTATGACGTTATACATAAGTAACTCATATGTAGTTGGGTGACGCAATCAAAAATGCGTAATAGCGTATCCATCTCTGTCATTAGCATCTGACTGTCCACCAAATATACGTCTTTGATGGCTTTGGGGGACCTACTATTTACTCAACTCTCTGTCGAATATTTTTAAATTAATATAACTGGACGATTGGCGGCAGCATGATTCGTTCAAATTAATTTCAAAATATTCAACAACCTACCTCTATAGTTACCTTGAAATTGGAATTCTATGAATTAAGGTTTCAAATTATAGAATCGGCCCAAACACGCGCTCGACATTAGCAGATCCTAGCTAGAAATAGACGGGAGTTAGGTAGAAATGGCGGAGCCTAGCTAGAAGTGGGCGGGGCATAGCTAGAAATGGATCGCTCTATTGCTTGGTTCGATTCAGTAAGAAGGGGCCAGAATTAGTAAGCATACTGTGCTTAAGTATAGCCATTTCTTAGAAGTTATTGCGACAGAATGCATCCATCGGAAGACATAGATGATATCCTGCAAGATGAATCATGATGGGGGATCAAGAAATAGAATATCATGACTGTGCTGAAACACCATTCATCTGATCATTGGGTGATAGATGATGGCATCCTGATAACCGAAGAATGGTATGTCAGTCATAAATTGAATCAGAAATACAATGATTTTGTCCCAGAAATGTAGTAATTCATTTTAGCCATGCCCTGCTTGTTTCTAACTATGGCCTACTTATTCCTAGCTATATCCTGCTTATTTCCAGCTATGTCCTGCTTGTTCCTACCTATGTCCTGCTTTTTTCTAGCTACGTCATGCTTGTTTCTAAATATGTCTTGCTTATTCCTAGCTATACCCTGTTTGTTTCAAGCTATGTCCTGCGTGTTTCTAGTTATGTCCTGCTTGTTTCTAGATATGTCCTGCCTGTTTCTAGCTATGCCCTGTTTGTTCCAAACTATGTCCTGCTTGTTTCTAGTTATGTCCTTCTTGTTTCTAAACAAACTCCGCCCAGCTTTTACTAATACATTCCCAGCTATCTATACAGGTACGCTGTTCAATATTTTGAAATTATTTGATTATCGCATCAACAGCTCTCAGTCTACAAATAGTCAGCAGACTGTTTAGGAAATTGTAACACGATCAAAGACATACCATTTGTACACCTGGCGGAGGTTTTCAATTTTCATGACAGAGTCATGCCGGATAACTTGTTATGTAATTAATTATGACGCCGGATACTTGAGTAATAGGTCGGATTACTACAGTTTTCAATTTCAGTTTACAGTTTCAAGAGGAATGGATGCTGAAACACAGGGCACCACATTATAAGAATGGGTGGGACAAGCCATCTCATCAAGCATATTCGCTATTATGCATGCTCAGTCTAAGGGCAGGTGGAGATATAATGTCTCGACTAATCACCAATTAGTTATATGTCATTCTACAGCATGTGCGTTATAGATCTTAGTCTAAGGCCAGGTGCAGATATAATGTCTCCACTAATCACCAATTAGTTTTATGTCATTCTACATCATGCACGTTATAGTGCTCAGTTTACGGCCAGGTGCAGGGGCAATGTCTAGTCTAATCAGCAATTAGTTATATGTCGTTCTACGCACTTGAACATCAGATGTAAGAGGTCATGAGTGATAACAGTAGGGAAGTTAACCGCACCCAGAGAGGATCCAATGACATGCTTCCTTTTTCGTCCATCATTTAGCACATATGTATGCCACCACTGTGGCCTAGTTAGTTCGGAAATGGTATTAGTCTAAATGTCAAAGGGCACAATACAATGCCTTCTCGTGTGTCGTATCTGTGAGATAATAGTCAGTTAGGTTAAGCCAGCTAGGTTCAGTAGGTGTCAGTAGACAAGGTTTAAATATATTCTCAGGTCCAGTAAACTTTTTCTATCAACTACACCACGTAGCCACATTCTCATCCAATCAGATTGCTACATTACGCGATGTGGACAACATGCGCAAGCTTGATGTCAAAGAACCTTATGCGTCTCATTTGTGGGTTGAATGAGTCAAGGGAGGTAAGATGGTGTAAACAGTGGTCTGTTTTGCACACTAAACAGGAATCTATCTCCCCACTATCAAACCAGCCGCTATTTTCACATTTGTCATGATTAGGAAAACTCTGGGACAATGCTCCATGCAAGTAAAGATGGAAAGTAACTTATATGTGTATAGAACATGTGTTTATATATTTGAATCCAGCTATTTGATTTTAATTCACAAAATCGTTTTACCTTACACAGCGGCTTCTAATAACGTAAATGTATGGTGATACATTAACAAGCCCTGTGGTATCTTATTATAGATATGCTTACAAGATGGCTGGCATATAATTTACGAGTGTATCCCCCATGATGAATACCTGTGGTGGCAAGCACCACATAGCAACGTTTCAAATAACTGCACGCATGTACTTTGATTCAGGACACTGATTCTGTATCCATTAATTAACCGATTCATGTCAACATAATACATTTATCAATTCATTCAGATTAATCTCCAGAACACCGTTGAAATGCTACAATTTAAACTGTCATTTCTACCCATTCATTTCAATATATTTATTATGGAGATATAGTGACCTTTTAAGGTATATCATAAAATATAGATACTGTGTATATATATACTGTGTAATTTTGGTAAATACCATTTCAAATTTTAGCTCTTATCCTAATTGGTCTATAGAGATATCAGATCTGTCACTCAAGTATCTGACAGCATGGTCAAATATATTATATCTCCGTTCTATCACTCAACTATCTGACGTCATAGTCAAATATGGTATATCTCCGTTATATCACTCAAATATCTGACGTCATAGTTAAATATGTTATATCTCAGATCTGTTGCTCATGTATCTGACGTCATAGTCAAATATAATATATAACTCTATTCTGTCACGCAAGTATCTGACGTAATAGTCACATATGTTATATCGCCGATCTGTTACTCACATATCTGACGTCATAGTCAAATTATGTTATATCTCCGTTCTGTCACTCATGTATCAGAAATCATAATCAAATATGTGATATCTCCGTTCTGTCACTCATGTATCAGAAATCATAATCAAATATGTGATATCTCCGTTCTGTCACTCATGTATCAGAAATCATAATCAAATATGTTATATATCCGTTCTGTCACTCAAGTATCTGATGTAATAATCAAATATGTTACATATTAGCTGAAACCGCAATCAACATGACATATAGATCTTCATCATTTACCTCGGATGATACAGCAAGTGTACGAATGAACCTTTCCATTTTTAGCTATTCCGCACCCATCTCTAGATAACCTCCACCCACACCTCCTGCGTGTTGGGATCGATCGATCTCTGAATACCCTGACTATAAATTTCAAGAAAACTATACATGTAAGCCGTTGAATATTTTGGAACTAATTCGACTGGGTGCTGTTGCTTTCTATGGCAGCAACAGCGTCCAGCCAAATTAGTTTCAACATATTCAACAGCATGCTTATTAAATAGTAGAGACAATACAAGTTGTACTATTTGTACAACAATGCATAGTACTATTACTACCCATTATGTACTATAATAGTGTCGGACTATTAAGAGTTAAAGACAGGCCATATAGAATCATTTATGACGTAATGCTTATGACGTCATCCTATACGCCATATATAGTGCATATCATTGCGCTGGTCTTCGCAATGCAAAACATGGGCTGGTTCACTGCACGTATATGTCCAGTGTTTGTGATATATGTGAATATGTTTTATGATTTTCAATCTGTATCTCTCAATGATTGGCAACTGTTGCAGCATCTTCTTGAAACACATGAAACGGACAAGATGTGTTCAGTTTCTTTGTGTGTTGAACTTTTAGGATTATCATGGCTTGTGATGAAAGCTGACCATGATCAATCATCCATGATATGTCTTCTTCTCAATAGCCATGCAGACCAAGTGCAGACACCTGAATTTCAACTGCACAGCACGGTTCACTAGATGATGATTGGACTGTGGATCCATTCTCACGAGATCCCACACCATTACTAACACTAATTAAATCAGCAGAAGCTGAGAAGGCACTCAAAGTCTTGAAAAATGGACGTGTATCCGGACCTGGTGGCATGAGCAATGAACTATTCAAATACGCAAGTTACATTATCTCAAACCCGCCCACGTACCTAATCAATTCAGGGTTTATCCACCACCTTCCGGTCGATGCTGTAGTTCCAGGCACCCAAATTTCGCTACCGAAGGCCAAGAAGCCATGGACCACCGTGCTTTTCAACAGCGTGCATATTATCCTATCCAATGTTTCTCTATGCCGCATCCGAGACAAGATCGGTGACTTCACCGAATCATTCTAAAGTGGCTTTAAACATGGACGCAGCTACGCAGACATTGTATGGGCCCACCGCATGCGTGTATCAGTATCCCCGAGTTGGGGACACGAATGCTGATAATATAAACATGTTAAACAAGGCTTACACCTGGTCTAGCTGTTACCTAGATTAAACCTCGCATCTGAATACGGATGAGGTTTAAGCTTAAACCTGGTAATAAATCTCGTATTACCCGGTTTATGTGGTGAGTTGTTACCAGCGTTTGGCTAAACCGAGGTTTAAACCAGCTTATTGAGTTCCAACCTATATGACCTAAAAACTCAGCACAAATTTCTGAGAACATTCACGCCATGTACGAAATGATATTAGGCCAGTTTATGCTAACGTCGATCCTACAAATTCAAGATTATGGTAAGGAAACTATTAACCACCCTACTCTAAACGCTTTGATCCACGAAGATTTGAGACTTATAACCGAGCTAATAGCATCATCCATTATTGACACCATATCCGAAGTCAGTCAGTCCCAGAAAGACATTTACCTGGACTCTGAGTTTAATACGGATATGTTCCACTTCCAAATCCCTAGCGGCTCTGGGTGGAATGCTAATCTCGCCAAAATATATCTCGATGACTTTAAACTCGAAGCTCTTTCGAAAAGACGTTGTATCACGGTTTGTAAATGGATAATTTATGCATGGATCATTGTATCGCAATCGGATTCAGCTATCTCGATCCTAACGAGTCAATCAACCGCAAAAACATTAGCTGAATTCACCTTTCCAGAGTATGTACCCATCCTATGACGTCATAATGGACTGCGCCATGTGTACAATGACATCATAATGAATGACGTCGATAAGTACGTCGCGAATGCATATTTATTTGAAGACGGTCTATGCGTTGTTGTACAAATTGTTTGCTTTTACTATTTAATAAATATTGTGTTGAATATTTTGAAACTAATTTGGCAGCAACAGCGCCCAGTCAAATTAGTTTCTAAATATTCAACAGCTTCCCTGTATAGTTTTCAGGAAATTGATAGCTAGGGAATTCGGTTATCGATCAATCCCAACACGACGACGTATGGGTGGAGCTTATCTAGTGATGGGCGGGGCATAGCTAAACATGGAAAGGTCCATTGGTTGGTGTTCTGCAAGATCTGGAGAATGTTGTGATAATGTGTATCAATGTGTTAACTTCATGCTAGCACAGGCGTACCTAGTGATAAACCTTGCATTTTGTATGCTTTGAACGCTTTACAAGACATTTTGAAAGCTCGAATCTCTCTCAGGTTCTGAAGAAAAGCTTATAATAAAAATGTATATATCGGGTATGCGTACATATGCAGAGATAAGGGTTTGATGGGTCGAGGTTATTACTATGATCAGTGTGACCTAGGTTATGACCCCCGAGACAAACATTCTTGCACGCATCATGGTCCCCTCCTTGTAAGCAAAATGCTAATAGACTCTGGGACAATTGTCGTGGATGGTTTTAAAATGATCTATGTTATAACAATCACTTCGAGTCTAAGAGTTATGACAAACTTGCCTGACCCCATTGTTACAAGTTGCATAAACTATCTGATTCACATGTTAAGCACGTTTGCGGGTCTTGAAAATGTCCAAGTCTGGCATCGAGTTAAATGCTCATGTATGCAGTGGCAAAGGTAGAGCATCGCATAGGGGATACTTTGATGGGGATCGTGCATACAACTCATTCCATTAACAGCAAGCCGGGGGTCCTCACCCGAAAATGGTGAAATCTAGATGCTCTCAGATGGCATTTCCTGCATATTTCTAAACAATTATATGTATATTTTAGATAAAACACCCCCTTCTCTATGGCACTGCATGTATGTTATATGGAACACGAGTACACGAGCTTACCCGAAATGCGTAAGCTACGTATGGATAAGAATTTTGAAGGTATTCTGATACCTTAAGGTTAATTTTGTACCATTTTGAAATTAATCAGGATACGATGCATCATGGGGTTATTGTAGCTCGCAGGGGTACATACTTGTCCGCTATGACGTTTCCGCCCATCGCACCACAAGTGCATGATGACCGGGATGACTGTTAGCTGCAGATCTCGGGGTTGCGGATCACGTATGCTGTCTCTCCAGGACATACAAAGACAGACTTCTAGAGCCAGTGGAACACTAATGTTCAAGTGGGGCTGTGCGACCATTGCCGCCAAGATTGAACCCCCACAGTGTCGTCCCAACTATTTGTGTCACCATACAGGTGACTATCCATGCTAATTTAGAGATATGGAACAATTTATGATTAAACTGTAGACATATTTATATACTACACAAACAAGATGATCGTTTGGCAGTAAATGAGCACACAATAATACACAACATAGAGTTATCTGGTGTTCTTTCCATGTGGTGTCGCCTGAGGTACGTACCACACAGGTTCTTGAATCCGCAGAGGTATCCCAGCAAGAGAGAGTTCCCGCAACGAAGTCACTAGGTAGTTTAATATAAATTAGTATACCCCTAACACACACACACACACACACACACACGCGCACACACACACACACACACACACACACACACACACACACACACACACACACACACACACACAGAAAACATTGTTGTTGTGAGAGGAAAGTGCCTCGCGTGGGCCTCTTCACAGGAAAATGCCTTCAACGCTGAAGCAGAGGAAAAGAGCTGGCAAAAAGGGCCACTCTTTTGTTCAACAGCAAATGCTAAGTGCTGACAATCCTAGGGAACCTACTTTTAAGGTGTTGCACGCTGGTTTACGTGAAGACGGAACGAACGATTTCCGAAGAATTCCCAAGTCACCGTCTTATGTAGTTCCAAAGTTGCTGCATTGGTAGTTGCCACGTTAGTTATGTGGGCCTTCTGCTACATTCTAACCTACATTTTAGATGTTAGTACCAAAAAAAATCGTTGACCGCAAGTGGCAGGGATTACTACCTAACATTTAGATACAGTTATCCATTGGGCGCAGATGCTCAGCTTCCCGTAGGTCGCCTCGCATAGCATCTGCCTCCAAGGACAGCGTGCGTACGTGTTACGACACTAGACATTGGAATTCGATGAAAATCTGGCTACCTTGCCCTGCAACCACATAAAACATCACCTGGACAATGGCTACTTTTCACATAAGCAAGTTTTAAATCCTGACATGTCTTTATGGTGGGGGTGAAGAGACAGATATCCATCGTGAGCATCCTTCCCCTGACGGCGTGACGAGCTCCAATGCTTCATCCAGACACTTCACTGAATTGGATGGAGATCCGCATCTCGTCCGTCACCATGTGCTATGGATCTAACAGTTGACCTGTCGTTAGGATTAAGTTCCAATATGGCCAGATATGCACTGCGGGGCAGTACATACACTAACTAACTCTCATTTATAACTATATGTGTTTGGGGTGCTTCCCTCATTGGCAGGTTTAACTAACTAACAAGTATCCGATGATACGGGGGAGATGTATGTAAACCAGCACTTTAACCATCACTGCTCGGAAACGTCTGATAGTTTTCCAGGGTCGGATCAAATCAACGTGCTGATGGGGAGTCCAGACATTTAATAAGCCATATGGCTGGTGGATCGTGGGAAGAGACAATAACTTGAGAGATATATGAGGCCTTATACTGGCCAATTTTACACAACCTTGCAGGAGTGCAGGGCTACATTACCGCAACAACCAGAAAAGAGACATCCACTATATGTCTCCAGACAAAGAAATTGTCCCTAACCACTTTAAGCTATCCTATCGAGCTGAATAGTAAGGTTCAGTCGGTACATGCCAGGCGCAAACAATTAGAGCACGGTCAGCGACCTCAGTGTAAAATTGATGATGGCGGGAATAAAGTGATGCGGATATATCTGTAGCTTTATAGTATTTCCTAGTGTACTGTGGTCCAAAGTGTTCTACAATTAAACAAAACATATTAACTGAATGGCTAACTGCCATACACAAATAACCAACGCAGTAAGTAGAATGTAATTAAACGATGTAACTAAATATCACAGATTAATGAACGTAAATGGTGCGCTAGTTGAAAGCACGTACAGTAAACAAGGATAACATTCACAGTAAGACAGACATTATAAATTGCGGTCCTAATACCGGTAAGGTACCTCTTAGTCATCAGTATCATAACACTCATTTTATTATGGTCCTGATCAGTACCAAGAACCACGATAAGATTATAGGCATGCACTCGCTTCCAATTCCAAGACGTGTTGTCAGGGAAGCTCTGATGCGCATGCATGCGCACCACGCATTTTATCAGACTTAGCCCATTTTAATGAAAACTCCTCTCAAGGGGCCTATGTACGTGTACTATCCTACACAGGGGCGTGCTTGGAGCGAATCCAGAGTGGCCGTTCCGTACCAAGCTTCGCTGGGATGGTCAGTACCCATCCGGTCGGTCTGTGCTACACCAACACCTCCTAGTTTGACACCTGTGGCAAACGATCATGCATGGTGGATCGAATTCATGGGAACGTGCTAGGCGGGAACTATAGACTTCCCGAGTAGGCGTGTAACCAAGAGGAGAGTGATGCAAAAGACGCATGTTCATAAGAAATAGCACATAGAGTGCACAAGAGTTTTGGAGGGAGACCAACCATTGATTTTGATTTTTGACCTGGAATTATTTTTCCATGTCCTTTCTTTTTTTGGTTTTGTTTTCATTTCATGATGCGTGCATATTTTATTCAGATCTTTTAATTACCTACACAATAGCACGCATGGGTGTTCTCTTGGATGCCGATAATTATTTTTCTGCAGAGAACATCCAAGCTCCAACGTACCACAATTACAATGCAGTTTTTAAAAATAAAATACAATGTAAATAGGATAATAAATAATCACATAACTATACCGGAGAAGAGTATCACAGATTAGGCTAATTACACGTGCATTCTGGGTAAATAAATGGATTCACATAGATGTATATATTAATATAATGTGGCCCATTAGTGCAGATCCGCATGTGTAGCCTCTGCTAACCCCAATACGTCCGATCATACTGACGCGGGAACTAAAATAATGAGAAAAATATCAATAATAATAAAGTAAAAAGACTAGTTTATCAGGCAGCACAGCGTAGCTGAGACTTCATGACGGGATTATGACATATTCGCTATGGTGTGTTGTGTACTTACATCACGTTGTGTATGTTACGATTATTGTACGTGAGACACAGCTATGCAAAGATATTGCGCAGCTGTGGAGGATGACCGTAGTCAGCCTAGGGATTGGGTATCAATTGTTAAAACATATATAATAATAAGAAAAATATTTCAAAATTAAACATAATAATAATACATTTCTGTGTTACACACAACTACTGATAACTCCTGCTGCAACCTCGGCAATAGTGTCCACAAACATCCGCTGTGAAGTTTCCCCAGAGTGTCTGGGTACCCAGACTTGTACAAGACGGACGCAGCGGATGGTCCTTCGATGCCGATATATCACTACTAAGCAGGCCCAGGTCGGTAATACTATAGCTGGAAGATGGTGCGGACGTATTCATTGAAGAACTGGTGGTGGCGGAGATGATGCCCGGTGATGTGCGAACTGGACGTGGTGGTGTGGAGACTGTGGGCATTACTGTTGTTGTCGAAGTCGTGGTTGTTGTCCATGCCACGGGTGGACTGAGTGCTGTAAACTGGATGAGTGATCTCTGAAACGATGATGCTGATGTGGATGCAGATGCAGATTCCGCGCTGGCGGATAATTTCCGGATTTTCGTTGCCTTCAGTAGTTTACTGGCGGTCGTCCTTTGTACTGCACAGATTTCAGTGGAGTGTGCGAGGCATTTCTTTCTGGCGTAAGGACGAACCAGTGTTGTTACTTTTCGAACTGCTGGATCCGTGGGAGTGCTGCTGCGTGGGTGTGATGTGGTGCTACTCTGTGATGCGGTGATGATTGCTGCTGCTTCCATAAGGCAGATCTCCTCGAGGAGATATAAATATGTATGAAACGTCCTGTAACCCCTGCTCGGATACAGTCACTGGTGTGAAAATAATCACAGAAATAGGACGGCTGATTATGGATGCAGATGCTGATCTCGGGTGTGATACGGAAGGTGTTGTTGCTGTGGGTGCTGGCTGAGTGGACACTGCTGTCGATGCTGGTACCATTACTGCAGGTGCTGCCGGTGCTGGTCGTGCTGGTGATTCCGTCACGATGGTGGCTGATGCTATGTAATGAGTTGGTACATGTTGCATGGTGGATGTGGTGCATGCCGTTGCTGGTCTGTTATGCGGAAAGTCTGATTGTCGCCACTTCGTACACTTGGTCAATGTCCATCGTTCCCTTAGGAAGCACACTAAGCAGAAGTCTAGTTTCAAAATGAGTGGCTAAAACTTCACTGTTCTCACATTGTTCACCAGGCTACAATGTTACAACTAACACACACTGATTTTCCACCAACGCGTACGTCACACCGTAACATGTAGCTGTATATAGGTATTTGCAGTCCGAACAGAATGTGCATTGAAAAAGGTGATCACGATTGATATGTAGTGTCAAGTCTGAATTGCGGGAAAATGCGCGCTTACACGGCTGTCCATTGAGCTGTAATGCTGAATATGGATACTTCTTTCCGGAATGAGCTATAGCCGACTCTTCTGAGTTGTCGGATAGTGCGAGATCCTCGGCAAGTGACATCTTATTTCCGCATATTGATAATGGTGTGGACTGCCTAACCTAATCTATTCTTCCTAACTCTTCATACTTTTCCTGGCCAAATAATATTAATAGAAAACGGCAGAACTTGCTTTGTGACACGAAAGTAACCTAATGCTTGTTCTTCCCTTGTGTCGAGTTTGATGGGAAGACGAAGTTACAGTGCGTGATCTCCTCCTTTTATACTTTTTGGTGACATCACAGGAGGGTGGATGACCACACCCAAAGGTTTTAGGGTGATTCGGCCACGCCATATAAGGAAAGTTTGGATTTATTTAATCCTGGAGTCAGATGAAATATTCCGCTCGTGTAAAGAAAGTAATTATAAATATAACAAGGAAGGAGTATCACCTTCGGCTCCACTCAGAGGAAAAACAAGTCTCTGATCAACGTGAACACTCAGAACTACTTATTCCTGTGGACGCTCACCCTTTAATTAGTGTGAAGCGGTTTTTCAGATTGGATGCTTATAAACTTGCCTGTTTTAATTTCAGGCTGGATCTCCCGATGGGGTGTGTGAGAGTGCGTGTGGGAGAGTGCGATTACGTCAGCGGCAATTGCCCAGACTCACGCCTCTCACCTCTTCCATCACACTGTGGTAGATGCGTGTTTTGGGCGGCTCTTGTCTTCAAAGCCTTTGATCCAATTTACTGGAAATAGAAGTGAAAGTCACACGGTTTCTTATTGTGAAAGCACGTGGTTGATTGGAATCTTATGCACTATTTACATAATGGCGCAGTGTTGGTGCGGCTGAATATTCGTTATTGATGCGAAAGACGGAAATATATGTTTTAAAATCTGTTCCTCGAAACAGCGTCCCTGTATGCGCGTGATCATATACATGCATCTGTGGTTTGTTTGTAATAAGTGTAATCCAGCCCGTGTTGAACTTGTGTGGGAATATATAGGTAAGAGAATATTTGAAATTCTCCCTGATATTATACTGTTGAAGTGTTGATGCCGCTTCATCGGCCCCTGGGTTAACAATGGTTGTCTTAATCAAAATTAGGACAATATAGCTGTCTATAATTATTGTTTGGTTTAAACAGCTCCATGTCTTGTGGAAATTAAGTATACTAATTTCGCCAAGCTGGACTGTATTTTGCGGGTCGGTGAACCGCCAAGCACCCTCCTCTGTGGGTAGGACTAGTCCCATCCCTACCTAGACCAAACTTAATTTATTATAATGCAGCTCGGAAAATGCGTACCTCAGTTTACAATTACAATACTATCGTATAGAGATTGTGAATACAGTCAACCTGAATGTCCATGTTTCTGTCATGTTGATGATTTTCATTGATACGCGTGGCTGTTTATCCACGGATGAGTCTTGTGCTGTTGTAAAGTGTGGCATTTTTATTACCCTGGGGCGGGGCAGGTAACTGAAGTATGGTGTCAACTTTATCGGACATGATGTATTTCACTATGTAATGGCCGAGCCCGTAGGCGTGACAGAGCTACTTTAGAGCGTGGATGACGAAGAAGTGTGCTGTCGTAACTTGACCAGTAACCATTATATAATTCAACATTTTGGTAGCAAAATCCTACTCGTGACGGAAAACAGTCTGCGGGCATCTTGCTCTCTTAGTACTATTGACTGTTATTACGTGTAAATGATGTATAATATTTTAGCTATTTCAGTACGATTGTTGCGGGGCGGGGATGGGGTTGGAGGGCGGTGGGGGTGGGGATGGGAGAATCCCATGCAGCGCGTACTGTAGATGGCTGCGGAATTGCTCCTTCTTTCCGTACGATCAGTTTTTCCATAAACCGGATAAGAATGTGATTGCGGAAAATCTTAACAGGGGTTGATGGCGGTAGTGTACTTTTGTAGGGAAGTCGGGGCTGCTGCTTGATGCTGGCATATTATGGATTGGGCATATCCAGGTTTCAACGCTGGTGAATGCTGAGTCTGTTGGGTTTCGGAAAAGTCGGGATTGCGGAAAGTGATGAACTTCCCGCATCTGTGCGGGAGGGAATGTTGTGGAAAAATATGTCTCTAACTTTTTCAATTTTTAAAATTTTTAGGTGAATGCTATTCTTTGTTGTCATGGATGTTGAATGTTTCCGTTATATCCTCTTTATAACCAGAGGTGTACGTGATTTTCGCACAATGATGAATTGACATATCCAGCCTTGCGGGCAAGTGTGTTCTGTGTCCTCCTGGATGTCTGTGTCCGTTGTGATGTTCTGACTGCTCACGTATTGGGGGTGGGGGGTGGTGGGGGGATTGGTTGGGCTAGGGTGGTGAGGGTTGCCCATTGGGTGGAGAATTGGTAATCTCCCATTACACGATGGTTGGTACTCTGTTGTGGTCTTAAAGTACTGGGAATATACGAGCCGAGAGTCTGCTGAACAGGCTGCTTCCCTGCCCACCGCCGGCAGGGGTGGGGGTGGGGTGGGGTGGGGTTGCTTGCTGCAGTGCGGGATGCCACCTCATCTGTTACAGTGGACTCTCTCATATCTGGAGAATGACAGTCTACAGACGACAAGTGGAGTGTGAACTGGACAGGAGCGATGATGTCCGAACTCGGTGCATAGACGAGGGACACGAATTGGAGTGGGGGGTGGTGGTGCTATATGATGGGGTGCACCTAGGGATGGGAGTGGTTGTGTGATTTGAGGGCAAGGACAACTACACCGAGTTGTGCAGTTATGCTGTTCTTCAAAACGAGACAATGCCTCATCCGGCCTCTTCACTTCCATGCTATTTTGAGCCAGCGCTGGTGATGCCATCATGTCCACTCTTGCTAGACGTATGGGCACTGGTCCGGCAGTAGGACAGCGCTAGATCACCAGGAAGCGCGAAAAGCACACGCAGTATGTGACACTAGCACAGCACACCCTACGGCTAGTTTACTACCATGTGCTGAGGCTCCAACTGCTGTAACGCATCGAGAAACCTAAAGTGTCCCAGCAATACCACAAAGGCTCCAGTGGGCATGTGAACACGAATGACTTAAGAACGAGATACTGCCGCGGGGCCAGATCGCAGGTCTCTACGATGACAAATAATGTGCTACTTTAAGATGACTAATATAGATGACCTTCCCAGTGAACCTCATGACGGTCATCCTGAGCCGACCACACCTCCTGGATACACTCTGGACTGGTTGACTACATGGTCTGCTGGATGATGTTCCAGACCTAACATCGATCTCCATCACAGCCGATGGACCGTCCTGAACTAGCGTCTCCATCAATCCAGGACTGCTGACCAACCTCACTATCACCATCAAAGATGCGAAGAAAGCTCCCACCTCGATTATCAGTTCAAATCTCCCATTCTGGAGCCAACAGCTGAACTTTGCCATCTAGTGCAGCATGACGGGTTGTGGAGTCGGTGTCAGTTTGCTTCATACATATTCCGGTACCCCTGAAGTTGTGACCATTGCCAGCCATCTCAGGTTCCACGTATCCTACACGGTGAGATGAATCATCCATGAGCTGGGCTTGGAAGACCGCATTTGTTGCCAAGATGGTCTTGTCCAGTTCCGCAAGATGCCCTACAGCGTGTGTAACACTCATGGAACATTCGCGTGTCTCATTGAGCATGAAATCTGTCTGTGCTACATTGACGATTTAATCGTCTTTAGTCCGTCGTTCGAGCAAACCCTCTCTAAGTTGGTCACCATGCTATCTCGATTCCACACAGCCAACCATAAGCTCAAACCCCCGAAATGTCACTTCGTCAGATAGAGCGTCGAGTTACTGGAACACGTCATATCCGGTGATGGAGTGGCCACACAACCATCAAAAACAAAAGCAGTGACAGAGTGGCAGACCCCCACGGCTGTCATGGAAACTCGGAGCTTCATTGGTCTTTATCAGTACTATCGCCGATACATCCGTCATTTCAGCGAGGTTGCATCACTCCTATTGAAGATCACCAAAAACGATCGACCATTCGAGTGGACGAGTGAGTGTGAAGGTTCCATCAGGGTGCTGACGGACCTCTTGACGACTGTTCCTATTCTCGCTCATCCTAACCCTAACCTCGATTTCAACCTGGACACTGATGCATCAGCTTATGCTATCGGTGCAGTTCTATCTCAGGTCATGGAGGATGGGATGGAGCAGGTACTGGGTTATGGTTCGCATACTCTAAACAAAACAGAGAAATGTTATGTGATCACTAAGCAAGAACTACTGACTGCAGCCTACTTTGTCAAGTATTACAAACACTTTCTGTTTGGTCACCCATTTACCCTCCGTACAGATCACTCCTCACTACGTTGGCTCAGAACCCTAAAAAATCCGGAGGGCCAGGTAATGAGGGGGCAGGAATCCCTGCATACTTTTAACTTCAATGTAGTTCATAGACCCAGCAAATTGCATGGAAATACTTATGCCTTCAGCAGAATCGGGCTTGCGGATGAACCCGAAGTAGCCACCATCGTGCCACATACAACACAGCCATCTCCGGTGTTCTCTGAATTGTGGTGCACATAGTGGAACATGGAGACAGTTGTTCAGGAACACACAAAAGACACGCAAACACGAAATACATACACATAGATCCAGGAGGGTGTGTGTCCTCCCCGGGTATCTGTCACACCATTATCTACAACAGCAAAATACTACTACCAGCGGTTCCAAGAATGCCACATGCTTGATGGTGTTCTCTGCATCAGCAACTGCATAGTGATTCCCGAGCATTATTGGAATACAATACAAGTGGCTATTGATGTGCTCGGACCCATGAATACGACGGATGAAGGAAACAAGTAAATCCTCGTATTGCAATATTATTTTATGAAGTGGGTGGAAGCACTTGCTTTGCCAGACCAAGGGGCATCCACAATAGCAGAGGTCTTGGCATGCAATGTGTTCTTCCGATTTGGAATGCCCTATGAGCTACACTCCAATCAAGGATGTAATTTTGAGAGCCAGCTGATCTCCGAGCTCTGCACATTGTATCATATCGTTAAAACAAGGACCAGTCCATATCATCCCCACAGCGACGGTATGCTGGTGAGATTTAACTGTACTCTTGTGGAAATGTTGACGAAGGAAATACACCTTGATTGACTGGATTGGGATTTATGCTCATGGTATACCGCAATTCAATACATTACAACACGGGTTAAATCCCTGCACGGTTAATGTTAGGCTGTGAATTAGCCTTGCCACTGAATCTGGCCATGCCCAGGATTCCGTGGGAGAAAAATTCACCATCTCTCTATGTAGAGCTGAACCGGCAGCGGATAGACCAGACCAATGAGCTAGTGAGACCAGCTTTATCCACTGCACATCGCCGTCAGAAAACATGGCACGACCGGCGGGTGCATGGAAACCTGTATGAAGCAGGAAAAATGGTTTGGGTACACGATTTGCGACGTTCTGCAAACGTGCCAAGTAAGCCGAGTTGGCAGTGGAAAGGCCCCTATGTGGTAGTAGGTAAGATGTCGGATGTGACATACCATATCCGAGCTTCGGATGGCCTGACCTCAGTCATCCACTTCGATCGACTTAAACCTTGCGTCAGTGATGGCCCAGTGCCAGAGCTCAGACTGAGTGTTCCACGTGACACCGGTACCCGGACGGATGTCTCTGCAGAGACAAGTATTCCCAACGTTAGTACAGAGCACCATGGTGCCAGTTCAACCTTTCTCCGACCAAGCCAGGAGTCCAGTGAATGATCGGCTAATGCTGAGGAAGATGACGAGATACGTACTCGCCCTCTACCTCCTCAGTGTGGGTCTACTAGATCTGAGAAGTCGTATCTGAAGATGTTCTCCTTTGTGTTGTCCAAGGGGAAGGACGGAAAAGTTGTTCCACTGACCTCTTCCCATTCCCACCCACTTCATGCTATTACCCAAATTATAGATTTACCACAAGCGGAAGCCGAGGCTGCCCTGGGCCATGCTTCTTGTGGGGTGGAACATGTAATAAATAGCATGTAAGTGAAGAGGCCGGAAAAGGCCTTGTCTCGTTTTGAAGAACAGCATAACTGCTCAACTCGGTGTATTTGTCCATGCCCCCAAATCACACAACCACTCCCATCCCTAGGTGCACCCCATCATATAGCACCACCACCCCCACTCCAATTCGTGTCCCTCGTCTATGCACCAAGTTCGGACATCATCGGTCCTGTCCAGTTCACACTCCACTCGTCGTCTGTAGACTGCCACTCTGCAGATATGAGGGAGTCCACTGTAACAGAGGAGGTGGCATCCCCCACTGCAGTACCCAACCCCACCCCACCCCCGCAGGCGGTGGTCAGGGAAGCAGCCTGTTCAGCAGACTCTCGGCTCGAATATTCCCAGTACGTTAAGACTACAATAGAGTACCAACCATCGTGAATTGAGAGATGAACAATTCTCCACCCAATGGGCATCCCTCACCACCCTGGCCCAACCAATTCCCCCACCAACCCCTACACACCCCCCCCCCAATACATGTGCAGTCAGAACATCACAACGGACACAGAAATCCAGGAGGACACAGAACACACTTGCCCGCAAGGCTGGATATGCCAATTCATGATTGTGCGACTATCACGTACACCTCTGGATATAAAGAGGATATAACGGAAACATTCAACATCCATGACAACAAAGAATAGCATTCACCTAAACTTTTTTTCCCACAACATTCCCTCACGCACAGATGCGGGAAGTTCATCACTTTCCGCAATCCCGACTTTTCCGCAACCGCAACAGACTCGGCATTCAACAGCGTAGAAACCTGGATATGCCCAATCCGTAATATGCCAGCATCAAGCAGCGGGCCGGACTTCCCTACAACAGTACACTACCGCCATCAACGCCAGTTAAGATTTTCCGCAATCACATTCTGATCCGGCTTATGGAAAAACTGATCATATGGAAAGAAGGAGCAATTCCGCAGCCATCTACAGTACGCGCTGCATGGGATTCTCCCATCCCCCCACCGCCCTCCAACATCATCCCCGCCCCGCAACCATCGTACTGAAATAGCCAAAATATTATACATCATTCACACGTAAAAACAGTCAATAGTATTAAGAGAGCAAAATGCCCGCAGACTGTTTTCCGTCACGAGTAGGATTTTGCTACCAAAATGTTGAATTCTATAATGGTTACTGGTCAAGTTACGACAGCACACTTCTTCGTCATCCACGCTCTAATGTAACTCTGTCCCGCCTACGGGCTCAGCCATTACATAGTGAAATACATCATGTCCGATAAAGTTGACACCATACTTCAGTTACCCACCCCGCCCAGGGTAATAAAAATGCTACACTTCACAACAGCACAAGACTCATCCATGGATAAACAGCCACGCGTATCAATGAAAATCATCAACATGACAGAAACATGGACACTCAGGTTGACTGTATTCACAATACGACGGTATTGTAATTGTAAACTGAGGCACGCATTTTCCGAGCTGCATTATAATACATTAAGTTTGGTCTAGGTAGGGATGGGACTAGTCCTACCCACAGAGGAGGGTGCTTGGCAGTTCACCCACCCGCAAAACACAGTCCAGCTTGGCGAAATTAGTATACTTAATTTCCACAAGACATGGAGCTGTTTAAACCAAACAATAATTATAGACAGCTATATTGTTCTAATTTTGATTAAGACCACCATCGTTAACCCACGGGCCGATGAAGCGGCATCAACACTTCGACAGTATAATATCAGGGAGAATTTCAAATATTCTCTTACCTATATATTCCCGCACAAGATCAACACGGGCTGGATTACACTTATTACAAACAAACCACAGATGCATGTATAAGATCACGCGCATACAGGGACGCTGTTTCGAGGAACAGATTTTAAAACATATATTTCCGTCTTTCGCATCAATAACGAATATTCAGCAGCACCAATACTGCGCCATTATGTAAATAGTGCATAAGATTCCAATCAACCACGTGCTTTCACAACAAGAAACAATGTGACTTTCACTTCTATTTCCAGTAAATTGGATCAAAGGCTTTGAAGACAAGAGCCGCCCAAAACACGCATCTACCATAGTGTGATGGAAGAGGTGAGAGGCGTGAGTCTGGGCAATTGCCGCTGACGTAATCGCACTCTCCCACACCCCATCGGGCGCTCCAGCCTGAAATTAAAACAGGCAAGTTTATAAGCATCCAATCTGAAAAACCGCTTCACACTAATTAAAGGGTGAGCTTCAGGAATAAGTAGTTCTGAGTTTTCACGTTGATCGGAGACTTTGTTTTCCCCTGAGTGGAGCCGAAGGTGATTCTCCTTCCTTGTTATATTTATAATTACTTTCTTTACACGAGCGGAACTTTCATCTGACTCCAGGATTAAATAAATCCAAACTTTCCATATAGGGCGTGGCCGAATCACCTTAAAACCTTTGGGTGTGGTCATCCGCCCTCCTGTGATGTCACCAAAAGGTATAAAAGGAGGAGATCATGCACTGTAACCTCGTCTTCCCATCAAACTCGACACAAGGGAAGAACAAGCATTAGGCTACTTTCGTGTCACAAAGCAAGTTCTGCCGTTTTCTATTAATATTATTTGGCCAGGAAAAGTATGAAGAGTTAGCAAAAATAGATTAGGTTAGGCAGTCTACACCATTATCAATATGCGGGAATAAGATGTCACTTGCCGAGGATCTCGCACTATCCGACAGCTCAGAAGAGTCGGCTATAGCTCATTCCGGAAAGAAGTATCCATATTCAGCATTACAGCTCAATGGACAGCCGTGTAAGCGCGCATTTTCCCGCAATTCAGACTTGACACTACATATCAATCGTGATCACCTTTTTCAATGCACATTCTGTTTGAACTGCAAATACCTATATACAGCTATATGTTACGGTGTGACGCACGCGTTGGTGGAAAATCACTGTGTGTTAGTTGTAACATTGTAGCCTGGTGAACAATGTGAGAACAGTGAAGTACTAGCCACTCATTTTGAAACTAGACTTCTGCTTAGTGTGCTTCCTAAGGGAACGATGGCCATTGACCAAGTGTACGAAGTGGCGACAACCAGACTTTCTGCATAACAGACCAGCAACGGCATGCACCGCATCCACCGTGCAACATGTACTAACTAATTACATAGCTTCAGCCACCATCATGACGGAATCACCAGCACGATCAGCCCTGGCAGCACCTGCAGTAATGGTACCCTCATCGACTGCAGTTTCCACTCAGTCAGCACCCACAGCAATACCACCGTCCGTATCACACCCGAGATCAGCATCTGCATCCATAATCAGCCGTCCTATTTCTGTGATTATTTTCACACCAGTGACTGTATCCGAGCAGGGGTTACAGGATGTTTCATACATATTTATATCTCCTCGAGGAGATCTGCCTTATGGAAGCAGCAGCAATCATCACCGCATCACAGAGCAGCACCACATCACACCCACACAGCAGCACTCCCACGGATCCAGCAGTTCGAATAGTAACAACACTGGTTCGTCCTTACGCCACAAAGAAATGCCTCCACACTCCACTGAACTTTGTGCAGTACTAAGGACGACCGCCAGTAAACTACTGAAGGCAACGAAAATCCGGAAATTATCCGCCAGCGCGGCATCTGCATTTGCATCCACATCAGCATCATCGTTTCAGAGATCACTCATCCAGTTTACAGCACTCAGTCCACCCGTGGCATGGACAACAACCACGACTTCGACAACAACAGTAATGTCCACAGTCTCCACACCACCACGTCCAGTTTGAACATCACCTGGCATCATCTCCGCCACCACCGGTTCTTCAATGAATACGTCCGCACCATCTTCCAGCTATAGTATTACCGACCTGGGCCTGCTTAGTAGTGATATATCGGCATCGAAGGACCATCCGCTGCGTCCGTCCTGTACAAGTCAGGGTACCCAGACACGCTGGGGAAACTTCACAGTGGATGTTTGTGGACACTATTTCCGAGGTTGCAGCAGGAGTTATCAGTAGTTCTGTGTAACACAGACATTTATTATTATTATGTTTAATTTTGAAATATTTTTCTTATTATTATACTACCGATTATGGCCACATTAACTGGAGGGTGTCCAACAGCTACCACTTATGGCAACAGCCGAGACCTCTCGAAACACGTTTTTCGATAATTATCAAAGATATACTGGCTTATAATGACTTTGGTAACAGTGTAGTGAAGTGCCTTAATATATCTTCCTCTGAAATTCATTACTGCTTAAGCAAGGGTTAATATCCTATATGTGTAGATACCTAGATGCGTCAATAAAAGTGTATTTCTTTTCTTATCTAAACATGTTTACTGCTATTGTATCTATATATTCAGTGCTGGTAATCACAGTGGTTTCCCTTGATACTGCATTTTCCATGGCCAATGAGGTAATACAAAAAATTGACCACAGATAAGTATGATGCATGACCTCATAACCTGTATGACACGTGTGCTATATTGATATTATATGGCTTCCAGCATTGTCATTGATTATTATTATTATTATTATTATTATTATTATTATTGTCAATCTTGTCTACTGTAACTTAGACTATGGAATTATATCACATTTATTGACTGACCCTGCATTTGAAGATCATCTTGCCTATAGACATTTAGTCCAAAATACGTATCTATGCAAACAACAATTGTTATTTTAATAAGATACTGATACAATTTCAAAGTCTAGTAGATTCACTGGTCAAAGCACACCTGTACTTGATAATTTAAACTCAAATGTGAATGAATTGCACATGTTGACTCATTATTCCATTTATTATTATTATTATTATTATTATTATTATTATTATCTATAAAATTCACACTGACTAAACCGATTGTCATTAGTCAGGTCCAATTGATCGACTAGATCCATTAAGCAGATGCGCACGTGTAGTAAGCACGTTGGTCCCGAGCACACTTATTTCCTAGAATATATTACGACAGCCTGTATGGTAAGATAAATATGATATCCTGCCAGATGAATCAGAATGCATGTTAAAGATTAAAATATAAGTGAGTATTATTAAAGTAGAGATTTGACTATTAACATATGCATAGTGTTACCAATGTTAGTGTTGTAAAATGACTAATGTTAATAATAAAACAATTGAAAGTAAAGATTAAATATTAATGTTTGTCTTTAATCAACAGAAAAATAAACTGATAGTTTAACTCACAAAAGTAGATGCACAACACATACACACGTCACGTAATTGATTATGAAGTCATATAACGTCATATGACGGATGTATCTGCTGCAATACATAACACTGTTGGTAAATTGGTACTCTTGTTAATGGATCAGCCTGACATCAGCCTTGATATAACGTATGTAAGTGTAAGTAAATGCCATATGGCTCAGTGTAGCAATTAAGGCTCTCCCATAATTACCATATATCGCGGGATTATTTGCTAATTCCATCAACCAGGTGTTGCTGTTGACAATTGACAATGCCTTTGCGATGACATGAATGATATGCAAATACATTCATATGGCTAAGTGTAGCAATTACTTCTCCCCAATATACATTAGCCTAACATATAATATAAAATTAAGATTATTCGTCACCTGACACATCCGATGGAGAAATGGAGAACACTAAGCTGTTAAAGTTTCTACATGGACATCGTATCACAATATGGGAGATACGATACATACATGGTGACAAACCAGATTCACACTGAATACCAATTGGTATCAACCTAGTGCAAATGAGGTGGATACGCTTGATCTCTCACTTAAGTATATGCCGTCATAAGCAATTACGTCACATCCAGGCTGACATCACAATCAAATACGTAATAACTGGCATAGCTAAGTCCTTCATGAGCTTTTAAAAGTCTTTCAAGTATGCGAAGTATATGTCTTTACTACGTAATAAATGTTCTGTTGAATGTTTTGAAACTAATTTGACTATGGCCGCAACAGCACCCAGATATTGAGATTATGTGAGGTCAGCATTCGATCGGTCCCAACACGGGCAAAACACGGGGCTTAGCTAGAGATGGGCTGAGACTAGCTAAAACTGTAATACATTGCAATCGTAAAACAATGTAAATACTCGTGCGATTTGTTGCCATTTTCTTAAAACAGACTGACAGTTGCATAGATACATGCAATTGCCATTAGTTTCCCGGATCATGCTATTACTGCAACTGCTCATACTTTATTATATAAAGCGTGTAAGCCCCTAAGTGACAGACCATTGGTACATAAGCGAGACATCCATTTCTAGCTAGGCTCCACTCATTTCTAGCTACACCCCCCCCCCCTCTCAACCCCCTCCCCACCCCCCATATTGTATGCGCGTTAGAATTGTTTGAAACTCCGGACCCGGAACTCCCAGAATCGAATCTAAATGTCAAGGTAACTAATTAGTCAAATTAGTTTATAAATATTCAATAGAATGTGTATTAAATTGTAACTCCACCAAAGACAAGCCATTCGTACAGTTGTTGTATCTTCCGAGGTTAATGATGAAGAACTCTATGTATTGCTGTTGCGGCGTTGGCTAATATGTAACTATCACGTCAGATAACTGAGTGACAGAACGGAGATATAACACATTTGACCATGACGTCAGATAGTTGAGTGACAAAAAGGAGACATAACATATTTGACTATGACGTCAGATACTTGACTGACAGAACGGAGATATAACATAATTGACTATGACGTCAGATAGTTAAGTGACACAACGGAGATATAACCTATTTGACTATGACGTCAGATACTTGAGCGACAGATCGGAGGTATAACATATTATGTTTATGTCGTCAGATACTTGAGTAACATATCAGATATTTAACATATTTGACTATGACGTCAGATAGTTAAGTGACAGAACGGATATATAACATATTTGACTATGAAATCAAATACTTGAGTAACAGATCGGAGGTATACCATATTTTGACTAAGAGGTCAGATACTTGACTGACAGATCTGATATATCTATAGGCCAATTAGGATAAGAGCTAACATTTTAAGAAGTATTTACCAAAATTGCACAGTATAAATAATGATATACCTTAACATGTCACTATATTTCCAAAATAAATATATTCCAATGAATGGATAGAAATAACAGTTCTAAAAGTAGCCTTTCTACATTGTTCTGGAGATTAATCTGAATGAATAGATCCATGTATTATGTTTCAACTGGAATGTATCAAGCATACTGACTGTATTAAATGCTGTGCATTGGGGCATGCCTATGCTACCATCTCATATGTTAGCTGACATGAATCGGGTAATTCATGGATACAGAATCAGTGTCCTGACTCAAAGTACTTTCGCGCATTTATTTGAAAATTTGCTATGTTGCGTTTGTCACCATAGGTATTCATAATGGGGAGACACACTCGTGAATTATATGTCAGCCATCTTGTAAGAATATTCACAATAAGATGCCACACGTCTTGTTAATGTATCACTATACATTTACGTTATTAGAAGCCGATGTGTACGGTAAAACGATTTTGTAAATTAAAATCAAATAGCTGGATTCAAATATACAAACACATCTTCTATACACATATCTGTTACTTTCCATCTTTACGTGTATGGAGCGTTGTCCCAGATTTTTCCTAATCATGACAAATGCGAAAATATCGGCTGGTTTGATAGTCGGGAGATAGACTCCTGTTTAGTGTGCAAAACAGGCCACTGTTTACACGGCCACTGTTTACACGAGCTTCCCTCCCTTGACTCATTCAAACCACAGATGAGATTCATGAGATTCTTTGACATCCATCCTGCGCATGCTGTCCACATCGTGTAATGTAGCAATCTGATTGGATGAGAATGTGCCCATGTGTTGTAGTTGATAGAAAGGATTTACTGGACCTTAAACGTTGTCTACTGACACCTACTGAACTTAACTGGCTTAACCTAACTGACTAGTGTCTCGTAGACACGCTACACGAGAAGGTATTGTGCCCTTTCCCTGTTAGACTAATAACATCTCCGATCTAACTAGGCCTCAGTGACGTCAAACATAGGTGATGAATGATGGACGAAATCGGCGGCATGTTATTGGATCCTCTCTGGATGCGGTTAACTTCCCTACTGTTATAAATCATGACATCTTAAACCTGATGTACAACTGCGTAGAATGACTTATAACTAATTGGTGATTAGACTAGCCATTATATCTGCACGTGGCCCTAGACTAAGCCCCATAACGCGCATGATGTAGAATGACATATAACTAATTGGTGATTAGTCTAGACATTATATATTATATCTTATATAGATATTATATCTGCACGTGACCTTAGACTTAGAAAAATAAAATACAAAGTATCAAGGACATCATTATTAAACATCTTTCTTAGTTACCTTCGTCCTGTATTTGAATATGGATCCGAAGTGTGAGACGAATGCACACAACACGAATCAGGAAACATTGAATATATCCAAAAAGAAGCAATACAAATAATATCAGGACTTCCGAAATATACACCTCTACAAAGATTATACACAGAACTCGGATTAGTCACGCTAAGTAGCAGAAGAAAAACTAAAAAACTAATTTGAATGTATAAAATGCTAAAAGGAGACTGTCCATATTCTATTATTGAACTACTCCCAAAACGGTTAGACGAAGTTATAAATTATAATCTACGATATAGAAATAAGCGAGTAGAAGAAAATATTCGTCTTGAGAGCTATAAAAAATCGTTCGTTCCTAGTACAATCAACCTTTGGATCAAACTAGATGGTTGCGTTCCAAATTCTGCCACCATATTCAAATACAAAATTAATCACAACCGCCTTAGGGCCGTACCTGCATATTATAGCACTGGGGAACGACTTCCCAATAGTATGCACATTAAATTACGAAATAAATGTAGTCACCTTAATGCTCATCTTCATTATTTTCATCTTAGTGAAAATCCTAATTGCACCCATTGTGTGGGCATCATAGAAGATAACCAACATTTTTTACTCGAGTGTTTCAAATATGCAGAACACCGACAACAGCTATCCAGAGATCTATTGCATTTTGTTATCTCGGATAATTTATTACTATATGGCAACCCCGACCTAGGTTTTGAAGAAAGCTGTTTCATATTTCAAAAAGTCCATAATTGCATTAAGAATACACATAGGTTTGACTAACTCAATTGGTGGATGGAAAACAATCGATTATTATTATTATTATTATTAGTATTATTATTATTATTATTCCCCTATTGGTAACACCGATGGGGTGGCTGTGTGTCTATCGGTTTGCTCTCCATCTGTCTGTTTGTCAATCCGCATGTCCATAATTAAATGAATATTGGTTCACTGCTTTGCTATGAGAATATACAGATCATGTCTGAGATGCAGCGTTTCTGCCAATTTCTAATGGAGTTAAGTCCCCATTCTACATTAAACTCACAGCACATGTTGATACTAATGGATGAAGGTGCTATAACACTAGTGGTAATTATACTATCTGACTTAATGCACTATTGTTGTGTGACGATAATGTAGGCAACCATCTCTAATTATGTCCGGCACATTCCTAAATAAGCCCAGCCCACATTTGCGTGTGTTGGAATCAATCTATACATTTTGAATCATGAATTCCCAGAATCCTAATTTCGAGGTAACTATACATGAGTGTCATTAAATATGGTGAGGCTAGGTTGACTGGGTTGGGGGGGGGTGGGGGGTGGGGGGGGGGCGTTGCTGCCTTTTGATCTCCTGGCAAGGTTGGTTTCAAAATATTCAATATAATGTTTACTAAATTGTAAATCCATTAAAGACATATAATTACTTGAGGGGGTGTCAATTTTCAACTTTCAAAACTGATTTAAGATACGTCATTATGATTGTGACGTCAGCCACCTAGTGACCCTTTCGATTTATGAACTATTATCAATATTAGCTCAGGAGCATATGTTAGGCGGCTGAGCATATGGCCCTTGAGCCTCGTGTTGTCAATCTCTGGGGAAGTTACATATTACAAGCCAATAACCGGTTCTGGACATGTATTGTAAGGACATACTAACAGAATGTGTATTATTATTAGTCTTACTATTCTTAGAAGTATTACCATTATTAATTATGTTAATTACTCCTTTTGCAATGGAGGTAGTGCAATCGTTGAAAAAGTGTAACCATAGATAATATAAATGTATATACGTAAATATCTAATTGCATGTTATTTTAAAATTATTATGTAAAATTGTAATATACCGCCTGTAATAGATTTGTAGGGAAATAGTCGAATCTAAGTCAGATTGCCATGTGCATCAATCCCAGTAACTGACAATAAAATATGTTTAAAACAAAAACTAATCACTATAACGCGCGTGAGGTGACATATAACTAATTGGTGATTAGTCTAGACATTAAATCTGCACCTGGCGCTAGACAAGGAGATATAACGCCTATGATGTAGAATGACATATAACTAATTGGTGGTTAGTCTAGCCATTATAGCTGCACCCGGCGCTAGACTATGCCCTATAACGCGCATGGTGCAGAATGACATATAACTAATTGGTGATTAGTCTGGACATTAAAGCTGCACTTGACCTTAGACTGATCCTTATAAGGCGCTTGATGTAGAATGACATATAACTAATTGGTGATTAGTCTAGACATTATATCTGCACTTGGCCTTAGACTGAGCCCTATTACATGTATGATAGCGAATACTTTTGATGAGATGGCTGGTCACACCCATTCTTATAGTGAGGTGTCCTGTGTTTCAGCATCCATTCCTCTTGAAACTGAAAACTGAAATTGAAAACTGTAGTGATCACACCTATTACTCAAGTATCTGGTATCATACTCAATTACGCTACAAGTTAGCCGGCATGAGTCTGTCATGAAAATTGAACGCCCCCTCCTCACCCCAGTCAAGTGTATACTGTGTATGTTTTTTATGGTTTTACAATTTCCTAAACATTCTGCTGACTCTTTGCAAACTAATTTGACTGGGAGCTGTTGATGCGATAATCTAATAATTTCAAAATATTCAACAGCGTGCCTGAATAGTTAGCTTGGAATGTATATTCTGGTCTTTCAAAGTTTTAAATCGATTCCACGCACGAGTAAAAGCTTGGAGGAGTTTATTTATAAAGAAACATGACATAGGTAGAAACAAGCAGGACATATCTAGAAACATGCATCCCATAGATAGAAATAAGCAGAATGTAGCTAGAAACAAGCAGGACACAGCTAGAAACAAGCAGAACATAGCTAGAAACAAGCAGGTTATAGCTAGAAACAAGCAGGACACATCTAGAAATAAGCAGACATTGCCAAAATGAATTGTTTCTTTTATGCACCAAGATCATTATATTTCTGCTTGAATTTATGATTCATTGGTGTTAACGGGGACATCACCAAATAATCAGCTGAATGCTGTGTCTGCACTGTCTTAATATTATGTTTCTTAAACCTTTATCCTGATTTATCTCACAAGATATCATGTCTATCGTCCGATGCATTCTGTTGCAATAGCTTCTAAAATGGCTATAATCAGGACCAACATGCTTACTAATTATGGCTAGTTACTTATTGAATATACACATGCAATAAATGGATTCAGTCCTAGCTATGCATTGTCCACTTAGGCCCCGCCATTTCTGCCTAATCCCCGTCCATTTCTAGCTAGGCTGTGCCCAGGCCGAGTGCGTGTTTGGGCCGATTCTATACTTTGAACACTTAATTCACAGAATTCCAATTCCAAGGTAATTATAGAGGTCACCTGTTGAATATTTTGAAACTAATTTGACTGAATCCTGTTGATGCCAACCGTACAGTCAAATTAATTTCAAAATATTCGACATAGAAGTGATTAAATAGTAAGTCCATGAAAGCCATCAAAGCCGTACATTTGGTGGACATTTAAATGTTAATAACAGAGATAGATACGCCATTACACATTTTGATTGTGACGCCCACCTACATATGACGTACTTATGTATGACGTCATAAAATTGAGCGACAGATCGGGTTCATTAATTGGACCTGACTGATAACAATCGGATTATTCTGTGTTAATACTATAATACTATTAATTATCGAAGAAAGAATATCTAGCTTGAAGATTACAGTCTAATTCACCGGTGATATTTAATGCTGGTGTTTAAGGACATATACTACATTTCATGGTCAAGCTTAACGCTCTTTAATTAATATCACATTGTGCATATACTTATGGTACAGTTGCCTCTGTCTATTTATCGCTAGACTCATTAGCATACGATACAATATTGGCTTGTATCATGTGCTTTTCAATCACATGTGATATTATATATTACTGATCAATTTTTAGCTTCTATGCATTTTAAATGGGTGCGCTAGATTGAGAGTCTCTCATTGGACATGCCTATAGCTGAAAATAAAACACAGGTAGTTCCGTGGCAGTGGCATCAGCGTCTAGGAAATACGTCAGATATATGCCATGAAATTCTTCCTCACTAATAACTCCATCATTGTCTGCATCAATAAGCTGAAAAGCTTTTCTTCCTTTCTCCGTGACAGATTCATTCACTCCAAATTGTTTGAAGTATGGCTTATGATGTTAACGACACCATTATTGTCAGTATCTATAGCGTGAAAAACTGCCGTAAAAATGCATCAATTCTTTGCTCTAACAAGTCGAAATGGTTGCTCCAGTACCATCCGAATGCCGTCACCCACTCCGATCTCGTCAGCCAAGTCTTTGTGTTATCCACGCCAAAGTAAGCATCTATGACATCTATATATAACTGCCAGACATGCATGATGCCTGGTATCAGATCTTCCGAAGCCTCACAGTAATGTATTATTCTCTCATCGAATATACGGATCTCTTCCACAGTGACTATACCATCGTTATCACTCTCTATCATGTCATAAAGGATTCCCAACGTCGCCTTCAAAGCCTCAGTTACCTGCAGACTCCTGCATTCCTGGAAGGTAAAACGTATAAATTTAACCCCGTTATGTCGAAGCAACCAACACCGGCCTATGCAGGGGGCTTGAGGAATGTCCGTTTGCAGGTCAAGAGAAGAATATATTAGAAAATGTATCACTGCGATGACTAGCTCGGTCCTCTCACGGCCTATAAATGGGTATTCAATGAGCAAATATTTTATTTATCCAATTTAGCCAATAAAGTGGCAATAATCAAACAAGTGTAATATTTATATACGTACGGACGTGATCCAAATGTCGGTGACTAAAGGGATGTAGTCTCTTGGCACAAGTTAGATAGTTGACAACGAGGCTAATTGGCTGTCGTTAGGAATTGACAAAAACATCAGGAAACATCCGACATCAATCAGTTATATTAGCGCGCGTTCGGCTAGTACATCATAGATATAGGACATATCTAAGGCTTTAATAATAATAACAAGTAAAGCATCAATAGTAAATAGCGTGCACGGACATTTATTATAATTCTGAGAATAAACTCAACGGGTTCGTGAGAAAATGAAATTATATATAGGCATACAAGCCAGTCATGACATAAATATAGGCGGAAAATTACATGAACGGAATATGTCATGCAAAAAGATGAGGGAAGTCTTATGTATGGGCTTAGAAAAGAAGCTTATATTTTGCATCCGTCTGTTCATTTTTCAATCCATATTTTTCTCAGGACCAAACACCTTAACAGAGAGAGGAACAGAAAAAATTAAGAGTAGTCAGAGATGAGAGAAATGCACTCCTGCACCAACAGCGAGTATCAGATCAAATCTGGGTCATTTGGTATCAGCAAAACCGGTATCTTAGTCAGTAGAAAATCGGCGCAAGAAGCACAACTTGAGACACATTCAAACATATTAAATAATACTGTAAAGAACATTTTAAAGCCGAAATGTATCTACACAACTCTTGATACCGCCTTAAACACGCGTGAAGTGCTTACAATACGCATACGTGGCTGTGATTATTGTTACAGCATTGATAAGGCGAGTTGTAGTGCAGCTATTTACACGACAAGACCATTTTGACCGCATGCATTACACTATGTTGGATCGTGTATGCGCTTGGACTGAATGCTGTTTTGGTCGGTTGGATGCGTCTGGGTGCAGGCGCCACACGCTTGTGGTCTGAATGGGCCTTTAGGCGTCATTAAAATAATCAGGGTGTAATTTTCTATATGAGTAATGCCAATGTTCATAGCCTACTTGGGGAAGTCGCAGATGTAAAAAGATTCACATATAAAATGATATTAGGTCATTTTAATTACCCGGAAATAAACTGGTCAAATATCCACTGCAATGCCATTGACATGCACAAATCAAGTGTATGTCTTGATGCAATCCTCTGTGCCGACAGATAACCTTGCCAACAAACTCTAGGGGCCATGCTAGAACCAATACCTACGTGGACCTAGTTCTTTCAAACGAAAAGGATATTGTATACAATATTCTGACTGAAGACCCAGTGGGAAACTGCCACTACATCGTGATCTGTTTTATATATCCATCGTATCTATGTCACTTATGAACATCTATCCTCACTTGAAATAGTGACAATCTCTTAAAACTATGTTTGACGGACAACAGTCTAAACCGGCCTCAAATGTGTCATAATGATGACGCTCTTGTTGACTATATGTGCACATTTTAGGGTATTAGCTTGGTTTGATAAGTCAGCTTCTATCAGTACATGGAGCTGCCACAACTTGAAGCTAGACTACACACCATCAAATGCTTTCGGATTGCACTGCAGTGGGTCCCCTCACATTGTGAAGTCCAAGGAAATGAGGAAGCAGACAAGATGGCAAAGGTGGGTGCAGAAGAGAATCAGACAGAAAACATAGTTACCCATATAGAGATGACGACTATCATCAAGTCACTCTATAGAACACCTCAATCAGAAGATGTCTACCATCATCTCTCGAGGCCAGAGCAAGTGGCCATTTTTCGTCTCAGAACTGGACATAACAGACTACACCAACACATGTACAGGCGGTTCCACCTTACGACATCGCCGGCTTGTCCTTGTGGAGAAGCAGAACTGACCACAGGGCACATACTTCAATGTTGCAGTACGTATCAGCTGCTGAGAGAGGAGATCTGGCCTTTGTCTTAAAAAGCTGTATGGGCCTGTGGAAGAACTGCAGAAAACCACAGATTTCATCTTGAGACCGTCTCTCCAAATGTGATACCAGCGATCGAAAAGAAGAAGAAGTACATGGGGCTAAACATATGGGATATATAGAAAGATGTGCACCTAATTTTAAGACATCTGATGGTATAATCATGCAATATGTCGCAGTCCACGAGAACATACCACATGGCCCTATGTTCTAAAACTAACTACAAAGCAAGTATAAATATTCAGTTAACGAATATAGTAAATTATTGGCATTTGCCGTCCGTATGTGACTGCTAAATTGTGTATTGCGAAATTACGTCATGGTAGAATTTTTTTTAACTTAAGATTTGTTAGCGTATTCATATTCCTATATAACCATACGGGTGGAATTACGGGGCCAAACCTATTGCAGACATTTTGTCCGCGCATTTTGAGTACGAGTGACGTCAGGCTACATATGACACACATGATTATAACATCATATGTTTGAACATCAAATCAGATCCATTCATTATCATAGAAAATGTTGTATGCACATGTGCATACAACCAGACGAAGAGACGATTTAAATAAATTACTACTGGAATCATATGTTCGGTTATCAAGCCAATCATTCCCGTGGTACATTTTCAAAAAAGGCTTCCTGTTATAGGCAAATGGAATCGGCTCAAGATCACTACCGGCAGAAGCCACTTTTGGCCAGTGTGGTCGTGTTTTAATATGGAAATGTGGTTAGTTGTGATGAGTTGTTCGAATCGGTTCATGACAATTTCAATAGAGTGATCCATTTTTCGATATGCCACGCCCATTTCTAGCTAAGCGTCACCCTCTTTTTCAGCATGATGGAATCAATGTATATACGTTGAATAATTAAGTCCCCGAATCCCAAATTCAAGGCAACTATACAGGTAAGCTGTTGACTATTTTGCAACTAGTTTGATTGGGTGCTTTTGCTGCATGTAGCCGTAACAACACCAAATCAAATTAGTTTCAAAACATGCAACACGATGTTGATTAACTAATAAAGCCATACAAGTCGTTTACTTGACGGAGTCTTCAATGTTCATGACGGAGCTCGATGCGTCATTCATTACACATTTTGATTGTGATGTCAGCCTGCATATGGCGTAATTGATTATGATGTCATATACGTGAGTGATAGATCGAATCCATTCATCAGTGAAAATGACATATGCCCATTTGTAGACTGAGACGACTGTTTATTAAATTATGACATTGGAATGATAGGCTCGGTTATGGGTCGGTCATTCCAGTGGTTAATTTTCAAAAAGACTTCCGGTTTGATGCAAATAGACATTTCTCAAGGTAATAGCTATACAGGTAAGCTGTTGAATATTTTGAAACTAACTTGATTGTGTGATGCTGCTGCCTATGGCATCAACAGCGCCTAATCAAACTAGGATCAAACTATTAAACAGGCAATTCGTACAGCGCCCAGTCAAATTAGTTTCAAGATATTAAACAGAATGTTGATTACATGGTAATGACATGCAATTTGCACACTTGACAGGCTATTCAATATTCCTGACGGGGCCAGATACGTCATTCATTACATATTGTGATTGTGATGTCAGCCTGCATATGGCGTAATTGATTATGATGTCATATACGTGAGTGATAGATCGAATCCATTCATCAGTGAAAATGACATATGCCCATTTGTAGACTGAGACGACTGTTTATTAAATTATGACATTGGAATGATAGGCTCGGTTATGGGTCGGTCATTCCAGTGGTTAATTTTCAAAAAGACTTCCGGTTTGATGCAAATAGACATTTCTCAAGGTAATAGCTATACAGGTAAGCTGTTGAATATTTTGAAACTAACTTGATTGTGTGATGCTGCTGCCTATGGCATCAACAGCGCCCAATCAAACTAGGATCAAACTATTAAACAGGCAATTCGTACAGCGCCCAGTCAAATTAGTTTCAAGATATTAAACAGAATGTTGATTACATGGTAATGACATGCAATTTGCACACTTGACAGGCTATTCAATATTCCTGACGGGGCCAGATACGTCATTCATTACATATTGTGATTGTAACGTCATCCTACATATGACCTAAAGAATTATGACGTCATAGACTTGAGTGGCAGATCTGATTCATTCATTATCATAGAAAATGCCTATGGCATCAACAGCGACCAATCAAATTAGGTTCAACATATTTAACAGACAGTTGATTAAATACTTAAGCCATACAATTCGTTCAGCGTCCAGTCAAATTAGTTTCAAAATATTCAACAGAACGTTTATTAAATAGTAAAGACAAAAAAATGTGTACACTTGACAAGCTATTCAATATTTTTGACGGAGGTAAATACGTCTTTCATTACACATTTTGATTGGGCCGTCAGCCTACATATGACGTAAATGATTATGACGTCGTATACTTGAGTGACAGATCTGATTCATCCATTATCATAGAAAATGCCCCATGCCTATTCGCCGTCCAAGAGAGGCAGACGATTGTCTTTTTTAATTTACAACTGGAATTATAGGCTCGGTTATCCAGCCAGTCATTCCAGTGGTAGATTTGTAAATAAAAAGTGTTCCAATGAGTAACTAATGCAAATGGACACTGCTCAGAAGCACAGCAGTAGCCATTTGTGGTGGTCAGTTTGATAGAGCTGAAATAGAAGATACACTACACGCGAGCGTGTATTTGAGTACTTCCATCTGCAGAAGGAAGGACGAACTGTTTTGAACGTGTTTTGTACGTACTCCTCCTGCAAAAGCAGCGCAGTTATTTTGAGTTCCATTGGCTTGTCAAAATAAATAAGCGGTTATCGCTGCGCAAACTCTATTCCAGTCGAAACAGAGCAGATAAGAGAACTCGCCATGAATTACACGCATGAACATAATGAACACTAACCTAGAAATCTAAAAATAGAGCTGTGTCTTCGTGCCGATTCTCGATCTCGTATCCATGGAGAGCTTGCGAGACGGCATTCACGTTCTTGCGACATCTAAGTAGTCCAGTAGAAATTGACATGGACCCGGACACTTTAGTTAACAGTCCAATGTTTGTTTTAATTACATCAGCATGACCTAAAATAGCTGCCAGAAAAATTCGGAAAAATTCGCACTTGGGAAAATATGTTTTTAGTGCAAATTAAAAATGGCCGCCAAAATGCGGGTTAAAATTGAGGGAATATGTCATTTAGATAGACCTGACAATTCTGGGCAGGCTTACAAAAGAAAATTACTTTAAACTAATGAAAAACTGTGTGATAAATACAAACTAAGCAACTTGTATGTGTAAATTTCTCAAAAAACTCTCAATAAACTTAGGAAATACAATGAAATCATACATAACGGATGATTCATACTCCATCATGGTTTGAGCTGTTTTGGCAATGACCTTCGCATTTACAGCGAATGCTACAGGCAATGCCTTTCTTGGAGCAGCTACATGATACACATAAATGTGTACTGCTAATACACTGACATCGTATATCTATAAGTAGCTCCGGTGGTGCTGGCACCTTGTCGGTGATGATTGAGGACACTGCTCCATCTTCTACCGTATATCCATATTCCTCCTTCTTCAACACAGTTTTTAGGTGGTGCCATGTACTTAAAGCTCAACTAGTTAATTTCAATCTGTCTGAGTAATAACTAACCTGTTGTCCTTACGTGATACATCGCTCCTTGTGCATTGCCATGGCTAACAAATGCTGAGGGTCAGAAGTTTAATGATCAATCTATTAGACAAATGGAGTCGTCTTCCTCAATAGTCCTCACTTTATAGCTTGACAATTTAGATTCTCCCATGATTGAATGAGTTCCCAGAGTCCGAAAAAGACGTGTCCAGACATGCAACCCAGCAATAATCATTATGCTATGCATTAACCCATGTCAATCAGTATGATACTTACCCCTAAGCACACCTGATTGGATGTCTGGAGGCACATGATTTAATGGGCGGGGGTGGGGTGAGCGGGAAGGGGGGGAGGTGGGGGCCTCACGATTGAACGCATTCCCAGGAAAAGACTAGTCCAGACATGTAGGCTGTCACTCATTACGGACTACATTAACCTGTGAACGCTTGGCATGGCTCCCAGAGAGTATCCTTAATTACCCTTAATTACCCTGTCACGCATCATTATGTTAATTACCCTTTATGCTCGACCTGTTGGATGCAAGGAGGCACGTGACGTGAGGTGGGGGGCGGGGCCTCGCACTCGAGTGAGTTCCCAGAGTTAGGAATAGACGGGTCAAGACATGTAGCCTGTCAATCATCATTAATTACCCTGTCATTAACTCGTGTCATTCATTATGCTAATTACCATTAAGCGCACATCATTGGATGACAGGAGACATGATTTAATGAGGGGGAGGGGCGTATGGTCACCCTCTACATCTAACATCCAATCAAAACAGTGGAAAGAGTTTTTTCACACCTTTTCAGTAGGCGATGAGATCAAAGGAAAAAAGGTGATAATGATGCATATACAGTTGTTTGTTCTGACACAGCAACTACTTTTAAGGTGTAGGAACCCGTCCAGCTTAACCCACCTCTACTTACAGGCATCACATGACACCTTTGAGCCTCATTACATCTGTCAATCATTGTCACCGGCTGACACCTATGCACCACGGAACGCCGCCTTGACATAGGCAACTGCTTCTGGTCGAGAGAGTGATGACGTCATCTATATTTGAATTAGAATATGCTCTCTTTTTACCTGCAAATAAATACTTGAATCTGATTGGTCAAGAGAGAACAAAATACAGTTTTCTATCAATCAATCAAATTTGAGTATTTTTGGCGGGAAAAAAGGTGCGTGGTCTAATTCAAACATTGATGGAGTCATCAGCCTCTCGACCAATCAAAACAGCCTATATCGTAACCCTTCTACTGTTGTCGTCATCATCATTAGTATCTATATAATCGGTAATTGTTATTTTATAAAGATGGCGCTACAATTTCAAAGCCTATTAGATTAACAGGTCAGGACACACTTGTATCCGTATTCACCCTCATTTATGACATTTCTCTATGCGCAGACTATCCCTAGCTATGCCCTATATCCATCCTACCTATAGCTTCTCTGACAACTAATTAACCTGTGCCATGAGAACCATCTGTCTTTAGTCACTGATATTTAGATCAGTTTTAGACAGATCTGGATGTATGGATGGTTGATTATTAACACTTTTTAACTACATTTGATCAGGAAAATCAAAATATATGCTTATTGAATGTCCATATGCAGGCCAAGAGAAGACTATTTTTGAAAATGTATGTCTGGAATGATTGGCTCTGTTACAGCCGCAGCCATAGGCATGTCCAACGAGAGATTCTCAATCACATTTGTTTTAACCCCGGCCATGGACATGTCCAATGAGAGATTCTCAATCACCCTTGTTTTAACCTCGCCCATAGGCATGTCCAATGAGAGATTCTCAATCACATTTGTTTAAGCCACAGCCATAGATATGCCCAATGAGAGATTCTCAATCACCTTTGATTTAACCACAGCCATAGGCATGTCCAATGAGAGATTCTCAATCACATTTGTTTTAACTCCGGCCATAGACATGTCCAATGTGAGATTCCCAATCACCTTTGTTTTAGCCCCGGCCATAGAATGTCCAAGGAGACTCTAAATTTAGAGCATACATTTATAATGCATAGAATCTAAAGAAAGATCAGTAAAAAAAGAGTGTAACAAGAGATTGAATAGCACATGCTTCTTGCACTCAATCTAGCCAATATTGTATCGTTTGCTAATGAGTCTGGCAATAAATAGACATAGACAACTGGACCGTAATTATATGCATAATGTAATATTAAATAAAGAGAGTTAGCTTGGCTATGAAATTTAGCATCTGTTCTTAACCACAAGCAGCAAATATCACATGTGACCTAGACTGCAACCTTCACGATTGTAACGAAGTGTTGATATATATATATATATATATATATATATATATATATATATATATATATATTTAATCAACTCTCTCTTGAGTATTTTGAAAGTAATTTGACTGGTCGTTTGGCAGCAACAGAATTCAGTCAAATTAATTTCAAAATATTCAACACCTTACCGCTATAGTTGCAATTGGAATTCTGTGGCTTACGGGTTCACAGTATAGAATCGGTCCAAACACTCACAAGGCATGGGCAGAACCTAACTAGAAACTGACGCGCATAGCTAGGAATTATTGTGGCGGAGCTTAGCAAGATGTGGACGGGACACAGCCAAGAATTATTATGGGGGATCTTAGCAGCAAATCGGCGGGCATAGCTATGACTCATTATGGGGGAGCTTAGCAACAAATCGGCGGAAATAGCTAGGAATTATTATGGCGTACCCTAGCAAGAAATGGGCGGGGTATAGTTAGAACTGGATCGTCCTATTGATTCGGTAGATTCATTAAGAATGTGGCCATAATTAGTAAGCATGCTGATCCTGAGTATGGGCATTTCTTAGAAGTTATTGCGACAGAATGTATCGGAAGATATAGATGATATCCTGCAAGATGAATCAGGATGGAGGATCAAGAAATAGAATATCATGACTGTGCTGAAACACCATTCATCTGATCATTGGCTGATAGATGATGGCATCCTAATAACCGATGAATTGTACGTCAGTCATACATTTAAGCAAAACTCCAATGATCTTGAAGCATAATGGGAGTAATTCACTTTGGTTATGTCCTGCTTATTTCTAGATAAGCTCAGCCCGGCCTTTACTGGTGGTGGAATCGATTTAAGAAACCTGAATACCGAAATATAAATTCCCAGCTAACTATACAGGTATGTTGTTGAATATTTTGAAAGCAATTTGATTGGGATTGTTGCTGTCTATCGTAGTAACAGTTCCAGCTCAAATTAGTTTCAGAATAATCAACAGAATATTTAGGAAATTGTTAATGCATCAGAGACAAACAATGTGTTCACTTGACGGGCGTTTCCAATCTTCATGACAGATTTATAATATGTCATAATGCGTGTGATATCGGCCAACTTGTGACGTAATTAATTATGACGTCAACTATTTGAGTAACCGCCCGGTTAACTACGCAGGTAAGCTGTTAAATATTTTGAAACTAATTTGACTGAGTGTGGTTGTTGCCTATGACGGAATGAGTAAGAAATAGCAAGGAGATACAATTCATACCACTCGATGGACTATTCCAGGTTCATGACAGAATATGTATGTCAATGTCCTTTTCGAGGTTTAGCTATGCCCCGCCAATCTCTGGCTAAGCTCCACCCACACCACGCTTGTGTTGGGATTGACCGATCCCTGAGTTCACTGACATTCATTTTCAGAAAACTATACTGGTAAGCTGTTGAAAATTTTGAAACTATGTTAACTGGTTGCTGTTATTGCATATGACAGTAACAGCGCCAGTCAAATTAGTTTCAAAATATTCAACAGCATTTTTAGTAAATAGCAAGACATACAATTCGTACACCGTGTCTGACTATTAAGCGTTTAAAACCGAGTAAATCGAGTCATTCATGCTGTAATTGATTATGACGTCAGCATACGCGTCACGTCGTTGATTATGGTGTTATATGATGGATGAATAAAGTGGAAAGGTTTATTATGTTTGGGACGTTGAACTATACTGCTATGCCATGTCCATTTTGTGTGTAATAAACACCGCTCCTGTATGCGTGCGATGAATAAACTTCACATTTATTTTATTTTATATGCTAATGGACCGTGAGTGATACCTAATTGCTATACGTAGACATATGCACTTTATTTTCATATGCATACTCCGTATCAATAGCAATGGCTGGTTGATGCCATCAGTAAATAAGCCTGAGTTATAGGAACATAGTAATTAGCATATTACAGAATAAAGCAATGCTCACATAATGGCTATGCCATTAACGAGTGTCAATTTTAAAACATATGTGTTGTTTTTATATTTAAAACTAATGTAAAATATGAGATACTTAATTACTACACCTAGCCACATAACATTTGTTTACAAATACATGCATTATATGAAGGCGAATGGCAGGTGGATACATTAACAACAGCTTACCTCAAGCTAACAGAATATGACAACTAGTCTAGATTACAAAAGATTTCGTGAAATTGAGCAAATCTTCATTTATCTATGATTTGTGTCGCATGACATGTTCTCATATTGGACAGCCATCTCCTTGGAGATGCGCAGGTACAGCCACACATTTCCGACATGGCAGTGTGCCGGTGTTAGATGCAACCGGAAGACAGGAAGTTCCCAGGCAGTTGGGGATACCGGTCCCATCACCGCTATCCACGGGGGTAAGATTGAAACTTGGAGTGGCCATCCTCGTTATTATCCATCGACGTCAACGTGCGATCTACTTCTGGTCTACTTCCTTCTTTTCCTTTTCAGTCCGAGCGGAGGAGTGTCATGCTGATGCATATGTTCACTCCGGCAGAAGCAGTTTTTGTTATGGAGGTGGTAGTGGTTCCTGTCGTGGTGGTTTCTATGGCACAGGCTTCCACGGTGGGGATTCCTGTGGCGGTAGCGTTGGCGGTGATTTTTGTAGCAGGAGCTTCTGCGGCAGTGGCATTGGCGGTGCCTCTGTCACCAACGAGGGAGTCGAATCTCCCTGGCGTGCATGGTCAAAAAGGCATCATCATGAGTGGTTTCATCTGAGAAAAGGGATCCAACAGGGATAACGGGATAGGGGATAGGGGTGTGCGTGTGGATGATGTGCATGTGAGACAAGAGGAACGGGCCACAGGTGCTTCTCTTTGCCGCAGTGTGCTACTTTTCGTTTTCGGCGTTGTAGCCGCGGCTGTGACAAGATTAGCGGTGTGATGTCGAATTTTAGTTCAGGTGCTTGGCCCTTTAGAAGATGAACGATGGGCAGAACGTTTTGCTGGAGGCACCAGCGACGGAAATCAAAGAACGGTCTCGAACGATGTAACAGCGTGCAGGCTCTGGGGGCAGCAGAACTAGGTGATGGCAGGTCATGTTCAGATTGTTAGGCAGAAAGGTATATTGGCAATCATCGAAAATCTTCAGGCACTGTACCGGAAAGGATGGGTCCTGGTTACTCAGTGGCAAGTCTTGTAGCTAGGCACAGAGAACTAATGGATAGCATTATCTCAGCAGCGTCAGAGAGATGATTGAAACGCCGTGGTCTTTCTCAATGGTATGCGAATAAACACAGCGGTGCATGATGAGCAAGTGGCTCGTAGTCCAAGGTGCCTTGATCATGGTTGCTGCGCAGGTCATTGGTCATGGAGACCTTTTTCTCACAAGTGGCGCGGTTGTATATTTTGCCCATACTTAAGATCGCAAATGAGGATGACTAGGCTTTTCTTTTATGTCGTTCCGAGAGCCTGATAATTGATATCTCCTTTCCTGGTTATATATACCACTACAGTGGAAGAATCCTTAATTAAGAGTTCGGTAAACACTTTACCGAAACCTGAATTCCTTATTTCAGACTTTAGTCTAGACAAGGGAGATTTGTTAGTAAGCAGTATTTGTGTGGTGTCAGATAGCGTTTCGAATTTCTTTTTCTTTCTGTGATGCGAGGTTGGGTAGGTGTGGTGTGTGGTGTGTGTGGTGTGAAGTCTATTTGGGGTTTTTTCTGTTGCAGGGTACGACTATTTTTACTTTGCACCGTGGAATTCATATCTTCAGATGGTGATGTGGTCGAAGTAAGTTTCATGGAATCCTATTTGAATGTGGGGTACACTAATTTCGGGAAGAAAATAGGCCAAACATTATAACAAATAAACAGGTTCAGGCCGACCCTCGCGACCCATATGTAATCCTATTTATCCCGAGCTGTACTTTGCTATCTGTTACCGTTCGTTCCGTCAATGTACATATATATCTAAGGTTAGTTCGCTGCAAATGGCGTTTGGTGCTGAAAGCTAACTATGTCCTAGTGATCCACTTGGTGTGAAGAAAGGAGACAGATCCTACTTTAGTGTCTTAAAGGAATAGGAAATGCGGTAGTGTGGTGGGTGTGGGTGGGTGGGTGAGTGTATTAGCTGCCACCTGGTTGATCCGATGTTCTCAGCAGTCGCCCGGAGGCAGGCCTTCTGTGTGTACCTAACTCTAGCGTTCAAAGGAATCCCACGCGACGTGGTAGTTTAGTTAGCTAAGATGATTTTTTTGGTTTAAGGCCTCGGACGGCCGCAGAATGAATAAAGAGCATCCCACAATAAAATTTGACTTGGAATATTCAACAGAAAAAATTCCATTTTTGGACACAATGGTATACAAAGAAGATAACAAGCTTAAATTGGACATATACAGAAAACCTACAGACAAACAACAGTATCCTAAAAACACAAAACATTCCATAATCTACAGCCAAGCATTAAGATACAAACGCATCATCACAGATCCCACTAGATTAAAACAACGCACACAGGAACTCACAGATGCATTCATCCACCGGGGATACAAAGAGACAGAAATTAAAGCCATCATAGAAAAGACCGAGAACACACAGAGAGAAGACATTCTTTACAAACAACCCACACCAAAACAGCCTAGGACAGCTTGCATACTACAATACCACCCATCATTAGAACACATAGGCAAATCCATTCGGACCTACTGGGAAAAGTACATCTTGTCTTCACCAATCTTAGAACCAATTTTTCCCAACTACCCACTAGTAGCATTCAAGAAAAATAAAAGCATTAGGGACCACCTAGTCCACTCTAGCCTAATTAAAATAAAAAATCCAGATGCTAACAATAAGATCGTACCGACACCAGATGACACTCACGACATAGTAGGGACACTCCAACAATGCAACAACAGCAATTGCATTACATGCAAACAATACATGAACATTGCTGACAAATTCACTAGTTACGTCACTGGTAAAGACTACAAAATCAACACACAAATGAGCTGCAATACCACCAACATTATTTACCTCATAGAATGCAAACAATGCAGCTCTCAATACATAGGAGAAACAAGTCAAACACTCAGCAAACGACTCACACAACATATCCATGCAATCCGACACCAAACAGACACGAGAATCTCATGGCATTTCAACCAACCAAGACATTCTATGAAAGAAATCACGATAAGACCAATTGGAAGAATTTTTACAGATAACAAAAAACTAAGATTAAACAGAGAACACTACTGGATCAAAGAACTCAAAACGATTCACCCGTTCGGAATAAACAAAAAAGCATAACACACTCACTCACTCACTCACTCACACACCCACCCACCCACCCACCCACCCACCCACCCACCCACCCACCCACCCACCCACCCACCCACCCACCCACCCGCCCGCCCGCCCGCCCGCCCGCCCGCCCGCTCGCTCGCTCACTCACTCACTCGCTCGCTCGCTCACTCACTCACTCACTCACTCACTCACTCACTCACTCACTCACTCACTCACTCACTCACTCACTCACTCACTCACTCACTCACTCACTCACTCACTCACTCAATCACGCACCCACACATAGGAGGTTTGACGGAAGTTTTCAGACTGGCAGGTATGCATAGGTAACTATGTAAATACCTGGGTCGGCGTTTTTAAATACTTAGATTAAGTGAGAACGCCTACCCTCGCAAGGTCGAGCGAATCTTTGGGTCAGAGTCTAGACCAACTTTATCGATGTCAAAAAGATATTGATGCGGTCCTTCTGAGTTTGCAGATGCGCACTCAGCCCATGTAAATAAAGGGGAAAGAGTTTATTGGACCCTCTGCAGAGTCTGGACGTCACTGTGGTAAAGAAAATCATGAATGGCTGAGAAGGCATAACACTCTTGAAAAAGATTCCAGGTGATGCAGCAGTTAGCTGGCTCGGTTGCTCGGAGTCTTAACTGCAGTGTTGTGTAATTATACATTGCGTTTTATCCTCACAGCCAGCCAAGTGGTCTAAAAAGAAAAAGTTTCACTAATCGACGGAGAGGATTAAGCCACGATTTTGTTTAGTACGCCCTGGTAAGTGGTGTGGAATTTAGGTGGTGAAACCGTCTCCATCAGAAAAATATATACAAGGGTGGCAGGACCCGCCGAAGTTGTCGAAAGGATATGTGGTTATGGGGTCTAGGTTCTTGCTATGTAGTGGTTTCATTTTAGGCAGCCCATATAATCGGGTGAAAGAGGGAATGCTGCGGGTGATGGAAGGAATGAGGGGTATTTCAGTCCATAACGGAAACGTTATTGAAAGTATGAACACACGTATTGGCTGTAATTATGGTGTTCATTCGCAAAAGGAATACTATGCCAAAACGAATGACGCATGGGAAAGAGAGAGAAAGTGAGAGATATGAGCCACGAAATAAAAGAGAGGTGCAAAGTAAAAGGTGACGACAGATGGGGCATGGTGGGGTGGGGGGGGGGGGGGTGGAGATGGGTGAATATTATTCTTAAAGTGGTTAAATCTGGGCTAGCGGGAAGATGAAGATACTCATGCTTTTTAAATAAAGATATCTGACAGAGACCACTCCCAAACTTCTGTGGTGGAGATGGGTGAATATTATTTTATATGTAAGAAATACTCAGCTCGCGAACCGTCTTTTCACTTAATAGACATGCATTATTACTTGAATAAAGAGCCATTGCTCCCACATTCCTGAGTCGGCTTGCAAGCCATCCTCGCCCATAATAGACCTCTATTATTACTTAACAAAGAGTGTACAATGTTGCTTGGGGCAGGAATGCAGCTGCCTGTACGACTTACTACGAACGCGTGTAGTGGAAACCGACATTATGGATGCACAGCATTTTCTGTGACTCAAGTCGATTCATTTTCCTTCGAACAATCACACCAGCAGAAAGAGCCTGGACTGTATCCATACTGCTGTCATAATCAGACGCTATCTTTCCCACAAAGCCAAGATTGCATACTACCAAATAAGAAATAATTTTTTTAATTTAAAGGAAATCATTGCGTGTGAGTGGCGCAATCTTACGATGCCATATGCTGTGCTTTCCCGAGACTATGTGCGTTTGTAGTAGGAAATCTCATCTATGCGTAGCACAGGAACTCTTAGAAAAAATCGAACCCTGTGAGATCAGTTTAGGGGCAACAGTTTTCTACTGAGGCCACAGAGTAGTATAATTATGCAAGTATTAAATAATAAACAGAATCTAAAGTCACATTGAAACCAAAATGCGAATATGTTATGTATGCCACTTGCTGTATTTGGATGTGTGCATATGGGCTTGTCCATAAGAGATATTGCAGACGAAGAAAACTTTTGGGCAGGACTTAGGATACAGTAGAATTTAGGAGTTAAATCAACAAGGGAAGATTATGAATGCTCAAATGTAAATAGCAACTAGAGTGCACTCGTGGGAGGCCCCGACGCAAGTCTTTGCCGGAAGTTTTGACAATATACTAACTGATCCGGTGACTGTCACATTTGAACATTTCATCAGAAAGTAAGAGTCATTCATTCATTCATTCATTCATTCATTCATTCATTCATTCATTCATTCATTCATTCATTCATTCATTCATTCATTCATTCATTCATTCATTCATTCATTCATCCATCAATTCACGCATTCATTCATTCATTCATTCATTCAGTCATTCATTGATTGATTGATTGATTGATTGATTGACTACTTGATTGATTGATTGATTCATTCATTCATGCATTCATTCATTCATTCATTCATTCATTCATTCATTCATTCATTCATTTATTTATTTATTTATTTATTTATTTATTTATTTATTTATTTATTTATTTATTTATTTATTTATTTATTTAGCTATGCGTGAGTCGAGTCAATTTACAAGCAATGCTTACAAAGCAATCTTAGTACCATTAGGAGACATTGAGATTATTTTGGTCAATTGAGGTTATCATTAATCTACCATGGACTCATATTTGATCATACAAATAAGTTCATTGTGACTTTTCCTCTGATTCACTAACAAATGACAAAACTTGATACTTCAGACTTGAGTTTCAGTGCTGAGTAATCAAATAACAATCCGCAAACATACAGGAATTTGCCTCAGGAACTGCAACCGCATCTCGTTGCAGCTATGCTCTTGGGGGATTATATAGTGATATACTTTTTAAAAGCCAATTGTTTACACTCATTTCAAACTTACAGAAATAGTATGTAAGTGGTATCCAGATATCTTGTAGTAAATTGCTAATCAATGCTGTATGTATATGCCGATTCAAACTCAGAGAAATGATATTTGAATGGCTCTCAAAAGTGGATTGTTCTCGGGAGCATGGTATGTGTATTGCGGAGCCATAAAATGCTGCTCTGGCTATGCCACGGCTGACCCTATCGATAGCTATACTCAATCCACGCACAGAGACAAGAATGTCTAAGACACGATTTGCTTCCTTTTTGCATGCGCCAGGTGACTGGGAGTACCACCCCCTCAACACCCCCGCTAAAGGATAGGTTTGCTTTCATAGGGTAAGACATGACCACGCCCGCGTGATGCCGATGAGTGAGTAGACACTTTTAGGTTGCATATATGAGCTTTGCACGAATTATTCTTCGAAATAATGGCCATGATCTCAAAAGTTCCCGGGAGTGTTTGGTAATTAGAAAATCGGAAGGCCCTGCTTCCTTAAGCCGACAATGGTGAGGCTAATCGAGAAGAAAGCGACCCTGCATTATTCCCTCTTTCGCCCGATTATTCGGGCTGCCTAAAATACATTATATATCTTTATTCTTGTCACTTGTGTTTTATATCTAACCCTACTTTACATGCACTTAGTCATTAGTGGTGTCATGATTGGAATCTTTCGTGTAATGGATCTACGATGAATGTGAATATATTGCCATTAATGGTATACATTACTGTAGTGCAAAATAAATAAAACCTTACTTTGCATCACATCATAGCTCCTATTGTGACACAGTTAAACATTGTGTGTGCGCAAGCAAGCTCACAAAGATGGTTTCATTCCCACATCTTCTTCTGGGTAAGTACTTGGTGAGTGTCTATTAATTATTTTACCTTTTGGCATTCACGGGATGATGGTAGTTTAGGCCAGTCCTGTTGTCACACACTTGCTTTATCCTATTTGAGAGACACTTGTGCTAAGCGACAACCATGCAGTAATTACTCTGTTTTACACCATAACGCGTTTGATTAATATACATGTGAGCATATGTTGTACAGGTTAGATTACATGTTCTAGTACATTATATTAGATAATGCTTGATAAAGTGGTGGCGAATTTCTTTTAATTTATAGCCGGCATCGTGTAATAAAAATATGTATGCCAATACCTCCCTCTACACTAGAACAGAAATAGATCTGAGTCAGCATGAAAGCGTACCCTTATTGGAAACATTAATTGCATGTGGATCCCCACAGAGATTATTACACTTTTAATAGATGTGTATATTAGCCCCATATTTGTCCTTTCTCGACTCATGTGTGACAGTTCTGTGGATATACTCCGCATTCCCAGCTTCTGTCCCACATTGAAATTCCCCTGTGATCTCTTTAAACTATGTTAAACAAGTCTTTAATGGTGTTGTCGAAAACGGAAAATTTTAGTTTGTTTTTGCAAGTGAGTTGATGGTATGGATACCTAGGAGTGTAGATAGTATGGCGACTCGTCTATTATTGGCTCCTTGCAGCGTTATTAAGGCATAACTCTTGCTAATTGCTAACTGTCTCCCCCATCCTTGGCTAACAGGTCTGTTCTTCTATTACTTGCTTTATCATATTAACAGGAGATCCATCGGAGGGAAATTTGATTGGTAGAGTTCTTGATCTTCGGCCTTTTCACACTATATAAACAGCTAAGTGTTGACTAATATTATCAAATATCAGCATTGTTATGGCCAAATAAATACTCTAAACAATGATCATCATGGTCACTCTAAATGTAAACAGGATTACACGCTGCTAGTGACTGTAACTAATGACAATGGGCTGTACATACAAGGTAGTTACATGGTTATGCCTGACATTCGGTACTGTCACGCATTAATCAGCTACATGATAATAGGTAATTTTGTGGTATTACATACTATTGATTACTGAATTATTTTCAGACCATGAGACCCATCCACTCAATATATACAATGAAAACGGCGGTGGGTGGATGTGATAGCTAGACCATACATTTTACTCATGCAAATGACACATTCGAAACATTTCTTCATTGCATTGGCGAAATTATTCTTTGCCATCAAAAATGCCATGCTACAGGGTCTGTGATCCCCGTAGCGAGAGCCAGCCACATATGAAAGGAGATAAACCAAAATCTGTTCTCCCCAGCAAGCCACATGTTGGACTCCACACAATTAACCTTTATCTCAGAACTAATGGGCTATCTGATGTCCATTTAGAGTTTACACTGATGTTACTCATTGCCCTGTAGACATGATATGACAGCAGAAATACGATGATATCCTCTCCGGCCCATTATCACTGCTTCACCTTTAGAGAAGCAGCAACTTATCAAGCATTCCATGGATAAGGTTGGTTAGTGAATGCGTCCAATACTATTATACCAGACAAACCTGTGTTTTGCTGAGATGCATTCCATGGATATAAAGTGGCCACCTCAAATGCGCATCCCTCATCTGGGATGGCTCACTCAATCCTACCGCAACTGACTTGACAACAAGAAGGTGAGGGCCTGCAACGGGGGAACTGATATTAAGTGAACGCCAGCATGGCAAGTAGATGATGGTAATAGAAAAGTCCCAAAGAATGGTGAAGGTGCTTGCAGGAGAGTAGGCGGGGGGCGGGCGTGTTGCTAAAATAGAGTTGGCATCTGAGTATGTCTGAGCATGTCTGAGCAGATGATGAGCCTATAGAGCACTTAGACGATGATCCTATAACAATCTCAAATGGTGAGCTCATGGATGCTGAGACACTAGAAATCATATGGTGGAAAGTGGAGCTGGCACAGGGTAAAGTGCACGAAGATCAAACAAACACAAGAAATCCAAACAATACAGGGAGTACTATAGAGGAGGGAGACTAAGGCTGACATGGCGATGTTCCAGGTGTTATATCTTCACACAACAAAAATTGCTGGATGACGAAAATCCAAGGGATGCATGGCTCCACACCAAATGGTTGACATGGTTTGTCGGGGTAGCCCAGATGAATCCTATAATAATTCATTTACAGAGCCTACTGTGGATCTCATTCCAACATAATGCGGATAATCTCAATAGTCCATTTATGTATAATATTTAGGGGGTTAACCCATCACAAATTGCAATATAATCTTTTTCTTCACTATGCATTTCAGAAAGGCCCCTCCCTATATTAACATATTAAAAGTCTAGAAAAATCTAAGTTTCGCAGATATGCCTAATTTGGATATTTCCAAAATGTCCACCAACAGATCATTATTTTATCACATAGTCACTTATAAGTGATTTTTCTGTAATTTAAAAAAGTTAACCTACATGTACATGTTCAGAACACATGTAACCTATTTATATACATTGTAGCATGATTTGGCGACTGCTTCAGTTGTTTCAGTTGTGAAATTCCAAAATGATGGCTAAAATAGCCCATGTATGATTGTTTCAGTGGTTCCATGTGGCGTTTCTAAGTCATTGTAAAAAGATCAGATAACAAACAGAGATTCATAAATTTACTAGGTACTAAGTAGATCAATGCGGTTGTGACACGCACTATGCCAAACGTGATTGGGACGTTCTTATAGTATACACTGCAGTAGTACGAGCAGCAAAATCCCAAACTGTCCTTGTGCGTGATGACGCGGATCTGCTTATACCTCTCTGCCACCATGTCCAGGATGATGTGTGCGACATCTTCTTCATGACAGAGGTATTTGTGAAAATATGCCACCAGTCGCTATGGAAGATGACACAGATGACACACCAACATGACTTTAGTGATGCAAGATATTGCACAACATCGCTATATATTGTGCAGAAATATTGCGATATATCGATATATACTATTGCCTGGTGTCAAGGGAAGCATGGCCTGTACAATACTTTGAAAATAATTTGACCCGACGCCGTTGATTTCAGTCAAATTATTTTAATACCAATACACAGCTGACATGTATTGATTATTTAGCAAAGAGATAAAGGTGTTTCATCCCCGAATGGGTTAGACTGAAATTTTAACTTACGCATATATTCATATATATTTCATGATTTCGTTAAAAAATGTAAATACTGGTATTTGGTTTCATACATTCCTACACATTTTCAGAAATTACTTTGAAAAACCATGCCGAACTGAGCTCCGCCATTACTATCCCAGCTAGATGGCACCTGTTCGTGTGTGGAGATTTCAACCCCAAGCTGGGTAAACTCGGAATTGCAGATAAAAGTTCCGGACTTAGCTTATGCATGGGATGGCATGGAGAGGGCACATGCAGCAGCAATGGAGATGCACTGGTGACATTCCTTAGTTCCAATGGCCTATTTGACACAAATACGGCATTCAAACAGCCATGCCGTCGCCGCACAATATGGACTGGATACATTGCTGATCGCAAAGCCCAAAACGGTTCTAAGGCTATAATAGCCGTCTTCAACCAAATAGATTGCATACTATGCAAGACAGCAGCAAAACCGTTACTTCAGGATGCTCGTTATTATAGAAGCACAGACCTCAATTCTGACCATAGGCCAGTCATTACACGCCTCCATATGAACCAGCTCTACCTGGTATAAGAAAACCACACCAGGCAAGAGAGTAGAGTCACCTACAAATTACCCAAGCTCATCAGTGACACAGACACTCAAATGCCATACAAAAAGGCCCTCGGGGAGCAAATAGCTAACATCGATATCAGCTCCGATCCAAACGACGCCCTAACCAAAATATTCAAATCTATGCAATCATCAACTACTAGCACCATAGGTGTTCTAAAAAACAAACAGAGCTAGGTATACTGATTACCCTCTCGTAGGAAAACGGTCAGTAGACTGCGTATCTATCAAAGTTGCCAAAGTGAAGATCGCACCAAACTATGCCAGGATCGCAATAACATTCTGCACCACATTAGTGAAAACTTAAAAGAACTTGCTATCCAACAAGCAAACTCCCTAGCAGATGAAATCACTGCCGTGGATGAATGCCACAACATGTTTGAGGCAGCCCACGCCCTGAGAGTTACTGAGTACACACCACCACTCGCTGTACACACATCTGGAAGACACTTCATCGGGACTGACCAGGGCAAAGCCAAAGTAATTCGAGAATGGTTCAAGGAGCAGTTCACTGACCACGATGATAAGCGCTTGCACCCATACTCAGGCCATTACTAGCACCAATTCATACAGCAGAAGTTGGGAAGGCACTTAACGCCTTGAAAAATGGGCGTGCATCTGGACCTGATGGCATGAACAATGATCTATTCAAATATGCAAGTGACATTATCTCAATGCACCTAATCAATTCAGCTTTTATGAACCACCGTCCCATCGACGCCGTAGGCCAAGGCACCGTTATTGCGTTACCCAAGCCCAAGAAGCCACCTGGCCTCCAGCCAAACTGCGGCCCATTATGCTCCTTAACAGCAAACTGAAAATCCTAGCCAGTGTTATTATATGCCCATCCGAGACAAGATCGATGACCTCACCGGATCATCTCAAAGTGGCGTCAAACATGCACGCAGATGCACAGACATTGCATGGTCTGTGTAAGGAATGACTCGGTTGATTTGCTAACCATGACATACAAGTTTTTAAAGATGGCGATCCTCACGACACTTTAGGTTTTTACTACTCATAATGCAGTCGCCGCAGCCATTGCAGTTATTGCTAGTGCTGCACAAATTAGCTCTAGCGTGTCTAGCCATTTCAATTCTTACTACTCCTAGCATTGAATAAGTAAATTACAAAAATTTCCTCCAGATATTATATTGGCACGCAGCTGCAGATATTCAGGTGTTGTATGTCTTAAATATACTAGCAGAGGGTCCATCCTGGTATGAACCATAACATAAAATAATCCGAGCAGCGGGTTTGTCGAATCACTGATGATTATATTTCATAATCTGAGTTAATAGTGCACGTTTACCCATTTGGATTGGTCTAGACCATTAGGATGTTGCAGTGATGTTTAAAATGGTGACACGAATGGTTATTGACAAAATGCCATGAAATGTGCGACGTTTTCTAGAGATAATATTAGGCTCGGTAGCATAGATCAATTATGGCAAGTCTAACTTAGCGATATATCAATATTAGCGAAATACAGCAACAATACGCATTATGTATTGTACATTAGAGGCGAAATTTGTATAGGTTCTACAGTTAAAGAATAAAGTGGCCAAAACCGTTTCGGAATCACTAGAAAGCTTTATGAATATCATAGATAGGAAGGCTGAATCTGTTCAAAGCGAAACGGGTGAGGAGTTTGTAAAGGCATCAGTGAAGCATATACAAACATCTAGACATATTGACTTTTATACATCTCAGAACGACCATCATGCGACAATGATTGAACGAGTTCAGAGAACAATAAAGACAAAACATGGAGCTATATGACATACCAGAATACGAGGAGATAGATAACCATGCTACTGAAGTTGGTGTGCACTTACAATACCTCTATAGACAGCAATACAGAAATGAGGCCACTCGATCTAGAGTGTAGCACAGAGTTATTGGCTTGGCGTAATATTGCGGCACTGTATTGTAAAGGACAGAGAGTGGTGGTATAGGACCAGGTATGGATAGCCGAGCTAAAGAAACCATTTACCCAATGTTATAGACATTTATCGAGTGAAAAAATCGTTGTGATTAGCGCCAGATTCCTCACAGGTCAGGAGTATATACATTAAAGGATTATAACGGCGAACCTTTAATCTCTATGCTTTAATCCGAAGAATTGCAGAAAATCTCTTTAAAAGGCCCCGCACATTTGCATTGCATAGAAAAGAGTATTCAAACTTGTAAGACCAGTACTAAACACACGCTTTTAGGCAATTGAAGGGGTTATCCTAAATGTTTAATTCTTGGACTAGCGAAGTGAATCTTCTGAGAATTTAGAGCCAGGTCCATGATCATCGCAGTAATTAACATGTCTACGGCCAGAGATGAAATTAGTCGAGAAGACTATCGTTGGTTAGTTTGTGACAGTAAGGTTTCCCACGATGAAATGATGTATTTGGTTTAGATTATAATAATTTACATTATAGTCATCACGAGTTTAATAGATCTCAGTCTACAGAATGGGGATAAAAAGGTGGGGATTGCCTTAGTCTCCGGTTGTTTAGGTTATATTTAACTGGTACCATGCAGACCACTTAGTTTGCCATCTTAACCGGTTTGATTTTACACACTATCTTAATCGCTATTAGTTAGAACGTCATGGAGCAGTTTTACATATCTCTTCAAAGCAAACAGTAGTGGAGCCTACTATCCTGATAATAAGATATTGGAGTTCAGGACTCATCGTCAAACCCTGTTGACATTTATCAGGGAAGAGGAGCGTGTGGCTATCCTCTGTATTATATCAGAGAAGTTGGCTCACTATACACGTAGAGTGTACCATATCACTAGAAACGTATGAAGATGTAAGCGTGAAAGAAGAGATAAAGAAAGAAAAGAAAGGAAGGTTTGCCCCCACCCACCCACACCACACGAGAAAACTGAGTCCTATCACAAAGTTGATAGACTGCTCGGAAAGCTAGCATTAGTTGGAGTGACGGATAACAGAGCATTAGCCAGAGCGAAGGATGCGAATGTTGAGGAGAGGACCGCGAAACCCTCCATTCATTCTCAATCTATACACATTTGGACAGGAGACTACGGCATAAAGAATATGATAGACTATATACATTACCAGATATCTACACATAAGCACTTTAGAAGCGACATTACACTTAACTATCATTCGCACCGTGCAAAACTTGTGACATTAGTGGTTTAAGAGAACTTCGTTTTCAAGTTTTATTATTTAGTAGCGTGATTTCTTGGGTTTTATGTGAACGTGTTTAGGGAATTAATCCTGCCTGTGGATTACCGTCAGTGTGTAAGAATAAGGAAATTAGTCTAATCGCTGCTATGTATATATAATCACAGGCTTTCGCAATGTAACGTATCGCTATCATCAACTAATATAAGAGACGCTGATGTTGTTGACGGGGAATTTTTTGTCGCTGCTGTTTTATAAGTAGAATGAGAACAATAGGAACAGTTGCATTGAATGCACCTATTTTGAAAATAATGATGCTGAAGTAAATTACATGCTCAGATATTAACACTCGCACCAATGTATTCCCCATATCTAATTTGCAATGCTAACGTACAGGAAAACCGTTGAATATTTTGAAATTACTTTGACTGGACGCCATTGCTGCCTTAGGCAACAGCAATGTTTTCCAGTCAAATTAATTTCAAAATATTATATAGAATATTGTTAGATCGCAATGAAGGTACCGTGTTCAAGGATATGCCTGCGAAAGAATTACATATTTCAGTAACACCACTTTCAAAATAATCTTATGAGAATGCTGTTGATACAGTAGTACACGAGCTATTTGATTATGCCTCAATGCAACGCCAAGAATGGTGGTTTGTACACACATCTTGATACGGCATTCGCCTTGTTTGGGATTATTGAAATACCGCCAACAACATGAATTTCATTTTAACTCAGGGATCGACAGTTGCAACATTAAAAAATTAATCTGTTTTGGCGTCTTTATTTTGCCATTGTCTTGCTAATAATTTATTATACGTTATGACTGGGTTATGACTACACGATTTTCCTGGCTTGTCTATAACAGCCATAGGTACATACGGATCAGATCTAAACATTAGATATCTACGCATCTAAAGTGCATTCCTAATATCACGTGATTTGTACATTTTCACAAAGACGTCATGAAATGAAACATTTTTTGATTAATTTTGATATAATAAGCGATAATTATAACAGAGTACACAATATTTAGGCTGTCCAATGTGATAATTTCACTCCCGCATTAAGCCAAGGTGTAAGGCGTCAAACATTTATAGCGGGAAGTTGTGTCCTATTTTCGTGTTAATAACGACCGTTCTTTAAGCATCTTGGCGACTGGATTTACAGTTTTTGTTGAAATTTACCGATTACCAAAGTTATAATTCGGTTAAAAATGATATGAAAACTCAGCGAAGTTGATATGTCTACATAAGCCAACCGTGTGGTCCAACTCAGCCAAAGACCAATTCAACCAGTGAATTCATATACCAAAAAATAGGTTATACAATATATCGAAATATCGCGATTTTCTCGCCACAATATATCGCGATACCTCCTAGGGACAATATCGTGCAAGCCAAACCCACCGGCTTCACCCTCCCAGCTGTACATGGTCGGAGGGGCGTGGTGCTTGCTGGCCATTCCAGTTCCGGCTAACTCTCGAGATTGATGTCAGATGCTACCTCTAGTCCGATCAGATGACAGTGGCGCAGATATAGGCGTTCATGCCTGCAGAGGAGGGCAGAACGGCAGAAGCGATCAGAGGTGAGTTGGCGACTTAGAAGGTCGCAATCGTAAAGGTGGCGGCAGTAGTTCAGGTGGCAGTGCTTTCTGTAATGAAAGTTTATGTGGTGGTTGCATTGGTGGTAGCTTCGGTGATGGGTGTGTCTGTAGTGGTGGCGGTGGCGGTGGCGGTGGCGGTTGCGGTGGCGGTGGCGGTGGCTGTGGCGGTGGTGGTGGCGGTGGCGGTGGCGATGGCAGTGGCTCGGTTGGCAACGAGGGTGGCAAATCACCCTGGCGTGCACGGTCGAAATGGCGTTCACAGGCCAATGGGTTTTTCCTTCTGAGAAGAGGGATCCATTTGGGTTAGTCCCGTGGGGAGTGAAAGCTGCGTGCGGAAAGGGAAGTAGGTGGCTCTTTTCACCGTAGGTGGTTTTCGATCTGTCCTGCCTGCATTTGAGCCAAGCTATTTTTAAACATCTCTCTCGGGTGCTAGTGTCTCAAGGAGGGTACAGGAGTGACAGAGACGGTGCCATAGCGGTCTTCTACTTACGTTTTGGTTTTCCTAAGTTCCATTTGCAATATTTTAATAGTCGGCCAACAATAGCACACGGGGTGGCGATGGGAGCAATTCGCATCCCGATCATCGGATGACCTTATCCAAACTAACGTCGCTCCATATGCTGAAGTGCCTGTGAGGCGGCAGGGTACTCGGCTGTCTCTTAGGGAAAGGGTCCTAACTGGGAGGATCAGGAGAAAGAGACAGAAGGCTTTTCCTATCTCTCATGGGCAGTCGCTAATGGTCGCTATTCATTTCGTCAGTCAATATAACTAAGGTTATTTAGTCACGAGAGTCACTTGGCACTGACAGCTATCTATTTACTAAAGATCTACTTAAGGCGGAGCAGGAGAAGAATCCTAATTTAGTGTCTTAAGGAGCATGCAGGGAGAGGTTTACTCGTTGCCAACCGATGTTCCCAGCTGACGTCAAGAGGTGGGCCTTCTATGTGTGCCTAGCTCTAAGACTTTAGAGTGGATCCTGCACAAGGCGATGTTTTAGTTATCTAAAATGTTTTGCAGGTTAAGGCTTCAGATGGCTGCAAAAAGCCACAATCAGTTGGATTATACATTAAGCGCTTCCCTCGCTGTGACAGGCGAATCGTTGACTCAAAGCCTAGACTGACTTGAGCGACGTCAAAAGGATCTTGATGCAGTCCAACGGTCAGTCCAAGGAGTGAGCCTTTTAAGTTGCAGATACACAAACAGCCCCGTGTAATTAAAGAGGAAAGAGGTTAGTGGAACCACTGCCGAGCATAGGCGCTATGAAGATGTGACAGAGTTGGAGGAAAAAATTCTGGTGATGCGCCGGTTATCTGGTTTGGTCAGTAGACCTGGTGTTAACCGCTAGACCATCTAATTAAAGCTATGTTTATCCTGACATCCAGTCAAGGGGTAAAAAAAAGAAAAGGTTTGCTAAGCAATGGAGATGAGTTACAAAGTGGTGTTTCTTTTCAGACTAGGGGGATACGCTTAGTGCGTCTTAGTGATTGGTGCAATGTTTAGGTGGCGAAACCTTCTTTGTAGAAAACATAAGGGTCACAAGACCCGTCGGCGTAGTCAAATGCTTGGCAGGGGTTGATCGAGGTCTTGAATTAGAAGCGATGTTGCAAGGTCCAAACCATTTACTAACAGGCGATTAGTTCTCGATGAGATTTTCAGGTGCGAGTGAGGTGAACTGAGAGGTGCGGTGAACCGAGGGCCTTAGCTTTCCTAGTCCTAACAATATTTTATACTCAAAAGCAGCGCTTGGCCAAAGCCGATGTAGTGCAGTTCGTGGTGTTCACGGGAACTTCGACGGGAGCTAGCCGGGAAAGTTAAGATAGTCTGCAGGCAACAGTTATACTATTTAGACGTGGTCCAAGTGAGATGTGTGGGGCTTACTGAACAAGAAGAAGAAGTAGCCTTTTTTGGGTGGGGAATTTTCCCAAAGCGCTGCGGTGGTCCCCCGCTTAAGAAAAGTGATATTATTGGTGATCGTGCATGTTTGTAAGGTAGGTATGAAAGCGAAGCCATCCCACTGCTAGCTGGTGTCATCACGTTGTGCGAGACCATCGTCCGCAAATTACTGCTAAGATGGGCGTCCTCCTTTAGAACGTTCCACGAGGTAAAAAAGGAACCGCCGCTGAAAACGGTATTAAATAAAGAACGTCGCTTAAGGTGATGTATCTAGAAATCTGTAAGACAATAGAGAACTACATTAGTAAGTAAATTTAGAATATTACCATGCACAGTTTCGTGTCCTTAGCGTGATAGAAAGGTCACAGTCATGGTCGAAAACAGTGCCACAGATGCGTGATCTAGGTTTTGCTATTGCGGATATTGCTGGCTTTTAAGCAACCTTAGTAGGTATCTTCCCAAGGCAACACAACACGTGGTGTCTTAACGTCTATGGCCAGGGATCACAACAAGCTGGGCAGGCAATACTTCTTTGAATGGATGTTCGGAGGTTCCACGCGGAAGAAGCGATCACAGAGAAGTGGTGTGGAGAGAGTTAATTTATCTCACAAGTCAACTAGATCAGAAACGGACCAAAGCAGAGCAGTAGAATTAGAATCAGCTGTCCAGGAAAGGTCCTTTCATCACGGCGGAAATGACCTTCAGATCCAGAACAATATGCTGCAGAAGCTGAACTCGGTTGGAGGCTAGTACCAAACTGATGTTTCCCGAGTTCCTTAGTAGCAGATGATTGGTGGCAGCAGTGTTTCTTGGCCATGTTTTGGCATAGAAGAAATGAACAGGTTGCGCTGTGATGCAGGCAAATCTGTTTCTCTTCAAAGTCAGGTGACGGTATGGAGGTTTAATCAGCGGAGTTTCCTGAGTGGTGCAGGAGCAGCAGAAGTTTCTGTGTAGCGGTCAGTCACGAAGGCACAAAGCGAGCAGCTTTTATATGCCCAGGTCTGCATTTCATTATCTCTAGACGAATGGCTGGCTTTCTGAAGATATCAACAGCCAAGCAGTGGCCGTTTTTTGCAGATACGCCTGTCTCTGCAGCATCCAGCAGGAGTCAGCTAGTTCAATGTTGATGCAGCATTCTATAAAATATTTTTAGTCTGTTCAAGGATCTGGCGTTTTATGCTTGGATTTCCTCTTGTACTGGCCTGCCATTATCATGACGATGAAGCAGAACCTCCAGGCTTTCCAATGGTACTAAACATTCCCAGAAACTTTTGTGATCATGGCCATTATTATGAGGAAGAATTCAGGAAAAGAGCATATATACAAGCTAAAAGTGTTCACAATACACGTACGCAGCTGTTGACCATTCTATGAAAGAAACCCTGTCTATTACAGATATACTCCCAGTGTCCCAGTATCCCAGTGCATGCGCAGAGGGGGGGGGGGCAAATCGTGTCTTAGACATTCTTGTCATCATGCATACTTTGGGTATAGCCATCCGAATGGTGGTCGTAGCACACACCAGGGACGCAGTTTACCAGTTCCGTCTTGGCTAGTCCTTCCCGTTACCCGACCACATCAAACAAGGTAGCTTATAAGACTATTCCAGTACAGGCCTCTAGGTGACCAAGCACACATACTGATGCAATGCATCAAAGAGAAGAGCCTGATTCCACTTTATTTATAAGTTCAGAAGCAAAACGTATAAAACATCAACATATGTGTAGCATATTATATTTAGTCAACATGGGTGGTTATATTATATTTAGTCAATGAGGATAACACGCCTATTCTATATCTATACTACTCTCTATGCATATTTGTGAAATTGTGTGCTGGGTTGGGTTGGTATACAATAAAATCTGTCTATCAATGGGTTTAGGCGAGCCGTGTTCATCAAGTTGATTGTCTGTACGGAAATTAGTAACATTTGCAAACGTAGAATATCTATTTTTTGATAATGCAGTTCCAGGAACTTTCCAGCAGCTATAGTACCAGGATTAGCAATTTTTTAATTAAAAAACCTCGAATGTATTTGATTTAAATCAGATGTATTTAATTTAAACAAGAATTGTTATATTTATTTATTTTTTATCAAATTGTGTAAGGCGAATTTCTGCAACAGGTGCACATAGTCCAGGAGCTAAAGCTAGGTCAGAATCGTGACGTAGCACACCCAGTATTTGGAAGGTCTGACACTTGCTGTGGCTTGGGGGACATGTCCCACACATTTTAAGCCCTGTTGTACAAACAAATTGTGGTAGCACTAATTAGTTATCCTGATTTCTTTGCATAGGGGGTCTAGGCTTTGGCTGTATCCACAGTGCACAACGATATAAGCATGATCGTGTAATAACTCAAAGTAATATCGTATTAGATTCACCATATATGATATTTAGACGGATATCGACCTAACATATATCCAACATACATTTTGCATGCATATACCAAAGGCGAGGGTGAAATGTGAAGGTTATATTTTATGTATGTATACTAACTCCATCATAGAATCTGTATATCCAGCTGTACCACTGTTGACAAAACACCCAGGTAATGGTGGTTGGAATGAGACAGATGGATGTGCTGGTAATCGGTGCGGAAAAACAAATTAAAATGAATACTACACCTCACATCGCTCTCATTGTCATTGTCTACATATAATTCAAATTATGCCTGTAACACTTGTTCCGGGGTAATTTTGTAATTTGATATCACTAGTAAACTGAAAGTGTAATTCACTTATTTTCTCAAATACAAATCTTTTTTTGAAAAGCAAATAAGAATGCAAGTGGCATTTTATGAATTTGTATTCATGAGAAAGGTTGTTAATACATGCCATGATTAATAAAGCCTAGTATTGCTTTAATATATATGCACACACTAATTATTGTGAAATAATTACAAGCGCTATATAACTAGCAATTAAGCAAATATGGACAGTGATAGTTGTGACGAGGAAGTAGCGTTTCATCTTCTCCCAGCAAAGCGTATCAAAACGACACAATGGACTCGCTGTATTATTTGTCAAGCACATAGTAGCGAAACTGCTAGAAATGCCACTGAAGTCGGCATCTCAAAGTTCATAGACGCTTTCCAACACCGGGAGGATGACGTTTATGAAAGACTTAACTCAAATATTGATCAATTAAAACAACTGGATATCGTGTGGCATAGAAACTGTTATGCTAAATACACAAGCAAGCACAATATTAACTTTGCGAAAAGACGATCCATGACACCACCAACTCCTATGCCTCTTGATAAACAAAGTCCAGAAGAATCGACAAGTTTGGCTAGAGCAGCAAGATCGAGATCATCCCCGATAAACTGGGCAATGTGTATGTTTTGCCAAAAGAAAACTCACAAGAAAGTCAAGAAATTATTCTCAGTTTCTACATTTTCCGCATGCCAAAACATACAAATTGCAGCAGAGAAAATGGCGGATACAGAAATGCTTACCAATATAAGAGGCGTAGATTTAATCGCTTCAGAAGCCAAATATCATGAAATATGCCGTGCACAGTATGTATCAATGCGCAATGTGATGTATAAATCATACCAAGAAACTGTGAATGAGGATTCGTTCTCCCAATCATTCTCGGAGCTGGTAGCAGAGATAGAGTCTGAACTTGTATCAGGAAAAGCTTACAGAATGACATATTTGTTGAGTCGATTCAAGTTTTATCTAAAGAATAATGGTGTGACTGCTGACAACTACCGCTCCCAAAGACTGAAAAGCCGATTACAAAACTACGTTCAGGATTCAATCCTTTTTCACCAGCAGCTAAACCCTTCCAAACCCGAGCTTGTTTATTCCAGTGATATATCTTTAGAAGATGTTATTAATGCAGCTGCCAATGCAGCTGGTGGTAGATCAGCATATACTGATAGGCCACATGGCTCAACTGATACTACTAGCAATGATGTTCACACGTTGTTCCACGCAGCGCAGATTTTGAATGGAGATTTGGAGGCTTGTGAGGGGATCACCATTAAACCAGTTGATGTTGACAATCTGACACTCGCAAAAGCAAAGGAAATTATTCCCCAAAGCCTCTACTGGCTGCTGCGGTGGGTTACCACGAATGCAGATTTAGCACCAGAGCAGTTTGATAATGTTAGAGCAGAATGTGCTAATGAAGGTGATGAGAGGCATGTAATGATGATATGCCAAGACATAGCGCATTGTGTATCACACGGGAGAAAGAAAATGCCAAAACACATAAGCCTCGCTATGACAATGAGGCATCTTACAGGTTCCAAACAAGTTGTCACCATTCTGAATCCACTGAATCAAGAAGACTGCAACAGAGTAGATATAGTTTTGACAGATATGATAGACTGGAATCTCTCAAAGCGAAAGAGCGGCTAAAACGTGGGTCATCAACAGCATTGGAAGTAAAGATTGCTGGAGAAAATACTCCCGTTCCAAAGCAATGGGCCAAGTACATCAGCAATCCAGCAACAAAAGTAACCTGGTTGCATTTCTCAGCAAGCAGTGGCGTGATACTGGTCCAAATATGCTATCTGCCGACAATTGCGTCATTCTTGCTGGTGGCTTTAACGATGGAATGGATGTTGTTATCATTTCAGCGAACAATTCGTCGTATTTGGAAGAACTTAGATCAGATCACGAGGAAGCAGATACGCGTATGATGTTGCACGTGCTACACGCTTCAAAAGACCACATGCGTGTTGTTATACAGTCTCCTGATACAGACGTGGCAGTACTTAGTATATATACGTATCGTTTGCTTCACTGTTCTGAACTATGGTTCCGTACGGGCACAAAGGACAAATTGCGATACATACCAATACATACAGTTGCTCAAATACTGGGCCCAGCTATCTGTCTGTCTTTGCCTGGGTTTCATTCTCTTACAGGTTGTGATAGCACTAGTGCATTATTTGGAGTCGCTAAGAGAAAATCATTCACTCTCTTAAAGTCATCTGAATGTCATCAGCTTAGCTTAGCCCAACTCGGCGAACATGTTGACTTATCACCGAATACTGCAATTCTATGTGAGAAATTTGTCTGTGAGTTGTATACCACCAGGGATGTGGGAAAGACAGTTGATGAAACCCGTTATTGGCTCTTTTGTCAAAAGAGACAAAGAAATGAAAATCTTCCACCTACATCGAATAGTCTAAAGCATCACACCGAAAGGGCCAATTTTCAAGCTCTTGTTTGGAGACGTTCATTGCAAGCTGTTCAGAATCTTCCATCTCCAAATGGACATGGCTGGAGTATAGTGGATGGTCTACTCAAGCCTGTTCTAATGTCAAAGGATCCTGCTCCATTTGGATTAATTGAACTCACATCATGTAGATGTCAAAAGTCTGCCTGCAAAAGAACAGATCTCTGTCAATGCAAGGCTAACAATCTACTCTGCACTGAAGCATGCCTTTGTATGGGAGGTGAAATGTGTGACAATGTTCAGCATACAATTGTCGAAGATGACTCTGACACGGATGAGTAACATTCTCTCATTTGCTCACGTGGTAAATATGTCCTGCCAGCTTGTGTAGACATGCACTGCATGTCAGTTAAAAGTTTAATTATGAAAAATGTGGAAAACATGGGCATTGTTGTAGCTAAGGTATTGCTAGTCACAAGAAGACCTAAGTGCCCCAATATGTACAAAGCAACATACGGGTGTCTTAAACGAGGTTGATTATGTATAAATCTGCGATATACGATCACTCCTTTCCATTTTGGTTAAGATTGTATTGATATAACATGCGCTTAAGTTTGTGAAAAATGTACCATTGTGAAAATTGTCTGAAAACTACATTCAACACCTATTGTAAATGGGCTTCTCATGGGTTAGTGATACCAGAATTTTCTTGTACAACACGGCTCAGAATATACCCAAGACATCGGTCTAGCATAATATAGAGACACACCTTCTGAATACTGGGTGTGCTACGAAACCATTCTTCTAGACCCCTTTTGAAAATTGTCTCCCGGACTAACATGCCTTTATAAAATTGTGTATTGAATGATTGCTTCACTAGATAGGCTTCCCAACTTCTACTTAAACTTAATTAAATAAGTAGTTGGACTTATAATTGCATTATAATTTTAAGCATTTTCTAATAGCTAAGTAGGCTTGCACAATATTTTCTTTGAAACATCACGATCAATTTTGATTAAAAATAGGTTTAAATTTCCAAAAACATAAACCTGAGCAATATGACAAGTCACGGAAACTGGGCCTTGGAATTGTCAAAGATGATGACATGGCTACCGTTGGTCGGGTTTGGTACAGATCTACGCAGGTACTATTAGGGATATTTGATTATGGAAATAAATACTCAATTGTGATTTAATCGATATAGTTCCGTACTCTATTGATTAAATAAAGGCGCCATTGGAAATACACATTCATATCTGCGTTACTGTTGGGGTGGCTAAAATTATGACATTTGAGCTATAATTTAACAGTTTACTTGACAATAGATTTGGTAAAGATGGCGACGACGGAATAAAGTGACGTTCAATGTGTGAACGGTAGTTTAACGTTGTTGACTAATGACTCTCTGGCAGTCAAACAAGTCTACAATTAGCTAATCCAAAAACGTTGCATGCGACTGACAAATACTTCGACTATTGGCCACTACATTTAACAGATCTGACCTGTGCCAAGAGCTATGTACATAAACATTGTATAAGCATGCGTAGTTTATAGTTGCTTTCAGAATGTATGATATACATGTTAGAAAAATTAACCAATCACAGAGGTTAAAATACAGCAATCTGGAATGTTGTTGCTTTATTTTCTTTAGTTAGAGATGACAACCGAATCAAAAAATAAAAATTCTTACACCGCCTGACCTAGTTATTAATTGAAATTGCTTACTCTAGAATTAAAAAGAATTAAATTCGCTGATTATTGTCTAACACTCAGCAACTAAATATATACTTGGTATATCACGACAGGTTCTGCAGTGAAATAAAGAAAATTATATAGCGATTCGGCGGAGTAACTAGCTGGGTTTTTTCAATGACAAAGTTGTTACGTTACTAATTTCAGTTTACTATTTATGATGTTTATAAAGGCACATTGCTCATGTATGGGTATCCACTTGAGAACGCACATGCATTCATTCATCCCTGACCAAACAACTAAATTGGTGCCCTGGGAGAACACTTGAAGACCTGCGCGACATAACGTTAGTAAGCCCAATTAGGCAGTTTTCACGTAGAAACCGATATTTAAAATATGTGCGTGGTCGCCCTATTGGATTTTGCATTTCAGCTTATTTTGTTTGGGATCCTACCATGCCCTGATAGCCGAGAGCACACCAATCCCAATGGATTTCCATCAACCATTCAAAGCTACAGAGAGCTATCACACAGAAACCGATTAACCAGAGTGAATGTCTGGCGGGCATATTGGATTTCACATCAAAACCAATATTGAGAGAATGTCCCCATAGATTTTCCCGATTTTCAATAATTCAATCAAATGTAAATAGTGCTATTATATTGAAAACCATATTCAAGGTGGGTTAGGTGGCAATTTTGGATTTTATATCCATCCACAGTAGGCATATTTATATTTTGCAGCACACTTTTTCTGCAACTTGTTTAAATTGCAATTGCATTCAGGGCATTGGATTTACCTTATTTTGGCTTATCACCCATCAGGCCCAGCATCCATCAGCACCACTTAAAGCCAGCGGGTTTTAAAATCTGAGAGATAGATTTTCAGCTATTTTAGTTTTAATAGCACCTTAAACCCGCTGAATGACCATCAAATGGCACAGCATCAATCTCTGAATATTTGGTTGACTGTAAATCAATTGATTACTGTTCATTGCTGTCAGTAGTATATTAAATTGGGCTCGCTAATCGACTTTACATGTTGTCAAACAAATTGTGTTGCATAAACAGTGCAGGACTGTGTTACATAAAAGCCTGCAATTAAAATGCTCGGTAAGCGAACCAGTCATTCCAGTGGCAAATTTTCGGACATAGTCTTCTCTAGACCACAAAATGGGAATTAATTTAAGAAACATTTGAATTTTCCTGACCTTTCCTGCCCGTGGTTAATAAAATAAAACATGAGAAGCCAGTTATTCATATTGAAGATTTGAGATTCTTCAAATGGTCGTGTCGGGAACTTCTTACTGCTTACTATATACGATGACGGATCCCGCTTCACTACTGGTAACTGGAAGGTGTTGCTGCGGCAATGGTTACCGGTGGTGATGAGGGATAACTGCAGACAGCTCGCCTCGTCTGACTGATGGTGGATAGACGATATTTATCTTGAGACTGCTGAGCCTATCTGACTATTCTAAGTTTCAAGTAAGGACTGGGTGTTACTCCCAGCTCGGCTAGATTCCTACTTCTAATTGGCTAACAAAGGCGGGTCTTACATATACGTAAGATTAATACTTTATTTACAAGATATAACAAATTTGTGATCTAGAGCAAAATCGCTCACAATGGATACTTGGTACAAATTCGTTGTACAATCTAACAATAGCTAATTATCTTCTAAATCCTAATCCTGTTCTACTACTATCAAAGCTTCGTTAGGCATACAAGACACAGCTCAAAATTAAGCATGCATGAGGTACTTAGTGAATCACAGATGGTGATGGATTAAACTATCTAAGTGAAATCTTGCCTTATATACTCTTAATCCCTGCCTCCACTCATTTCACAGAAACGTACAACTTCCCTCAAAATCTATTCGTATCTATTCCTACAACTCTTCTAGGTATTCCATAGGTACACTTTGACTGGCCGAACAATTGGTCCACCAATCAACCTCTGCTTATTTCTTCCTAGAAGTTCAGACCTGATAACTGATTGGTCCTCTCAGCCAATCAATGATTCCTCCATTCTTTGCCTGGCGCACAAGTCTATTCTCTATAAGTCTTTACTGCAGAGTCTGATCGATGCAGGTTGGTTATGACGTCATTCTACCCAATCATGCTCTGCCCAATTCTTCCATTAAGATTGTGCCTCATATGGACAAAGCAGTGGAGACCGTTCTGGTTTGATGTGATCTGACATCTAACTAGCAACATTACGGAATGTGTTGTTGTTGCATGCCATCAAATGAGTGACATATAGCTTATCAATAAATTTCGATTCTGTTATTAATTCCTAAACGACGCTACAGTGTCCATGTCTGTCCATTGCCTACTAATGGAGAAGTCTCGGGAATGCTAGAATGCTAGGCACATGTGCTGGATGATATCATTACCAAGTGGTGCTGCTCTAGCTTAGTGTGAGAAACTAGATTGCTTACGTCATCAACTAAGTCCGTTTGTCACGTTCAGTTTCTCTCATCCCAACACTGATTACTATACATTGATTATTTCCAAAACTACGATCACCATCAACTGCTGAATATTATAAAAGTGAGTGCCGACTGAACAGCAACACCTTTTATCTACACTATTTTCAAATACACATCAACTCAGAACCATAGAATCTTTTCCAATCAATTCAGCCATTTCAAATATTATTCTATTAATTTCATCTACTGGTTATATAACTCTATAAACAGCATCCTATTCATTTAGTATTAGTACGCTTCTACTACATACAAAGAGATGACACGGCCTGCTCGACTTTCCACCGTCCCAATGATTGACATATTAGTAAACAACAGGTGGTCGATACAGCCATGGTATACTTTGTCATCCTAACCGAATTGTATGTTGTAATTATCATTGATGCACACCTATGGCATCCATCTTTTGCTCACCTGGACTTTTAGCTCACCTGGTATTTTCAAAACATAATTTCTTTTGGGTCTTAGGTGAATTATAAGACATCCTACGGGGTCATGACTTCCCACAGGACAATCCCATATTTACAATATGGTAACTTTTCTAAAGATATTATTTACTTTGCCCAAATGGAGTTTATGGCGACTGACGAAGTAAGGGAAAGTTTTAATTTTCCCGACAATTGTGTCTCCAATGATCAAGCCAACCAAAACGGAATCCGCACTGAAATATATATGAGTACAACACTATAATGTTTTTTCTTGCGTATTTGAGTGGTAAATTTACAACAAAAGTCTTCTTGCGGGCCTTCTAATGGACAATATAAGGACAAACTCTTGGAGTCCAGACAATTAAAGGGATACTTAATATAAGCAGCATTATGATAGCTTCGCTGTGCACACAAGAATAATAATACTGACAATATTTAGAATGTGTGTAATAATCACAAATATATACTTATAATAATAACAAATATATACATATAATAATAAAAAATATATTTGTTTTTATTCATGTCACGTGTTTAACGCAATTATAATTTACATGCACTTAGTCATTAGCAGTTTCATTTCGAGAATGTTCCATGAAATAGAGCCATGATTTATTTGGTTTAATTACTCTTAATGGCATAAATTAATGTAATTGCACAATAAATACAGACTCGCAATCATATTGCAACACACCCGCGCTCTCAATCTGAGACTTCCACAGGTTTTTGTGTGAACCATCACTCTCACTAAAATGATGCCATTCCTGACTCTTTCTCTAGGTAAGTACCCAGATACAGGTTCTTTTAATAAATCACTTACAATTGTTATAGCCAGTGGTTCTTTAAGCCAGTCTTATTTAACCACTGTCTTATTCTCACACAATATTTCCCTTCCTATGACAATACAATTGTGTGGACAGACTATCTTGCATTAATGGCCATGTTGTGGTACTCAAATTCGTAGAATACATTGGCTGATTGTAAATTGCTTCCCCTTGCGGTATAAAATCCTCTACTAGATACCACTGGATAAAGTAATGATGAATATTCAGTTAATATATAGCCGATATGCATTAAGACGATGTTCTGTATAAAATTTGGCTGTTTAACTTATCTTGATAAGTTACTTCTTACTTCCTACTTCTGCCCTCGAATAGAATAGGTCAGTGTTATCACTGATTGTACAAAATGCTGATGCGTGCCTTATTTAAATTATTTATGATCATCCAAATGCGTGATTGCCCCATAAGAACGTGATATTGTTCACTGATTACCAGCATTTTCAGTTAGTTCACGACGTATTCAGGATCTGTACTGCCAGATCTTCTCAACGATGCTGTGATATTTTACTCTCATGTACCGGTGATAGGGCAGTCAAGAGCTGCTTGCTCCTGCATTCACTACGGCTCGACCCTTTGATATATTGCCATGTGGGAATGATGATTAACAGGCGTAATGAGCCAAACGAAGAGTCACGTGACTCTGAGTGGCCTATCGGAACAGGCACCTTTACAGTCGCCATTGCTCAAGATTTATTGACAGTGGTAATAATGTGCGAAATGGTTAGGGTGGGGTTTATTAGTCGAACTATCAATAAAATTCATGATCATGTTGCTCGGTATCAGCCGAAGGTAAGGCAAAGACTAGCTGTCAGTGTGACTTCTTTAAGGCATGGAGGAATTTGGCAATGGGGCTGTTCGGGTCTGCGATCACGATCATATCCTCGATGAGGCTGCTGAACATGGCTTGCACACCTTCTCCGCTCTCACCATTGATAGTGTACCACAGCTTCCCAGCCACGAATTATCCCTTCTTGTGTCAGCCCAACATTGTGTGTGGGATGAATCTGGCCGGTTTTGCTTGATGCTAGTGATGTGCATATTCTGTACCAGTGCCTCAGTGCCTGAGTCTGAGTCGAATGGAAACGTCGCAGTCTTCTGAGGGCCGATTTTTCGTTGTGTTTGATAGGGGATACCTGAGTAGTCTCGTCTCAGGTCATCGCACATAATGCCCAGACTGCTGTTGTCTCCAGTGTGCCATTGATAGCGCGAGTGGGCATTGAACTCTCGCCGTAGTCCACTGGCCACTGAGAGGTTGTAGTTGTTGTGCTGTGGATAAAATCATTCATATCAGGGAGGCGTATGCCCAGCTCATGGATGATTCATCTCACCATAGAGGGCACGTCGAATATGAGACATCTGGCAACGGGCACCATTTCGGTGGTACCGGAATAGGAGTGAGGTTGGTCAGCAGTCCTGACTGATGAAGAAGTTGGTGCGAGACATTCCATCCACTGTAATGGAGATCAGTGTTAGGTCTGGAACATCATCCAGCAGAGCATTTAGTCGACCAGTCCAGAGTGCACCCAGGAGGGGTGGTCGGCTTTGGATGCCTGTCATGGGGTTCACTGGGAATGTCATCTATAGTAGTCGTCAAAGCAGCACATTAGTTTACATCATGGAGACCTGCAATCTGTCCCCGCGGCAGTATCTCGTTTTAGCTCATCCTTATTCACATGCCTGCTGGAGCCTTTGTGGTCTTGCTGAGCCACTTTAGGCTTCTCGATGTGGGACAGCATTTTGGAGCGTCAGCCCATGGTGGTGCTCTGCATCACTGGAGAGATTTACTGTCCGACACGTCGGTAGCCCGTAGTGTCACATACTGCGTGTGCTTATCATGCTTCCTGGTGGTCTGGCTCTGTCCTACTGCGTTTGGCTTTTGTCGTTTCCAGGGGTATGCGCTGCTCAGTATTTTCATCTTCCATATCTGATTCGTACCCGTGTGGTACGTCAGTCTGATGATGCTGGTTAGCTGGCTCGGGGATTGTGAAGAGTTACTGTGCATCTCTGGTGTCCACAAAGACCGACTTCTTGAGTCGGTGGAACGATCATGTTCTAGTGTGGCCATGCGACCATTGCCGCATAAGTTGAACATTACAGTATCATCCCAGCTGTTCTAGTTACTGGTGTGTTAGTTCATTCCATTAATTTTGATAATGAGACTGTCCTTACAAAAATGTGCTTAAGCAGCTAAACAATCGTACATGTTTGCTGCTAATGTATGTAGGTATATAGAAACGAAATGGTGTTGTCTGTTCTCCATCTCGCCAGAGGTACCTAACTGATCCTTAATGGTTCTGAAAGGTATCCGGGCAGGGTATGGGACTAACGTGGCTACTTACCTTGATTAATACAAACTATATGTGTCTCACATTGACCTCCGTCACAGGAAAATGCATACAATGCTGAAGCAGAGGAGAAGATGCGGCAAAAAGGGCCGCTCTCCTATTCATACCATGCTAAAGGTGAGAAAATGAATCAACCTAGTGCAATTATTTGCATGGGCGTCTACACTGATTTACGTGAAGATGGCGTTGCTGATGTCTGTGGAATTCAACACTGTCATCGTATGTGAGTTAAAATACTGAGTTATAGTTGCTGCTTTATTTTCTCAATGCACCTAGACTATCATTTAGTTATTAAGTCCAAATATGTATGATTTAGGCCGTAAGTGGCTTAGAACCTACTTAAATTTGTCACGGATTGCCTGCCTGACGGATGGCCCCAGGTAACCACGTCTCATAGCACATACCCACTGGGACACTCCCTCAGGCCGGTGGCACGTACATGTCGTCTGGTGGTAGTTTCAGAACCAATACGCGATCCCTCCGCATACTGCAGCACAACCACACATACCAAGACAAGGACAAGTCACATTGCAAATGTATTAGAAAGCATGCATCTAGTTACGGTGGGGGAGAAAGAAACAGATACCCAAGTAGGTGACCTTCCTGTGAAAGCGTGGGGGAGGGGTGTCACCGTTGATTTAGAGGGCGATCTGTGTCTTTATCCATCATCTAGCATTTTGAGAGTGAACCATGTGAGATCAACTCCATGGAGCTAACCTTTACGTAGCTTAGGATTAAGGACATATGCCCAAATGAATTCGTTGCTGACCATGCTACAATAATTTTATTTTCGCAGTGATTCCTACTTTGGCAAAAAGGCTTAGCTAACAAGTATCCGAGGATACAGATGGCAGTGTGTGAATCATCGACACCTTGATTCTGACCATCAATAAGCCCCACTAGTTCCTTAGACCAGTTCTAACCAATGTGGCGGACGGAAGTCCAGACAATTAATAGGCCAGGTGGTCAGAGAAGCGTAGGAAGAGACAGATACTCATGTATTAGATTTAGACGGCCTTAAAGTAAGTGGCCAATTATTAAACTGCCGGTGCGCATGGGTGCGTAGCCAAAGCACTCGTAAGAGAGGCCTTACATTAAACAGTTTCCTTCAGCTGAGTAGTTGTCCCTAGTTACCTTTATCCTATCCTATTGATGTATCATAGTTGGGTTTAGTGGCCGCATATCGTGCTTACTGAGTGAACACGAGCAGCGACCTTAGTGAAAAATTGTTTCTGTGTGGAGAAACAAGGTTGTGTGCTTGTTGATAATGTATAGTGTAATCTAAGCGAAGTGCGGGCCATATTACAATTCTATACAATACAATGAAAACGGCGAGGTCACAAACGACCTTGCGGTGCCTGTTAGTCATCAGCACTTGATAAATGAAAACAAATATTCACCGTATAAATAACAGTGGCGGTCATATCCGACCTTGTGGTACCTATTAATCATTGGTACATGATAATTTAAAATAATTACTTATTCTACAGTGCACCTATTAGTCATCAGTGCAAGGTTCATAACACGTCACATGTTGTTGATGCATCACATACGTGTCGCGCTAGCTGCCTCGATTATGTAGTGTCTCCTTGGGAGATTGCAGCACTCTCTCTAACTGATGCAGCTCATACTCAGGAACGGTAAAGAATATGTTGCATTTGATGGCTTATAGATGATCACACATCTTTTATATAGTCTAATTTACCGCAATGATGATTGTACCGGTTCTGGTGCAGATTTGAAGATGCCTTCCTTGTTATGAAGGCTACATTTGTGGTGGTAAAAATGCAGGATACATGATTTGCGGCATACAACGATACAAGCCACTTAGCTCTTAGTGGCGTGTAAGGCAATGTCCTAATCCGGACTGCAGTCTAATACATTAAAACTGAAGCAAGGCTAGACCACCGTTGCTATGTCTCTGGCAGTTGTCTCTGGCAGACCCAGGCTCCAACTGTCCATCGATTGAAAGTTGGCCGCTCATTTTATACTAAATGGTGATGTCACACCAGTGCATCCCGACTAATTAGCTCCCGCGTTTAATAGGAGCTACGGACGCTGACCACGTGATAGCTGACCCTACCAACACGTGCACTATGGCGATGTCTCTTTTAGTTGAAGCTTCAAAATAAAGTGTGAATATTCTCTGATATCTCCACCAGCTCTGAACCGATTTCCGATCAGTAAAAAGTATTGGATTCCCCGTTCAATTCTGCTATTGAACCAAGAATGGTTAGGATGCGCCTCTTTTAACAAATTAAGGTTATAGGCTAAGCATACACATATGGTGCGCTTCTCCTCACGCTAATGCAACTATGTAGGCTATCTCTCATGGCCACGCATGCGCAATGATCCATCTCACGGACTCTGAGCATTATTCTGAGGCTCTACTATATAGCTATACGCGCTTTTCTAGGCTACAAAGTGGGGTGAGTTTGGAGCATAACAAATCGGGCCGTTTCGTACCCAGAAAACTGGGTCGGTTTGTACCCAACACACGCTACGCATTATTGATTTGATGCTCCTCTGCCCTCTCCTCTAGCCCACTGCAAGACTTCTACTGGCCCATCATCTGTGAGGTCTGCTCAGCCTCATCAGGCAGGTATATCTCTCCTGTGATCTCCCACAGGAGTTTCTCACATTCTTGGACCCTTGAATCGCACCCTTGTTTCCATGTTGTCGTTATGTTGATACCGCCACTCCTGCTATAGTCGCTCACCTTCTTGTCGGCAGATCTGTGACCGTAGAGTTCCCTGCTCATTCAGCACCTTTATCTCATCAAGGGGTCCTGGAGGGGCAGATCTTTATTCCCTTATCCACCATTTCAGCAAAGGGCAAATATGTCTGGTATGATATCATGTTGACAGGTCAATGAGTAGCAGCAGGGTAACCCCTAAATGGACATCTGACAGCCCATCCGTCCTGGTATACAGGGTAATGGTGGAACTGTCAAACAGTTAATTTACGGGCATGGATAGATTGGGGATAATGGCTTTCCACATGTTGCTGTTCACTCACGGCAGATATTCTATCACATCTAGCCCCACCTCTCTCAGTGAGCTGTGATAGGCGCTGCCCGGAGGTGGATGTAAGGCAGTGACATCTATGTAGGGGTTGGAACGTTGAGCCTCCTCGAACAAGACTCATTCTACACGGTACTGTCCCACCTGTCTACCTAACTAGAGATGCCCTGATCACGTCCTCGCCACTTTGGAGCAGCAGTCGGATAATTGTCATGGCTATATGCTCCATTTAATCCCAATATATAAGATGGAGATACTATTTTCTCGCTCGACAGCCCTTGCTGACCTACAGTATGTGGCAGACTCAAAGACTTTCTCGCTCCATCCTCTCAGTGATGATAGTGTAGAGCTGCTTATTGACTTGAAAGATGTCTCCAAGGTGTGGCAGCGTCCAGGGAGGGATGGCAGCACGATTGTGTTCCACTATGATTCCATGAAAAAGTGGTTCATCCTCGAGCTCCTGATTGAGGAATCAGGGATGAAGGTTGTAGACACGCCAATACCTACATGCTGGCCTCAGATCCAGTTGGTCCTTAGTTAACTGTTTGACGTATTTGCCAGCACCATGACCCGCCGATGACCCACGAGGGTGTACTTGGTCTTGATCTTGGCAAAGTAGCTGCAGATCATGTTCGAAATGGACGAAGTGTGATACCGCGCGGGCCTTGGAGGCAAGTGGAAACCATGGTTGCCACTATATAGGCCTGCGTCAGTTATTGGTCATGAAGACATCCCGCTCCACAACATTGTGAAAAAAAGATGGCAAGGTGCGAAAGCTTTATAACCGTAGGTCGTCCTTCCTAACCTATATAGGGCAGGATGACACATCCCTAATCTGGGTGGGAGATAGGGTTGGGATTAAAGGGGAAAAGCGCCTTTTGCGTTGTCCCTTTGAGGGACCTCGATCATCGGCGGAAAATACTTCTATGATCGCGCTCACCCACATGAGATTGAGTCTGTCTGTTACTTGTATGGTGTCGTGAATTTGGGGCGAGGTTGTACCCGCTCACCACCAGATATTCTCTTTAATGTGTGAACACACTAGAGCCTGACATGGGGAAGATGGTAGCCACTTTCGCATTCTAGCGGGTGAGCGTAGCCACGGCACCTAGATAGGGCTGTGGGTAATTTCATCATGTCGATGTGACACCGGATGTGACTAGGTACTTGATTGAGCAGCCTGATCGAGATATTCTTGTTCTAACTCGATAGCTGGCAAATAGTCTACATACTGGGGTAATATCGCCATTGCCCCTGGACATGCGATCAGATCGTTTATCACTATAGCTGCTTGTCTTTAAATGGATGTCAGAGACACCGAGGTGTGGTATACTCTGTGCACGCATTTAGATAACCCATGTCTTATCTGGCTATGCCTCATGGATAGAGAGGGTGGTGTGAGCCACATATCACTGAGCGGCTGCTCTCATATGGAGGCTGTATCTTTATATAGCCAGACATACTACTGTCTTATATCACCCTCTGGATCCCCAACAAGAAAACTGATACCAAACATTCTTCAGCTTAGGTGAATGCTAATAGACTTCAGCTAAATAGATGAATCCAATCTCTCACTCAAGTACATGCCGTCACATGTATGCTGCCATCACCATCATTTATGGATTCTATATCTTTGATGGATTTACTATTTAATAAACATGTTGTTGAATATTTTGAAACTAATTTGCAACAGCACCCAGTCAAATTTGTTTTTAAATATTCAACAACTTACCTATATAGTTACCCTGAATTTTAGATTCTGATCGTTCAATGCTCAAAGTATATAAACGAATCCCAACATGCACAAAGTGTGGGCGGTGCTTAGCTACACTGGGAGGGTATAGCTAAAAACGGACAAGAAAGAGAATCCAGCTGCTGTGTGGAACTTCTAAGGGGCTTGAGCTGCTGATAGGTACTGCTAAGGGTCTACGCTGATGAGGCCGACAAGGTGACTGCTACTAATCGGAATGTTTTGATGCAATAGAGTGAATATATGAGTGAGGATGAATTTCAAGACATGTATATGACGTATTCTCTCTCAGCCATAGACATGATCAATGAGCGACTCGAAATCTTTGCGCATCAATTTAAAATGAACAACATCTAAGAGAGTAAGGGAGTCCAGCTGGTGAGACATGCACAACAACTCCAGCTGAGGCAGACTGAAAAGTGACTCCAGTTGTGGGAGACGGCAAACGTGCAAAGTGACTAAAGATGAGGGCGACGGCAAAGGGACTCCAGTTCAGGGAGACTACAAAGTGACTAAAGCTGAGGGAGACTGCAATGTGACTCCAGATCAGGGAGACTGCAAAGTGGCTAGAGCTGAGGGAGCCTGCAAACTAACTATAGCTGAGTGAGACTGCAAAGTGACCAGAGCTGAGGGAGACTGCAACGGGATTCCAGTTTAAGGAGACTGCAAAGTGACTACAGCTGACGAAAACTGCAAAGTGACTATGGCTGATGGAGACTGCAAAGTGACAACAGCTGAGGGAGATTGCAATGTGACTACAGCTGAGGGAGACTGTAAATTCACTACAGCTGAGGGAGACTACAAAATTACTCTAGCTGAGGGAGACTGTAAAATGACACCAGTTCAGAGAGACTGCAAAGTGACTACAGTTGAGGGAGACTGCAAAGTGACTACAGCTGAGGGAGACTGCAAAGTGACTACAGCTGAGAGAGACAGCAAAGCAACTATAGATGGGGGAGACTGGAAAATGAGTATAGCGGCGGGAGCTATAAATGACCCCATCCTCGCGTCGCTGCAATATGTGTTCTATGTTTATTCCACTATAGTTCCTCACATTTGCATATTTTTTATCAGGTTAATGTGTAGTTTTTTTGGCTGATAATCCAATTATATCATTTTTGCATGGCATTTCGTGTTGTAATTTATTTTAATTTACTTAAATACGTTTCTTCTTATTTTCACTATATTTTCAGTGCTTGTGACCATTGTATTCACCATTGATAGTGCATGTTCCATGAATAATGTGGTAAGAAGAAGAATTCATCAAATATAACTATAATGTATTAATAAACAATGTCTACACTATTGCAATTAACCTGGCTTCCAATTTAGTTATCGGTATTATTATTATTATTATTATTATTATTATTATTAATAGTAGGTGGCCAAGCCAGCAAGGCTGGTACCCTATTGTTTTCGTTCTTTTTATTATTATTCTACACTTTTGCTAAAAATGCTATAACTTGAGAACTTCCATGGAGAAATCGACGAAACTTCACAAGCTATTGGGAAGTAGGAAAGACTAGCGATTCACCCCAAATGAATCTGAAGGGCTGCCTGGCTCGGCGGCCATCTTGCATTACCTTACATTTATCGCGGATATTCACAATTCTTCTCCTCCAAAATCACGTGGCCGTTTTTGTGGCAACTCAGAATATAGTACCTAGATGTAGACCCGAATGAAGATAGTTCAAGAGAACTTGATTGGACTAGCGATTCGGCGGCTATCTTGATGACGTCATAAAGAATCAAAATCGTCCAAGAGAACTTGATTGCCTGCGGCGGCCACCTTGGTGAGGTCATATCATACAAAATGGTGTTTTTCTCTGAGACCACATGACCGAATTTTCTAAAAATTTGGAAATATCATGACGCGATCATGATCGCTCAAAAAACCTGGCCGCAATCCGCTAATGACATGTACGTATTTCGGCGGCCATTTTGAATTTTTTATTTGTGGAATGTGACAGTGAAAACTCGTAGGTGTAAAAGGGTATTCTTATCTCAAATTTGTTAGTTTCGAACCTGTGAGACTTGGCTTTCCCGCCCCACCCCCCCCCCCCCCCAAAACTCGCCATATTTAATATTTGAATGACGTTTTCTCCTAGGGGTTTGCGCCGACCAACTTGAAACTAGATAGGCATCTAGCATTATGTAGCCCACATCAGAAGTTTCAAGATATTTTGGTCCATTCGATGGTTTCTCGAAAATTCTGAATAAGCAATTGTTAGCGACATTGCTGTAACTTATACTTTTGGGGCAGATTTAAATTGTGCACATAGGTAGATACCAATCGTTAGCGATCATATTAACGTGTCTGGTATTGCGAATATGTGCACGTGCTACTATTTCCATGATTTGTCCATGAATGGCACAATTCTAGGCCGATGGTTTCGGGGTTTGAATTACCAAATTCGAAGCAAGATTACCTATCAGTAACCATTTACAGAACTCCAATATCACGAGGTATTACGGTTTTCAGATCACAATGCAATTATGCCATTGGAAATGCATTGAAAATTAGTCCGTGAGGGAATATAAACGAAAGTGGCTGAGCATTTCCTTAGCAACCAATTTAGCCCTTTAGCAACCGAGATTCTCTTCATAGCAAATCTGGTATCTACTTGGAATTTCTCGCTAAAATAAATATATATACAGTTTGCCCTGTAGGTGGGGCTTAGAATACACCTTCCGTATCCTCTGTGTGTCGTAAGAGGCGACTAAAAGAGGTAAGGGTAAGGTAACACTGACAGAAACCTCGAGTGCTGAAGACGGAGGTTCCAGACCGCACGGCGCACTCTAATAAACCATGGATCCACGCACTTAACGCTTATGATCATTTCCATAGTCACTTACAGGACTGGCGGTATGATCAGCGAACGAAAAGAAGAAGAAGACTATATACAGTTCTTCACATATGCCTAGTTTGAAATTCGCAATTCTAAAAGGTGTCCTGGTAAGGTTCTCGTCTTAGCGTGCATGATGTTAGCGGCACCCCTCCCTCCCCACCCACCACCAACCCCAACGCATCAACAACCAGCACACCACCTCACCCACCCCACACATCACCCCACCCCACCCTGGGGTATCGCCAATTATTGGGTAAAACGCATTAATGTATTGTTGTCTAGACTTACCTATAGGCGTGGCCATTTTGTGCATTGGATTGGTGGTCATGGTGACAATCCCAATCGGGCTCACGTTAGCTTTAGACCAGTAGAAATTGACGAGAAAATAGGTGCACCGGGACATTTTAGTTAACATCCACATTTTGGTGTCAAATTCTTCATATGACTGTCCTAAATGCACACAGAAACTCTCACAAATTCTCACTTGGGTAAAAATGGTTTTTGAACCCTTATAACATGACGTGCGAAATACGAAAAATGCATGTATAATTTAGTAAGTATTCTGTTAACTACTTTTTAGCGTTAAACATCTATATAGTAGCAACCTCTGTTTTTCTGGCAAAACGAATGCCTAAGAATAGCGCTATATGCAGCGATTTAAAATGTTTCTTCAAATATTTGACGGTCAGGCAATCAGACGTATTTACTGCCCGAATCTAAAAGATGATTAACATACATAATCCTGATATTAGTACGTTTATTTTTTACCAAGCTGGCTGGGCTTTATGCCTGAAGTAACTACAGTTGACAATTTCCACACTACTGCAATAGTTTACAACCCCATGGTTCCTTTGCATCCAGGAACAAATGAAGCTATTTATAGTACTATGATGTCTGTGCAGCCACAATCCAGAAAATCCCGGATGTGTTGTGCAACCATAACATTTGACCAACCGTTGTACTTGAAATGCTACACAATTAAGCAAGACAACTCCATCCAGTTTGCGAATATGCACATACGTCTGGCTGGTTCCCACCAACTAATGTCTTTTCTTGGCGCTGGCTGTAAGATCATTGATGGGAGTGGGCTAGATAATTTGTGGGCAACTGTCTACTCTAGGAACTCTCTCCCCAAAATGATGGAGGGAAAAGCCTACACAAAGACACTGAGGGCATGTCTCATGACAGATGCTGCATGGCATCTTCTGTTAATTGAACCACAAGATGATGGATTTTTTAACGATGGTACAGCTGACAACATCTCATGTAACACATATGATGAATCTGTACTCTCCGAGGTGCAAGATGAAGACAGCGACGTTGATGATGATAGTTATAGCTCATCAAATGAACAGACAACCGAAAACAAAATTGCTACAACACATGAAACTCAACACCATATGGCAACTGATAACATGTTGTCACAGCTACACAATCTATGTAACGAACTCATGTCACATGATATCTCACCAGATGATGGTTGTTGCAATGAACATTTGCAAAATCTATGTAAGCAAGTTTGTGATTTGAGGAAGAATATAGAAAAGTACAGAACAGGCACATTATGGTCTTTATTCATGGACTTTATAGCAATTGTAAGGTTGTTCATCAGAGCTTAACGTACTGGCGACTGGCGACTCCATCTGAAAGCTACACAGCTAATGTTGCCATTCTTTGCTGACACTGGGCATGACAATTACACGAAATGTTGTCGCCTTTATCTTCAAGATTCTCTTGAACTATGCCCCTGCCCTGAAGGGCCCATGCACGAAGGATACTTTACTGTTCGTAGACATGAAAAAGTGTGTTGGAATGGTACATGGTCGGATATGACCATTGAGCAGTGCTTTATGAGAGCTGGAAAAACTCAAGGAGAATTGATCAACATAACACACAAGGGATTATGCTTGAACAAAATGGCTCCTCACAGCACATATGATAGCACAGTACACACATGGTCTGCGATCGTTGGCTGACACATTCATGGGAACATGGTCAGAACAGCATAGGGAAATTCACCCAGCAAACATGAAACGCGATCTAGAAGACGTAAGGAAGCTTAAATTGTTTCTTATGGAACACAATCCTTTCACGGTTAATGAGAATCAGTTGAGAAACATTGCTACAGGATTAATTGCAGATCATCGTGTTAATGTTGATGATGCGATTAACATTGGCCAGAACATTCACGAGAAGTTAAATGAAAGAAAGTTTGGTGATATTATCCTAAAGAGAACAGACCAAGCTGTGACTATTGCTGTCATGCAAAAAGTGGTCAAAGCCGGACGCGAAGACGTTCATCTGTCTTCTCAAGAACTCTATATCGCTTAATGTATAGCCCATATGTTTCCGGCCCTCTAGATAAAAGTATATTTGAATATGAACTTGCCACAGTATGTCCAGCCGTTTTCCACGACGATGGTACTATGAGGAAATCCCAAAGGTCACAACGTCAAAGTTGCAGTACGTATCATCTGCTGAAAGAAGAGATCTGACCTTTGTCAACCTCTTTTCTTGAAAAGCTGTATGGGCATGTGGAAGAACTGCAGAAAACCACAGATTTCATCTTGAGAACGGCTCTCCAAGTGTGATGCCAGCGATCGAAAAGAAGAAGAAGAAGACAACTGGCAAAGTACATAGTTGACATGGACACTGCGATTGTACAGCAACTGATCCCAGCGCCAGCAGCAAGAGTTTTTGATGGTTGCGCACTTTTACATTGGATAGGTTGGCCAAAGATCGGGATGATGGAAACTGTATGTAGCTCATTTGTGTCTGCGGTTATACATTGTAGAATGGTTGGAGTGCCGATATGCATAATCTTTAATAGCTATAATGGACCAACAACAAAGGACCAAGAACAGAAGAGGCGGTGAGTTAATCAACCAGATTTCTCTGATGTGGCGGTTCAAAACAACACACCTGTTCTAGGAAACAAGGCTGGATTTTTGTCAAACACACACAATAAGCAGAGCACCATACAATTGTTGGCAGAACATTTAGCAAATGCATGTGTTGAGGTAGAGAATGCTGGAGATGACGGTGATGCTGATGTTGTGATCGTCAGAAAGGCATTAAAACTGTCACAACCAGAGCGGCCCACGATATTGTTGCCGATGATACGGATATTTTGATTCTGCTACTCTATCATGCAAGCATGTCTTCAAATATCTTCCTACAAACTGGGCAACACACGATATGCATTACAGTGGATAAAGATATTTTAGGTAGAGAGCTGGGCATGTGTCTGCCATTTGCCCACATTATGTCTGGTTGTGATACTACACCAGCTTTGTATGGCATGGGCATGGCCTGTAGCATTCGCTGTAAATGCGAAGGTCACTGCCAAAACCGCGACAAACCATGATGGAGTATGAATCATCCGTTATGCATGGTTTCATTGCATTTCCTAAGTTTATTGAGAGGTTTTTGAGAGAGTTACACATAAATGTTGCTTAGTTTGTATTCATCACACAGTTTATCATTAGTTTAACGTAATTTTCTTTTGTAAGCCTGCCGAGAATTGGCAGGTCTATCTAAATGACATATTCTCTCAATTTTAACCCGCATTTTGGCGGCCATTTTTAATTTGCACTAAAAACATATTTCCCCAAGTGCGAATTTTTGCGAATTTTTCTGGCCGCTATTTTAGCTCATGCTGATGTAATTAAAACAAAAATTGGACTGCTAACTAAAGTGTCCGGGTCCATGTCAATTTCTACTGGACTACTTAGATGTCGCACGAACGTGAATGCTGTATTGCGAGCTCTCCGTGGATACGAGATCGAGAATCGGCACGAAGACACGGCTCTATTTTTAGATTGCTAGGTTAGGGTTGATTATGTTCATGCGTGTGATTCATGGTGAGTTCTCTTATCTGCTCTGTTTCGACTGGAATAGATTTGCGCGGCGATAACCGCTTAATTATTTTGACAAGCCAATGGAACTCAAAATAACTACGCTGCTTTTGCTGGAGGAGTACGTACAAAACACCTTCAAAACAGTTCATCCTTCCTTCTGTAGATGGAAGTGCTCAAATACACACTCGCATGTAGTGTATCTTCTATTTCAGCTCTATCAAACTGACCACCACAAATGGCTACTGCTGTGCTTCTGAGCAATGCCCATTTGCATTAGTTACCCACTGGAACACTTTTTTTTTTACAAATCTACCACTGGAATGACTGGCTGGATAACCAGTTGAATATTTTGAAACTAATTTGACTGGATGCTGAATGAATTGTATGGCTTAAGTATTTAATCAACTGTCTGTTAAATATTTTGAACCTAATTTGATTTGTCGCTGTTGATGCTATAGGCATTTTCTATGACGATGAATGAATCAGATCTGTCACTCAAGTCTATGACGTCATACTTATTTAGGTCATATGCAGGATGACGTCACAATTAAAATACGTAATGAATGACGTATATAGCCCGTCAGGAATATTGAATAGCCTGTCAAGTGTGCAAATTGCATGCCATTACTATTTAATCAACATTCTGTTTAATATTTTGAAACTAATTTGACGGGGCGCTGTACGAATTGTCTGTTGAATAGTTTGATCCTAATTTGATTGGGCGCTGTTGATGCCATAGGCAGTAACACCACACATTCATGTTAGTTTCAAAATATTCAACAGCTTACCTGTATAGTTATTACCTTGAGAAATGTCTATTTGCATCAAACCGGAAGTCTTTTTGAAAATTAACCACTGGAATGACCGACTCATAACCGAGCCTATCATTCCAATGTCATAATTGAATAAACAGTCGTCTCTGTCTACACATGGGCATATGTCATTTTCCCTGATAATGAATGGATTCGATCTATCACTCAAGTATGTGACATCATAATCAATTACGCCATATGCAGACTGACATAACGATCAAAATGTGTAATGAATGACGCATCGAGCTCCGTCATGAACATTGAAGAGTCCGTCAAGTATACGACTTGTATGGCTTTACTATTTAATCAACATCGTGTTGCATGTTCTGAAACTAATTTGAGTTGGTGTTGTTGCGGCTACATGCAGCAAAAGCACCCAGTCAAACTAGTTGCAAAATAGTCAACAGCTTACCTGTATAGCTGCCTTGAAATTGGGATTCAGGGACTAAATTATTCGACGTATATAAATTGATTCCAACACGCTTAAAAAGAGGGTGGGGCTTAGCTAGAAATGGGCGTGGCATGGCGAGAAATGGATCACTCTATAGAAATTGTCATGAACCGATTCGAACAACTCATCACAACTAACCACATGTCCACATTACAACACGACCACACTGCCCAAAAGTGGCTTCTGCCGGTAGTGATCTTGAGTCGATTCCATTTGCATATAACAGGGAGCCGTTTTGAAAATTTACCACGGGAATGACTGGCTTGAAAACCGAGCATATGATTCCAGTAGTAATTTATTCAAATCGTCTCTTCGTCTGGTTGTATGCAAATGTGCATACAAGATTTTCTATGATAATTGATGGATCTGATTTGATGTTCAAGCATATAATGTTATAATCATGTGTGTCATAGGTAGCCTGCCGCCACTCATACTTGACGTATCGAGCTCCGTCATGATGATTGAATAGTCCGTCAACTGTACGAATTGTATGTCTTTACTAATTAATCAACATTGTGTTGAATATTTGAAACTAATTTGACTTGGCGCTGTTGCAGCTCTTGGCAGAAAAAAAACCTAGTCAAATTAGTCTCACAATATTCTATAGCTTACTTGTATACCTACGTTGAAATTGGGATTCTGTGAATTCATGATTCAAAGTATATGAATTGATTCCAATGCGCGGAAAGAGGGCGGAGCATAGGTATAAATGGGCGTGGCATAGTTAGAAATGCACCGCTCTATTGAGATTGTCATGAGCAAATTTGAGCATTACAGGACTAATGCCACTTGGTAATGTGTGGTGCACCCAACATGGACCACGTGTATTAAGAGACCATCCGTATTTATAGGTCACATATTTTAACAAGACCAAGCATATATTGTAGACCATGCTGCATCACTACCCCCCCCCCCCCCCACCCCACCCCCACCCCCCCCCCCCTGTTTCACATTTCCCGTATTGTATCATAGTATAATACACTAAGCTGAACATTCGTCGCATTCGAGATAGGGTAACAATTACAATTGTTACGTCGTGTGAGGCGTCAATGCTAATTTGTTAATATCGTGTACGTCTTCTACCTGAGGTGTAATATGTATGTGGTAGAGCACGAAAAGGTAAACAATGTTCGCACAAAAATAATGGATATGTGGTTATCCGTATTAACCGTTTGTCCTTAATCCATCAGTGGGAACACATCCATGTAGGGTCAATGCAGTTTTGTAGTTGCATGGATAGACTACCAATGTTCCAAATTTCTAGGTAAAACAGCTTTCAGTAGTATTGCAACGGATTGTTTAATACAGAAATTGACATAGGCCTATGCATGTGTTAAGTTAGGAACGTCTGCCGCAAATTCGGCCACACAATTTCACAAATGTAGTTAGATATGTATATGAATACAATAGTGAAGTGATGTATTGAGGCTAAACACTTTATTCCATGAAGTAATTTCGTAGTAAACAATTTCATACTGAAAATTTGATTAAATTTGGAGTGATTCACAGCCCAAGAAGTTCACCCACATAGACTCGAGACTTAATATTCCGAATCCAAAAGAAATTCTAGATGAAGTAATTTTGTAGTACGCAAAAATTGGTTTAAATGTTGTCTGATTCGTGGTTTTCGGTACCATACCGTCTGTAATATGTTCGGCCCCAGAATCTTGCTCACATAGGCGTTTAGTGTTTTGAATACGTTGGCTATATTGTGAATTAAACACATTTGACCATAAAGTAATTTTGTAGTACATAATTTGATCGCATAAATTGGTTCCAATTTTGGCAGATCTGTAGTTTTCAATACCCTACTGTCTGCAATAGGTTCGGCCCCGTAATACCACCCGTATGATTATAAAGGAATATGAATACGCTAATAAATCTTAAGTTTAAAGAAATTCTACCATGACGTAATTTCGCAATACACAATTTAGTAGCCACATACGGTTGTCAAATGCCAATAATTTACTATATTCGCTAACTGAATATTTATACTTGCTTTGTAATCAGTTTTAGAACATAGGGCCATGTGGTATGTTCTCGTACTCTACGACATATTGCATGATTCTACAATCAGATGTCTTGTAATAAGGTGCAAATCTTTCTATATATCCCATATTTTTAGCTCCAGCTACTGATAGAAGCTGACTTATCAAACCAAGCCAATACCCTAAAATGTGCACATATAGTCAACACGAGCATCATCATTATGACACGTTTGAGGCCGGTTTAGACTGTTGCCCGTCAAACATGGTTTTAAAAGATTGTCACTATTTCCAGTGTAGATAGATTTTCATGTGACATAGATACGATGGATATATAAAACAGATCACGATGTAGAGACAGTTTCCCACTGGGTCTTCAGTCAGAATATTGTATACAATATCCTTTTCGTTTGAAAGAACTAGGTCCACGTAGGTATTGGTTCTGGCATGGCCCCTAAAGTTTGTTGGCAGGGTTATCTGTCGGCACAGAGAGGCGTCCTGTACTGCATCAAGAAATATACTTGATTTGTGCATTTCAATGGCATTGCAGTGGATATTTGACCAGTTTATTTCCGGGTAATTAAAATCACCCAATATCATTTTATATGTGAATCTTTTTACATCTGCGACCTTCCCAAGTAGGCTATGAACATTGACATTACTCATATAGAAAATTACACCCTTATTATTTTAATGACGCCTAAAGGCCCATTTAGACCGCATGCGTGTGGCGCCTTCACCCAGACGCATCCAGCCTACCAAAATAGCATTCTGTCCAAGCATATACACGATCCAACATATTGTGATGCATGCGGTAAAAATGGGCTTGGCGTGTAAATAGCTGCACTACAACTCACGGTATCAATGCTGTAACAATAATCATGGCCACGTATGCGTATTGTAAGCACTTCACACGTGTTTAAGGCGGTATCAAGATTTGTGTACATACATTTCGGGTTTAAAATATTCGTTACAGTATTATTTAATATGTTTCAATGTGTCTCAAGTTCTGCTTCTTGCGCCGAGTTCTACTGACTAAGATACCGGTTTTGCTGATACCAAATGACCCAGATTTGATCTGCTACTCGCTGTTGGTGCAGGAGTCCATTTCTCTCATCTCTGACTACTCTTAATCTTTTCTTTTCCTCTGTCTGTTAACGTGTTTGGTCCTGAGAAAAAGATGGATCGAAAAATGAACAGACGGATGCAAAATATAAGCTGATTTTCTAAGCCCATACATAAGACTGCCCTCATCTTTTTGCAAGACATATTCCGTTTATGTAATTTTCCGCCCATATTTATGTCATGACTGGCTTGTATGCCTTTATATAATTTTATTTTTTCACGAAACCTTTGAGTTTATTCTCAGAATTATAATAATGTCCGTGCACACTATTTACCATTGATGCTTTGCATCAATATGTGTACTTGTTATTATTATTATTAAAGCCTTAGATATGTCCTATAGCTATGATGTACTAGCCGAACGCGCGCTAACATGACTGATTGATGCCGGAGGTTCCCTGATGTTTTTGTCAATTCCTAACGGCAGTCAATTAGCCTCGTTGGCAACTATCTAACTTGTGCCAAGAGACCACATCCCTTTAGTCACCAACATTTGGACCATGTCCATACGTAAATAAAGATTACACTTGTTTGCTTATTGCCACTTTATTGGCTAAATTTGATAAATAAAATCAAAATATATGCTTATCGAATGCCCATTTATAGGCCGTGACAGGACCGAGCCAGTCATCGCAGTGATACATTTTCTAATATATTCTTCTCTTGACCTTCAAAATAGACATTCCTCAAGCCCCCTGCAGTGGCCGGTGTTGGTTGCTTCGACATAACGGGGTTACATTTATATGTTTTACCTTCCAGGAACGTAGGAGTCTGCAGGTAACTGAGGCTTTGAAGGAGAAGTGGGGAGTCCTTTATGACATGATAGAGAGTGATAACGATGGTATACTCACTGTGGAAGAGATCCGTATATTCGCTGAGAGAATAATATATTTCTGTGATGCCTCGGAAGATCTCATACCTAACATCATGCAGTTCTGGCTGTTAAATAGAGATGTAATAAATGCTTACTTTTGTGCGGATAACACAAAGACAGGGCTAACCAGATCGGAGTGGGTGACGGCATTCACATGGTACTGGAGCAATCATTTCGACTTGATGGAGCGAAGACTCGATGCATTTTTTACGGCAGTTTTTCACGCTATAGATACCAACAATGATGGTCTCGTTAACTTCAATGAATTTCATCCTTACTTCAAACAATTTGGAGTGAATGAATCTGTCACGGAGAAAGGAAGAAAAGTTTTTCAGGTTATGGATGCAAACAATGATGGAATTATTAGTGCGGATGAATTTCATGGCATATATCTGACGTATTTCCTAGACGCTGATGTCACCGCCACGGAACTACGTTTGTTTTAGTCTCGGCCACAGTCATGTCCAATGAGAGACTCAATCTGGCGCAAGGCCAATGAGAGCCTCTTAATCTAGCGCATACATCTAAAATGCATAGAATCTAAAGAATTTAGTATCACATGTGATTGAATAGCTCTATCTACCTAGGCGATATTGTATTGTTTGCTAATGAGTCTAGCAATAAATAGATATAGGCAACTGGACACTAATTATATGCATAATGTCATATTAAATAAAAAGCGTCACGCTTGACGATGAAATTTAGCTTCTGTCCTTAAACACCAGTAGTAAATATCACCTGTGAAGTAGACTGTAATTTTCAAGCTCGATATTCTTTCTTCGATAATTGTTTTTATTATATTATTAATACAGGATAGTCCGATTGTTATCAGTCGGGTTCAATGGATGAACCTGATCTGTCATTCAATTTTATGACGTTATACATAAGTAACTCATATGTCGTTGGGTGACGCAATCAAAAATGCGTAATGGCGTATCTATCTCTGTCATTAGCATTTAACTGTCCACCAAATATACGTCTTAGATGGCTTTTGGGGACCTACTATTTAATCAACTCTCTGTCGAATATTTTGAAATTAATTTAACTGGCCGATTGGCAGCAGCATGATTCAGTCAAATTAATTTCAAAATATTCAACAACCTACCTCTATAGTTACCTTGAAATTGGAATTCTATGAATTAAGGTTTCAAATTATAGAATCGGCCCAAACACGTGCTCGACATTAGGTGATCCTAGCTAGAAATAGACGGGAGTTTCGGTAGAAATGGCGGAGCCTAGCTAGAAGTGGGTGGGGCATAGCTAGAACTGGATCGCTCTATTGCTTGGTTCGATTCCGTAAGGAGGGGCCAGAATTATTAAGCATACTGCGCTTAAGTATAGCCATGTCTTAGAAGTTATTGCGACAGAATGCATCCATCGGAAGATATAGATGATATCCTGCAAGATGAACCAAGATGGAGGTTCAAGAAATAGAATATCATGACTTTGCTGAAACACCATTCATCTGATCATTGGGTGATAGCTGATGGCATCCTGATAACCGAAGAATGGTATGTCAGTCATAAATTGAATCAGAAATACAATGATTTTGACCCAGAAATGTAGTAATTCATTTTAGCCATGCCCTGCTTGTTTCTAACTATGTCCTGCTTATTTCTAGCTATAGCCTGCTTATTTCTAGCTATGTCCTGCGTGTTCCTACCTATGTCCTGCTTTTTTCTAGCTATGTCCTGTTTGTGTATAGCTATGCCCTGCTTGTTCCAAGCTATGTCCTGCTGGTTTCTAGCTATGCCATGTTTGTTCCTACCTATCTCGTGCATGTTGCTAGTTATGTCCTGCTTGTTTCTAGCTATGCCCTGTTTGTTACAAGCTATGCCCTGCTAATTTCTAGCTATGCCATGTTTGTTCCTACCTATCTCGTGCATGTTGCTAGTTATGTCCTGCTTGTTTCTAGCTATGCCCTGTTTGTTACAAGCTATGCCCTGCTAATTTCTAGCTATGTCCTTCTTGTTTCTAGCTATACCCTGTTTGTTTCAAGCTATGTCCTGCGTGTTTCTATCTATGTCCTGCTTGTTTCTAGTTATGTCCTGCTTGTTTCTAGATATGGCCAGCTTGTTTCTAGCTATACCCTGTTTGTTTCAAGCTATGTCCTGTGTGTTTCTAGCTATGTCCTGCTTGTTTCTAGTTACGTCCTGCTTGTTTCTAGATATGGCCTGCTTGTTTCTAGCTATGCCCTGTATGTTGCAAACTATGTCCCGCTTGTTTCTAGCTGTGTCCTGCTTGTTTCTATCTATGCACTGTGTGTTCCAATCTATGTCCTGCTTGTTTCTAGTTATGTCCTGCTTGTTTCTAGTTATGTCATTCTTGTTTCTAAACAAACTCCGCCCAGCTTTTACTAATAAATTCCCAGCTATCTTTACAGGTACGCTGTTCAATATTTTGAAATTATTTGATTATCGCATCAACAGCTCTCAGTCTACAAATAGTCAGCAGACTGATTAGGAAATTGTAACATGATCAAAGACATACAATTTGTACACCTGCCGGAGGGTTTCAATTTTCATGACAGAGTCATGCCGGATAACTTGTTATGTAATTAATTATGACGCCGGATACTTGAGTAATAGGTCAGATTACTACAGTTTTCAATTTCAGTTTACAGTTTCAAGAGGAATGGATGCTGACACACAGGGCACCACATTATAAGAATGGGTGGGACAAGCCATCTCATCAAGCGTATTCGCTATTATGCATGCTCAGTCTAAGGGCAGGTGCAGATATAATGTCTCGACTAATCACCAATTAGTTATATGTCATTCTACAGCATGTGCGTTATAGAACTTAGTCTAAGGCCAGGTGCAGATATAATGTCTCCACTAATCACCAATTAGTTATATGTCATTCTACATCATGCACGTTATAGGGCTCAGTTTACGGCCAGGTGCAGATGCAATGTCTAGTCTAATCACCAATTAGTTATATGTCATACTACGCAGTTGAACATCAGATGTAAGAGGTCATGAGTGATAACAGTAGGGAAGTTAACCGCACCCAGAGAGGATCCAATGACATGCTTCATTTTTCGTCCATCATTTAGCACTGTGGCCTAGTTAGTTCGGAAATAGTATTAGTCTAAATGTCAAAGGGCACAATACAATGCCTTCTCCTGTGTCGTATCTGTGAGATAATAGTCAGTTAGGTTAAGCCAGCTAGGTTCAGTAGGTGTCAGTAGACAAGGTTTAAATATATCCTCAGGTCTAGTAAACCTTTTCTATCAACTACACCACGTGGCCACATTCTAATCCACTCAGATTGCTACATTACACGATGAGGACACCATGCGCAAGCTTGATGTCAAAGAACCGTATGCGTCTCATGTGTGGGTTGAATGAGTCAAGCGAGGTAAGCTGGTGTAAACAGTGGTCTGTCTTGCACACTAAACAGGAATCTATCTCCCCACTATCAAACCAGCCAATAATTTCACATTTGTCATGATTAGGAAAAATCTGGGACAACGCTCCATGCACGTAAAGACGGAAAGTAACTGATATGTGTATAGAACATGTGTTTATATATTTGAATCCAGCTATTTGTTTTTAATTCACAAACTCGTTTTACCTTACAAAGCGGCTTCTAATAACGTAAATGTATGATGATACATTAACAAGCCCTGTGGTATCTTTTTTATAGATATGCTTACAAGATGGCTGGCATATAAATTTACGAGTGTATCCCCCCTGATGAATACCTGTGGTGGCAAGCGCCCCATAGCAAAGTTTCAAATAACTGCACGCATGTACTTTGATTCGGGACACTGATTCTGTATTCATTAATTAACCGATTCATGTCAACATAATACATTTATCAATTCATTCAGATTAATCTCCAGGACACTGTAGAAATGCTACAATTTAAACTGTCATTTCTACCCATTCATTTCAATATATTTATTATGGAGATATAGTGACCTTTTAAGGTATATCATAAAATATATGTACTGTGTATATATATACTGTGTAATTTTGGTAAATACCATTTCAAATTTTAGCTCTTATCCTAATTGGTCTATAGAGATATCAGATCTGTCACTCAAGTATCTGACATCATGGTCAAATATGGTATATCTCCGTTATGTCACTCAAATATCTGTCGTCATAGTTAAATATGTTATATCTCAGATCTGTTGCTCATGTATCTGACGTCATAGTCAAATATAATATATAACTCTATTCTGTCACGCAAGTATCTGACGTAATAGTCACATATGTTATATCGCCGATCTGTTACTCACATATCTGACGTCATAGTCAAATTATGTTATATCTCCGTTCTGTCACTCATGTATCAGAAATCATAATCAAATATGTGATATCTCCGTTCTGTCACTCATGTATCAGAAATCATAATCAAATATGTGATATCTCCGTTCTGTCACTCATGTATCAGAAATCATAATCAAATATGTTATATATCCGTTCTGTCACTCAAGTATCTGATGTAATAATCAAATATGTTACATATTGGCTGAAACCGCAATCAACATGACATATAGATCTTTATCATTTACCTCGGATGATACAGCGGGTGTACGAATGAACCTTTCCATTTTTAGCTATTCCGCACCCATCTCTAGATAAGCTCCACCCACACCTCCTGCGTGTTGGGATCGATCGATCTCTGTATTCCCTGACTATAAATTTCAAGAAAACTGTACATGTAAGCCGTTGAATATTTTGGAACTAATTCGACTGGGCGCTGTTGCTTTCTATGGCAGCAACAGCGTCCAGCCAAATTAGTTTCAACATATTCAACATCATACTTATTAAATAGTAGAGACAATACAAGTTGTACAACGTGTCGGACTATTAAGAGTTAAAGACAGGCCATATATAATCATTTATGACGTAATGCTTATGACATCATCCTACACGCCGTATATAGTGCATATCATTGCGCTGGACTTCGCAATGCTGAACATGGGCTGGTTCACTGCAGGCATATGTCCAGTGTTTGTGATATATGTGAATATGTTTTATGATTTTCAATGTGTATCTCTCAATGATTGGCAACTGTTGCAGCATCTTCTTGAAACACATGAAACGGACAGGATGTGTTCAGTTTTTTTGTGTGTTGAACTTTTAGGATTATCATGGCTTGCGATGAAAGCTGACCACGATCAATCATCCATGATATGTCCTCTTCTCAATAGCCATGCAGACCAAGTGCAGACACCTGCATTTCAACTGCACAGCACGGTTCCCTAGATGATGATGAGACTGTGGACCCATTCTCACGAGATCCCACACCATTACTAATACTAATTAAATCAGCAGAAGCTGAGAAGGCACTCAAAGTCTTGAAAAATGGACGTGTATCCAGACCTAGTGGCATGAGCAATGAGCTATTCAAATACGCAAGTTACATTATCTCAAACCCGCTCACGTACCTAATCAATTCATGTTTTATCCATCACCTTCCGATCGATGCTGTAGTTCCAGGCACCCAAATTGCGCTACCAAAGGCCAAGAAGCCACGGACCACCGTGCTTTTCAACAGCGTGCATATTATCCTATCCAATGTTTCTCTATGCCGCATCCGAGACAAGATCGGTGACTTCACCGAATCATTCTAAAGTGGCTTTAAACATGGACGCAGCTACGCAGACATTGTATGGGCCCAACGCATGCGTGTCTCAGTATCCCCGAGTTGGGGACACGAATGCTGATAATATAAACATGTTAAACAAGGCTTACGCCTGGTATAGCTGTTACCTGGATTAAACCTCGTATCTGAATACGGATAAGGTTTAAGCTTAAACCTGGTAATAAATCTCGCATACCCGGTTTATGTGGCGAGTTGTTAGCAGCGTTTGGCTAAACCAAGGTTTAAACCACCTTATTGAGTTCCAGCCTATATGACCTGAAAACTCAGCACTCATTTCTGATAACATTCACGCCATGTACGAAATGATAGTAGGCCAGTTTATGCTAACGTCGATGCTACAAATTCAAGATTATGGTAAGGAAACTATTAACCACCCTACTCTAAACGCTTTGATCTTCGAAGATTTGAGACTGATAACCGAGCTAATAGCATCATCCATTATTGACACCATATCCGAAGTCAGTCAGTCCCAGAAAGACATTTACCTGGACTCTGAGTTTAATACGGATATCTTCCACTTCCAAATCCCTAGCGGCTCTGGGTGGAATGCTAATCTCGCCAACATATATCTCGATGACTTTAAACTCGAAGCTCTTTCGAAAAGACGTTTTATCACGGTATGTAAATGGATAATTTTTGCACGGATCATTGTATCGCAATCGGATTGAGCTATCGCGATCCTAACGAGTCAATCAACCGCAAAAACATTAGCTGAATTCACCTTTCTAGAGTATGTACCCATCATATGACGTCATAATGGACTGCGCTATGTGTACAATGACATCATAATGAATGACGTCGATAAGTATGTCGCGAATGCATATTTGAAGACGGTCTATGCGTTGTTGTACAAATTGTTTGCTTTTACTATTTAATAAATATTGTGTTGAATATTTTGAAACTAATTTGACTGGGCGCTGTTGCTGCCAAATTAGTTTCAAAATATTCAACAGCTTCCCTGTATAGTTTTCAGGAAATTGATAGCTAGGGAATTCGGTTATCGATCAATCCCAACACGACGAGGTGAGGGTGGAGCTTATCTAGTGATGGGCGGGGCATAGCTAAACATGGAAAGGTCCATTGGTTGGTGTTCTGCAAGATCTGGAGAATGTTGTGATAATGTGTATCAATGTGTTAACTTCATGCTAGCACAGGCGTACCTAGTGATAAACCTTGCATTTTGTATACTTTGAACGCTTTACAAGACATTTTGAAATCTCGAATCTCTCTCAGGTTCTGAAGCAAAGCTTATAATAAAAATGTATATATCGGTAACGCGTACATATGCAGAGATAAGGGTTTGATGGGTCGAGGTTATTACTGTGATCAGTGTGACCTAGGTTACGACCACCGAGACAAACATTCTTGCATGCAACATTGTCCCCTCCTTGTAAGCAAAATGCTAATAGACTCTGCGACAATTGTCGTGGATGGTTTTAAAATGATCTATGTTATAACAATCACTTCGAGTCCAAGATTTATGACAAACTTGCCTGACCCCATTGTTACAAGTTGCGTAAACTATCTGATTCACATGTTAAGCACGTTTGCGGGTCTTGAAAATGTCCGAGTTGTAAGTCTGACATCGAGTTAAATGTTCATGTATGTAGTAGCAAAGGTAGAGCATCGCATAGGGGACGCTTTGATGGGGATCGGGCAGAAAACTCATTCCATTAACAGCAAGCCGGGGGTCCTCACCCGAAAATTGTGAACTCTAGATGCTCTCAGATGGCATCTCCTGCAATCTTCTAAACAATTATATGTATATTTTAGATAAAACACCCCCTTCGCTATGGCACTGCATGTATGTTATATGGAACACGAGTACACGAGCTTACCCGAAATGCGTAAGCTACGTATGGATAAGAATTATGATGGTATTCTGATACCTCAAGGTTAATGTTGTACCATTTTGAAATTAATCAGGATACGAAGCATCATGAGGTTATTGTAGCTCGCAGGGGTACATACTGGTCCGCTATGACGTTTCCGCCCATCGCACCACAAGTGCATGATGACCGGGATGACTGTTAGCTGCAGATCTCGGGGTTGCGGATCACGTATGCTGTCTCTCCAGGACATACAAAGACAGACTTCTAGAGCCAGTGGAACACTAATGTTCAAGTGGGGCTGTGCGACCATTACCGCCAAGATTGAACCACACAGTGTCGTCCCAACTATGTGTGCCACCATACAGGTGACTATCCATACTAATTTAGAGATATGGAACAATTTATGATTAAACAGTAGAAATATTTATATACTACACAAACAAGATGAATCGTTTGACAGTAAATGAGCACACAATAATACACACCATAGAGCTATCTGGTGTTCTTTCCATGTGGTGTCGCCTGAGGTACCACACAGGTTCTTGAATCCGCAGAGGTATCCCCGCAAGAGAGAGTTCCCGCAACGAAGTCACTAGGTAGTTTAATATAAATTAGTATACCCCTAACACACACACACACACACAGAAAACATTGTTGTTGTGAGAGGAAAGTGCCGTGCGGGGGCCTCTTCACGGTAAAATGCCTTCAACGCTGAAGCAGAGGAAAAGAGCTGGCAAAAAGGGCCACTCTTTTGTTCAACAGCAAATGCTAAGTGCTAACAATCCTAGGGAACCTACTGTTAAGGTGTTGCACGCTGGTTTACGTGAAGGCGGGACGAACGATTTCCGAAGAATTCCCAAGTCACCGTCTTATGTAGTTCCAAAGTTGCTGCATTGGTAGTTGCCACTTTAGTTATGTGGGTCTTCTGCTACATCCTAACCTACCTTTTAGGTGTTAGTAACGAAATCAAGCGTTGACCGCAAGTGGCAGGGATTACTACCTAATATTTAGATACAGTTATCCATTGGGCGCAGATGCTCAGCTTCCCGTAGGTCGCCTCGCATAGCATCTGCCTCCAAGGACAGCGTGCGTACATGTTACGACACAAGGCATTGGAAGTCGATGAAAATCCGGCTACCTTGCCCCGCAACCACATAAAACATCACCTGGACAATGGCTACTGTTCACATAAGCAAGTTTTAAATCCTGACATGTCTTTATGGTGGGGGTGAAGAGACAGATATCCATCGTGAGCATCCTTCCCCTGAGTGCGTGACGAGCTCCAATGCTTCATCCAGACACTTCACTGAATTGGATGGAGATCCGCATCTCGTCCGTCACCATGTGCTATGGATCTAACAGTTGACCTGTAGTTAGGATTAAGTTCCAATATGGCCAGATATGCACTGCGGGGCAGTAAATACACTAACTAACTCACATTTAGTTATAAATGTGTGTGGGGTGCTTCCTTCATTGGCAGGCTTATCTAACTAACAAGTATCCGAGGATACAGTGGAGATGTATGTAAACCAGCACATTAACCATCACCGCTCGGAAACCTCTGATTGTTTTCCAGGGTTGGATCAAATCAACGCGCTGATGGGGAGTCCAGACATTTAATAAGCCATGCGGCTGGTGGATCGTGGGAAGAGACAATAACTTAATATATATGAGGCCTTATACTGGCCAATTTTACACAACCTTGCAGGAGTGCAGGGCTACATTACCGCAACAACCAGAAAAGAGGCATACACTATATGTCTCCAGACGAAGAAATTGTCCCTAACCACTTTAATCTAACCTATCGAGCTGAATAGTTAGGTTTAGTCGGTACATGCCAGGCGCAAACAATTAGAGCACGGTCAGCGACCTCAGTGTAAAATTGATGATGGCGGGAATAAAGTGATGCAGATATATCTGTAGCTGTATAGTATTTCCTAGCGTACTGTGGTCCAAAGTGTTCTACAATTAAACAAAACATAGTAACTGAATGGCTAACTGCCATATACAAATAACCAATGCAATAAGTAGAATGTAATTAAACGATGTAACTAAATATCACAGATTAATGAACGTAAATGGTGCGCTAGTTGAAAGCACGTACAGTAAACAAGGATAATATTCACAGTTAGACAGAAATTATAAATTGCGGTCCTAAGACCGGTAAGGTACCTCTTAGTCATCAGTATCACAAGGCTCATTTTATTCTGGTCCTGATCAGTACCAAGAACCACGAGAAGACTATAGGCATGCACTCGCTTTCAATTCCAAGACGTGTTGTCAGGGAAGCTCTGATGCGCATGCATGCGCACCCCGCATTTTATCAGACTAGCCCATTTTAATGAAAACTTCTCTCAAGGGGCCCATGTACGTGTACTATCCTACCCAGCGGCGTGCTTGGAGCGAATCCAGAGTGGCCGTTCCGTACCAAGCTTCGCTGGGATGGTCAGTACCCATCCGGTCGGTCCGTGCTACACCACCACCTCCTAGTTTGACACCTGTGGCAAACGATCATGCATGGTGGATCGAATGCATGGGAACGTGCTAGGCGGGAACTATAGACTTCCCGAGTAGGCGTGTAGCCAAGAGGAGAGTGATGCAAAAGACGCATGTTCATAAGAAATAGCACATAGGGTGCACAAGAGTTTGGGAGGGAGACCAAACATTGATTTTGATTTTGACCTGGAATTATTTTTCCATGTCCTTTCTTTTTTTTGGTTTTGTTTTCATTTCATGATTCGTGCATATTTTATTCAGATCTTTTAATTACCTAAACAATAGCTCGCATGGGTGTTCACTTGGATGCGGATAATTATTTTTCCGCAGAGAACACCCAAGCTCCAACTACCACAATTACAATGCAGTTTTTTTTATAAAATACAATGTAAATAGGATAATGAATAATCACATAACTATACCGGAGAAGAGTATCACAGATTATGCTAATTACATGTGTATTCCGGGTAAATAAATGGATTCACATAGATGTATATATTAATATATTGTGGCCCGTTAGTGCAGATCTGCATGCGTAGCCTCTGCTAACCCACAATACGTCCGATCGTACTGACGCGGGAACTAAAATAATGAGAAAAATATCAATAATAATAAAGTAAAAAGACTAGTTTATCAGGCAGCCTCAGCGTAGCTAAGACTTCATTACGGGATTATGACTTATTCGCTATGGTGTGTTGTGTACTTACATCACGTTGTGTACGTTACGATTATTGTATGTGAGACACAGCTATGCACAGATATTCCGCAGCTCTGTAGGATGACCGTAGTCAGCCTAGGGACTGGGTATCAATTGTTAAAACATATATAATAATAAGAAAAATATTTCAAAATTAAACATAATAATACTAAATTTCTGTGTTACACACAACTACTGATAAATCCTGCTGCAACCTCGGCAATAGTTTCCACAAACATCCGCTGTGAAGTTTCCCCAGCGTGTCTGGGTACCCAGACTTGTACAGGACGGACGCAGCGGATGGTCCTTCGATGCCGATATATCACTACTATGCAGGCCCAGCTCGGTAATACTATAGCTGGAAGATGGTGCGGACGTATTCATTGAAGAACTGGTGGTGGCGGTGATGATGACCGGTGATGAGCAAACTGGACGTGGTGGTGTGGAGACTGTGGACATTGCTGTAGTTGTCGAAGTCGTGGTTGTTGTCCATGCCGCGGGTGGACTGAGTGCTGTACACTGGATGAGTGATCTCTGTAACGATGATGCTGATGCGGATGCAGATGCAGATGCCACGCTGGCGGATAATTTCCGGATTTTCGTTGCCTTCAGTAGTTTACTGGCGGTCGTCCTTAGTACTGCACAGATTTCAGTGGAGTGTGCGAGGCATTTCTTTCTGGCATTAGGACGAACCAGTGTTGTTACTTTTCGAACTGCTGGATCCGTGGGAGTGCTGCTGCGTGGGTGTGATGTGGTGCTGCTCTGTGATGCGGTGATGATTGCTGCTGCTTCCATAAGGCAGATCTCCTCGAGGAGATATAAATATGTATGACATGTCCTGTAACGCCTGCTCGGATACAGTCACTGGTGTGAAAATAATCACAGAAATAGGACGGCTGATTATGGATGCAGATGCTGATCTCAGGTCTGATACGGACAGTGGTGTTGCTGTGCGTGCTAGCTGAGTGGAAACTGCAGTCGATGCTAGTACCGTTACTGCAGGTGCTGACGATGCTGGTCATACTGGTGATTCCGTCATGATGGTGGCTGATGCTATGTAATGAGTTAGTACATGTTGCATGGTGGATGCGGTGCATGCCGTTGCTGGTCTGTTATGTGGAAAGTCTGGTTGTCGCCACTTCGTACACTTGGTCAATGGCCATCGTTTCCTTAGGAAGCACACTAAGCAGAAGTCCAGTTTCAAAATGAGTGACTAGAACGTCACTGTTCTCACATTGTTCACCAGGCTACAATGTTACAACTAACACACAATGACTTTCACCAACGCGTGCGTCACACCGTAACATGTAGCTGTATATAGGTATTTGCAGTCCGAACAGAATGTGCATTGAAAAAGGTGATCACGATTGATATGTAGTGTCAAGTCTGAATTGCGGGAAAATGCACGCTTACACGGTTGTCCATTGAGCTGTAATGCTGAATGTGGATACTTCTTTCCGGAATGAGCTATAGCCGACTCTTCTGAGGTGTCAGATAGTGCGAGATCCTCGGCAAGTGACATCTTATTTCCGCATATTGATAATGGTGTGGACTGCCTAACCTAATCTATTTTTCCTAACTCTTCATACTTTTTCTGGCCAAATAATATTAATAGAAAACAGCAGAACTTGCTTTGTGACACGAAAGTAGCCTAATGCTTGTTCTTCCCTTGTGTCGAGTTTGATGGGAAGACGAAGTTACAGTGCATGATCTCCTCCTTTTATACTTTTTGGTGACATCACAGGAGTGCGGATGACCACACCCAAAGGTTTTAGGGTGATTCGGCCACGCCCTATAAGGAAAGTTGGATTTATTTAATCCTGGACTCAGATGAAATATTCCGCTCGTGTAAAGAAAGTAATTATAAATATAACAAGGAAGGAGTATCACCTTCGGCTCCACTCAGAGGAAAAACAAGTCTCCGATCAACGTGAAAGCTCAGAACTACTTATTCCTGTGGAAGCTCACCCTTTAATTAGTGTGAAGCGGTTTTTTCAGATTGGATGCTTATAAACTTGCCTGTTTTAATTTCAGGCTGGAGCATCCGTTGAGGTGTGGGAGAGTGCGATTACGGCAGCGGCAATTGCCCAGACTCACGCCTCTCACCTCTTCCATCACACTCCTCACTAAAAAATCCGGAGGGCCAGGTAATGAGGGGGCAGGAATCCCTGCAGGCTTTTAACTTGAATGTAGTTCATAGACCCAGAAAATTGCATGGAAATACTTACGCCTTGAGCAGAATCCGGCTTGAAGATGAACCCGAAGTAGCCACCATCGTGCCACATACAACACAGCCATCTCCGGTGTTCTTTGAATTGCGGTGCACAGAGTGGAACATGGAGACAGTTGCTCCCGAACAAGCAAAAGACACGCTAACACGAAATACATACACATAGATCCAGGAGGGTGTGTGTCCTCCCCGGGAATCTGTTACACCATTATCTACAACAGCAAAATACTACTACCAGCGGTTCCAAGAATGACACATGCTTGATGGTGTTCTCTGCATCAACAACTGCATAGTGATTCCCGAGCATTATTGGAATAAAATATTACAACAACTACACGATAATGTGGGTCATTTAGCTGTTGAGTGGACACTAACACGGATAAAACACAGATTGCACTGGGTCGGGATTTGTGATAGTGTAAAGGCATGGGTCGCCAAATGTGTCCCATGTCAAAGACAAGCTGTTGGCCAGCACCATTCCACACCTCTGCAAATTACGATCGTTGGTGCACCATGGGAGCGAGTGGCTATTGATGTGCTTGGACCCTTGAATACAACGGACGAAGGAAACAAGTAAATCCTCGTATTGCAATATTATTTTATGAAGTGGGTGGAAGCACTTGCTTTGCCAGACCAAGAGGCATCTGCAATAGCAGAGGTCTTGGCAAGCAATGTGTTCTGCCGATTTGGAATGCCCTGTGAGCTACACTCCAATCAAGGAAGTAATTTTGAGAGCCAGCTGATCTCCGAGCTCTGCAAATGGTTTCATATCGTTAAAACAAGGACCAGTCCGTATCATCCCCACAGCGACGGTATGGTGGAGAGATTTAACTGTACTCTTGTGGAAATGTTGACGAAGGAAATACACCTTGATTGAAGGGATTGGGATTTATGCTCATGGTATACCCCACTTCAGTACATTCCAACACGGGTTATATCCCTGCGCGGTTAATGTTAGGCCGTGAATTAGCCTTGCCACTGAATCTGGCCATGCACAGGATTCCGTGGGAGAAAAATTCACCATCTTTCTATGTAGAGCTGAACTGGCAGCGGATAGAACAGAACAATGAGCTAGTGAGACCAGCTTTATCCACTGCACATCGCCGTCAGAAAACATGGCACGACCGGCGCGTGCATGGAAACCCGTATGAAGCAGGAAAAATGGTTTGGGTACACGATTCGCGACGTTCTGCAAACGTGCCAAGTAAACTGAGTTGCCAGTGGAAAGGCCCCTATGTACTAGTAGATGTCGGATGTGACATACCATGACCGGGCTTCGGATGGCCTGACCTCAGTCATCCACTTCGATCGACTTAAACCTTGCGTCAGTGATGGCCCAGTGCCAGAGCTCAGACTGAGTGTTCCACGAAACACCGGTACCCAGACGGATGTCTCTGCAGAGACAAGTATTCCCAACGTTAGTACAGAGCACCACGGTGCCAGTTCAACCTTTCCCCGACCAAGCCAGGAGTCTGGTGAATGATCGGCTAATGCTGAGGAAGATGACGAGATACGTACTCGCCCTCTACCTCCTCAGTGTCGGTCTACTAGATCTGAGTAGTCGTATCTGAAGATTTTCTCATTTGTGTTGTCCAAGGGGAAGGACGGAAAAGTTGTTCCACTGACCTCTTCCCATTCCCACCCACTTCATGCTATTACCCCAATTATAGAGTTACCACAAGCGGAAGCCGAGGCTGCCCTGGGCCATGCTTCTTGTGTGTGGGGGGGGGGGGCATGTAATAAATAGCATGGAAGTGAAGAGGCCGGATGAGGCCTTGTCTCGTTTTGAAGAACAGCATAACTGCACAACTCGGTGTATTTGTCCATGCCCCCAAATCACACAACCACTCCCATCCCTAGGTGCGCCCCATCATATAGCACCACCACCCCCACTCCAATTTGTGTCCCTCGTCTATGCACCAAGTTCGGATATCATCGGTCCTGTCCAGTTCATACTCCACTCGTCGTCTGTAGACTGTCACTCTTCAGATATGAGAGAGTCCACTGTAACAGAGGAGGTGGCATCCCGCACTGCTGCAACCACCCCCACCCCACCCCCGCAGACGGTGGGCAGGGATGCAGCCTGTTCAGCAGACTCTCGGCTCGAATATTCCCAGTACTTTAAGACTACAACAGAGTACCAACCATCGTGTAATGGGAGATGACCAATTATCCACCCATTGGGCAACCATCACTACCCTAGCCCAACCAATTCCCCCACCAACCCCTACCCCCCCCCCCCCCCCCCCCGCCGCCAATACGTGAGCAGTCAGAACATCACAACGGACACAGAAATCCAGGAGGACACAGAACACACTTGCCCGAAAGGCTGGATATGTCAATTCATCATTGTGCGAACATCACGTACACCTCTGGTTATAAAGAGGATATAACGGAAACATTCCACATCCATGACAACAAAGAATAGCATTCACCTAAACTTTTAAAAATTGAAAAAGTTAGAGACATATTTTCCCACAACATTCCCTCCCGCACAGATGCGGGAAGTTCATCACTTTCCGCAATCCCGACCATTCCTCATCCGCAACAGACTCGGCATTCACCAGCGTAGAAAACTGGATATGCCCAATCAGTAATATGCCAGCATCAAGCAGCAGCCCGGACTTCCCTATAACAGTACTCTACCGCCATCAACGCCAGTTAAGATTTTCCGCAATCACATTTTCATCTGGTTTATGGAAAAACTGATCATATGGAAAGAAGGAGCAATTCCGCAGCCATCTACAGTACGCGCTGCATGGGATTCTCCCATCCCCCCCACCACCCTCCAACCTCATCCCCGCCCCGCAACCATTGTACTGAAATAGCTAAAATATTATACATCATTCACACGTAATAACAGTCAATAGTATTAAGAGAGCAAGATGCCCACAGACTGTTTTCCGTCACGAGTAGGATTTTGCTACCAAAATTTTGAATTCTATAATGGTTACTTGTCAAGTTACGACAGCACACTTCTTCGTCATCCATGCTCTAAAGTAACTCTGTCCCGCCTACGGGCTCGGCCATTACATAGTGAAATACATCATGTCTGATAAAGTTGACACCATACTTCAGTTACCCGCCCGCCCCAGGGTAATAAAAATGCCACACTTCGCAACAGCACAAGACTCATCCGTGGATAAACAGCCACGCATATCAATGAAGATCATCAACATGACAGAAACATGGACACTCAGGTTGACTGTATTCACAATCTCTATACGATGGTATTGTAATTATAAACTGAGGCACGCATTTTCCGAGCTGCATTATAATAAATTAAGGATGGTCTAGGTTGGGATGGGACTAGTCCTACCCACAGAGGAGGGTGCTTGGCAGTTCACCCACCCGCAAAACACAGTCCAGCTTGGCGAAATTAGTATACTTAATTTCCACAAGACATGGAGCTGCTTAAACCAAACAATAATTATAGACAGCTATATTGTCCTAATCTTGATTAAGACCACCATCGTTAACCCACGACAGTATAATATCAGGGAGAATTTCAAATATTCTCTTACCTATATATTCCCGCACAAGATCAACACAGGCTGGATTACACTTATTACAAACAAACCACAGATGCATGTATAAGATCATGCGCATACAGGGACGCGGTTTCGAGAAACAAATTTTAAAACATATATTTCCGTTTTCACATCAATAACGAATATTCAGCAGCACCAATACTCCGCCATTATGTAAATAGTGCATCAGTTTCCAATCAACCACGTGCTTTCACAACAAGAAACCATGTGACTTTCGCTTCTATTTCCCGTAAATTGGATCAAAGGCTTTGAAGACAAGAGCCGCCAAAACACGCATCTACCACAGTGTGATGGAAGAGGTGAGAGGCGTGTGTCTGAGCAATTACCGCTGACGTAATCGCACTCTCCCACACCCCATCGGGTGCTCCAGCCTGAAATTAAAACAGGCAAGTTTATAAGCATCCAATCTGAAAAACCGCTTCACACTAATTAAAGGGTGAGCTTCCACAGAATAAGTAGTTCTGAGTTTTCACGTTGATCGGAGACTTGTTTTTCCTCTGAGTGGAGCCGAAGGTGATATTCCTTCCTTGTTATATTTATAATTACTTTCTTTACACGAGCGGAATATTTCATCTGACTCCACGATTAAATAAATCCAAACTTTCCTTATAGGGCGTGGCCGAATCACCCTAAAACCTTTGGGTGTGGTCATCCGCCCTCCTGTGATGTCACCAAAAAGTATAAAAGGAGGAGATCACGCACTGTAACTTCGTCTTCCCATCAAACTCGACACAAGGGAAGAACAAGCATTAGGCTACTTTCGTGTCACAAAACAAGTTCTGCTGTTTTCTATTAATATTATTTGGCAAGGAAAAGTATGAAGAGGTAGGAAAAATAGATTAGGTTAGGCAGTCCACACCATTATCAATATGCGGAAATATGATGTCACTTGCCGAGGATCTCGCACTATCCGACAGCTCAGAAGAGTCGGCTATAGCTCATTCCGGAAAGAAGTATCCATATTCAGCATTACAGCTCAATGGACAGCCGTGTAAGCACGCATTTTCCCGCAATTCAGACTTGACACAACATATCAATCATGATCACCTTTTTCAATGCACATTCTGTCCGGACTGCAAATACCTATAAACAGCTACATGTTATGGTGTGACGCACGCGTTGGTGGAAAATCATTGCGTGTTAGTTGTAACATTGTAGCCTGGTGAACAATGTGAGAACAGTGAAGTTCTAGCCACTCAATTTGAAACTAGACTTCTGCTTAGTGTGCTTCCTAAGGGAACGATGGCCATTGACCAATTGTACGAAGTGGCGACAACCAGACTTTCCGCATAACAGACCAGCAACAGCATGCACCGCATCCACCATGCAACGTGTACTAACTCATTACATAGCATCAGCCACCATCATGACGGAATCACCAGCATGACCAGCACCTGCAGTAATGGTACCAGCATCGACTGCAGTTTCCACTCAGCCAGCACGCACAGCAACACCACTGTCCGTATCACACCCGAGATCAGGATCTTCATCCATAATCAGCCGTCCTATTTCTGTGATTATTTTCACACCAGTGACTGTATCCGAGCAGGCCTTACAGGACGTTTCATACATATTTATATCTGCTCGAGGAGATCTGACTTATGGACAACAACCACGACTTCGACAACAACAGTAATGTCCACAGTCTCCACACTACCACGTCCAGTTTGCACATCATCGGTCATCATCTCCGCCACCACCAGTTCCTCAATCAATACGTCCGCACCATCTTCCAGCTATAGTATTACCGACCTGGGCCTGCTTAGTAGTGATATATCGGCATCGAAGGACCATCCGCTGCGTCCGTCCTGTACAAGTATGCGTACCCAGACACGCTGGGCAAACTTCACAGCGGATGTGTGTGGACACTATTGCCGAGGTTGCAGCAGGAGTTATCAGTAGTTGTGTGTAACACAGAAATTTATTATTATTATGTTTAATTTTGAAATAGTTTTCTTATTATTATATATGTTTTAACAATTGGTACCCAGTCCCAAGGCTGACTATGGTCATCCTACACAGCTGCGCAATATCTTTGCAAAGCTGTGTCTCACATACAATAATCGTAACGTACACAACGTGATGTAAGTACACACCACACCACAGCGAATATGTCATAATCCCGTCATGAAGTCTCAGCTACGCCGGGGCTGCCTGATAAACTAGTCTTTTTACTTTATTATTATTGATATTTTTCTCATTATTTTAGTTCCCGCGTCATTACGATCGGCCGTATTGTGGGTTAGCAGAGGCTACACATGCGGATCTGCACTAACGGGCCACATTATATTAATATATACATCTATGTGAATCCATTTATTCACCCGGAATGCATGTGTAATTAGCATAATCTGTGATACTCTTCTCCGGTATAGTTATGTGATTATTTATTATCCTATTTACATTGGATTTTATAAAGAAAAACCTGCATTGTAATTGTGGTACGTTGGAGCTTGGGTGTTCTCTGCGGAAAAATAATTATCCGCATCCAAGAGAACACCCATGCGAGCTATTGTTTAGGTAATTAAAAGATCTGAATAAAATATGCACGCATCATGAAATGAAAACAAAACCAACAAAAAGGAAGGACATGGAAAAATAATTCCAGGTCAAAAATCAAAATCAATGGTTGGTCTCCCTCCCAAACTCTTGTGCACCCTATGTGCTATTTCTTATGAACATGCGTCTTTTGCATCACTCTCCTCTTGGCTACACGCCTACTCGGGAAGTCTATAGTTCCCGCCTAGCACGTTCCCATGCATCCGATCCACTATGCATGATCGTTTGCCACAGGTGTCAACCTAGGAGGTGTTGGTGTAGCACGACCGACCGGATGGGTACTGACCATCCCAGCGAAGCTTGGTACGGAACGGCCACTCTGAATTCGCTCCAAGCACGCCCCTGTGTAGGATAGTACACGTACATAGGCCCCTTGAGAGTGGTTTTCGTTAAAATGGGCTAAGTCTGATAAAATGCGCGGTGCGCATGCATGCGCATCAGAGCTTCCCTGACAACACGTCTTGGAATTGGAAGTGAGTGCATGCCTATAGTCTCCTCGTGGTTCTTGGTATTGATCAGGACCAGAATAAAATGAGCATTATGATACTGATGACTAAGAGGTACCTTACCGGTCTTAGGACCGCAATTTATAGTTTCTGTCTTACTGTGAATATTATCCTTGTTTACTGTACGTGCTTTCAACTAGCGCACCATTTACGTTCATTAATCTGTGATATTTAGTTACATCGTTTAATTACATTCTACTTACTGCGTTGGTTATTTGTATATGGCAGTTAGCCATTCAGTTAATATGTTTTGTTTAATTGTAGAACAGTTTGGACCACAGTACGCTAGAAAATACTATACAGGTACAGATATATCCGCATCACTTTATTCCCGCCATCATCAATTTTACACTGAGGTCGCTGACCGTGCTCTAATTGTTTGCGCCTGGCATGTACCGACTAAACCTTACTATTCAGTTCTCGATAGGATAGCTTAAAGTGGTTAGGGACAATTTCTTCGTCTGGAGACATATAGTGTATGCCTCTTTTCTGGTTGTTGCGGTAATGTAGCCCTGCACTCCTGCAAGGTTGTGTAAAATTGGCCAGTATAGGGCCTCATATATATCAAGTTATTGTCTTTTCCCATGATCCACCAGCTGCATGGCTTATTAAATGTCTGGATTCCCTATCAGCGCATTGATTTGATCCGACCCTGGAAAACTATCAGAGGTTTCCGAGCGGTGATGGTTAAAGTACTGGTTTACATACATCTCCCCCGTATCCTCGGATACTAGTTAGTTAGATAAACCTGCCAATGAAGGAAGCACCCCACACACATTTAGTTATAAATGTGAGTTAGTTAGTGTATTTACCGCCCCGCAGTGCATATCTGGCCATATTGGACCTTAATCCTAACTACAGGTCAACTGTTAGATCCATAGCACATGGTGACGGACGAGATTCGGATCTCCATCCAATTCAGTGAAGTGTCTGGATGAAGCATTGGAGCTCGTCACGCCCTCAGGGGAAGGATGCTCACGATGGATATCTGTCTCTTCACCCCCACCATAAAGACATGTCAGGATTTAAAACTTTCTTATGTGAAAAGTAGCCATTGTCCAGGTGATGTTGTATGTGGTTGCGGGGCAAGGTAGCCGGATTTTCATCGAATTCCAATGCCTTGTGTCGTAACATGTACGCACGCTGTCCTTGGAGGCAGATGCTATCCGAGGTGACCTACGGGAAGCTGAGCATCTGCGCCCAATGGATAACTGTATCTAAATGTTAGATAGTAATCCCTGCCATTTGCTGTCAACGCTTGTTTTCGTTACTAACACCTAAAAGGTAGGTTAGGATGTAGCAGAAGGCCCACATAACTAAAGTGGCAACTACCAATGCAGCAACTTTGGAACTACATAAGATGGTGACTTGGGAATTCTTCGGAAATCGTTCGTCCCGTCTTCACGTAAACCAGCGTGCAACACCTTATCAGTAGGTTCCCTACGATTATCAGCACTTAGCATTTGCTGTTGAACAAAAGAGTGGCCCTTTTTGCCAGCTCTTTTCCTCAGCTTCAGCGTTGAAGGCATTTTCCTGTGAAGAGGCCCACGCGAGGCACTTTCCTCTCACAACAACAATGTTTTCGGTGTGTGTGTGTTAGGGGTTTACTAATTTACATTAAACTGCCTAGTGACTTCGTTGCGGGAACTCTCTCTTGCGGGAATACCTCTGCGGATTCAAGAACCTGTGTGGTACCTCAGGCGACACTACATGGAAAGAACACCAGATAGCTCTATGTTGTGTATTATTGTGTGCTCATTTACTGTCAAACGATTCATCTTGTTTGTGTAGTATATAAATATTTCTACAGTTTAATCATAAATTGTTCCATATCTCTAAATTAGTATGGATAGTCACCTGTATGGTGACACACATAGTTGGGACGACACTGTGTGGTTCAATCTTGGCGGTAATGGTCGCACAGCCCCACTTGAACATTAGTGTTCCACTGGCTCTAGAAGTCTGTCTTTGTATGTCCTGGAGAGACAGCATACGTGATCCGCAACCCAGAGATCTGCAGCTAACAGTCATCCCGGTCATCATGCACTTGTGGTGCGATGGGCGGAAACGTCATAGCCGACCAGTATGTACCCCTGCGAGCTACAATAACCTCATGATGCTTCGTATCCTGATTAATTTCAAAATAGTACAAAATTAACCTTGAGGTATAAGAATACCATCATAATTCTTATCCATACGTAGCTTACGCATTTCGGGTAAGCTCGTGTACTCGTGTTCCATATAACATACATGCAGTGCCATAGCGAAGGGGGTGTTTTATCTAGAATATACATATAATGGTTTAGCAAAATGCAGGAGATGCCATCTGAGAGCATCTAGCTTTCAAAATTTTCGGGTCAGGAACCCCGGCTTGCTGTTAATGGAATGAGTTTTCTGCACGATCCCCATCAAAGCATCCCCTATGCGATGCTCTACCTTTTCCACTGCATACATGAGCATTTAACCCGAGGTCAGACTTACAACTCGGACATTTTCAAGACCCGCAAACGTGCTTAACATGTGAATCAGATAGTTTACGCAACTTGTAATAATGGGGTCAGGCAAGTTTGTCATAAATCTTAGACTCGAAGTGATTGTTATAGCAAATTATCATTTTAAAACCATCCACGATAATTGTCGCAGAGTCTATTAGCATTTTGCTTACAAGGAGGGGACAATGTTGCATGCAAGAATGTTTGTCTCGGTAGACGTAACCTAGGTCACACTGATCACAGTAATAACCTCGACCCATCAAACCCTTATCTCTGCCTATGTACGCGTACCCGACATATACATTTTTATTATAAGCTTTGCTTCAGAACCTGAGAGAGATTCGAGATTTCAAAATGTCTTGTAAAGCGTTCAAAGTATACACAATGCAAGGTTTATCACTAGGTACGCCTGTGCTAGCATGAAGTTAACACATTGATACACATTCTCACAACATTCTCCAGATCTCGCAGAACACCTACCAATGGACCTTTCCATGTTTAGCTATGCCCCGCCCATCACTAGATAAGCTCCACCCACACCTCGTCGTGTTGGGATTGATCGATAGCCGAATTCCCTAGCTATCAATTTCCTGAGAACTATACAGGGAAGCTGTTGAATATTTTGAAACTAATTTGGCAGCAACAGCGCCCAGTCAAATTAGTTCAAAATATTCAACACAATATTTATTAAATAGTAAAAGCAAACAATTTGTACAACAAAGCATAGACCGTCTTCAAATATGCATTCGCGACGTACTTATCGACGTCATTCATTATGATGTCATTGTACACATGGCGCAGTCCATTATGACGTCATATGATGGGTACATACTCTGGAAAGGTGAATTCAGCTAATGTTTTTGCGGTTGATTGACTCGTTAGGATCGAGATAGCTCAATCCGATTGCGAGACAATGATCCATGCATAAATTATCCATTTACAAACCGTGATACAACGTCTTTTCGAAAGAGCTTCGAGTTTAAAGTCATCGAGATATATTTTGGCGGGATTAGCATTCCACCCAGAGCCGCTAGGGATTTGGAAGTGGAATATATCCGTATTAAACTCAGAGTCCAGGTAAATGTCTTTCTGGGACAGACAGACTTCGGATATGGTGTCAATAATGGATGATGCTATTAGCTCGGTTAGCAGTCTCAAATCTTCGTGGATCAAAGCGTTTAGAGTAGGGTGGTTAATAGTTTCCTTACCATAATCTTGAATTTGTGGCATTGACGTTAGCATAAACTGGCCTAATATCATTTCGTACATGGCGTGAATGTTATCAGAAATTTGTGCTGAGTTTTCAGGTCATATAGGCTGGATCTCAATAAGGTGGTTTAAACCTCGGTTTAGCCAAACGCTGGTAACAACTCGCCACATAAACCGGGTAATACGAGATTTAATACCAGGTTTAAGCTTAAACCTCATCCGTCTTCAGATACGAGGTGTAATCCAGGTAACAGCTAGACCAGGTGTAAGCCTTGTTTAACATGTTTATATTATCAGCATCCGTGTCCCCCAACTCGGGAATACTGATACACGCATGCGGTGGGCCCATACAACGTCTGCATAGCTGCGTCCATGTTTAAAGCCACTTTAGAATGATTCGGTGAAGTCACCGATCTTGTCTCGGATGCGGCATAGAGAAACATTGGATAGGATAATATGCACGCTGTTGAAAAGCATGGTGATCCGTGGCTTCTTGGCCTTGGGTAGCGCAATTTGGGTGCCTTGAACTACAGCATCGATCGGAAGGTGGTGGATAAAACCTGAATTGATTAGGTACGTGAGCGGGTTTGAGATAATGTAACTTGCGTATTTGAATAGTTCATTGCTCATGCCACCAGGTCCGGATACACCTCCATTTTTCAAGACTTTGAGTGGCTTCTCAGCTTGTGCTGATTTAATTAGTGTTAGTAATGGTGTGGGATCTCGTGTGAATGGGTCCACAGTCTCATCATCATCTAGTAAACCGTGCTGTGCAGTTGAAATTCAGGTGTCTGCACTTGGTCTGCATGGCTATTGAGAAGAGGACATATCATGGATGATTGATCGTGGTCAGCTTTAATCGCAAGCCATGATAATCCTAAAAGTTCAACACACGAAGAAACTGAACACATCCTGTCCGTTTCATGTGTTTCAAGAAGATGCTGCAACAGTTGCCAATCATTGAGAGATACACATTGAAAATCATAAAACATATTCACATATATCACAAACACTGGACATATACTTGCAATGAACCAGCCCATGTTCAGCATTGCGAAGACCAGCGCAATGATATGCACTATATACGGCGTGCAGGATGACGTCATAAGCATTGTGTCATAAATGATTCTATATGGCCTGTCTTTAACTCTTAATAGTCCGACACATTGTACAACTTGTATTGTCTCTACTATTTAATAAGCATGCTGTTGAATATGTTGACACTAATTTGGCTGGACGCTGTTGCTGCCATAGAAAGCAACAGCGCCCAGTCGAACGAATGAGTTCCAAAATATTCAACGGCTTACATGTATAGTTTTCTTGAAATTTATAGTCAGGGAATTCAGAGATCGATCGATCCCAACACGCAGGAGGTGTGGGTGGAGCTTATCTAGAGATGGGTGCGGAATAGCTAAAAATGGAAAGGTTCATTCGTACACTTGCTGTATCATCCGAGGTAAATGATGAAGATCTATATGTCATGTTGATTGCGGTTTCAGCTAATATGTAACATATGTGATTATTACATCAGATACTTGAGTGACAGAACGGAGATATAACATATTTGATTATGATTTCGGATACATGAGTGAAAGAACGGAGATATCACATATTTGATTATGATTTCTGATACATGAGTGACAGAACGGAGATATAACATAATTTGACTATGACATCAGATATGTGAGTAACAGATCGGAGATATAACATATGTGACTATTACGTCAGATACTTGCGTGGCAGAATAGAGTTATATATTATATTTGACTATGACGTCAGATACATGAGCATCAGATCTGAGATATAACATATTTAACTATGACGTCAGATATTTGAGTGACATAACGGAGATATACCATATTTGACTATGACGTCAGATAGTTGAGTGATAGAACGGAGATATAATATATTTGACCATGATGTCAGATACTTGAGTGACAGATCTGATATCTCTATAGACCAATTAGGATAAGAGCTAAAATTTGAAATGGTATTAACCAAAATTACACAGTATATATATACACAGTATATATATTTTATGATATACATCATACATTTACGTTATTAGAAGCCGCTGTGTAAGGTAAAACGATTGTGTGAATTAAAATCTAATAGCTGGATTCAAATATATAAACACATGTTCTATACACATATCAGTTACTTTCCATCTGTACGTGCATGGAGCGTTGTCCCAGATATTTCCTAATCATGACAAATGTGAAAATAGTGGCTGGTTTGATAGTGGGGAGATAGATTCCTGTTTAGTGTGCAAAACAGACCACTGTTTACACCAGCTTACCTCCCTTGACTCATTCAACCCACAAATGAGACGCATACGGTTCTTTGACATCAAGCTTGCGCATGTTGTCCTCATCGTGTAATGTAGCAATCTGATTGGATTTGAATGTGGCCACGTGGTGTAGTTGATAGAACAAGTTTACTAGAACTGAGGATATATTTAAACCTTGTCTACTGACACCTACTGAACCTAGCTGGCTTAACCTAACTGACTATTATCTCACAGATACGACACACGAGAAGGCAATGTATTGTGCCCTTTGCCATTTAGACTAATACCATTTCCGAACTAACTAGGCCACAGTGGTAGCATACATATGTGCTAAATGATGGACGAAAAATGAAGCATGTCATTGGATCCTCTCTGGGTGCGGTTAACTTCCCTACTGTTATCACTCATGACCTCTTACATCTGATGTTCAACTGCGTAGAATGACATATAACTAATTGGTGATTAGACTAGACATTGCATCTTCACCTGGCCGTACACTGAGCCCTATAACGTGCATGATGTAGAATGACATATAACTAATTGGTGATTAGTGGAGACATTATATCTGCACCTGGCCTTAGACTAAGATCTATAACGCACATGCTGTAGAATGACATATAACTAATCGGTGATTAGTCGAGACATTATATCTGCACCTGCCCTTAGACTGAGCATGCATAATAGCGAATATTCTTGATGAGATGGCTTGTCCCACCCATTCTTATAATGTGGTGCCCTGTGTTTCAGCATCCATTCCTCTTGAAACTGTAAACTGAAATTGAAAACTGTAGTATCTATCCGACCTATCACCCAAGTATCCGGCGTCATAAATAATTACATAACAAGTTATCCCGCATGACTCTGTCATGAAAATTGAAAACCTGCGCCAGGTTTACAAATTGTATGTCTTTGATCGTGTTACAATTTCCTAAACATTCCGCTGACTATTTGTAGACTGAGAGCTGTTGATGCGATAATCAAATAATTTCAAAATATTGAACAGCGTACCTGTATAGATAGCTGGGAATTTATTAGTAAAAGCTGGGCGGAGTTTGTTTAGAAACAAGCAGGACATAACTAGAAACAAGCAGGGCATAATTTGGAACAAACAGGGCATAGCTAGAAACAAGCAGGACACAGCTAGAAACAAGCGGGACATAGTTTGGAACATACAGGGCATAGCTAGAAACAAGCAGGCCATATCTAGAAACAAGCAGGACATAACTAGAAACAAGCAGGACATAGCTAGAAACACACAGGACATAGCTTGAAACAAACAGGGTATAGCTAGAAACAAGCTGGCCATATCTAGAAACAAGCAGGACATAACTAGAAACAAGCAGGACATAGCTTGAAACAAACAGGGTATAGCTAGAAACAAGAAGGACATAGCTCGAAATTAGCAGGGCATAGCTTGTAACAAACAGGGCATAGCTAGAAACAAGCAGGACATAACAAGCAACACGCAAGAGATAGGTAGGAACAAACAGGGCATAGCTAGAAACCAGCAGGACATAGCTTGGAACAAGCAGGGCATAGCTACACACAAGCAGGACATAGCTAGAAAAAGCAGGACATAGGTAGGAACACGCAGGACATAGCTAGAAATAAGCAGGATATAGCTAGGAATAAGCAGGACATAGTTAGAAACAAGCAGGGCATGGCTAAAATGAATTACTACATTTCTGGGTCAAAATCATTGTATTTCTGATTCAATTTATGACTGACATACCATTCTTCGGTTATCAGGATGCCATCAGCTATCACCCAATGATCAGATGAATGGTGTTTCAGCAAAGTCATGATATTCTATTTCTTGAACCTCCATCTTGGTTCATCTTGCAGAATATCATCTATATCTTCCGATGGATGCATTCTGTCGCAATAACTTCTAGGAAATGGCTATACTTAAGCACAGTATGCTTACTAATTCTGGCCCCTCCTTACGGAATCGAACCAAGCAATAGAGCGATCCAGTTCTAGCTATGCCCCACCCACTTCTAGCTAGGCTCCGCCATTTCTACCGAAACTCCCGTCTATTTCTAGCTAGGATCTGCTAATGTCGAGCGCGTGTTTGGGCCTATTCTATAATTTGAAACCTTAATTCATAGAATTCCAATTTCAAGGTAACTATAGAGGTAGGTTGTTGAATATTTTGAAATTAATTTGACTGAATCATGCTACTGCCAATCGTCCAGTTAAATTAATTTCAAAATATTCGACAAAGAGTTGATTAAATAGTAGGTCCCCCAAAGCCATCGAAGACGTATATTTGGTGGACAGTTAAATGCTAATGACAGAGATAGATACGCCATTACGCATTTTTGATTGCGTCACCCAACTACATATGAGTTACTTAGGTATAACGTCATAAAATTGAATGACAGATCGGGTCCATCCTTTGAACCCGACTGATAACAATCGGACTATCCTGTATTAATAATAAAATAAAAACAATTATCGAAGAATGAATATCGAGCTTGAAAATTACAGTCTACTTCACAGGTGATATTTACTACTGGTGTTTAAGGACAGAAGCTAAATTTCATCGTCAAGCGTGACGCTTTTTATTTAATATGACATTATGCATATAATTAGTGTCCAGTTGCCTATATCTATTTATTGCTAGACTCATTAGCAAACAATACAATATCGCCTAGGTAGATAGAGCTATTCAATAACATGTGATACTAAATTCTTTAGATTCTATGCATTTTAGATGTATGCGCTAGATTGAGAGGCTCTAATTGGCCTTGCGCCAGATTGAGAGTCTCTCATTGGACATGCCTGTGGCCGAGACTAAAACAAAGGGAATTCCGTGGCAGTGACATCAGCGTCTAGGAAATACGTCAGATATATGCCATGAAATTCATCTGCACTAATAATTCCATCATTGTTTGCATCCATAACCTGAAAAACTTTTCTTCCTTTCTCCGTGACAGATTCATTCACTCCAAATTGTTTGAAGTAAGGATGAAATTCATTGAAGTTAACGAGACCATCATTGTTGGTATCTATAGCGTGAAAAACTGCCATAAAAAATGCATCGAGTCTTCGCTCCATCAAGTCGAAATGATTGCTCCAGTACCATGTGAATGCCGTCACCCACTCCGATCTGGTCAGCCCTGTCTTTGTGTTATCCGCACAAAAGTAAGCATTTATTACATCTCTATTTAACAGCCAGAACTGCATGATGTTAGGTATGAGATCTTCCGAGGCATCACAGAAATATATTATTCTCTCAGCGAATATACGGATCTCTTCCACAGTGACTATACCATCGTTATCACTCTCTATCATGTCATAAAGGACTCCCCACTTCTCCTTCAAAGCCTCAGTTACCTGCAGACTCCTACGTTCCTGGAAGGTAAAACATATAAATGTAACCCCGTTATGTCGAAGCAACCAACACCGGCCTCTGCAGGGGGCTTGAGGAATGTCTATTTTGCAGGTCAAGAGAAGAATATATTAGAAAATATATCACTGCGATGACTGGCTCGGTCCTGTCACGGCCTATAAATGGGCATTCAATAAGCATATATTTTGATTTTATTTATCAAATTTAGCCAATAAAGTGGCAATAAGCAAACAAGTGTAATCTTTATTTACGTATGGACATGGTCCAAATGTCGGTGACTAAAGGGATGTGGTCTCTTGGCACAAGTTAGATAGTTGCCAACGAGGCTAATTGACTGCCGTTAGGAATTGACAAGAACATTAGGGAACCTCCGACATCAATCAGTCATGTTAGCGCGCGTTCGGCTAGTACATCATAGATATAGGACATATCTAAGGCTTTAATAATAATAATAATAACAAGTACACATATTGATGCAAAGCATCAATGGTAAATAGCGTGCACGGACATTATTATAATTCTGAGAATAAACTCAAAGGTTTCGTGAAAAAATAAAATTATATAAAGGCATACAAGCCAGTCATGACATAAATATAGGCGGAAAATTACATAAACGGAATATGTCTTGCAAAAAGATGAGGGCAGTCTTATGTATGGGCTTAGAAAATCAGCTTATATTTTGCATCCGTCTGTTCATTTTTCCATCCATCTTTTTCTCAGGACCAAACACGTTAACAGACAGAGGAACAGAAAAGATTAAGAGTAGTCAGAGATGAGAGAAATGCACTCCTGCACCAACAGCGAGTAGCAGATCAAATCTGGGTCATTTGGTATCAGCAAAACCGGTATCTTAGTCAGTAGAACTCGGCGCAAGAAGCAGAACTTGAGACACATTGAAACATATTAAATAATACTGTAACGAATATTTTAAACCGGAAATGTATGTACACAAATCTTGATACCGCCTTAAACACGCGTGAAGTGCTTACAATACGCATACGTGGCCATGATTATTGTTACAGCATTGATACCGCGAGTTGTAGTGCAGCTATTTACACGACAAGCCCATTTTTACCTCATGCATTACAATATGTTGGATCGTGTATATGCTTGGACAGAATACTATTTTGGTAGGCTGGATGCGTCTGGGTGAAGGCGCCACACGCATGCGGTCTAAATGGGCCTTTAGGCGTCATTAAAACACTAAGGGTGTAATTTTCTATATGAGTAATGTCAATGTTCATAGCCTACTTGGGGAGGTCGCAGATGTAAAAAGATTCACATATAAAATGATATTGGGTGATTTTAATTACCCGGAAATAAACTGGTCAAATATCCACTGCAATGCCAATGAAATGCATAGATCAAGTATATTTCCTGATGCAGTACAGGACGCCTCTCTGTGCTGACAGATAACCCTGCCAACAAACTTTAGGCGCCATGCCAGAACCAATACCTACGTGGACCTAGTTCTTTCAAACGAAAAGGATATTGTATACAATATTCTGACTGAAGACCCAGTGGGAAACTGTCACTACATCGTGATCTGTTTTATATATCCATCGTATCTATGTCACATGAAAATCTATCTACACTGGAAATAGTGACAATCTTTTAAAACCATGTTTGACGGACAACAGTCTAAACCGGCCTCAAACGTGTCATAATGATGATGCTCATGTTGACTATATGTGCACATTTTAGGGTATTGGCTTGGTTTGATAAGTCAGCTTCTATCAGTACCTGGAGCTAAAAATATGGGATATATAGAAAGATTAGCACCTTATTACAAGACATCTGATTGTAGAATCATGCAATATGTCGTAGAGTACGAGAACATACCACATGGCCCTATGTTCTAAAACTGATTACAAAGCAAGTATAAATATTCAGGTAGCGAATATAGTAAATTATTGGCATTTGACAACCGTATGTGGCTACTAAATTGTGTATTGCGAAATTACGTCATGGTAGAATTTCTTTAAACTTAAGATTTATTAGCGTATTCATATTCCTTTATAATCATACGGGTGGTATTACGGGGCCGAACCTATTGCAGACAGTAGGGTATTGAAAACCACAGATCTACCAAATTGGAACCAATTTACGCGATCAAATTACGTACTACAAAATTACTTTATGGTCAAATGTGTTTAATTCACAATATAGCCAACGTATTCAAAGCACTAAACGCCTATGTGAGCAAGATTCTGGGGCCGAACATATTACAGACGGTATGGTACCGAAAACCACGAATCAGACAACATTTGAACCAATTTTTGCGTACTACAAAATTACTTCATCTAGACTTTCTTTTGGATTCGGAATATTAAGTCTCGAGTCTATGTGGGTGAACTTCTTGGGCTGTCAATCACCCCAAATTTAATCAAATTTTCAGTATGAAATTGTTTACTACGAAATTACTTCATGGAATAAAGTGTTTAGCCTCAATACATCACTTCACTATTGTATTCATATACATATCTAACTACATTTGTGAAATTGTGTGGCCGAATTTGCGGCAGACGTTCCTAACTTAACACATGCATAGGCCTACGTCGATTTCTGTATTAAACAATCCGTTGCAATATTACTGAAAGCTGTTTTACCTAGACATTTGGAACATTGGTAGTCTATCCATGCCACTACAAAACTGCATTGACCCTACATGGATTTGTTCCCACTGATGGATTAAGGACAAACGGTTACTACTGATAACCACATACCCATTATTTTTGTGCGAACATTGTTTACCTTTTCGTGCTCTACCACATACATATTACACCTCAGGTAGAAGACGTACACGATATTAACAAATTAGCATTGACGCCTCACACGACGTAACAATTGTAATTGTTACCCTATCTCGAATGCGGCGACTGTTCAGCTTAGTGTATTATACTATGATACAATACGGGAAATGTGAAACAGACGCAGTACCTAATATAGTCATCGTCGTCGTCCTCATAATCGGTTTACGCTATAAAACTTAAATTTGGTCAAGAATATAGAAATATTTGCATTTTTTGCAGGCCAAGAGAAGGCTGATTGGGAAGGTTAACCACTCAAATGACTGGCTCGGTTATCCAATGGTGAATTTTCAAAAATCTTCTCGTTGACTTGCACATTTAGATTCATAAAGGTCACTGTAGAGGCCTGTTTTGCCGGCTGCGTCAGAAAATGGTTAAAATACAATATGAGAATCTGATAGGCCTACATGTACAGTCGTTGTCGTCGCAATATTGTATACGTGTCTATGACAGCAACAAGTAGGGGCGGGGTGGGGTGGGCTACCACTCAAAGTATTTAAAGATATTCCAATAGTTGTTTTGTAGTTGAGATATTGGACGTTCGATGTTAAACATTTTGAAGGATTTTGTTAGAACACAAGCATGCCCAAGCAAGTCACAGCTTTGGGCCGGTTGTTTGAAACGACTTGCATAGTTCTACAGTTTGTCAGTCGGCCATTGAATACGGGTGGTTTCTTAATACAAGTAATTACCCAGCGATATTAATTACCCTCGCTCAGTCAGAGGACGAGTATATTGAATTCCGGTCTACGTGCGTCCGGGGGTGGGATGAGGTGGGGGGGGGGGTGGTGGTGGTGCAGCATGGTCTACAATATATGCTTGGTCTTGTTAAAATATGTGACCTATAAATACGGATGGTCTCTTAATACACGTGGTCCATGTTGGGTGCACCACACATTACCAAGTGGCATTAATCCTGTAATGCTCAAATTTGCCCATGACAATCTCAATAGAGCGGTGCATTTCTAACTATGCCACGCCCATTTATACCTATGCTCCGCCATCTTTCCGCGCATTGGAATCAATTCATATAATTTGAATCATGAATTCACAGAATCCCAATTTCAACGTAGGTATACAAGTAAGCTATAGAATATTGTGAGACTAATTTGACTAGGTTTTTTTTCTGCAAAAGCGCCAACAGCGCCAAGTCAAATTAGTTTCCAATATTCAACACAATGTTGATTTATTAGTAAAGACATACAATTCGTACACTTGACGGACTATTCAATCCTCATGACGGAGCTAGATACGTCAAGTATGAGTGGCTGCAGGCTACATATGACACACATGATTATAACATTATATGCTTGAACATCAAATCAGATCCATCAATTATCATAGAAAATCTTGTATGCACATTTGCATACAACCAGACGAAGGGACGATTTAAATAAATTACTACTGGAAGTATATGCTCGGTTATCAGGCCAGTCATTCCGTGGTAAATTTTCAAAACGGCTTCCTGTTATATGCAAATGGAATCGACTCAAGATCATTACCGGCAGAAGCCACTTTTGGCCAGTGTGGTCGTGTTTTAATGTGGACATATGGTTAGTTGTGATGAGTTGTTCGAATCGGTTCATGACAATTTCTATAGAGTGATCCATTTCTCGCTATGCCACGCCCATTTCTAGCTAAGCCCCACCCTATTTTTAAGCGTGTTGGAATCAATTTATATACGTCGAATAATTAAGTCCCTGAATCCCAATTTCAAGGCAGCTATACAGGTAAGCTGTTGACTATTTTGCAACTAGTTTGACTGGGTGCTTTTGCTGCATGTAGCCGCAACAACACCAACTCAAATTAGTTTCAGAACATGCAACACGATGTTGATTAAATAGTAAAGCCATACAAGTTGTATACTTGACGGACTCTTCAATGTTCATGACGGAGCTCGATGCCTCATTCATTACACATTTTGATTGTGATGTCAGCCTGCATTTGGCGTAATTGATTATGATGTCATATACTTGAGTGACAGATCGAATCCATTCATTATCAGGGAAAATGACATATGCCCATTTGTAGACAGAGACGACTGTTTATTCAATTATGACATTGGAATGATAGGCTCGGTTATGGGTCGGACATTCCAGTGGTTAATTTTCAAAAAGACTTCCGGTTTGATGCAAATAGACATTTCTCAAGGTAATAACTATACAGGTAAGCTGTTGAATATTTTGAAACTAACTTGAATGTGTGGTGTTACTGCCTATGGCATCAACAGCGCCCAATCAAATTAGGATCAAACTATTCAACAGACGATTCGTACAGAGCCCCGTCAAATTAGTTTCAAAATATTAAACAGAATGTTGATTAAATAGTAATGACATGCAATTTGCACACTTGACAGGCTATTCAATATTCCTGACGGGCTATATACGTCATTCATTACGTATTTTGATTGTGACGTCATCCTGCATATGACCTAAAGAATTATGACGTCATGGACTTGAGTGACAGAACTGATTCATTCATCATCATAGAAAATGCCTATGCATCAACAGCGACCAATCAAATTAGGTTCAAAATATTTAACAGACAGTTGCTTAAATACTTAAGCCATACAATTCGTTCAGCGTCCAGTCAAATTAGTTTCAAAATATTCAACTGGTTATCCAGCCAGTCATTCCAGTGGTAGATTTGTAAAAAAAAAAGTGTTCCAGTGGGTAACTAATGCAAATGGGCATTGCTCAGAAGCACAGCAGTATCCATTTGTGGTGGTCAGTTTGATAGAGCTGAAATAGAAGATACACTACATGCGAGTGTGTATTTGAGTACTTCCATCTACAGAAGGAAGGATGAACTGTTTTGAACGTGTTTTGTACGTACTCCTCCAGCAAAAGCAGCGCAGTTATTTTGAGTTCCATTGGCTTGTCAAAATAATTAAGCGGTTATCGCCGCGAAAATCTATTCCAGTCGAAACAGAGCAGATAAGAGAACTCACCATGAGTCACACGCGTGAACATAATCAACCCTAACCTAGCAATCTAAAAATTGAGCCGAGTCTTCGTGCCGATTCTCGATCTCGTATCCACGGAGAGCTCGCAATACAGCATTCACGTTCGTGCGACATCTAAGTAGTCCAGTAGAAATTAACATGGACCCGGACACTTTAGTTAGCAGTCCAATTTTTGTGTTAATTACATCAGCATGAGCTAAAATAGCGGCCAGAAAAATTCGCAAAAATTCGCACTTGGGGAAATATGTTTTTTAGTGCAAATTAAAAATGGCCGCCAAAATGCGGGTTAAAATTGAGAGAATATGTCATTTAGATAGACCTGACAATTCTCGGCAGGCTTACAAAAGAAAATTACTTTAAACTAATGATAAACTGTGTGATGAATACAAACTAAGCAACATGTATGTGTAAATCTCTCAAAAACCTCTCAATAAACTTAGGAAATGCAATGAAACCATGCATAACGGATGATTCATACTCCATCATGGTTTGGCGCGGTTTTGGCAGTGACCTTCGCATTTACAGCGAATGCTACAGGCCATGCCCATGCCATACAAAGCTGGTGTAGTATCACAACCAGACATACTGTGGGCAAATGGCAGACACATGCACAGCTCTCTACCTAAAATATCTGTATCCACTGTAATGCATATCGTGTGTTGCCCAGTTTGTAGGAAGATATTTGAAGACATGCTTGCATGATAGAGTAGCAGAATCAAAATATCCGTATCATCGGCAACAACTATCGTGGGCCGCTCTGGTTGTGACAGTTTTAATGCCTTTCTGACGATCACAACATCAGCATCACCGTCATCTCCAGCATTCTCTACCTCAACACATGCATTTGCTAAATGTTCTGCCAACAATTGGATGGTGCTCTGCTTATTGTGTGTGTTTGACAAAAATCCAGCCTTGTTTCCTAGAACAGGTGTGTTGTTTTGAACCGCCACATCAGAGAAATCTGGTTGATTAAATCACCGCCTCTTCTGTTCTTGGTCCTTTGTTGTTGGTCCATTATAGCTATTAAAGATTATGCATATCGGCACTCCAACCACTCTACAATGTATAACCGCAGACACAAATGAGCTACATACAGTTTCCATCATCCCGATCTTTGGCCAACCTATCCAATGTAAAAGTGCGCAACCATCAAAAACTCTTGCTGCTGGCGCTGGGATCAGTTGCTGTACAACCGCAGTGTCCATGCCAACTATGTACTTTGCCAGTTGTCTTCTTCTTCTTCTTCTTTTCGATCGCTGGCATCACACTTGGAGAGCCGTTCTCAAGATGAAATCTGTGGTTTTCTGCAGTTCTTCCACATGCCCATACAGCTTTTCAAGAAAAGAGGTTGACAAAGGCCAGATCTCTTCTCTCAGCAGCTGATACGTACTGCAAATTTGACGTTGTGACGTTTGGGATTTTCTCATAGTACCATCGTCGTGGAAAACGGCTGGACATACTGTGGCAAGTTCATATTCAAATATACTTTTATCTAGAGGGCCGCAAACATAGGGGCTATACATTAAGCGATATAGAGTTCTTGAGAAGACATATTAACGTCTTCGCTTCCGGCTTTGACCACTTTTTGCATGACAGCAATAGTCACAGCTTGGTCTGTTCTCTTTAGGATAATATCACCAAACTTTCTTTCATTTAACTTCTCGTGAATGTTCTGGCCAATGCTAATCGCATCATCAACATTAACACGATGATCTGCAATTAATCCTGTAGCAATGTTTCTCAACTGATTCTCATTAACCGTGAAAGGATTGTGTTCCATAAGAAACAATTTAAGCTTCCTTACGTCTTCTAGATCGCGTTTCATGTTTGCTGGGTGAATTTCCCTATGCTGTTCTGACCATGTTCCCATGAATGTGTCAGCCAACGATCGCAGACCATGCGTGTACTGTGCTATCATATGTGCTGTGAGGAGCCATTTTGTTCAAGCAGAATCCCTTGTGTGTTATGTTGATCAATTCTCCTTGAGTTTTTCCAGCTCTCATAAAGCACTGCTCAATGGTCATATCCGACCATGTACCATTCCAACACACTTTTTCATGTCTACGAACAGTAAAGTATCCTTCGTGCATGGGCCCTTCAGGGCAGGGGCATAGTTCAAGAGCATCTTGAAGATAAAGGCGACAACATTTCGTGTAATTGTCATGCCCAGTGTCAGCAAAGAATGGCAACATTAGCTGTGTAGCTTTCAGATGGAGTCGCCAGTCGCCAGTACGTTAAGCTCTGATGAACAACCTTACAATTGCTATAAAGTCCATAAATAAAAACAATAATGTGCCTGTTCTGTACTTTTCTATATTCTTCCTCAAATCACAAACTTGCTTACATAGATTTTGCAAATGTTCATTGCAACAACCATCATCCGGTGAGATATCTTGTGACATGAGTTCGTTACATAGATTGTGTAGCTGTGACCACATGTTATCTGTTGCCATATGGTGTTGAGTTTCATGTGTTGTAGCAATTTCGTTTTTGGTTGGCTGCTCATTTGATGAGCTATAACTATCATCATCAACGTCGCTGTCTTCATCTTGCACCTCGGAGAGTACAGATTCATCATATGTGTTACATGAGATGTTGTCAGCTGTACCATCGTTAAAAAATCCATCATCTTGTGGTTCAATTAAAAGAAGATGCAATGCAGCATCTGTCATGAGACATGCCCTCAGTCTCTTTGTGTGGGCTTTTCCCTCCATCATTTTGGGGAGAGAGTTCCTAGAGTAGACAGTTGCCCACAAATCATCTAGCCCACTCCCATCAATGATCTTACAGCCAGCGCCAAGAAAAGACATTAGTTGGTGGAAACCAGCCAGACGTATGTGCATATTCGCAAACTGGATGGAGTTGTCTTGCTTAATTGTATAGCTTTTCAAGTACAACGGTTGGTCAAATGTTATGGTTGCACAACACATCCGGGCTTTTCTGGATTGTGGCTGCACAGACATCATAGTACCATAAATAGCTTCATTTGTTCCTGGATTCAAAGGAACCATGGGGTTGTAAACTATTGCAGTAGTGTGGAAATTGTCAACTGTAGTTACTTCAGGCATAAAGCCCTGCCAGCTTGGTAAAAAATAAACGTACTAAAATCAGGATTATGTATGTTAATCATCTTTTAGATTCGGGCAGTAACTAGTTTAAATACGTCTGATTGCCTGATCGTCAAATATTTGAAGAAACATTTTAAATCGCTGCATATAGCGCTATTCTTAGGCATTCGTTTTGCCAGAAAAACAGAGGTTGCTACTATATAGATGTTTAACGCTAAAAAGTAGTTAACAGAATACTTACTAAATTATACATGCATTTTTCGTATTTCGCACGTCATGTTATAGGGGTTCAAAAACCATTTTTACCCAAGTGAGAATTTGTGAGAATTTTCTGTGTGCACTTAGGACTGTCATATGAAGAATCTGACACCAAAATGTGGATGTTAACTAAAATGTCCCGGTGCACCTATTTTCTCGTCAATTTCTACTGGTCTAAAGCTAACGTGAGCCCGATTGAGATTGTCACCATGACCACCAATCCAATGCACAAAATGGCCACGCCTATAGGTAAGTCTAGACAACAATACATTAATGCGTTTTACCCAATAATTGGCGATACACCAGGGTGGGGTGGCGTGATGTGTGGGGTGGGTGAGGTGGTGTGGTGGTTGTGGATGCGTTGGGATTGGTGGTGGGTGGGGGGGGGGAGGGGTGCCGCTAACATCATGCACGCTAAGACGAGAACCTTACCAGGACACATTTTAGAAGTGCGAATTTCAAACTCGGCATATGTGAAGAACTGTATATAGTCTTCTTCTTCTTTTCGTTCGCTGATCATACCGCCAGTCCTGTAAGTGGCTATCGAAATGATCATAAGCGTTAAGTGCGTGGATCCATGGTTTATTAGAGTGCGCCGTGCGGTCTGGCACCTCCGTCTTCAGCACTCGAGGTTTCTGTCAGTGTTACCTCACCCTTACCTCCTTTAGTCGCCTCTTACGACACACAGAGGATACGGAAGGTGTATTCTAAGCCCCACCTACAGGGCAAACTGTATATATAGTTATTTTAGCGAGAAATTCCAAGTAGATACCAGATTGCTATGAAGAGAATCTCGGTTGCTAAAGGGCTAAATGGGTTGCCAAGGAAATGCTCAGCCACTTTCGTTTATATTCCCTACCGGACTAATTTTCAATGCATTTCCAATGGCATAATTGCATTGTGATCCGAAAACCGTAATACCTCGTGATATTGGAGTTCTGTAAATGGTTACTGATAGGGAATCTTGCTTCGAAATTGGTAATTCAAACCCCGAAACCATCGGCCTAGAATTGTGCCATTCATGGACAACTCATGGAAATAGTAGCACGTGCGCATATTCGCAATACCAGACACGTTAATATGTTTGCTTACGATGTCACCGTTCAATGGGCGCATTTGGTATCTACCTATGTGCACAATTTAAATCTGCCCCAAAAGTATAAGTTACAGCAATGTCGCTAACAATTGCTTATTCAGAATTTTCGAGAAACCACCGAATGGACCAAAATATCTTGAAACTTCTGATGTGGGCTACATAATGCTAGATGCCTACCTAGTTTCAAGTTGGTCGGCGCAAACCCCTAGGAGAAAACGTCATTCAAATATTAAATATGGCGAGTTTTGGGGGGGGGGACGGGAAAGCCAAGTCTCACAGGTTCGAAACTAAGAAATTTGAGAGCAGAATACCCTTTTACACCTACGAGTTTTCACTGTCACATTCCTCAAATAAAAAATTCAAAATGGCCGCCGAAATACGTACATGTCATTAGCGGATTGCGGCCAGGTTTTTTGAGCGATCATGATCGCGTCATGATATTTCCAAATTTTTAGAAAATTCGTTCATGTGGTCTCAGAGAAAAACACCATTTTGTATGATATGACCTCACCAAGGTGGCCGCCGCAGGCAATCAAGTTCTCTTGGACGATTTTGATTCTTTATGACGTCATCAAGATAGCCGCCGAATCGCTAGTCCAATCAAGTTCTCTTGAACTATCTTCATTCGGGTCTACATCTAGGTACTATATTCTGAGTTGCCACAAAAACGGCCGCGTGATTTTGGAGGAGAAGAATTGTGAATATCCGCGATAAATGTAAGGTAATGCAAGATGGCCGCCGAGCCAAGCAGCCCTTCAGATTCATTTGGGGTGAAGCGTTAGCCTTTCCTACTTCCCAATAGCTTGTACAGTTTCGTCGATTTCTCCATGGAAGTTCTCAAGTTATAGCATTTTTAGCAAAAGTGTAGAATAATAATAAAAAGAACGAAAACAATAGGGTACCAGCCTTGCTGGCTTGGCCACCTAATAATAATAATAATAATAATAATAATAATAATAATAATAATAATACCGATAACTAAATTGGCAGCCAGGCTAATTGCAATAGTGTAGACATTGTTTATTAATACATTATAGTTATATTTGATAAATTCTTACCACATTATTCATGGAACATGCACTATCAATGGTGAATACAATGGTCACAAGCACTGAAAATACAGAGAAAATAAGAAGAAACGTATTTAAGTAAATTAAAATAAATTACAACACGAAAGCTATGCAAAAAATGATATAATTGGATTATCAGCCAAAAAAACTACACATTAACCTGATAAAAAATATGCAAATGTGAGGAACTATAGTGGAATAAACATAGAACACATATTGCAGCGACGCGAGGATGGGGTCTTTTATAGATCCCGCCGCTATAATCATTGTCCAGTCTCCTCCATCTATAGTTGCTTTGCTGTCTCCCTCATCTGGAGTTACTTTGCAGTCTCTCTCAGCTGTAGTCACTTTGCAGTCTCCCTCAGCTGGAGTAATTTTGTAGTCTCCCTCAGCTGTAGTGAATTTACAGTCTCCCTCAGCTGTAGTCTCATTGCAATCTCCCTCAGCTGTTGTCACTTTGCAGTCTCCATCAACCATAGTCACTTTGCAGTTTTCCTCAGCTGTAGTCACTTTGCAGTCTCCCTAAACTGGAATCCTTTTGCAGTCTCCCTCAGCTTTGGTCACTTTGCGGTCTCACTCAGCTGTAGTCATTTTTCAGGCTCCCTCAGCTCTAGTCACCTTGCAGTCTCCCTGATCTGGAGTCACTTTGCAGTCTTCCTCAGCTTTAGTCACTTTGGAGTCTCCCTGAACTGGAGTCCCTTTGCAGTCGCCCTCATCTTTAGTCACTTTGCAGTCTCCCACAACTGGAGTCACTTTTCAGTCTGCCTCAGCTGGAGTTATTGTGCATGTCTCACCAGCTGGAATCCCTTACTCTCTTAGATGTTGTTCATTTTAAATTGATGCGCAAAGATTTCGAGTCGCTCATTGATCATGTCTATGGCTGAGAGAGAATACGTCATATACATGTCTTGAAATTAATCCTCACTCATATAGTCACTCTATTGCATCAAAACATTCCGATTAGTAGCAGTCACCTTGCCGGCCGCATCAGCGTAGACCCTTAGCAGTTCCTATCAGCAGCTCAAGCCCCTTAGAAGTTCCACACAGCAGCTGGATTATCTTTCTTGTCCATTTTAGCTATACCCTCCCGGTGTAGCTAAGCACCGCCCACACTTTGTGCGTGTTGGGATTCGTTTATATACTTTGAGCATTGAACTATCAGAATCTAAAATTCAGGGTAACTATATAGGTAAGTTGTTGAATATTTAAAAACAAATTTGACTGGGTGCTGTTGCAAATTAGTTTCAAAATATTCAACAGAATGTTTATTAAATAGTAAATCCATCAAAGATATACAATCCATAAATGATGGTGATGGCAGCATACATGTGACGGCATGTACTTGAGAGAGAGATTGGATTCATCTATTTAGTTGAAGTCTATTAGCATTCACCTAAGCTGAAGAATGTTTGGAATCAGTTTTCTTGTTGGGAATCCAGAAGGTGATATAAGACAGTAGTATGTCTGGCTATATAAAGATACAACCCCCATATGAGAGCAGCCGATCAGTGATATGTGGCTCACACCACCCTCTCAATCCATGAGGCATAGCCAGATAAGACATGGGTTATGTAAATGCGTGCACAGTGTATACCACACCTCGGTGTCTCTGACATCCATTTAAAGACAAGCAGCTATAGTGATAAACGATCTGATCGCATGTCCAGGGGCAATGGCGATATTACCCCAGTATGTAGACTACTTGCCAGCTATCGAGTTAGAACAAGAATATCTCGAGCAGGCTGCTCAATCAAGTACCTAGTCACATCCGGTGTCACATCGACATGATGAAATTACCCACAGCCCTATCTAGGTGCCGTGGCTACGCTCACCCGCTAGAATGCGAAAGTGGCTACCATCTTCCCTATGTCAGACGCTAGTGTGTTCACACATTACAGAGAATATCTGGTTGTGAGCGGGTACAACCTCGCCCAACCTTCACGACACCATACAAGTAACAGACAGACTCAATCTCATGTGATTGAGCGCGATCATAGAAGTATTTTCCGCAGATGATCGGGGTCCCTCAAAGGGACAACGCAAAAGGCGCTTTTCCCCTTTATAATCCCAACCCTATCTCCCACCCAGATTAGGGATGTGTCATCCTGCCCTATATTGGTTAGGAAGGACGACCTACGGTTATAAAGCTTTCGCACCTTGCCATCTTTTTTCCACAATGTTGTGGAGCGGGATGACTTCATGACCAATAACTGACGCAGGCCTATATAGTGGCAACCATGGTTTCCACTTGCCTCCAAGGCCAGCGCGGTATAACACTTCGTCCTTTTCGAACATGATCTGCAGATACTTTTCCAAGATCAAGACCAAGTACACCCTCGTGGGTCATCGGCGGGTCATGGTGAGGGCAAATACGTCAAACAGTTAACTAAAGACCAACTGGATCTGAGGCCAGCATGCAGGTATTGACGTGTCTACAACCTTTATCCCTGATTCCTCAATCAGGAGCTCGAGGATGAACCACTTTTTAATGGAATCATAGTGGAACACAATCGTGCTGCCATCCCTCCATTGACACTGCCACACCTTGGAGACATCTTTCAAGTCAATAAGCAGCTCTACACTATCATCACTGATAGAATGGAGCTAGAAAATCTTTGAGTCTGCCACATACTGTAGGGCGAACGACTTGCCCTTGCTTTCTTTAATCTTGGCAGCATCAAAATCGGACTCGTCCCCCAGGTCAGCAAGGGCTGTCGAGCGAGAAAATAGTGTCTCCATCTTATATATTGGGATCAAATGGAGCATATAGCCATGACAATTATCCGACTGCTGCTCCAATGTGGCGAGAACGTGATCAGGGCATCCCTAGTTAGGTAGACAGGTGGGACAGTACCGTGTAGAATGAGTCTTGTTCGAGGAGGCTCAACGTTCCCACCCCTACATAGATGTCACTGTCTTACATCCACCTCCGGGCAGCGCCTATCACAGCTCACTGAGAGAGGTGGGGCTAGATGTGATAGAATATCTGCCGTGAGTGAACAGCAACATGTGGAAAGCCATTATCTTCAATCTATTCATGCACATAAATTAACTGTTTGAGAGTTCCACCATTACTCTGTATACCAGGACGGATGGGCTGTCAGATGTCCATTTAGGGGTTACCCTGCTGCTACTCATTGACCTGTCAACATGATATCATACCAGCCATATTTGCCCTTTGCTGAAATCGTGGGTACTGAGAACTGCCCCTCCAGGACCCCTTGATGAGATAAAGGTGCTGAATGAGCAGGGAACTCTACAGTCACAGATCTGCCGACAAGAAGGTGACCGACTACAGCAGGAGTGGTGGTATCAACATAACGACAACATGGAAACAACGGTGCGATTCAAGGGTCCAAGAATGTGAGAAGCTGTTGTGGGAGATCACAGGAGAGCTATAACTGCCTGATAAGGCTGAGCAGACCTCACAGATTATGGGCGGTAGAAGTCTTGCAGTGGGCTAGAGGAGAGGGCAGAGGAGCATAAAATCAAGAATTCGTAGCGTGGATCACCCTGTCGGGTACAAACCGACCCAGTTTTCTGGGTACGAAACGGCCCGATTTGTTATGCTCCAAACTCACCCCACTCTGTAGCATAGCCACACGCGTATAGCTATATAGTAGAGGCTCAGAATAATGCTCAGAGTCCGTGAGATGGCTCATTGCGCATGCGTGGCCATGAGAGATAGCCTACATAGTTGCATTAGCGTGAGGAGAGTGGCACCATATGTGTATGCTTAGCCTGTAACCTTAATTTGTTAAAACAGGCCCATCCTCACTATTCTTGGCTCAATATCAGAATTGAATTAGGAATCCAATACTTTTTACTGATCGGAAATCGGTTCCGAGCTGGTGGAGATATCAGAGAATATTTACACTTTATTTTGAAGCTTCAAATAAAAGAGACATCGCCATAGTGCACATGTTGGTAGGGTCAGCTATCACGTGGTCAGCGTCCGTAGCACCTATAGAACGCGGGAGATAATTAGTCGGAATGCACTGGTGTGACATCACCATTTAGTATAAAATGAGCGCCCAACTTTCAATCGACGGACAGTTGGAGCCTGGGTCTGCCAGAGACAACTGCCAGAGACATAGCAACGGTGGTCTAGCCTTGCTAACCAGACACAGTGCATTTCGACTTTGAGTTCGAATCTCTGGGGACCACGTTCCACACCGCAAGTTAAGTTTTCGTATGCTCCTTGAGATATCACCAGGTGTAATACGCTGAATTAAAAGGAAGGCTTCCCACTCCCAACACCTTCAGTGGGACCTTCTCTGTGGCGTGGCCCTTTGGCGCAACTTACCATCCTACCCAGTATGTAGGACATTTGGTGTTCGCTGATATCTCGCCAGATCTGCCGTACCACGTAGAAATAAGTGGTGAACGAGCAATGCACAAAGCTAATGCTTCAGTTTTAATGTATTAGACTGCAGTCCGGATTAGGACATTGCCTTACACGCCACTAAGAGCTAAGTGGCGTGTATCGTTGTATGCCGCAAATCATGTATCCTGCATTATTATCAACACAAATGTAGCCTTAATAACAAGGAAGGCATCTTCAAATCTGCACCAGAACCGGTACAATCATCATTGCGTTAAATTAGACTACATAAAAGATGTGTGATCATCTATAAGCCATCAAATGCAACCATCTTTACCGTTCCTGAGTATGAGCCGCATCAGTTAGAGAGCCTGCGGCAATCTGCCAAGGAGACACTACATAATCGAGGCAGCTAGCGCGACACGTATGTGATGTATTAAAAAGATGTGACGTGTTATGAAACTTGCACTGATGACTAATAGGTGCACTGTAGAATATGTAATTATTTTAAATTCTCATGTACCAATGAGTAATAGGTACCACAAGGTCGGATATGACCGCCACTGTTATTTATAAGGTGAATATTTGTTTTCATTTATCAAGTGCTTATGACTAACAGGCACCGCAAGGTCGTTTATGACCTCGCCGTTTTCATTGTATTGTATAGAATTGTAATATGGCCCACACTTCGCTTAGATTACACTATACGTTATCAACAAGCACACAACCTTGTTTCTCCACACAGCAACACTTTTTCACTAAGGTCGCTGCTCGTGCTCACTCAGTAAGCACGATATGCGGCCACTAAACCCAACTATGATAGATCAATAGGATAGGTTAAAGGTAACTAGGGACAACTACTCAGCTGAAGGCAACTGTTTAATGTAAAGCCTCTCTTACGAGTGCTTTGGCTACGCACCCATGCGCACCGGCAGTTTTAATAATTGGCCACTTACTTTAAGGCCGTCTAAATCTAATACATGAGTATCTGTCTCTTCCTACGCTTCTCTGACCACCTGGCCGATTAATTGTCTGGACTTCCGTCCGCCACATTGGTTAGAACTGATCTAAGGAACTAGTGGGGCTTTTTGATGGTCAGAATCAAGGTGTCGATGATTCACGCACTGCCATCTGTATCCTCGGATACTTGTTAGCTAAGCCTTTTTGCCAAAGTAGGAATTATTGTAGCATGGTCAGCAACGAATTCATTTGGGCATATGTCCTTAACCCTAAGCTAGGAAAAAGTTAGCTCCATGGAGTTGATCTCACATGGTTCACTCTGAACATGCTAGATAATGGATAAAGACACAGATCGCCCTCTAAATCAACGGTGACTGTGTGCAGCTTATGAGCCCCCCCCCCATCTCCCCCACGCTTTCACAGGAAGGTCACATAGTTGGTTATCTGTTTCTTTCTCCCCCACCGTAACTAGATGCATGCTTTCTAATACATTTGCAATGTGACTTGTCCTTGTCTTGTTATTTGTGGTTGTGCTGCAGTATGCGGAGGGATCGCTTATGGGTTATGAAACTACCACCAGACGACATGTACGTGCCAGCGGCCTGAGGGAGTGACCCAGTGGGTATGTGCTATGAGACGTGGTTACCTGGGGCCATCCGTCAGGCAGGCAATCCGTTACAAATGTAAGTAGGTTCTAAGCCACTTACGGCCTAAATCATACATATTTGGACTTAATAACTAAATGATAGTCTAGGTGCATTGAGAAAATACAGCAGCAACTACTAACTCAGTATTTTAACTCACATAAGATGGCAGTGTTGAATTCCACAGACATCAGCAACACCATCTTCACGTAAATCAGCGTACAGCCCCATGCAAATAATTGCACTAGGTTGATTCATTTTCTCAGCTTTAGCATTGTATGAAAAGGAGAGCGGCCCTTTTTGCCGCATATTCTCCTCTGCTTCAGCATTGTATGCATTTGCCTGTGACGGAGGTCAGTGTGAGGCAATTCCTCCCACCACCCCCCCCCCAACCAATACTTATTGGCTGGTCTGAGACACATATAGTTTATATTAAACCAGCTAAGTAGCCACGTTAGTCCCATACCCTGCCCTGCTACCTTTCAGAACCATTAAGGATCAGTTAGGTACCTCTGGCGAGATGCAGAACAGACAACACAATTTCGTTTCTATATACCTACATACATTAGCAGCAAACACGTACGATTATTTAGCTGCTTAAGCACATTTTCGTAAGGACAGTCTCAATATCAAAATTAATGGAATGAATTAACACCCCAGTAACTAGAACAGCTGGGATGATACTGTAATGTTCAACTTATGCGGCAATGGTCGCATGGCCACACTGGAACATGATCGTTCCACCGACTCAAGAGGTCGGTCTTTGTGGACACCAGAGATGCACAGTAACCCTTCACAATCCTCGAGCCAGCTAACCAGCATCATCAGACTGACGTACGACACGGGTACGAATCAGATATGGAAGAAAATACTGAGCAGTTCTTACCCCTGGAAGCGACAAAAGCCAAACGCAGTAGGAAGCCAGATCACCAGGAAGCGTGATAAGCACACGCAGTATGTGACACTAGCACAGGGCACCCTACGAACTACCGACGAGTCGGACAGTAAATCTCTCCAGTGATGCAGAGCACCACCATGTGCTGACGCTCCAAAATGCTGTCCCACGTCGAGAAGCCTAAAGTGGCTCAGCAAGACCACAAAGGCTCAAGCAGGCATGTGAATATGGATGAGCTAAAACGAGATACTGCCGCGGGGACAGAGTGCAAGTCCCTATGATGTAAACTAATGTGCTGCTTTGACGACTACTATAGATGGCATTCCCAGTGAACCCCATGACAGTCATCCAAAGCCGACCACTTCTCCTGGGTGCACTCTGGACTGGTCGGCCAAATGCTCTGCTGGATGATGTTCCAGACCTAACACTGATCTCCATCACAGTGGATGGAATGTCTCGCACTAACTTCTTCATCAGTCAGGACTGCCGACCAACTTCACTCCTATTCCGGTACCCCTGAAATGGTGCCCTTTGCCAGATGTCTCATATTCCACGTGCCCTATATGGTGAGATGAATCATCCATGAGCTGGGCATACGCCTCCCTGATATGAATGATTTTATCCACAGCACAACAACTACAACCTCTCAGTGGCCAGTGGACTACAGCGAGAGTTCAATTCCCACTCGGGCTATCAATGGCACACTGGAGACAACAGCAGTCTGGGCATTATGTGCGATGACCTGAGACGAGACTACTCAGGTATCCCCTATCAAACACAACGCAAAATCGGCCCTCAGAAGACTACGATGTTTCCATTCGACTCAGACTGAGGCACTGAGGCACTGGTACAGAATATGCTCATCACTAGCATCAAGCAAGACCGGCCAGATTCGTCCCACACACAATGTTGGGCTGACACCAGAAGGGATAATTCGTATCTGGGAAGCTGTGGTACACTATCAACGGGGTGAGCGGAAAAGATGTGCAAGCCATGTTCAGCAGCCTCGTCGAGGATATGATCGTGATCGCAAACCCGAACAGCCCCATTGCCAAATTCCTCCATGCCTTAAAGAAGTCACACCGACAGCTAGTCTTTGCCTTACCTTCGGCTGATACTGAGCAACATGATCATGAATTTTATTACTAGTTCGACTAATAAACCACACCCTAACCATTTCGCACATTATTACCACTGTCAATAAATCTTGAGCAGTGGCGACTGTAAAGGTGCCTGTTCCGATAGGGCACTCAGAGTCACGTGACTCTTCGTTTGGCTCATTATGCCTGTTAATCATCATTCCCACATGGCAATATATCAAAGGGTCGAGCCGTAGTGAATGCAGGAGCAAGCAGCTCTTGACTGCCCTATCACCGGTACATGAGAGTAAAATATCACAGCATCGTTGAGAAGATCTGGCAGTACAGATCCTGAATACGTCGTGAACTAACTGAAAATTCTGGTAATCAGTGAACAATATCACATTCTTATGGGACAATCACACATTTGGACGATCATAAATAATTTAAATAAGGCACGCATCAGCATTTTGTACAATCAGTGATACCACTGACCTATTCTATTCGAGGGCAGAAGTAGGAAGTAAGACGTAACTTATCAAGATAAGTTAAACCGCCAAATTGTATACAGAACTTCGTCTTAACGCATATCGGCTATATAGTAATTGAATATTCATCATTACTTTATCCAGTGGTATCTAGTAGAGGATTGTATTCCGCAAGGGGAAGCAATTTACAATCAGCCAATGTAATCTACGAATTTGAGTACCACAACATGGCCATTAATGCAAGACCTGTAAAGTCTGTCCACACAATTGTATTGTCATAGGAAGGGAAATATTGTGTGAGAATAAGACAGTGGTTAAATAAGACTGGCTTAAAGAACCACTGGCTATAACAATTGTAAGTGATTTATTAAAAGAATCTGTATCTGGGTACTTACATAGAGAAAGAGTCAGGAATGGCATCATTTTAGTGAGATTGATGGTTCACACAAAAACCTGTGGAAGTCTCAGATTGAGATCGCGTGTGTGTTGCAATATGATTGCGAGTCTGTATTTATTTTGCAATTACATTAATTTATGCCATTAAGAGTAATTAAACCAAATAAATCATGGCTCTATTTCATGGAACATTCTCGAAATGAAACTGCAAATGACTAAGTGCATGTAAATTATAATTGCGTTAAACACGGGACATGAATAAAAACATGTATATTTGTTATTATTATATGTATATATTTGTTATTATTATAAGTATATATTTGTTATTATTACACACATTCTAAATATTGTCAGTATTATTATTCTTGTGTGCACAGCAAAGCTATCATAATGCTGCTTATATTAATTATCCCTTTAATTGTCTGGACTCCAAAAGTGTGTCCTTATATTGTCCATGAGCAGGCCCGCAAGAAGACTTTTGTTGTAAATTTACCACTCAAATATGCAAGAAAAAACTTTATAGTGTTGTACTCATATATATTTCAGTGCTGATTCCGTTTTGGTTGGCTTGATCATTGGAGACACAATTGTCGGGAAAATTAAAACTTTTCCTTACTTCGTCATAAATTCCATTTCGGCAAAGTGAATAATATCTTTTGAAAATTTACCATATTGTAAATATGGGATTGTACTGTGGGAAGTCATGACCCCGCAGGATGTCTTATAATTCCCACATGCTTGATGGTGTTCTCTGCATCAACAACTGCATAGTGATTCTCGAGCATTATTGGAATAAAATATTACAACAACTACATGATAATGTGGGTCATTTAGCTGTTGAGTGGACACTAACACGGATAAAACAGAGATTGCACTGGATCAGGATTTGTGATAGTGTAAAGGCATGGATCCCCAAATGTGTCCCATGTCAAAGACACGCTGTTGGCCAGCACCATTCCACACCTCTGCAAATTACGATCGTTGGTGCACCATGGGAGAGAGTGGCTATTGATGTGCTCGGACCCTTGAATACGACGGATGAAGGAAACAAGTAAATCCTCGTATTGCAATATTATTTTATGAAGTGGGTGGAAGTACTTGCTTTGCCAGACCAAGAGGCATCCAGAATAGCAGAGGTCTTGGCAAGCAATGTGTTCTGCCGATTTTGAATGCCCTATGAGCTACACTCCAATCAAGGAAGTAATTTTGAGAGCCAGCTTCTTCTTCTTCTTCTTCTTCTTTTCGATCGCTGGTATCACACTTGGAGAGCCGTTCTCAAGATGAAATCTGTAGTTTTCCGCAGTTCTTCCAGAGGCCCATACAGTTTTTCAAGAAAGGAGGTTGACAAAGGACAGATCACACAACCACTCCCATCCCTAGGTGCACCTAATCATATAGCACCACCACCCCCACTCCAATTCGTGTCCCTCGTCTATGCACCAAGTTCGGACACCATCGCTCCTGTCCAGTTCACACTCCACTCGTCGTCTGTAGACTGTCACTCTTCAGATATGAGAGAGTCCACTGTAACAGAGGAGGTGGCATCCCGCACTGCAGCAACCAACCCCCCCCCCATCCCCGCAGGCGGTGGGCAGGGAAGCAGCCTGTTCAGCAGACTCTCGGCTCGAATATTCCCAGTACTTTAAGACTACAACAGAGTACCGACCATCATGTAATGGGAGATGACCAATTCTCCACCCAATGGGCAACCCTCACCACCCTAGCCCAACCATTCCCCCCACCAACTCCCCCCCCCAATACGTAAGCAGTCAGAACATCACAACGGACACAGAAATCCAGGAGGACACAGAACACACTTGCCCGCAAGGCTGGATATGTCAATTCATCATTGTGCGAACATCACGTACACCTCTGGTTATAAAGAGGATATAACGGAAACATTCAACATCCATGACAACAAAGAATAGCATTCACCTAAGCTTTTAAAAATGGAAAAAGTTAGAGACATATTTTCCCACAACATTCCCTCCCGCACAGATGCGGGAAGTTCATCACTTTCCGCAATCCCGACTTTTCCGCAACCGCAACAGACTCGGCATTCACCAGCGTAGAAACCTGGATATGCCCAATCCATAATATGCCAGCATCAAGCAGCAGCCCGGACTTCCTTACAACAGTGCACTACCGCCATCAACGCCAGTTAAGATTTTCCGCAATCACATTCTTATTCGGTTTATGGAAAAACTGATCATACGGAAAGAAGGAGAAATTCCGCAGCAATCTACAGTACGCGCTGCATGGGATTCTCCCATCCCCCCACCGCCCTCCAACCTCATCCCCGCCCCGCAACCATCGTACTGAAATAGCTAAAATATTATACATCATTCACACGTAATAACAGTAAACAGTATTAAGAGAGCAAGATGCCCGCAGACTCTTTTCCGTCACGAGTAGGATTTTGCAACCAAAATGTTGAATTCTATAATGGTTACTGGTCAAGTTACGACAGCACACTTCTTCGTCATCCACGCTCTAAAGTAACTCTGTCCCGCCTACGGGCTCGGCCATTACATAGTGAAATACATCATGTCCGATAAAGTTGACACCATACTTCAGTTACCCGCCCCGCCCCAGGGTAATAAAAATGCCACACTTCACAACAGCACAAGATTCATCCGAGGATAAACAGCCACGCATATCAATGAAAATCATCAACATGACAGAAACATGGACACTCAGGTTGACTGTATTCACAATCTCTATACGACGATATTGTAATTGTAAACTGAGGCACGCATTTTCCGAGCTGCATTATAATAAATTAAGTTTGGTCTAGGTAGGGATGGGACTAGTCCTACCCACAGAGGAGGGTGCTTGGCAATTCACCCACCGGCAAAACACAGTCCAGCTTGGCGAAATTAGTATACTTAATTTCCACAAGACATGGAGCTGTTTAAACCAAACAATAATTATAGACAGCTATATTGTCCTAATTTTGATTAAGACCACCATCGTTAACCCACGGGCCGATGAAGCGGCATCAACACTTCGACAGTATAATATCACGCGCATACAGGGACGCTGTTTCGAGGAACAGATTTTAAAACATATATTTCCGTCTTTCGCATCAATAACGAATATTCAGCAGCACCAATACTCCGCCATTATGTAAATAGTGCATAAGTTTCCAATCAACCACGTACTTTCACAACAAGAAACCATGTGACTTTCACTTCTATTTCCAGTAAATTGGATCAAAGGCTTTGAAGACAAGAGCCGCCCAAAACACGCATCTACCACAGTGTGATGGAAGAGGTGAGAGGGGTGAGTCTGGGCAATTGCCGCTGACGTAATCGCACTCTCCCACACCCCATCAGGAGCTCCAGCCTGAAATTAAAACAGGCAAGTTTATAAGCATCCAATCTGAAAAACTGCTTCACACTAATTAAAGGGTGAGCTTCCACAGGTATAAGTAGTTCTGAGTTTTCACGTTGATCGGAGACTTGTTTTTCCTCTGAGTGGGGCCGAAGGTGATACTCCTTCCTTGTTATATTTATAATTATTTTCTTTACACGAGCGGAATATTTCATCTGACTCCAGGATAAAATAAATCCAAACTTTCCTTATAGGGCGTGGCCGAATCACCCTAAAACCTTTGGGTGTGGTCATCCGCCCTCCTGTGATGTCACCAAAAAGTATAAAAGGAGGAGATCACGCACTGTAACTTCGTTTTCCCATCAAACTCGACACAAGGGAAGAACAAGCATTAGGCTACTTTCGTGTCACAAAGCAAGTTCTGCTGTTTTCTATTAATATTATTTGGCCAGGAAAAGTATTAAGAGTTAGGAAAAATGGATTAGGTTAGGGAGTCCGCACAATTATCAATATGTGGAAATAAGATGTCACTTGCCGAGGATCTCGCACTATCCGACAGCTCAGAAGAGACGGCTATAGCTCATTCCGGAAAGAAGTATCCATATTCAGCATTACAGCTCAATGGACAGCCGTGTAAGCGTGCATTTTCCCGCAATTCAGACTTGAACCTACATATCAATCGTGATCACCTTTTTCAATGCACATTCTGTTCGGACTGCAAATACCTATATACAGCTACATGTTACGGTGTGACGCACGCGTTGGTGGAAACTCATTGTGTGTTAGTTGTAACATTGTAGCCTGGTGAACAATGTGAGAACAGTGAGGTTCTAGCCACTCATTTTGAAACTAGACTTCCACTTAGTGTGATTCCTAAGGGAACGATGGCCATTGCCCAAGTGTACGAAGTGGCGACAACCAGACTTTCCTCATAACAGGCCAGCAACGGCATGCACCCCATCCACCATGCAACATGTACTAACTCATTAAATAGCATCAGCCACCATCATGACGGAATCACCACCACGACCAGCACCGGCAGCACCAGCAGTAATGGTACCAGCATCGACTGCAGTTTCCACTCAGCCAGCACCCACAGCAACACCACCGTCCGTATCACACCCGAGATCAAGATCTGCATCCATAATCAGCCGTCCTATTCTGTGATTATTTTCACACCAGTGACTGTATCCGAGCAGGGGTTACAGGACGTTTCATACATATTTATATCTCCTCGAGGAGATCTGCCTTATGGAAGCAGCAGCAATCATCACCGCATCACAGAGCAGCACCACATCACACCCATGCCGCAGCACTCCCACGGATCCAGCAGTTCGAAAGGTAACAACACTGGTTCGTCCTTACGCCAGAAAGAAATGCCTCGCACACTCCACTGAAATCTGTGCAGTACTAAGGACGACCACCGGTAAACTACTGAAGGCAACGAAAATCCGGAAATTATCCGCCAGCGCGGCATCTGCATCTGCATCCGCATCAGCATCATCGTTACAGACATCACTCATCCAGTTTACAGCACTCAGTCCACCCGTGGCATGGACAACAACCACGACTTCGACAACAACAGTAATGTCCACAGTCTCCACACCACCACGTCCAGTTTGCTCATCACCGGTCATCATCTCCGCCACCACCAGTTCTTCAATGAATACGTCCGCACCATCTTCCAGCTATAGTATTACCGACCTGGGCCTGCATAGTAGTGATATATCGGCATCGAAGGACCATCCGCTGCGTCCGTCCTGTACAAGTCTGGGTACCCAGACACGCTGGGGAAACTTCACAGCGGATGTTTGTGGACACTATTGCCGAGGTTGCAGCAGGATTTATCAGTAGTTGTGTGTAACACAGAAATTTAGTATTATTATGTTTAATTTTGAAATATTTTTCTTATTATTATATATGTTTTAACAATTGATACCCAGTCCATAGGCTGACTACGGTCATCCTACACAGCTGCGCAATATCTTTGCATAGCTGTGTCTCACATACAATAATCGTAACGTACACAACGCGATGTAAGTACACAACCCACCATAGCGAATATGTCATAATCCCGTCATGAAGTCTCAGCTACGCTCGGGCTGCCTGATAAACTAGTCTTTTTACTTTATTATTATTGATATTTTTCTCATTATTTTAGTTCCAGCGTCAGTACAATGGGACGTATTGTGGGTTAGCAGAGGCTACACATGCGGATCTGCACTAACGGGCCACATTATATTAATATATACATCTATGTGAATCGCTTTATTTAGCCGGAATGCACGTGTAATTAGCATAATCTGTGAAACTCTTCTCCGGTATAGTTATGTGATTATTTATTATCCTATTAAAAAAAACTGCATTGTAATTGTGGTACGTTGGAGCTTGGGTGTTCTCTGCGGAAAAATAATTATCGCATCCAAGAGAACACCCATGCGAGCTATTGTTTAGGTAATTAAAAGATCTGAATAAAATATGCACGCATCATGAAATGAAAACAAAAACAAAAAAAAGAAAAGACATGGAAATATAATTCCAGGTCAAAAATCAAAACCAATAGTTGGTCTCACTCCCAAACTCTTTTGCACCCTATGTACTATTTCTTATGAACATGCGTCTTTTGCATCACTCTCCTCTTGGCTACACGCCTACTCAGGAAGTCTATAGTTCCCGGCTAGCACGTTCCCATGCATTCGATCCACCATGCATGATCCTTTGCCACAGGTGTCAAACTAGGAGGGGTTGGTGTAGCACGGACCGACCGGATGGGTACTGACCATCCCAGCGAAGCTTGGTACGGAACGGCCACTCTGGATTCGCTCCAAGCACGCCCCTGTGTAGGATAGGACACGTACATAGGCCCTTGAGAGAAGTTTTCGTTAAAATGGGCTAAGTCTGATAAAATGCGTGGTGCGCATGCATGCGCATCAGAGCTTCCCTGACAACACGTCTTGGAATTGGAAGCGAGTGCATGCCTATAGTCTGCTCGTGGTTCTTGGTACTGATCAGGACTAGAATAAAATGAGCGTTATGATACTGATGACTAAGAGGTACCTTACCGGTCTTAGGACCGCAATTTATAATTTCTGTCTTACTGTGAAATTGTCCTTGTTTAATGTACGTGCTTTCAACTAGCGCACCATTTACGTTCATTAATCTGTGATATTTAGTTACATCGTTTAATTACATTCTACTTACTGCGTTGGTTATTTGTATATGGCAGTTAGCCATTCAGTTAATATGTTTTGTTTAATTGTAGAACACGTTGGACCACAGTACGCAGGAAATACTATACAGCTACAGATATATCCGCATCACTTTATTCTCGCCATCATCAATTTTACACTGAGGTCGCTGTCCGTGCTCTAATTGTTTGCGCCTGGCATGTACCGACTAAACCTTACTATTCAGCTCGATAGGATAGCTTAAATTGGTTAGGGACAATTTCCTCGTCAGGAGACATATAGTGTATGCCTCTTTTCTGGTTGTTGCGGTAATGTAGCCCTGCACTCCTGCAAGGTTGTGTAAAATTGGCCAGTATAAGGCCTCATATATATCAAGTTATTGTCTCTTCCCACGATCCACCAGCCCCATGGCTTATTAAATGTCTGGACTCCCCATCAGCACGTTGAATTGATCCGACCCTGGAAAACTATCAGAGGTTTCCGAGCGGTGATGGTTAAAGTGTTTGGTTTACATACATCTCCCCCTTATCCTCGGATACGTGTTAGTTAGATAAACCTGCCAATGAAGGAAGCACCCCAAAAACATATAGTTATAAATGTGAGTTAGTTAGTGTATTTACTGCCCCGCAGTGCATATCTGGCCATATTGGAACTTAATCCTAACTACAGGTCAACTGTTAGATCCATAGCACATGGTGACGGACGAGATGCGGATCTCCATCCAATTCAGTGAAGTGTCTTGATGAAGCATTGGAGCTCGTCACGCCCTCAGGGGAAGGATGCTCACGATGGATATCTGTCTCTTCACCCCCACCATAAAGACATGTCAGGATTTAAAACTTGCTTATGTGAAAAGTAGCCATTGTCCAGGTGATGTTTTATGTGGTTGCGGGGCAAGGTAGCCGGATTTTCATCGAATTCCACTGCCTTGTGTCGTAACATGTACGCACGCTGTCCTTGGAGGCAGATGCTATGCGAGGCGACCTACGGAAAGCTGAACATCTGCGCCCAATGGATAACTGTATCTAAATAGTAGGTTGTAATCCATGCCACTTGCGGTCAACGCTTGTTTTCGTTACTAACACCTAAAAGGTAGGTTAGGATGTAGCAGAAGGCCCACATAACTAAAGTGGCAACTACCAATGCAGCAACTTTGGAACTACATAAGATGGTGACTTGGGAATTCTTCGGAAATCGTTCGTCCCGTCTTCACGTACACCAGCGTGCAACACCTTAACAGTAGGTTCCCTAGGATTGCCAGCACTTAGCATTTGCTGTTGAACAAAAGAGTGGCCCTTTTTGCCAGCTCTTTTCCTCTGCTTCAGCGTTGAAGGCATTTTCCTGTGAGGAGGCCCACGCGAGGCACTTTCCTCTCACAACAACAATGTTTTCTGTGTGTGTGTGTGTGTTAGGGGTATACTAATTTATATTAAACTACCTAGTGACTTCGTTGCGGGAACACTTTCTTGCGGGGATACCTCTGCGGATTCAGGAACCTGTGTGGTACCTCAGGCGACACCACATGGAAATAACACCAGCTCTATTTTGTGTATTATTGTGTGCTCATTTACTGTCAAACGAATCATCTTGTTTGTGTAGTATATAAATATTTCTACTGTTTAATCATAAATTGTTCCATATCTCTAAATTAGTATGGATAGTCACCTGTATGGTGAAACAAATAGTTGGGAGGACACTGTGTGGTTCAATCTTGGCGGCAATGGTCGCACAGCCCCACTTGAACATTAGTGTTCCACTGGCTCTAGAAGTCTGTCTTTGTATGTCATGGAGAGACAGCATACGTGATCCGCAACCTCGAGATCTGCAGCTAACAGTCATCCCGGTCATCGTGCACTTGTGGTGCAATTGGTGGAACCGTCATAGCGGACCAGTATGTACCCCTGCGAGCTACAATAACCTCATGATGCTTCGTATCCTGATTAATTTCAAAATGGTACAAAATTAACCTTGAGGTATCAGAATACCATCATAATTCTTATCCATACGTAGCTTACGCATTTCGGGTAAGCTCGTGTACTCTTGTTCCATATAACATACATGCAGTGCCATGGCGAAGGGGGTGTTTTATCTAAAATATACATATAATTGTTTGGAAAAATGCAGGAGATGCCATCTGAGAGCATCTAGATTTCAAAATTTTCGGGTGAGGCCCCCCCCCACGGCCTGCTGTTAATGGAATGAGTTTTTTGCACGATCCCCATCAAAGCATCCCCTATGCGATGCTCTACCTTTGCCACTGCATACATGAGCATTTAGCTCGATGTCAGACTTACAACTCGGACATTTTCAAGACCCGCAAACGTGCTTAACATGTGAATCAGATAGTTTACGCAACTTGTAACAATTGGGTCAGGCAAGTTTGTCATAAATCTTAGACTCAAAGTGATTGTTATAACATAGATCATTTTAAAACCATCCACGACAATTGTCGCAGAGTCTATTAGCATTTTGCTTACAAGGAGGGGACAATGTTGCATGCAAGAATGTTTGTCTCGGTGGTCGTAACCTAGGTCACACTGATCACAGTAATAACCTCGACCCATCAAACCCTTATCTCTGCATATGTACGCGTACCCGATATAGACATTTTTATTATAAGCTTTGCTTCAGAACCTGAGAGAGATTCGAGATTTTAAAATGTCTTGTAAAGCGTTCAAAGCATACAAAATGCAAGGTTTATCACTAGGTACGCCTGTGCTAGCATGAAGTTAACACATTGATAGACATTATCACAACATTCTCCAGATCTCGCAGAACACCTACCAATGGACCGTTCCATGTTTAGCTATGCCCCGGCCCATCACTATATAAGCTCCACCCACACCTCGTCGTGTTGGGATTGATCGATCACCGAATTCCCTAGCTATCAATTTCCTGAAAACTATACAGGGAAGCTGTTGAATATTTTGAAACTAATTTGGCAGCAACAGCGTCCAGTCAAATTAGTTTCAAAATATTCAACACAATATTTATTAAATAGTAAAAGCAAACAATTTGTACAACAACGCATAGACCGTCTTCAAATATGCATTCGCGACGTACTTATCGACGTCATTCATGACGTCATTCATTATGATGTCATTGTACACATGGCACAGTCCATTATGACGTCATATGATGGGTACCTACTCTGGAAAGGTGAATTCAGCTAATGTTTTGCGGTTGATTGACTCGTTAGGATCGAGATAGCTCAATCCGATTGCGATACAATGATCCATGCATAAATTATCCATTTACAAACCGTGATACAACGTCTTTTCGAAAGAGCTTCGAGTTTAAAGTCATCGAATTATATTTTGGCGAGATTATCATTCCACCCAGAGCCGCTAGGGATTTGGAAGTGGAACATATCCGTATTAAAGTCAGATTCCAGGTAAATGTCTTTCTGGGACTGACTAACTTCGGATATGGTGTCAATAATGGATGATGCTATTAGCTCGGTTATCAGTCTCAAATCTTCGTGGATCAAAGCGTTTAGAGTAGGGTGGTTAATAGTTTCCTTACCATAATCTTGAATTTGTAGCATTGACGTTAGCATAAACTGGCCTAATATCATTTCGTACATGGCGTTTATGTTATTAGAAATGTGTGCTGAGTTTTCAGGTCATATAGGCTGGAACTCAATAAGGTGGTTTAAACCTCGGTTTAGCCAAACGCTGGTAACTACTCGCCACATAAACCGGGTAATACAAGATTTATTACCAGGTTTAAGCTTAAACCTCATCCGTATTCAGATACGAGGTTTAATCCAGGTAACAGCCAGACCAGGTGTATGCCTTGTTTAACATGTTTATATTATCAGCAGTCGTGTCCCCAACTCGAGGATACTGATACACGCATGCGTTGGGCCCATACAATGTCTGCGTAGCTGCGTCCATGTTTAAAGCCACTTTATAATGATTCTGTGAAGTCACCGATCTTGTCTCGGATGCAGCATAGAGAAACATTGGATAGGATAATATGCACGCTGTTGAAAAGCACGGTGGTCCGTGGCTTCTTGGCCTTGGGTAGCGCAATTTGGGTGCCTGGAACTACAGCATCGATCGGAAGGTGGTGGATAAAACCTGAATTGATTAGGTACGTGAGCGGGTTTGAGATAATGTAACTTGCATATTTGAATAGTTCATTGCTCATGCCACCAGGTCCGGACACACGTCCATTTTTCAAGACTTTGAGTGCCTTCTCAGCTTCTGCTGATTTAATTAGTGTTAGTAATTGTGTGGGATCTCGTGAGAATGGGTCCACAGTCTCATCATCATCTAGTGAACCGTGCTGTGCAGTTGAAACTCAGGTGTCTGCACTTGGTCTGCATGGCTATTGAGAAGAGAACATATCATGGATGATTGATCGTGGTCAGCTTTCATCGCAAGCCATGATACCCCTAACAGTTCAACAAACAAAGAAACTGAACACATCCTGTCCGTTTCATGTGTTTCAAGAAGATGCTACAACAGTTGCCAATCATTGAGAGATACACATTGAAAATCATAAAACATATTCACATATATCACAAGCACTGGACATATACCTGCAGTGAACCAACCCATGTTCAGCATTGCGAAGACCAGCGCAATGATATGCACTATATACGGCGTGTAGGATGACGTCATAAGCATTACGTTATAAAGGATTCTATATGGCCTGTCTTTAACTCTTAATAGTCCGACACGTTGTACAACTTGTATTGTCTCTACTATTTAATACGCATGCTGTTGAATATGTTGAAACTAATTTGGCTGGACGCTGTTGCTGCCATAGAAAGCAACAGCACGAAGTCGAATAAGTTCCAAAATATTCAACGGCTTACATGTATAGTTTTCTTGAAATTTATAGTCAGGGAATTCAGAGATCGATCGATCCCAACACGCAGGAGGTGTGGGTGGTGCTTATCTAGAGATGGGTGGGGAATAGCTAAACATGGAAAGGTTCATTCGGACACTTGCTGTATCATCCGAGGTAAATGATGAAGATCTCTATGTCATGTTGATTGCGGTTTCAGCTAATATGTAACATATTTGATTATTACATCAGATACTTGAGTGACAGAACGGAGATATAACATATTTGATAATGATTTCTGATACATGAGTGACAGAATGGAGATATCACATATTTGATTATGATTTCTGATACATGGGTGACAGAACGGAGATATCACATATTTGATTATGATTTCTGATACATGAGTGACAGAACGGAGATATAACATAATTTGACTATGACGTCAGATATGTGAGTAACAGATCGGCGATATAACATATGTGACTATTACGTCAGATACTTGCGTGACAGAACAGAGTTATATATTATATTTGACTATGACGTCAGATACATGAGCAACAGATCTGAGATATAACATATTTAACTATGACGTCAGATATTTGAGGGACATAACGGAGATATACCATAGTTGACTATGACGTCAGATAGTTGAGTGATAGAACGGAGATATAATATATTTGACCATGATGTCAGATACTTGAGTGACAGATCTGATATCTCTATAGACCAATTAGGATAAGAGCTAAAATTTGAAGAAGTATTTACCAAAATTGCACAGTATATATATATACACAGTATATATATTTTATGATATACCTTAAAAGGTCACTATATCTCCATAATAAATATATTGAAATGAATGGGTAGAAATGACAGTTTAAATTGTAGCATTTCTGCAGTGTTCTGGAGATTAATCTGAATGAATTGATAAATGTATTATGTTGACATGAATCGGTTAATTAATGGATACAGAATCAGTGTCCTGTATCAAAGTACATGCGTGCAGTTATTTGAAACTTTGCTATGTGGCGCTTCCCACCACAGGTATACATCATGGGGGATACACTCGTAAATTATATGCCAGCCATCTTGTAAGCATATCTATAATAAGATATCACAGGGCTTGTTAATGTATCATCATACATTTACGTTATTAGAAGTCGCTGTGTAAGGTAAAACGAGTTTGTGAATTAAAATCAAATAGCTGGATTCAAATATATAAACACATGTTCTATACACATATCAGTTACTTTCCATCTTTACGTGCATGGAGCGTTGTTCCAGATTTTTCCTAATCATGACAAATGTGAAAATATCGGCTGGTTTGATAGTGGGGCGATAGATTCCTGTTTAGTGTGCAAAACAGACCGCTGTTTATACCAGCTTACATCCCTTGACTCATTCAACCCACAAATGAGACGCATAAGGTTTTTAGACATCAAGCTTGCGCATGTTGTCCACATCGTGTAATGCAGCAATCTGATTGGATGAGAATGTGGCCACGTGGTGTAGTTGATAGAAAAAGTTTACTAGACCTGAGGATATATTTAAATCTTGTCTACTGACACCTACTGAACCTAGCTGGCTTACCCTAACTGACTATTATCTCACAGAAACGACACACGAGAAGGCATTGTATTGTGCCCTTTAACATTTAGACTAATACCATTTCCGAACTAACTAGGCCACAGTGATGTTCAACTGCGTAGAATGACATATAACTAATTGGTGATTAGACTAGACATTGCATCTGCACCTGGCAGTAAATTGAGCCCTATAACGTGCATGATGTAGAATGACATTTAACTAATTGGTGATTAGTGGAGACATTATATCTGCACCTGGCCTTAGACTAAGATCTATAACGCACATGCTGTAGAATGACATATAACTAATTGGTGATTACTCGAGACATTATATCTGCACCTGACCGTAGACTGAGCATGTATAATAGCGAATACGCTTGATGAGATGGCTTGTCCCACCCATTCTTATAATGTGGTGCCCTGTGTTTCAGCATCCATTCCTCTTGAAACTATAAACTGAAATTGAAAACTGTAGTAACTCGACCTATTACTCAAGTATCCGGCGTCATAATTAATTACATAACAAGTTATCTGGCATGACTCTGTCATGAAAATTGAAAACCTCCGCCAGGTGTAAAAATTGTATGTCTTTGATCGTGTTACAATTTCCTAAACAGTCTGCTGACTATTTGTAGACTGAGAGCTGTTGATGCGATAATCAAATAATTTCAAAATATTGAACAGCGTACCTGTATAGATAGCTGGGAATTTATTAGTAAAAGCTGGGCGGAGTGTGTTTAGAAGCAAGAAGGACATAACTAGAAACAAGCAGGACACAGCTAGAAACAAGCGGGACATAGTTTGGAACACACAGGGCATAGCTAGAAACAAGCAGGTCATATCTAGAAACAAGCAGGACATAACTAGAAACAAGCAGGACATAGCTAGAAACACACAGGGCATAGCTTGAAACAAACAGGGTATAGCTAGAAACAAGAAGGACATAACTAGCAACACGCATGACATAGGTAGGAACAAACAGGGCATAGCTAGAAACCAGCAGGACATAGCTTGGAACAAACAGGGCATAGCTAGACACAAGCAGGACATAGCTAGAAAAAAGCAGAACATAGGTAGGAGCATGCAGGACATAGCTAGATATAAGCAGGATATAGCTAGGAACAAGCAGGACATAGTTAGAAACAAGCTAGGCATGGCTAAAATGAATTACTCCATTTCTGGGTCAAAATCATTGTATTTCTGATTCAATTTATGACTGACATACCATTCTTCGGTTATCAGGATGCCATCAGCTATCACCCAATGATCAGATGAATGGTGTTTCACCACAGTCATGATATTCTATTTCTTGATCCTCCATCCTGATTCATCTTGCAGGATATCATCTATATCTTCCGATACATTCTGTCACAATAACTTCTAAGAAATGCCCATACTCAGGATCAGCATGCTTACTAATTATGGCCACATTCCTAATGAATCTATCGAATCAATAGGGCGATCCAGTTCTAACTATACCCAGATCATTTCTTGCTAGGCTACGCCATAATGATTCCTAGCTATTTCCGCCGATTTGTTGCTAAGCTCCCCCATATTGATTCCTAGCTATGCCCGCCGATTTGTTGCTAAGCTTCCCCATAATGATTCCTAGCTGTGGCCTGTCCACTTCTTGCTAGGCTCCTCACAATAATTCCTAGCCATGCCCGTCAGTTTCTAGCTAGGTTCTGCCCATCCCTTGTGAGTGTTTGGCCCGATTGAATGAATGAATCTTACTTTCTGATGAAATGTTCAAATGTGACAGTCACTGGATCAATTAGTATATTGTCAAAACTTCCGGCAAAGACTTGCGTCGGGGCCTCCCACGCGTGCACTCTAGTTGTTATTTACATTTGAGCATTCATAACCTTCCCTTGTTGATTTAACTCCTAAGTTCTACTGTATCCTAAGTCCTGCCCACATGTTTTGTCCGTCTGCAATATCTCGTATGGACAAGCCCATATGCGCACATCCAAATACAGCAAGTGGCATACCTAACGTATTCGAATTTTGGGTTCAATGTGACTTTAGATTCTGTTTATTATTTAATACTTGCATACTCATACTACTCTGTGGCCTCAGTAGAAAACTGTTGCACCTAACCTGATCTCACAGGGTTCTATTTTTTTCTAAGATTTCCTGTGCTACGCATAGATGAGATTTCCTACTACAAACGCACATAGTCGCGGGAAAGCACAGCATATGGCATCGTAAGATTGCGCCACTCACACGCAATGATTTCCTTTAAATTTTTTTTAAATATTTCTTATTTGGTAGTATGCAATCTTGGCTTTGTGGGAAAGATGGCGGCTGATTATGACAGCAGTATGGATGAAGTCCTGGCTCTTTCTGCTGGTGTAATTGTTCGAAGAAAAATGAATCGACGAGAGTCACAGAAAACGCTGTGCATCCATAACGTCGGTTTCCACTACACTCGTTAGTAGTAAGTCGTACTGGCAGCTGCATTCCTGCCCACCCCCCCCCCCCCCGCAACATTGTACACTCTTTGTTATCTAAAAATAGAGGTCTATTATGGGCAAGGATGGCTTGCAAGCCGACTCAGGAATGTGGGAGGAATGGCTCTTTATTCAAGTAATAATGCGTGTCTGTTAGATGTAAAGACGGTTCACGAGCTGAGTATTTCTTACATATAAAATAATATTCACCCGTCTCCACGCCAGTAGTTTGGGAGTGGTCTCTGTCAGATATCTTTATTTAAAAAGCATGAGTATCTTCATCTTGCCGCTAGCCCAGATTTAACCACTTTAAGAATAATATTCACCCATCTCCACCACCCCCCACCCCCACCCCCACCCTGCCCCATCTGTCGTCATCTTTTACTTTGCACCTCTCTTTTATTTTGTGGCTCTTATCTCTCAGTTTCTCTCTCTTTCCCATGCGTCATTCGTTTTGGTATGGTATTCCATTTGCGAATGAACATCTTAATTACAGCCAATACGTGTGTTCATACTTTCAATAACGTTTCCGTCATGGACTGAAATACCCCTTATTCCTTCCATCACCCCAAGATTCCCTAAAATGAAACCACTACAGAGCAAGAACCTAGACCCCATAATCACATATCCTTTCGACAACTTCGGCGGGTCCTTCTACCCTTGTCTATATTTTTCTTATGGAGACGGTTTCACCACCTAAATTCCACACCACTTACCAGGGCGTACTAAGCGTATCCCTTAGGACAAAACAAAATCGTGGCTTAATCCTCTCCGTCGATTAGCGAAACTTTTTCTTTTTAGACCACTTGGCTGGCTGTGAGGATAAAACGCAATGTATAATTACACAACACTGTGGTTAAGACTCCGAGCAACCGAGCAAGCTAACTGCTGCATCACCTGGAATCTTTTTCAAGTTTGTTATGCCTTCTCAGCCTTTCATGATTTTTTACCACAGTGACGTCCAGACTCGGCAGAGGTTCCAATAAACTCTTTCCCCTTTAATTACATGGGCTGAGTGCGCATCTGCAAACTCAGAAGGACCGCATCAAGATATTTTTGACATCGATAAAGTCGGTCTAGGCTCTGACCCAAAGATTCGCTCGACCTTGCGAGGGTAGGCGGTCTCACTTAATCTAACCAATCACATCATTCTGCGGCCGTCCGAGGCCTTAAACCACAAGACTCATCTTAGCTAACTAAACTACCACGTCGCGTCGGATTCCTTTGAACGCTAGAGTTAGGTACACACAGAAGGCCTGCCTCCGGGCGACTGCTGAGAACATCGGATCAACCTGGTGGCAGCTAATAAACTAACCCCCCCCCCCACCACACTCCCGCATGTTCCTACCCCTTTAAGACGCTAAAGTAGGATCTGTCTCCTCTCTTCACACCACGTGGATCACTAGGAAATAGTTAGCTTTCAGCACCAAACGACATTTGCAGCGAACGAACCTTAGATATATATATGCAAACTGACGGAACGAACAGTAACAGATAGCAAAGTACAGCTCGGGATAAATTGGATTACATATGGGTCGCGAAGGTCGGCCTGAACCTGTTCATTTGTTATGATGGTTTACCTATTTTCTTCCCGAATTTAGTGTACCCCTCAGTCAAATAGGATTCCATGAAACTTACTTCGACCACATCACCATCTGAAGATATGAATTCCACGGTGCAAAGTAAAGATAGTCGTACCCTCAACAGAAAAAACCCAAGTAGTCTTCACACCACACATATCTCACACCACACCCACCTCACGCCGCATCACAGAAAGAAAAAAATTCGAAACGCCATCTGACACCACACAAATACTACTTACTAACACATCTCCCTTGTCTAGACTAAAGTCTGAAATAAGGAATTCAGGTTTCGGTAATATTTTTACCGAACTCTTAATTAAGGATTCTTCCACCGTAGTGTTATATATGACCAGGAAAGAAGATATCAATTATCAGGCTCTCAGAACGACCTAAAAGAAAAGCCTAGTCATCCTCATTTGCGATCTTCAGTATGGGCAAAATATACAACTGCGCCGCTTGTGAGAAAAAAGTCTCCATGGCCAACGACCTGCGCGGCAACCATGTTCAAGGCCACCTTGGACTACGAGCCACTTGCTGATCATGCACCTCTGTGTTTATTCGCATACCATTGAGTAAGACCATGACGTGACAATTATCTCTCTGACCGCTGCTGAGATAATGCTATCCATTAGTTCTCTGTGCCTAGCTACAAGACTTGCCACTGAGTAACCAGGACCCATCTTTCCGGTACAGTGCCTGGAGATTTTCCATGATTGCCATATATAGCTTTCTGCCTAACCATCTGAACATGACCTGCCATCACCTAGTTCTGCTGCCCCAGAGCCTCCACGCTGTTACATCCTGGGAGACCGTTCTTTGATTCCCGTCGCTGGTGGATGACCGGCTAATATGCCTCCAGCAAAACGTTCTGCCCATCGTTCATCTTCTGAAGGGCCAAGAACCTGAACAAAATTTCGACATCACGCCGCTAAACTTGTCACAGCCGCGGCTACACTGCCGAACACGAAAAGTAGCACACTGCGGCGAAGAGAACCACCTGTGGCCCTTTCCTCCTGTCTCACATGGACATCACCAACAAGCACACCCCTATCCCCTATCACGTTATCCCTATTGGATCCCTTTTCTCAGATGAAACCACTCATGACGATGCATTTTTTACCATGCACGCCAAGGAGATTCGACTCCCTCGTTGGTGACAGAGCCACCGCCAATGCCACTGCCGCCGAAGCTCCTGCTACAAAAATCACCGCCCATGCTACCACCACAGGAATCCCCACCATGGAAGCCCGTGCCATAGAAACCACCACAACAGGAACCACTACCACCTCCATAACCGCCGCGACGTCAGTCGCCACCACAGCAAAAACTGCTTCTGCCGGAGTGAACATATGCATCAGCATGACACTCTTCCGCTCGGACTGAAAAGGAAAAAAAGGAAGTAGACCAGAAGTAGATCGCACGTTGACGTCGATGGATAATAACGAGGATGGCCACTCCAAGTTTCAATCTTACCCCCGTGGATAGCGGTGATGGGACCGGTATCCCCAACTGCCTGGGAACGCTCTGTCTTCCGGTTGCATCGAACACCAGCACACTGCCATGTCGGACATGTTTGGCTGTACCTGCGCATCTCCAAGGAGATGGCTGACCGTCCCATCAGCAAACGTTTGTTGAGAGAGCCCCAACATTGCATCCACGAGACGTCGTCACAAGCCCCGAAACCAGGAACGATACCTGAGAGTCGTTCCGGAGAACTCTTGAGCCTGGACTGCCTCCGCCTCCGCAAACCGGCCATGTCGAACTGGCGCCTTGGCCCAGAGCTAGAAGGACTCGAAGGAGAGGACAGCTTGCGCGACGATGGGCCACGCATTCCCCTCAGACTGGGGCAGGCGTGGGAAGGCGGCTGCCCGGCCACTAGCGCAATGCATTGCTGAAAGAAAGGTGACATTAATGGCAGCCGATGTATATAATGTCAACATGTAAAATAATGTGAGAACATGTCATGCGACACAAATCATAGATAAGTGAAGATTTGCTCAATTTCACGAAATTTTTTGTAATCTAGACTAGTTGTCATATTCTGTTAGCTTGAGGTAAACTGTTGTTAATGTATCCACCTGACATTCGCCTTCATATAATGCATGTATTTGTAAATACATGTTATGTGGCTAGGTGTAGTAATTAAGTATCTCCTATTTTACATTAGATTTAAATATGAAAACAACACATATGTTTTAAAATTGACACTCGTTAGTGGCATAGCCATTATGTGAGCATTGCTTTATTCTGTAATATGCTAATTACTATGTTCCTATAACTCAAGGTTATTTACTGATGGCATCAACCAGCCATTGCTATTGATACGGCGTTTGCATATGAAAATAAAGTATGTATGTCTAAGTATAGCAATTAGGTATCACTCACGGTCCATTAGCATATAAAATAAAATAAATGTGAAGTTTATTCATCGCACACATACAGGAGCGTTGTTTATTACACACTAAATGGACATGGCATAGCAGTATAGTTCAACGTCGCAAACATAATAAACCTTTCCACTTTATTCATCCATCATATGACACCATAATCAACGACGTGACGTGTATGCTGACGTCATATTCAATTACACCATGAATGACTCGATTTACTCGGTCTTAAACGCTTAATAGTCAGACACGTTGTACGGATTGTATGTCTTGCTATTTACTAAACATTCTGTTGAATATTTTGAAACTAATTTGCCTGGCGCTGTTACTGTCATATGCAATAACAGCAACCAGTTAACTTAGTTTCAAAATATTCAACAGCTTACCAGTATAGTTTTCTGGAAATTGAAGGTCAGTGAGATCAGGGATCGGTCAATCCCAACACAAGCGTGGTGTGGGTGGAGCTTAGCCAGAGATTAGCGGGGCATAGCTAAACCTCGAAAAGGCCATTGACATAAATATTCTGTCATGAACCTGGAATAGTCCATCGGGTGGTATGAATTGTGTCTCCTTGCTATTTCGTACTCATTCCGTCATAGGCAACAACCACACTCACTCAAATTAGTTTCAAAATATTTAACAGCTTACCTGCGTAGTTAACCGGGCGGTTACTCAACTATTTGACGTCATAATTAATTACGTCACAAGTTAGCCGATATCACACGCATTATGACATATTATAAATTTGTCATGAAGATTGGAAACGCCCGTCAAGTGAACACATTATATGTCTCTGATGCATTAACAATTTCCTAAACATTCTGTTGATTATTCTGAAACTAATTTGAGCTGGATCTGTTACTACGATAGATAGCAACAATCCCAATCAAATTGCTTTCAAAATATTCAACAACGTACCTGTATAGTTAGCTGGGAATTTATATTTCGGTATTCAGGTTTCTTAATTCGATTCCACCACCAGTAAAAGCCGGGCGGAGCTTATCTAGAAATAAGCAGGACATAGCCAAAGTGAATTACTCCCATTATGCTTCAAGATCATTGTAGTTCTGCTTAAATTTATGACTGACGTACAATTCATCGGTTATTAGTATGCCATCATCTATCATCCAATGATCAGATGAATGGTGTTTCAGCACAGTCATGATATTCTATTTCTTGATCCTCCATCCTGATTCATCTTGCAGGATATCATCTATATCTTCCGATACATTCTGTCGCAATAACTTCTAAGAAATGCCCATACTCAGGATCAGCATGCTTACTAATTATGGCCACATTCTTGCTGAATCTACCGAATCAATAGGACGATCCAGTTCTAGCTATATCCCGCCCATTTCTTGCTAGGCTACGCCATAATAATTCCTAGCTATTTCCGCCGATTTGTTGCTAAGCTCCCCCATAATGAGTCATAGCTATGCCCGCCGATTTGTTGCTAAGCTCCCCCATAATGATTCCTAGCTATGCCCGCCGATTTGTTGCTAAGCTGCCCCATAATGATTCATAGCTGTGTCCTGTCCACTTCTTGATAGGCTCCGTCACAATAATTCCTAGCTATGCCCGTCAGTTTCTAGCTAGGTTCTGCCCATGCCTTGTGAGTGTTTGGACCGATTCTATACTGTGACCCCGTAAGTAACAGAATTCCAATTTCAACTATAGCGGTAAGGTGTTGAATATTTTGAAATTAATTTGACTGAATTCTGTTGCTGCCAATCGACCAGTCAAATTACTTTGAAAATACTCAAGAGAGAGTTGATTAAATATATATATATATATATATATATATATATATATATATATATATATATATATATATATATATATATATATATATATATATATATATTTATATATATATATATATATATATATATATATATATATATATATATATATATATATATATATATATATATATATATATATATATATATATATATCAACACTTCATTACAATCGTGAAGGTTGCAGTCGAGGTCACATGTGATATTTGCTGCTTGTGGTTAAGGACAGATGCTAAATTTCATAGCCAAGCTAACTCTCTTTATTTAATTTTACATTATGCATATAATTACGGTCCAGTTGTCTATGTATATTTATTGCCAGACTCATTAGCAAACGATACAATATTGGCTAGATTGAGTGCAAGCAGCATGTGCTATTCAATCTCTTGTTACACTCTTTTTTTTACTGATCATTCTTTAGATTCTATGCATTATAAATGTATGCGCTAAATTGAGAGTCTCCTTGGACATGTCTATGGCCGGGGATAAAACAAAGGTGATTGGGAATCTCACATTGGACATGTCTATGGCCGGAGTTAAAACAAAGGTGATTGAGAATCTCTCGTTGGACATGCCTATGGCTGTGGCTAAAACAAATGTGATTGAGAATCTCTCGTTGGACATGCCTATGGCTGCGGCTGTAACAGAGCCAATCATTCCAGACATACATTTTCAAAAATAGTCTTCTCTTGGCCTGCATATGCACATGCAATAAGCATATATTTGATTTTCCTGATCAAATGTATTAAAAAAGTGTTAATAATCAACCATCCATACATCCAGATCTGTCTAAAAGTGATCTAAATATCAGTGACTGAAGACAGATGGTTCTCGTGGCACAGGTTAATTAGATGTCAGAGAAGCTATAGGTAGGATGGATATAGGGCATAGCTAGGGATATTCTGAGCATAGAGAAATATCATAAAGGAGGGTGAATACGGATACAAGTGTGTCTTGACCCGTTAATCTACTAGGCTGTGAAATTGTAGCGCCACCTTTATAAAATAACAATTACCGATTATATAGATACTAATGATGATGACGACAACAGTAGAAGGGTTACGATATAGACTGTTTTGATTGGTCGAGAGGCTGATGACGCCATCAATGTTTGAATTAGACCACGCCCCTTTTTCCCACCAAAAATACTCAAATTTGATTTATTGATAGAAAACTGTATTTTGTTCTCTCTTGACAAATCAGATTCAAGTATTTATTTGCAGGAAAAAAGAGAGCATTTTCTAATTCAAATATAGATGACGTCATCACTCTCTCGACCAGAAGCAGTTGCCTATGTCAAGGCTGCGTTCCGTGGTGCATAAGTGTCAGCCGGTGACAATGATTGCCAGATGTAATGAGACTCAAAGGTGTCATGTGATGCCTGTAAGTAGAGGTGGGTTAAGTTGGACGGGTTCATACACCTTAAAAGTAGTTGCTGTGTCAGAACAAACAACTGTATATGCATCATTATCACCTTTTTTCCTTTGATCTCATCGCCTACTAAAAAGGTGTGAAAAAACTCTTTCCACTGTTTTGATTGGATGTTAGATGTAGAGGGTGACCATACGCCCCTCCCCCTCATTAAATCATGTCATCCAATGATGTGCGCTTAATGTTAATTAACATAATGAATGACACGAGTTAATGACAGGGTAATTAATGATGGCTGACAGGCTACATGTCTTGACTCGTCTTTTCCTAACTCTGGGAACTCACTCGAGTGCGAGGCCCCGCCCCCACCTCACGTCACGTGCCTCCTTGCATCCAACAGGTCGAGAATAAAGGGTAATTAACATAATGACGCGTGACAGGGTAATTAAGGGTTATTAAGGATACTCTCTGGGAGCCATGCCAAGCGTTCACAGGTTAATGTATTACGTAATGAGTGACAGCCTACATGTCTGGACTAGTCTTTTCCTGGGAATGCGTTCAATCGTGAGGCCCCCACCCCCCCCCCCCAACGCTCACCCCACCCCCGCTCATTAAATCATGTTCCTCCAGACATCCAATCAGGTGTGCTTAAGGGTCAGTAGCATACTGATTGGCATGAGTTAATGCATAGCGTAATGATTATTGATGGGTTGCATGTCTGGTCACGTCTTTTTTCGGAATCTGGGAACTCATTCAATCATGGAAGAATCTAAATGGTCAAGCTATAGAGTGAGGACTATTGAGGAAGACGACTCCATTTGTCTAATGGATTGATCATTAAACTTCTGAACCTCAGCATTTGTCAGCCGTGGCAATGCACAAGGAGCGATGTATCACGTAAGGACAACAGGTTAGTTATTACTCCGACAGATTAAAATTAACTAGTTGAGCTTTAAGTACATGGCGCCACCTAAAAACTGTGTTGAAGAAGGAGGAATATGGATACAAGGTAGAAGCTGGAGCAGTGTCCTCAATCATCACCGACAAGGTGCCAGCATATATACTTATAGATATACGATGTCAGTGTATTAGCAGTACACGTTTATGTGTATCAATTAGCTGCTCCAAGAAAGACATTGCCTGTAGCATTCGCTGTAAATGCGAAGGTCATTGCCAACACAGCTCAAACCATGATGGAGTATGAATCATCCGTTATGTATGATTTCATTGTATTTCCTAAGTTTATTGAGAGTTTTTTGAGAGATTTACACATACAAGTTGCTTAGTTTGTATTTATCACACAGTTTATCATTAGTTCAAAGTAATTTTCTTTTGTAAGCCTGCCGAGAATTGTCAGGTCTATCTAAATGACATATTCCCTCAATTTTAACCCGCATTTTGGCGGCCATTTTTAATTTGCACTAAAAACATATTTCCCCAAGTGCGGATTTTTGAGAATTTTTCTGGCAGCTATTTTAGGTCATGCTGACGTAATTAAAACAAACATTGGACTGTTAACTAAAGTGTCCGGGTCCATGTCAATTTCTACTGGACTACTTAGATGTCGCAAGAACGTGAATGCTGTCTCGGGAGCTCTCCATGGATACGAGATCGAGAATCGGCACGAAGACACGGCTCTATTTTTAGATTGCTAGGTTAGGGTTGATTATGTTCACGCGTGTGATTCATGGTGAGTTCTCTTATCTGCTCTGTTTCGACTGGAATAGAGTTTGCGCAGAGATAACCGCTTAATTATTTTGACAAGCCAATGGAACTCAAAATAACTACGCTGCTTTTGCTGGAGGAGTACGTACAAAACACGTTCAAAACAGTTCATCCTTCCTTCTGCAGATGGAAGTACGCAAATACACGCTCGCATGTAGTGTATCTTCTATTTCAGATCTATCAAACTGACCACCACAAATGGCTACTGCTGTGCTTCTGAGCAGTGTCCATTTGCATTAGTTACTCATTGGAACACTTTTTATTTACAAATCTCCCACTTGAATGACTGGCTGGATAACCGAGCCTATACTTCCAGTGGTGAATTAAAAAAACCAATCGTCTGCCTCTCTTGGACGGCGAATAGGCATGGGGCATTTTCTATGATAATGGATGAATCAGATCTGTCACTCAAGTATACGACGTCAAAATCATTTACGTCATATGTAGGCTGACGGCCCAATAAAAATGTGTAATGAATGACGTATCTGGCCCCGTCAGGAATATTGAATAGCCTGTCAAGTGTGCAAATTGCATGTCATTACTATTTAATCAACATTCTGTTTAATATTTTGAAACTAATTTGACTGGGCGCTGTACGAATTGTCTGTTTAATAGTTTAATCCTAATTTGATTGGGCGCTGTTGATGCCATAGGCAGCAGCATCACACAATCAAGTTAGTTTCAGAATATTCAACAGCTTACCTGTATAGCTATTACCTTGAGAAATGTATATGTGCATCAAACCGGAAGTCTTTTTGAATATTAACCACTGGAATGACCGACCCATAACCGAGCCTATCATTCCAATGTCATAATTTAATAAACAGTCGTCTCAGTCTACAAATGGGCATATGTCATTTTCCCTGATAATGAATGGATTCGATCTATCACTCAAGTATATGACATCATAATCAATTACGTCATATGCAGGCTGACATCACAATCAAAATGTGTAATGAATGACGCATCGAGCTCCGGCATGAACATTGAAGAGTCCGTCAAGTATACGACTTGTATGGCTTTAATATTTAATCAACATCGTGTTGCATGTTTTGAAACTAATTTGAGTTGGTGTTGTTACGGCTACATGCAGCAAAAGCACCCAATCAAACTAGTTGCAAAATAGTCAACAGCTTACCTGTATAGTTGCCTTGAAATTGGAATTCGGGGACTTAATTATTCAACGTATATAAATTGATTCCATAACGCTGAAAAAGAGGGTGGCGCTTAGCTAGAAATGGGCGTGGCATATCGAAAAATGGATCACTCTATTGAAATTGTCATGAACCGATTCGAACAACTCATCACAACTAACCACATATCCATATTCAAACACGACCACACTGGCCAAATGTGGCTTCTGCCGGTAGTGATCTTGAGCCGATTCCATTTGCATATAACAGGGAGCCGTTTTGAAAATTTACCACGGGAATGACTGGCTTGATAACCGAACATATGATTCCAGTAGTAATTTATTTAAATCGTCTCTTCGTCTGGTTGTCTGCACATGTGCATACAACATTTTCTATGATAATGAATGGATCTGATTTGATGTTCAAGCATATAATGTTATAATCATGTGTGTCATATGTAGTCTGACGTCACTCATACTCAAAATGCGCGGACAAAATGTCTGCAATAGGTTCGGCCCCGTAATTCGACACGTATGGTTATATAGGAATATGAATACGCTAACAAATCTTAAGTTTTAAAAATTCTACCATGACGTAATTTCGCAATACACAATTTAGTAGTAACATACGGTTGTCAAATGCCAATAATTTACTATATTCGTTAACTGAATATTTATACTTGCTTTGTAGTTAGTTTTAGAACATAGGGCCATGTGGTATGTTTTTGTGGACTGCGACATATTGCATGAATATACCATCAGATGTCTTAAAATAAGGTGCACATCTTTCTATGTATCCCATATTTTTAGCTCCATGTTCTTCTTCTTCTTTTCGATCGCTGGTATCACACTTGGAGAGACGTTCTCAAGATTAAATCTGTGGTTTTCTGCAGTTCTTCCACAGGCCCATACAGCTTTTCAAGAAAAGAGGTTGACAAAGGCCAGATCTCCTCTCTCAGCAGCTGATACTTACTGCAACATTGAAGTATGTGCCCTGTGGTCTGTTCTGCTTCTCCACAAGGACAAGCGGGCGATGTCGTAAGGTGGAACCGCCTGTACATGTGTTGGTTTAGTCTGTTATGTCCAGTTCTGAGACGAAAAATGGCCACTTGCCCTGGCCTCGAGAGATGATGGTAGGCATCTTCTGATTGAGGTGTTCTATAGAGTGACTTGATGATAGTCTTCATCTCTATATGGGTAACTATGTTTTCTGTCTGATTCTCTTCTGCACCCACCTTTGCCATCGTGTCTGCTTCCTCATTTCCTTGGACTCCTCAATGTGAGGGGATCCACTGCAGTGCTATCCGAAAGCATTTGATGGTTTGTAGTCTATCTTCAAGTTGTGGCAGCTCAATGTACTGATAGAAGCTGACTTATCAAACCAAGCTAATACCCTAAAATGTGCACATATAGTCAACAAGAGCATCACCATTATGATACGTTTGAGGCCGGTTTAGACTGTTGTCCGTCAAACATAGTTTTAAGAGATTGTCACTATTTCCAGTGAGGATAGATTTTCATAAGTGACATAGATACGATGGATATATAAAACAGATCACGATGTAGTGGCAGTTTCCCACTGGGTCTTCAGTCAGAATATTGTATACAATATCCTTTTCGTTTGAAAGAACTAGGTCCACGTAGGTATTGGTTCTAGCATGGCCCCTATAGTTTGTTGGCAAGGTTATCTGTCGGCACAGAGAGGCATCCTGTATTGTATCAAGAAATATACTTGATTTGTGCATTTCAATGGCATTGCAGTGGATATTTGACCAGTTTATTTCCGGGTAATTAAAATCACCCAATATCATTTTATATATGAATCTTTTTACATCTGCGACTTCCCCAAGTAGGCTATGAACATCGGCATTACTCATATAGAAAATTAAACCCTGATTATTTTAATGACGCCTAAAGGCCTAATCAGACCGCAAGCGTGTGGCGCCTGCACCCAGACGCATCCCACCTACCAAAACAGCATTCAGTCCAAGCGCATACACGATCCAACATATTGTAAGGCATGCTGTCAAAATGGTCTTGTCGTGTAAATAGCTGCACTACAACTCGCGGTATCAATGCTGTAACAATAATCATAGCCACGTATGCGTATTGTAAGCACTTCACGCGTGTTTAAGGTGGTATCAAGAGTTGTGTAGATTCATTTCGGGTTTAAAATGTTCTTTACAGTATTATTTAATATGTTTGAATGTGTCTCAAGTTGTGCTTCTTGCGCCGATTTTCTACTGACTAAGATACCGGTTTTGCTGATACCAAATGTCCCAGATTTGATCTGATACTCGCTGCTGGTGCAGGAGTGCATTTCTCTCATCTCTGACTACTCTTAATGTTTTCTGTTCCTCTCTCTGTTAAGGTGTTTGGTCCTGAGAAAAAGATGGATGGAAAAATGAACAGACGGATGCAAAATATAAGCTGCTTTTCTAAGCCCATACATAAGACTTCCCTCATCTTTTTGCATGACATATTCCGTTTATGTAATTTTCCGCCTGTATGTTTGTCATGACTGGCTTGTATGCCTTTATATAATTTCGTTTATTCTCAGAATTATAATAAATGTCCGTGCACGCTATTTACCATTGATGCTTTACTTGTTATTCGTATTAAAGCCTTAGATATGTCCTATATCTATGATGTACTAGCCGAACGCGCGCTAATATGACTGATTGATGTCGGAGGTTTCCTGATGTTTTTATCAATTCCTAACGGCAGCCAATTAGCCTCGTTGTCAACTGTCTAACTTGTGCCAAGAGACTACATCCCTTTAGTCACCGACATTTGGATCACGTCCGTACGTATATAAATATTACACTTGTTTGATTATTGCCACTTTATTGGCTAAATTGGATAAATAAAATCAAAATATTTGCTCATTGAATATCCATTTATAGGCCGTGAGAGGACCGAGCTAATCATCGCAGTGATACATTTTCCAATATATTCTTCTCTTGACCTCCAAACGGACATCCCTCAAGCCCCCTGCAGAGGCCGGTGTTGGTTGCTTCGAAATAACGGGGTTAAATTTATATGTTTTACCTTCCAGAAATGCAGGAGTCTGCAGGTAACTGAGGCTTTGAAGGAGAAGTTGGGAACCCTTTATGCCATGATAGAGAGTGATAACGATGGTATAGTCACTGTGTAAGAGATCCGTATATTCGCCGAGAGAATAATACATTTCTGTGAGGCTTCAGAAGATCTGATACCGGGCATCATGCAGTTCTGGCTGTTATATATATATATATATATATGTCATAGATGCTTACTTTGGCGTGGATAACACAAAGACTGGGCTGACGAGATCGGAGTGGGTGACGGCATTCGGATGGTACTGGAGCAACCATTTCGACTTGTTAGAGCGAAGAATTGATGCATTTTTACGGCAGTTTTTCACGCTATAGATACTGACAATAATGGTGTCGTTAACTTCAATGAATTTCAGCCATACTTCAAACAATTTGGAGTGAATGAATCTGTCACGGAGAAAGGAAGAAAAGTTTTTCAGCTTATTGATGCAGACAATGATGGAGTTATTAGTGAGGAAGAATTTCATGGCATATATCTGACGTATTTCCTAGACGCTGATGCCACTGCCACGGAACTACATTTGTTTTATTTTCATCTATGGGCATGTCCAATGAGAGACTCTCAATCTAGCGCATCCATTTAAAATGCATAGAAGCTAAAAAGTGATCAGTAATATATAATATCACATGTGATTGAAAAGCACATGATACAAGCCAATATTGTATCGTTTGCTAATGAGTCTAGCAATAAATTGACATAGGCAACTGTACCATAAGTATATGCACAATGTCATATTAATTAAAGAGCGTTACGCTTGACCATGAATGTTAGTATCTGTCCTTAAACACCAGCATTAAATATCACCGGTGAATTAGACTGTAACCTTTAAGCTAGATATTCTTTCTTCGATAATTAATATTATTATAGTATTAACACAGAATAATCCGATTGTTATCAGTCAGGTCCAATTAATGAACCCGATCTGTCGCTCAATTTTATGACGTCATACATACGTACGTCATATGTAGGTGGGCGTCACATTCAAATTCTGTACTGGCGTTTCTATCTCGGTTATTAACATTTAAATGTCCACAAAATGTACGGCTTTAATGGCTTTCATGGACTTACTATTTAATCACCTCTATGTCGAATATTTTGAAATTAATTTGACTGTACGGTTGGCATCAACAGGATTCAGTCAAATTAGTTTCAAAATATTCAACAGGTGACCTCTATAATTACCTTGGAATTGGAATGCTGTGAATTAAGTGTTCAAAGTATAGAATCGGCCCAAACACGCACTCGGCCTAGCATAGCTATTCAATAAGAAACTAGCCATAATTAGTAAGCATGTTGGTCCTGATTATAGCCATTTTAGAAGCTATTGCAACAGAATGCATCGGACGATAGACATGATATCTTGTGAGATAAATCAGGATAAAGGTTTAAGAAACATAATATTATGACAGAGCAGACACAGCATTCAGCTGATTATTGGGTGATGTCCCCATTAACACCAATGAATCATAAATTCATGCAGAAATACAATGATCTTGGTGCAGAAAAGAAACAATTCATTTTGGCTATGTCTGCTTATTTCTAGATGTGTCCTGCTTGTTTCTAGCTATACCCTGCTTGTTTCTAGCTATGTTCTGCTTGTTTCTAGCTATGTCCTGCTTGTTTCTAGCTACGTTCTGCTTGTTTCTAGCTACGTTCTGCATATTTCTATCTATGTGATGCATGTTTCTAGCTATGTCCTGCTTGTTTCTACCTATGTCCTGTTTCTTTGTAAATACACTCCTCCAAGCTTTTACTAGTGTGTGGAATCGATTTAAAACTTTGAAAGACCAGAATATACATTCCAAGCTAACTATTCAGGCACGCTGTTGAATATTTTGAAATTATTTGATTATCGCATCAACAGCTCCCAGTCAAATTAGTTTGCAAATAGTCAGCAGAATGTTTAGGAAATTGTAAAACCATAAAAAACATACACAGTATACACTTGACTGGGGTGAGGAGGGGGCGTTCAATTTTCATGACAGACTCATGCCGGCTAACTTGTAGCGTAATTGATTATGATACCAGATACTTGAGTAATAGGTTTGATCACTACAGTTTTCAATTTCAGTTTTCAGTTTCAAGAGGAATGGATGCAGAAACACAGGACACCTCACTATAAGAACGGGTGTGACCAACCATTTCATCAAAAGTATTCGCTATCATGCATGTAATAAGGCTCAGTCTAAGGCCAAGTGCAGATATAATGTCTAGACTAATCACCAATTAGTTATATGTCATTCTACATCAAGTGCCTTATAGGGATCAGTCTAGCGCCAGGTGCAGCTAAAATGGCTAGACTAATCACCAATTAGTTATATGTCATTCTACATCATACACGTTATATCTCCTTGTCTAGCGCCAGGTGCAGATATAATGTCTAGACTAATCACCAATTAGTTATATGTCACCTCATGCGTGTTATAGTGATTAGTTTTTGTTTTAAACATATTTTATTGTCAATTAATGGGATTGAGGCACATGTCAAACTGACTTAGCTTCGACTATTTCCCTACAAATCTATTACAGGCGGTATATTACAATTTTACATACTTATTTTAAAATAACATGCAATTAGATATTTACGTATATACATTAACATTATCTATGGTTACACTTTTTCAACGATTGCACTACCTCCATTGCAAAAGGAGTAATTAAGATAATTAATAATTGTAATACTTCTAATAATAGTAAGACTAATAATAATACACATTCTGTTAGTATGTCTTTACAATACATGTCCAAAACCGGTTATTGGCTTGTAATATGTAACTTCCCCAGAGATTGACAACACCAGGCTCAAGGGTCATATGCTCAGCCGCCTAACATATGCTCCTGAGCTAATATTGATAATAGTTCATAAATCGAAATGGTCAATAGGTGGCTGACGTCAAAATCATAATAACGTATCTTAAATCAGTTATGAAAGTTGAAAATTGAAACCCCCTAAAGTAATTATATGTCTTTAATGGATTTACAATTTAGTAAACATTATATTGAATATTTTGAAACCAACCTTGCCAGGAGATCAACAGGCAGCAACGCCCCCCCCCCCCCAACCCCCGCCCCAACCCAGTCAACCTAGCCTCACCATATTTAATGACACTCATGTATAGTTACTTCGAAATTGGGCTTCTGGGAATTCATGATTCAAAATGTATAGATTGATTCCAACACACGCAAATGTGGGCTGGGCTTATTGAGGAATGTGCGGGACATAATTAGAGATGGTTGCCTACATTATCGTCACATAACAATAGTGCATTTAGTCAGATACTATAGTTACCACTAGTGCTATTAACATGTGCTGTGAGTTTAATGTAGAATGGGGACTTAACTCCATTAGAAATTGGCAGAAACGCTGCATCTCAGACATGATCTGTATATTCTCATAGCAAAGCAGTGAACCAATATTCAGTTAATTATGGACAGGCGGATGGACAGAGAGACAGATGGAGAGCCAACCTCTAGACACACAGCCACCCCATCGGTTTTACCAATAGGGGAATAATAATAATAATAATAATAATCGATTGTTTTCCATCCACCAATTGAGTTAGTCAAACCTATGTGTATTCTTAATGTAATTATGGACTTATTGAAATATGAAACAGCTTTCTTCAAAACCTAGGTCGTGGTTGCCATATAGTAATAAATTATCCGCGATAACAAAATGCAATAGATCTCTGGATAGCTGCTGTCGGTGTTCTGCATATTTGAAACACTCGAGTAAAAAATGTTGGTTATCTTCTATGATGCCCACACAATGGGTGCAATTAGGATTTTCACAAATATGAAAATAATGAAGATGAGCATTAAGGTGGCTACATTTATTTCGTAATTTAATGTGTATACTATTGGGAAGTCGTTCCCCAGTGCTATAATATGCAGGTACGGCCCTAAGGCGGTTGTGATTAATTTTTAATTTGAATATGGTGGCAGAATTTGGAACGGAACCATCTAGTTTGATCCAAAGGGTGATGGTACTAGGAACGAACGATTGTGTATAGCTCTCAAGACGAATATTTTCTTCTACTAGCTTATTTCTATATCGTAGATTATAATTTACAACTTCGTCTAGCCGTCTTGGGAGTAGTTCAATAATATAATCTGGACAGTCTCCTTTTAGCATTTTATACATTCAAATTAGTTTTTTAGTTTTTCTTCTGCTACTTAGCATGACTAATCCGAGTTCTTTGTATTATCTTTGTAGAGGTGTATATTTTGTAAGTCCTGATATTATTCGTATTGCTTCTTTTTGGATATATTCAATGTTTCCTGATTCGTGTTGTGTGCATTCGTCTCACACTTCGGATCCATATTCAAATACAGGACGAAGGTAACTAAGAACGATGTTTAATAATGATGTCCTTGATACTTTGTATTTTATTTTTCTAAGTCTAAGGTCACGTGCAGATATAATATCTAGTCTAATCACCAATTAGTTATATGCAGTCTACACCATGCGCATCATAGGGCTTAGTCTAAGGCCTGGTGTAAATATAATGTCTCGACTAATCACCAATTAGTTAAATGTTATTCTACATCATGCACGTTATAGGTCTTAGTATAAGGCCAGGTGGAGATATAATGTCTAGACTAATCACCAATTAGTTATATGTCATTCTACATCATGCGCGTTATGGGGCTTAGTCTAGGGCCACGTGCAGATATAATGGCTAGTCTAATCACCAATTAGTTATAAGTCATTCTACGCAGTTGTATATCAGGTTTAACATGTCATGATTTATAACAGTAGGGAAGTTAAGCGCGTCCAGAGAGGATCCAATGACATGCCGCCGATTTCGTCCATCATTCATCACCTATGTATGACGTCACTGTGGCCTAGTTAGATCGGAGATGTTATTAGTCTAACAGGGAAAGGGCACAATACCTTCTGGTGTAGCGTTTCTACGAGACACTAGTCAGTTAGGTTAAGCCAGTTATGTGTAGTAGGTGTCAGTAGACAAGGTTTAAACATATACTCAGGTCCAGTAAATCTTTTCTATCAACTACAACACATGGCCACATTCTCATCCAATCAGATTGCTACATTACACGATGTGGACAGCATGCGCAGGATGGATGTCAAAGAATCTCATGAATCTCATCTGTGGTTTGAATGAGTCAAGGGAGGGAAGCCCGTGTAACCAGTGGCCTGTTTTGCACACTAAACAGGAGTCTATCTCCCGACTATCAAACCAGCCGATATTTTTACATTCGTCATGATTAGGAAAAATCTGGGACAATGCTCCATACACGTAAAGCTGGAAAGTAACAGATATGTGTATAGAAGATGTGTTTGTATATTTGAATCCAGCTATTTGATTTTAATTTACAAAATCGTTTTACCGTACACATCGGCTTCTAATAACGTAAATGTATAGTGATACATTAACAAGACTTGCAGCATCTTATTATGAATATTCTTGCAAGATGGCTGACATATAATTCACGAGTGTGTCTCCCCATTATAAATACCTATGGTGATAAACGCAACATAGCAAATTTTCAAACAAATGCGCGAAAGTTATTTGAGTCAGGACACTGATTCTGTATCCATGAATTACCCGATTCATGTCAGCTAACATATTGTAGATATGGGATTGTTTGGTGGGAAGTCATGACCCTGCTGGACGTCTTATGTCTGCAAGTAAGTCCCGAGTGAAATTCATATTTGAATACCAGGTGAGCTAATAGACTATGTCACAATGTATATTTGGATGCACTGGGTGGCATCAAAGAGTTGTGCAGGAACAATGCGATCATAATCTATATTTAGCTATATTACCAGCACTACGTAACCGTCTATATGTAGATGCATTACCAGTGGGTGTGTACTGAGAATCTTATTATTTGGATATGTATTAGCAGCACTGGATGACTGGCAGTAGTTATGTCAGCTACTGTGCAGATACAGTTTCGCAGAAACTGAATTGAGTATGAGTCACAAGGCGTAGCACCAGTTGGAATCAGTCAAGGGATTAGCTATGACAGACGGACTTAGTGAAGTTATGTAAGCGGCCTGTGTTCTCACGAAAGCGTGTGACAACATAAGCCGAATATAATCCTGCTATGATGGATAGTAGCAGGTGTGCGAATTAACCCTAGCGTTCTACAGGTTTCGGCTTTTAGGCAATGATCAAGACATGGACATTGTAGCATCCTGTAGGCACTAGGTGCACAATCGAGAATAACATATCAATCATGTAGACTAGTTAATCCACCGGTAAACCTTGTTATCCAACAAGCATCCGTCATTCGGGACAGGTTGATCCAGTAGGGATTATAAATGTGGTTAGTTAGATGACAGGTCCCATCACTCAAGCACCAGGCGAACCGCACATGCTAGGTAAAGGTGAGGCGTGTTGAGTGGTCGGATCGATGTCATTATCCAATGAGAATAGGATAAACCTCCGGTGGTGTGAAACCAAGATGGAGGGGAATAGAAACTGAAAGGACGTCATATTCTATTATTAGACATTACAGTATAGCAACTCGGAGAGAGTATATAAAGGGCGCTTTGCTTTTATCGAGGGGTCTTTTTGGGTCCGATTTAAGGAGTAAGCAAGAGTCAGGTTTTGCACTCGGTTAGAGTAGGTTGTCCGTAACACGTATCAGAAGTTATTGTTGAATAGCATAGCAGACCAGAGCGGCTGGGAGTAATGCTAGTTCGTTTAGAAAAGATTAGGAACATTGATTTTATTTATGTAACTGTTGTATATACGTAAACCGGTAACGGTACAAGTTGCCACCTTTGTAGGTCTTATTGTACAGTTAATTTTAGGAATAAAACTATCACCTTGTTGTATAACGCAAGGCAAAAGTTTGGCCGACTTAGTTGTTACTCTGGAGAACACGGAAGACCACCGTGTCGAACCCATCACTCTGAAATGCGCAGTCCGATCAGGCCCAGGCACTTCTATAAATATTGTCAGGTCCCTGTACCTACGAGGCGAGCTAGTGTCGCGCTCCATCCTCATCGATTGAACCGGCTGTTGCAGCAGCCACCCCATACAAGGTTGTATCGAGGAGGGAGGAGCCCAAGAAATCGTAAGAAGAGGATCGGGAAATCTTCAGTGGCGAGCCTGCCAGGATCCAGAGTATCAATCGTGAGTAGCTAGAGTATATGGTCCAGCCAGAAACACCGCTCTCCACTTCGGCCATTGTATTGAAAGACGTCGCTGACCACGTACAGGTATTCCTAGATGTGGCCAAGTTAGCCGACAGCACCAAGATCACCCAGCACCACGAGTACCACGAGGGTTCCGCTGTGAAGATCACCACCGAGGTCGTCTGCCCCGAGCAACCCCGTCTCCACCGAATTGTTATCGCCTTGCACTACCGTTAGACACCCAATGGCAACGGGACCCAAGAGACACTCTGAACCCGGCCTGCCACCCGTAGAGATGCCGCTAGCGCCCCAGCTTCGACCTGAGACCATTGCCGCCATGCAGACGATGGGGTAGCCATGGCGGGGGCCATCGTTGATAGCAGCAAACGTCGGGAGGCCGAGCGGGTGTGCCGCCGCGAAATTCGGGACACGATCTATCGAATTCAGCCCTGCGACGGTGTCATACCGGAGGAGGTGCGGATATTTTTAGATGAGACTAGACGGGCGTGGGTTGCCAACGAAGTGCGATTAGGAGGCGTACCAGCCTACATTATTACACGAGCAGCCCGCGGCCAGCTATCAAGAGCCATCGATGGTTTCTTGGTGGGAAAGATCCGAGAGGACGTTACCTTCCACGAGTATATTACACTAAATTTCGTGTCCGCGAATGAGGGAGAGAGGATCAAGTACGACCTAGAGGGGGTACGGCAGAGGCGGAATGAGACCATCATAACCTTCAACCGGAGGTACAGAGAGCTCAGCAGCCGGGCGTATCCTGTGGAGAACGAAGATAATCCTCGCACCATGCTAGGCATATACCTGAAAGCATTGTCGGACCACTGCCTTAGCAAGCGGATCGTCCGTAAGAAGGCTACCACCTTGAACCGCGCCGTTGAAATCGCAGAAGAGGAAGCAACCTGCGATGACCTGCTCGAAGGCAATGAAAATCGAAGACCGCCAGGAGGCAAGTATGGAGTTGAATATGGTAGGTCTGGAGGAGGAAAAGGAGATATGGAGCATGGTGAGGAATTTGAAGAAGCAAATTGCTCAGCAGAGCAAAATGATCGAGCAGCTGTGCGGCTTAGTCAATGACCTTCAATTGAGGGAACAAAAGCCGGTGGCCAGAACCGCCAAGACCGAGAAGAAGACCGCTATGCCAGCAAAGCCACGTGCGCCACCCTCACCCCGACCAGCCAGAGCGGGGAAAGATCTACAGCACGTTACATGCTACAACTGCGGGAGGAACAGCCATTACAAAAGTGACTGCCGTCAACCAAGGCAGCCGCGAGAAGACGTCAACAGGAGGCCTAAACAGCGGCCCTGCAACCGAGACAGGCACCACCCATGACGTGCTTTCAGTGTGGCAAAGAGGACCACATGGCCCAAGATTGCAGCAAGTACCACAGAACTTTCGGCGCCTACATGAGCCGGAAGACCACTCCAACCGCGATCGTAAGATGTTTCGGGTGTAACCAGGATGGGCACCACATAAGGGACTGCCCACTGTGGGGACAGAAGAACAGGGGTCCTCCACAAAATGGTCCCGCCTGGACTCAGCAACCAGGTCCACCTGCACGACGAGCCATCAAGCGTCCACGCACCGACGATCTCGACATCGACATCGTCGACCGACGGCAGCAGGAGAGATACATAACGCCCCATGACTGTTCGCGTAACCTCCAAAATGACATGAACAATCAGTTCCGTGATCGGGAAGAATACGAAGACCGCGATGGATTCGTATTAACCGGCGAGGGGACGGATGCGCAGGGCCGTTATTCATACGGTAGCGGACAGGATGCATCCTCCCGTCGCAATAGTTACGCAGAAGTGGTTAGTGGACGGAGGAGTCCGTCAAACGACAACGGAGGAGATCGCTGGTGAATTCACCGACCGAGCGATTTCTAATCCAGCTAAAAATGGATAAAACCGGTCCCACGGATCAGGGTGAGTACTTGCATGCCTTAGTGGATACTGGTGCTAGTACATCCTTGATTCGCAAGGATATATGGCGTAGCATGTTGAATGCTAGGCCATTGAAAAGAGCGAAGATGCTCTTGGCAGTAAATGGTTCCCCAATAGAACTTTTGGGGGAGACTCAAGTAAAATTCAAAAAAGCCCATCCTATTCCGAGTACGGTAGTAGCGAAAATGCTGCATGAATGTTTGCTTGGTGCGGATGCTTTGCACTTGGGAAATGCAAAGATTGACTACCAGGCCAAAGTTGTAGTATGGTTTGGCCAGGTATACCCTTTTAGATATCCCTATAGGGAACAGACAGATTATGTCTATGCGAGTTGTAAAGAAATGACCGGATATAAAGCTATCGACAAAGTGCTTGAGGACTTTGCGGATAACTTTGATACGGCTCGTCCAAATACTTTAGGATTAATACCGAACGTGAAATGTATGGTACCAACAGGAGATGCGTATCCTATAAGGCAGAAAGCCTACCGTCTACCGCTGGCCAAGCAGTATGTGGTCAAGAATCAAGTGGCCGAAATGCTGGCAGCAGGCATCATAAGACCGTCGTCAACCCCTGGGCGTCACCCATTACTTTAGTTCCTAAGAAGGAAGGGAACACGAGGTTTTGTGTCGACTACAGGAAGTTGAATTCTGTATGTCATGAAGACAGTTATCCATTGCCGAACATAACAGATATTTTTGACTCGATGCATGGCGCAACAATATTTTCGACTATGGACTTGAAGTCTGGCTATTGGCAGATACCAATGGACAGCCAAGACATAGAGAAAACAGCGTTCGTTTGCAGTGAAGGTCTTTTCGAATGGATTCGGATGCCGTTTGGTTTTTGCAACTCAGGTGCCGTATTTCAGAGGGCAATGAACGATATTTTCCGAGAATTCGTGGGAAAATATTTGCATGTTTTTGTAGACGATGTAGTCGTGTACTGAAGGAATCCAGCTGAGCATGCACAGCATTTGCGTAAGGTTATGCGTAGGATTCAGGAATACAATTTGCAGGTTAAGAAAAAGAAATGCGAGTTTGCCTGCGAGTCTGTGGACTTGTTGGGGTATCGTGTTTCTGCACAAGGAGTGGCTCCTCAGGTCCAGAAGGTCAAGGTCATAAGGGAAATGTCACCACCATGTGGGCGAGGTGAGAAGTTTCCTGGGGGCTACCGGTTATTACCACTCTTGTGTGCAAGGCTATGCCGAAATTGCTAAGCCTTTGATAGAATTGACTAAGAAGTATAAACGTTTTGAATGGGGTAAGGAGGAGCAGCAAGCGCTTAAGAAATTACAAAACTTGCTGTGTAGTGAGACGGTTCTCACCTATACGAATTTAAATGCTCCGTATAGGCTGTACATGGATGCGTCTAGCTATGCGATAGGTGCGATACTGGTACAGGTAGATGATATGGGCATAGAGTGAGTCATACAGTATGTAAGCTCTACCTTGAAGGACAGTCAGCTAAACTGGCCTGTAATAGAAAAGGAAGCTTATGCAGTGATATACGCATTAAAGAAGCTTCGACCTTATCTATTTGGCATGCAGTTTACCGTGTACACTGACCACAAACCCCTAAAGAGTTTGTTTGTGGGAGAGGTTAAACACACGAAGGTCCAGCGCTGGGTGGTGCTGATTGCCGAGTATGGATGTAAGATAGAATACATCCAGGGCTCGAAGAATATTCGAGCGGACATGTTGTCCAGGTTGCGTCATCCCGTGGTGGTCGCTACCTTAGATACTGGCAATTTTGTCATACCGGATGTAGACGAGGGTGCGTTACCGCATGTTCCTCTGGAGGTATTTGACATTCCCTACGACGATTTGTGTACTGAGCAGACCAAGGAATACCCGGAGTTGTTCAAGAATACCCCGGAGGAGTATATGGTCAAGAACGGTATACTGTATTCTTTAGTTACGCCTTCAGCGTTGGACGCTGAGTACCCCAGAATCATGTTACCTACCCTGTTCTGTGAGAAGGTGCTCCGGATGGCTCATGAATGAGCCGGTCACCAAGGTCTGCAGAAGACCATCGGTATGGTACGAGATTCGTTTATATGGACGTCTTTAAGAAAAGACATGGTTCGTATGCTTGAGATGTGTACGACGTGCCAGGTCAACCGACCTGTCACTACTCGACCCCGGTATAGTGAGATGCCCATGGCCAATTATCCGAGTCAGATAATCGGCATGGATTTGATAGGTCCACTGTTGGAGTCGAGCAAGGGTAATGTGTATATCATGATGGTAGTCGATCACTGTTCTGCGTGGGCAGAAGCATATCCGATTCCAGCCAAGACGTCTCAAAATGTTGAAGAGAAGTTCTTCAACGAGTATGTCGCGCGTCATGGTGTCCCTGAGATCGTAATAACCGACCAGGGAAAAGAATGTTGCTCTAAGTCGCTGGAGGAGAGATTCAGGGAACATGGGATCGATCATAGGCGATCAAGTCCCTACCACCCACAAACTAATGGGCGTACCGAGAGGTTTAATCGAGCCCTTAAGGACTTGATCCAGAAAGGGGTTAACAATGCTTCTCGCTCGTGGGAGGATGAATTGGGTGTGGGGTTAACAGCGTATCGCAGTACTCATCATTCCACGACTGGTTATACGCCATTTTATCTGACATACGTCGACGGCCGAGACTGCCGTTCGCAATTCCCGTAGACGTGTCGCAGGATTTGGGTGAGAGGCTGACCTGTCTCAATAATGCCTTACTGCGTGCTCATACGGAAACAGCTAGGCCTCGTGAAGTCCACCGGGAACAGATTGACAAGTGTGCAAACGCTGGTGTGTTTAAGGTGGGTGATTCAGTGGTCGTGAAAGCGGAGGAACGGATGAAGTTGACCTCTCGCAGTGACCCCGAGTAGGAGATCGTTAAGATCAACGGGCCTGTGGCTCATGTCCGGCATCAATGGTCTGGGAAGGTACGCATGCTGAATATATCTAAGTTATGCGTGGTCGACTCAGAAATGTGCTGGGACAAAGTACGGCCACGCCCTGTTCGTAACCCTGCCAAGTGTACGAAAGATAGCCATCATCCCAGGATGATGATCCCAAGGTCCGAGAAAGGGCCAGAATCCGACCCTATGGCTGCCTATGGTAAGAGAGCTTGTAGGAAGCGACCAGCTTCTGATGACGAGCCAAGGGTGAGCAAGAGGGGTAGGATGGTTGATAACAACATCAGTCAACCTGGTACGAGTGAGAATCGAAACCATGAGTCCCCCATGGAAACTCACGTGACTCCTCAGACTGTCGTGATGGACAGCTCGGAGGAGGTACCTGAAAGTGTGCCGGAACCAATGGAAACGCTGCCAGAGCCTCATTACTTTCTGCGCAAGCGCAGACGCGCACCTGGGGTCGAAGTCAACAACAAGCGACTCAGGATTGGCGCGTTTGGCCGCGCCCTGTACGATGACTTCATCGATCGTATAGAGGCCGTTATAAGGCGCCGTAGCCGCCGATAGTTATCAGTCTGAATATACCTTGTACCAGTGCACATCGCCATAGGTAGCATCATGTATTGCATTCAGCTATGTAGCGTGGTAGCGGTAGTTGCGTTATTTATGGGAGTAACCAGTATTTCTAGTATATGTAAGGATTCTAGCGTGCATCAGTTACCGAACGGTGTTATGATTACCAAACCTGAAACCGTGTCCGTTATGCGGGCAGAATGGACTGTGATAGTTTCGATAGACCATCCGTATTTACCGAAGGAATTTCTAGGATGGTTGGCCCAGATGGCTGGCCTGGTTGCGAAGTTCGGCAGCGGAACCTCTTTCATAAGCAGGGAGGATATATTCAGACTACAGCACCGGATACGGGGAGCACGGAAGATTGCTCTTAAAACTCAACAAACCATGGTACGTAGAACCCATACCCGACAGAAGCGGGGATTGTTTAATTTCGTGGGGGACATGGCCTCGTCGTTGTTTGGGACGGCTATCGATGCTATCCGTGACGTGGTGAAGAAGGCGATGACTAATGTGAATAGGATAGTACATTTTTCCAACCAGTTAGCATCCCACATGAAATTGGCGTTCCATGACATCAACATGAATCAACATGAACCCGGACCACATCAATGAGCTCGGCGCTAGTCTGGTCGAGGTGACCGGTAACATGAGCCGAGTGCTACGTATACACGAAGCCCTACAGAACGAACTATACGCCCTGGTGCGCCTCGGGCACATAGTGGACTCGGCCGAGTACGTGGTCTATGACTACCAGAAGGCGGCCGAGGAATTCCATAGGCAAACCGCGTCTCTTGAGTTGGGGAGATTGACTGAGGAACTGTTCGGTCCCGGCGACCTGGAATCGGTGTCCCAACATGTCAGGGTTGGAAATCAGCTAGTACGTCCATACCAGTGGTACTACAGGAATGTGGTAGTTTACCCGTTGTGGAAGGACGACAGTATGTTACACTACGTAGCGACGTTACCGTTAATTGACGATGGTAGTTATATAGAATACGGTCTACATTCGTGGCCCGAACCATTGGGCACCAAGGGTTATTACATGCAAGTAGAGGTGGGCCGTACCAGCATCGGTCTCGATATGAAGACCGGGTGGTACTTCACTGCATCCGGGTGTCGCGGGACTGGGCCGAGGGTGTGTCAGGGTCAGTTGAGGGTCGATAAGACCCATGCACCCTGCATAGTGAGCATATTAACAAACACTACCGACCGTACGTGTAATATTCAACTATCCGAATCTAACGTAACTGCTAGTAAATTATTTGCCAACAAGAAGATCGGCGTTGTGTTGCAAACATTCGGTGAAACTATGGAAATACACTGTGACGGACGAGTGACCGACCGGTGTGTGGTGAGTAATGGCGTGTATGCATTAATGTCTGGTGAATGCGGGTATAGTGGGAGGGGCTGGCAGTTCGAGCCTGTTGCGTCTTATAGTCGGACGTACACTCGAGTTAGCCTGGCCATTGAGATGACTCATTTGGATGTGACCAGGGTTCTTAATCAGTCCATGATAGTGAATCATTTGAAAATGCAACCCTGGAATCATTTACAAAAGTTCAAGTATGTGCCGCTAACACCGCTATCCGCGATCGACCCAGTGCGCTCTTTCGTCTCATATTCAATGGGCTCCTCCGTTGTAGTGATTGTGAATGTGTTTATATTATATAAATGTGGTATTTTGAACCGCATGTGGATTTGGATAAGATGCAAGCCACATGCGGCCCACAGTAGTGTGCCACGTTCTATTCGCTCTCCGCGACCACGGGGAACTGCAGCCCTGCTGGTGATGGTGGAGATGTCGGCCGGGTCATCGCCTAACGCTATTGCCAAGACCGAGATCGACCCGACGACTGACCATTGGGTAGACGTGGAGCTATACAATGACATTGAGGAACCTAACGGGGATCTTAATGGTTGCCGGGAAGAGCCTCAATGACATTTTGGAGTTAACTTCGTATGCTTTATATGGAACACTCAGTGGTAGAGAATTGAACATGATTTGTAATGGTTTTGCACTGTGGATCTATATGGTACTGCTATTATCGTATTATGCTTATTATATATATATATTAATGATGCTATTAATGTGTTTCCGTGGATGGTCAATTGCGCATGATATTCCATTATCCAGACAAGTTTGTGATTTGTATAGGATTATGCTGTTTCCTCTGTTTCCGGGGACGGTCAGTTGCGCATGATATTCCGTTACCCGGACATGTTTAGTTAACATTGTGGATTGAGGTATAGTGGTATTGTGATGTACGACATAGTCTGGACAGCTCTGGTATAGGGGTTTAGGTTGTTGATGGTAAACAACGAGTTAAATATCGCTCTCTTAAAGGCCTTAAGCGAGACGGGTATTTAACTTCGGTTGAGGGGCATGTGTAGATATGGGATTGTTTGGTGGGAAGTCATGACCCCACTGGACGTCTTATGTCTGCAAGTAAGTCCCGAGTGAAATTCATATTTGAATACCAGGTGAGCTAATAGACTATGTCACAATGTATATTTGGATGCACTGGGTGGCATCAAAGAGTTGCGCAGGAACAATGTGATCATAATCTATATTTAGCTATATTACCAGCACTACGTAATCGTCTATATGTAGATGCATTACCAGTGGGTGTGTACTGAGAATCTTATTATTTGGATATGTATTAGCAGCACTGGATGACTGGCAGTGGTTACGTCAGCTACTGCACAGTTACAGTTTCGCAGAAACTGAATTGAGTATGAGTCACAAGGCGTAGCACCAGTTGGAATCAATCAAGGGATTCGCTATGACAGACGGACTTAGTGAAGTTATGTAAGCGGCCTGTGTTCTCACAAAAGCGTGTGGCAACATAAGCCGAATATAATCCTGCGATGATGGATAGTAGCAGGTGTGCGAATTAACCCTAGCGTTCTACAGGTTTCGGCTTTTAGGCAATGAACAAGACATGGACATTGTAGCGTCCTGTAGGCACTAGGTGCACAATCGAGAATAACATATCAATCATGTAGACAAGTTAATCCACCGGTAAAGCTTGTTATCCAACAAGCATCCGTCATTCAGGACAGGTTGATCCAGTAGGGATTATAAATGTGGTTAGTTAGATGACAGGTCCCATCACTCCAGCACCAGGCGAACCGCACGTGCTAGGTAAAGGGGCGGCGTGTTGATTGGTCGGATCGATGTCATAATCCAATGAGAATAGGATAAACCTCCGGCGGTATGAAACCAAGATTGAGGGGAATAGAAACTGAAAGGACGTCATATTCTATTATTAGACATTACAGCATAGCAACTCGGAGAGAGTATATAAAGGGTGCTTTGCTTTTATCGAGGGGTCTTTTTGGGTCCGATTTAAGGAGTAAGCAAGAGTAAGGTTTTGCACTCGGTTAGAGTAGGTTGTCCGTATCACGTATCAGAAGTTATTGTTGAATAGCATAGCAGACCAGAGCGGCTGGGAGTAATGCTAGTTCGTTTAGAAAAGATTAGGAACATTGATTTTATTTATGTAACTGTTGTATATATGTAAACCGGTAACGGTACAAGTTGCCACCTTTGTAGGTCTTATTGTACAGTTAATTTTAGGAATAAAACTATCACCTTGTTGTATAACGCAAGGCAAAAGTTTGGCCGACTTAGTTGTTACTCTGGAGAACACGGAAGACCACCGTGTCGAACCCATCACTCTGAAACGCGCAGTCCGATCAGGCCCATGCACTTCTATAAATATCGTCAGTCCCTGTACCTACGAGGCGAGCTAGTGTCGCGCTCCATCCTCATCGATAGAACCGGCTGTCGCAGCAGCCACCCCATACAAGGTTGTATCGAGGAGGGAGGAGCCCAAGAAATCATAAGAAGAGGATCGGGAAATCTTCAATATGATATGGTAGCATAGGGACGCCCCAATGCACAGCATTTAATACAGTCAGTATGCTGGATACATTCCAGTTGAAACATAATACATGTATCTATTCATTCAGATTAATCTCCAGAACAATGTAGAAATGCTACTTTTAGAACTGTTATTTCTATCCATTCATTGGAATATATATATTTTGGAAATATAGTGACATTTTAATGTATATCATTATTTATACTGTGCAATTTTGGTAAATACTTCTTAAAATGTTAGCTCTTATCCTCATTGGCCTATAGACATATCAGATCTGTCAGTCAAGTATCTGACGTCTTAGTCAAAATATGGTATACCTCCGATCCGTCACTTAACTATCTGACGTCATAGTCAAATATGTTAAATATCTGATCTGTCACTCAAGTATCTGACTACATAAACATAATATGTTATACCTCCGATCAGTCACTCAAGTATCTGACGTCATGGTCAAATATGTTATGTATCTGATATGTCACTAAAATATATGACGTCATAGTCAATATGTTATATCTCCGTTGTGTCACTTAACTATCTGACGTCATAGTCAATTATGTTATATCTCCGTTCTGTCAGTCAAGTATCTGACGTCATATCCAAATATTTTATATCTCCGATATGTCACTCAAGTATCTGACGTCATAGTCAAATGTGTTATGTCTCCGATCTGTCACTCAAATATCTGACGTCATAGTCAAATGTGTTATGTCTCCGATCTGTCACTCAAATATCTGACGTCATAGTCAAATATGTTATATCTCCTTTTTGTCACTTAACTATCTGACGTCATGGTCAAATGTGTTATATCTCCGTTATGTCACTCAGTTATCTGACGTGATAGTTACATATTAGCCAACGCCGCAACAGCAATACATAGAGTTCTTCATCATTAACCTCGGAAGATTCAACAACTGTACGAATTGCTTGTCTTCGATGGAGTTACAATTTAATACACATTCTATTGAATATTTATAAACTAATTTGACTAATTAGTTACCTTGACATTTAGATTCGATTCTGGGAGTTCCGGGTCCGGAGTTTCAAACAATTCTAACGCGCATACAATATGGGGGGAGGGGGTTGAGAGGGGGTGTAGCTAGAAATGAGTGGAGCCTAGCTAGAAATGGATGTCTCGTTTATGTACCAATGGTCTGTCACTTAGGGGCTTATACGCTTTATATAATAAAGTATGAGCAGTTGCAGTAATAGCATGATCCGGGAAACTAATGGCAAGTGCATATATCTATGCAACTGTCAGTCTGTTTTAAGAAAATGGCAACAAATTGCACGAGTATTTAAATTGTTTTACGATTGCAATGTATTACACTTTTAGCTTGTCTCAGCCCATCTCTAGCTAAGCCCGTGATTTGCCCGTGTTGGGACCGATCGAATGCTGACCTCACATAATCTCAATATCTGAGTGCTGTTGCGGCCATAGTCAAATTAGTTTCAAAACATTCAACAGCACATTTATTACGTAGTAAAGACATATACTTCGCATACTTGGAAGACTTTTAAAAGCTCACGAAGGACATAGCTATGCCAGTTATTACGTATTTGATTGTGATGCCAGCCTGGATGTGACGTAATTGCTTATGACGGCATATACTTAAGTGAGAGATTGGCTTCATTGATTAATATCAAGCTTATCCACCTCATTTGCACTAGGTTGATACAAATTGGTATTCAGTGTGAATCTGGTTTGTCACCATGTATGTATCGTATCTCCCATATTGTGATACGATGTCCATGTAGAAACTTTAACAGCTTAGTTTTCTCCATTTCTCCATCGGATGTGTCATGTGATGAATAATCTTCACATTGATTTTATATTATATGTTAGGCTAATGTATATTGGGGAGACGTAATTGCTACACTTAGCCATATGAATGTATTTGCATATCATTCATGTCATCGCAAAGGCATTGTCAATTGTCAACAGCAACACCTGGTTGATGGAATCAGCAAATAATCCCGCGATATATGGTAATTATGGGAGAGCCTTAATTGCTACACTGAGCCATATGGCATTTACTTACATTTACATACGTTATATCAAGGCTGATGTCAGGCTGATCCATTAACAAGAGTACCAATTTACCAATAGTGTTATGTATTGCAGCAGATACATCCGTCATATGACGTTATATGACTTCATAATCAATTACGTGACGTGTATATGTGTTGTGCATCATCTTTTGTCAGTTAAACTATCAGTTTATTTTTCTGTTGATTAAAGACAAACATTAATATTTAATCTTTACTTTCAATTCTTTTATTATTAACATTAGTAATTTTACAACACTAACATTGGTAACACTATGCATATGTTAATAGTCAAATCTCTACTTTAATAATACTCACTTATATTTTAATCTTTAACATGCATTCTGATTCATCTGGCTGGATATCATATTTATCTTACCATACAGGCTGTCGTAATATATTCTAGGAAATAAGTGTGCTCGTGACTAACGTGCTTACTACAGGTGCGCATCTGCTTACTGGATCTAGTCGATCAATTGGACCTGACTAATGACAATCGGTTTAGTCAGTGTACATTTTATAGATAATAATAATAATAATAATAATAATAATAATAATAATAATAATAATAATAAATGGAATAATGAGTCAACATGTGCAATTCAGTCACATGTGAGTTTAGATTATCAAGTACAGGTGTGCTTTGATCAGTTAATCTACTAGACTTTGAAATTGTATCAGTATCTTATTAAAATAACAATTGTTGTTTGCATAGACACGTATTTTGGACTAAATGTCTATAGGCAAGATGATCTTCAAATGCAGGGTCAGTCAATAAATGTGATATAATTCCATAGTCTAAGTTACAGTAGACAAGATTGCCAATAATAATAATAATAATAATAATAATAATAATAATAATCAATGACAATGCTGGAAGCCATATAATATCAATAAAGCACACGTGGCATAAACATTATGAGTTCATGCATCATACTTATCTGTGTTCAATTTTTTTATTACCTCATTGGCCATGGAAAATGCAGTATCAAGGGAAACCACTATGATTACCAGCACTGAATATATAGATAAAATAGCAGTAAACATGTTTAGATAAGATTATAAATACACTTTTATTGACACATCTAGGTATCTACACATATAGGATATTCACCCTTGCTTAAGCAGTAATGAATTTCAGAGGAAGATATATTAAGGCACTTCACTACACTGTTACCAAAGTCATTCTAAGCCAGTATATCTTTGATAATTATCGAATAACGTGTTTCGAGAGGTCTCGGCTGTTGCCATAAGTGGTAGCTGTTGTAAACCCTCCAGTTAATGTGGCCATAATCGGTATAATAATTTGGGAGCTGAAAAGACAGCATTTATGACATTAACACGATTTAAAATATGAAATTCAAGAAACAGTCAATGGAATAAACATGGATCATATTTGCAGCCACCTAGAGTGGCGTCATTTGTAACACCCTCGCCCGGAGTCAGTTTGCGGGCCTAACCATTTCAGTTGCTGAATCCGTTTGCAGTTCCCCTCATCTGAAACATGCTGGGAATCATCTTTATTGGTAAAGTTCATTCTACATCTTAGTACATCCTACCGAAAACTACATATATGATATTAAGCCTTGAGCAATCATGCCCAGAAAAACAAGGTACCTGGATATTTCTACTAGGCACCCTGATAAATGGAACAGAATTGAAATTTGAAGACTCATCTTCCCAGATCATTCATCACAGACAGGCAGGCGCGACTGATCAACCGACCATCCAACTGTCCGACTGAGCTCCCAATCGATCGACTGATTGACCAACCTACTGACCAAGCAATTGACCGACCAAGCAATGGACTCACAGACTGACTGATTAACTTACCAACTGACTAATTGACTGCTCAAATTCAATTTATGTTACTGTTAAAAAATATGCAGATAACAACAAGCCCACTCATGACGAATTTGGTCTATTAAAGCTGAAAGGGCAATAATTTTGAATTCGCAGTTTAAACTTACCAACAAATGTGTGGCTGTACAATGGCTACATGTTTCAGTCTAGGTTTTCCCAAAAATATATGTAGCCGAGTGAGGGGGGGGGGGGCACTTGGAAAATGTCTAAAGGTTGGTTGTCATCTTAAAGAGCATTTGATGTGGGTACATGGCGAGTAACCGACATGTAACCGAGATAAAAACGTTTTGTGTGTATTTCAAGGAGCTAATATGTCTATTAGCAATTAGTTGTTGAAGGTAGTCAAATGTGTTCATGGATTCGCTCTGATTCAGAACCACAGTCCTATAGTATTGGTCGTCCCGCTGATGGCATATGGTCTGAACACGAATCAAGGTTTATGGATTTTGAGCAACAGGTAAAATGTACATCTTTTTTATTCTCGCAGGCGGATTATGACATTTACAGTCATGGTGAGGCATACCGGTGAACCTGAATACTCGCTTTTCAGGCACCTGCTTGCAGGGAACAACATCCAGATGTCATGCATAGTTTATGGCCCACAGTGTTGTGAACATTGATTTCAATATAAACATATGACTTGCGACAATTACTTCCCTTATATTCCAGTCAAATCACGGCTTGACCCAGGACAAATTGCAATATTAATCATTCATGTTTAATGGTCACTAGAGTCATTTACATGATATATAAAAAATGTCATTTTATATGTCTGGTGGAACATGATTATTTAACTCACCTGCCTCAACTTATATAATGGCAATTTTTCTGTCATCAGTCATCTGCCTGTCTGTCAATAATTGTGGCACGTTAGACATTGCTTGATGGATTAAAACCAAAATTTGGTAGACTTTTAGATTAGGAAATATATATTCGAGCTATGAATATGAATTGACCACGCCGTCGCAAACAGAGTGGTGGCCCTTGTTGCATTTTCAATCTATTAAAGCGTATGGAAAACTATATGCGTGATACGCTTCGTCAATTGTTGATGGAATAAAAGCAAATTTGCCAAATGTGTTCCATCAGGCAATATCTATCAGATCTCTGAATATGATGGCGTCGCGCCTTAAAAACAAGAGTTATGGCCCTTGTTAGATTTTCAAAGTACTGGACCCTATGCAGAAACAGAATTTGTGTCACATTTGTCATCTGTTTATTGGTTAAAACCACATTTGGCAGATATGTTCCTTTAGACAATAGCTATCGGAGTTGTGATGATGTGAATCGGTCACACTTTGAAACAGTTATGGCTCCTGTTTATGTTATTGGAATATGTGAGGGGTTTAATGTCCTGACTCCAAGTGGGGCATGTTTATACTACCAGGGTGTTAGAAGCCACACAGGTACACGCTACTCAAAACACTGTTCAAAATGTGCAATTACACGTTGTAATTAACAACATATCAATTATTACAATATGCATTAAAATGTCTGCAACAGCTTCAACTCACGAAATCAATATGGAATGTTGCACCTCCTGAGGATGAACCATGCCCGGATTGTGTATATGTCCTCGATAGTGGTGCCATTCTCCAGTGAATCCCATGACAGACTGGCAAGACCTATGACGATATCGACAAATGCTAAATCCGGTACATAAGAAGAATTACGGACAGCTTGTCATTATAGCAGTCGATGGCTATAATGACACACCATCGACCAAGGATGGTGCACACACAGAGAGAATTAACAGAGTTGGAAGGAAAGCAACATTTGATGGTCTTGAAGATGAAAAAACAAGAATTCCTTTCCAATTCTGACAACAAGCAGCATAGGGATATAGCGTTATGAGGAATTGGGGAGCTCTAGTGAGTTGGGGCTTGTTGGCAGAAAGATCAACCTCTTTTTGAATCGAAAAGAGTGGGAGGGTATCCACATAGTTGAAATTTGATAGTCTTGGATAGTATTTCTGATTGTGTCCCAGCGATGACTAGCCTCTGGAGTAAGAACTGTGGGTCGATGTGCACGGTTTCTCCGTCATTCATTTTCAGAGTGGATTTATACCCCATTGTTATTGACACTGTGTCTCTCTCTGCTTTTATATATGCTTTTATATCTCTAACATTTCAAGCTAGAGATGGGCGGGGCATAGCTAAAACCGGAGGTTCATTACATAGCAATGTGGGACCACGCACCCCCACCACCCCCCCCCTCACCCCCTCCTACCCCAGTTACACTTATCTATAGTAACAACCCTAGCAGAATCTATTTACATTTAATTTGACACTGGCTACCCATAGTTAGCGTATTTTTTTATTTACTTGAACGTAACAGTCTTTACATTGGTCAACGTGTAGTCAGTAATTAGTTATGTATATACAGTGAAACCTTCTATAACGACCACAATGAGGATCAAGCAAAAGTGATCTGTATAGAAGGTAATCTCTCTGTTTATGCCAAATATATTGTGCTGTTAGGCTTTGGACAGATAATAATAATAATAATAATAATAAGTGAATTTATAACGCGCCAAACTCCACGCAAGCATGCTCGTAGCGCAAGACAATGAAATGATAATATAAACATTAATTTAAATTCTGGTACGCTTGTTTAAAGAGATGAGTTTTAAGATTTGATTTGAATGTTGTAAGATTTTTTGACAATTTTAGATGAATAGGGAGGTTGTTCCATTCAGTGGCGGCCGAGAAAGAAAATGTTCTAAAGCCGTATGAATTCATTTTGTATTTTGGGATTTTGAGCATTTGCTTGTTTAGGGATCTAAGTGACCGGGTTGGTTGGTATGGCTCGACTAATGCAGAAAGGTATGTAGGTGCAGTTCCTGAGACACACTGGTAAGCTAGACAGAGGATTTTAAATTGGATACGTTGAGCAATTGGCAACCAGTGAAGCTTATGGAGAATCGGAGTGATGTGTGCATCTTTTGCCTGGCGTGAGATTATTCGTGCTGCTGTATTCTGAATAGTTTTAGATAAGGTGATCTTTGTATATATGTTGTCTTTAAACAAAGGTGTTCTCTTAAGCAGGTGTGGCTGATTTATCCTAGGCCCGTCTTAGTCACCAATGGTTTTCAGTCAAATTTATTTCATAATATTCAACGTAATATGCTATATTTTGCTTTTACTTACTTGTTCAAAACAGTGCATGATATGGTTGTTTTCAAGATATGCCATTGTTTGAATTTTGCCATTAAAATTATATAGGCAGGTTGAAGTTTAACTGGCTTGAAAGGGTTTTAATATGTTCTACTATTAAGCTACTTAGCTTTATATATGCTTTTATATATGCTCTTAATGGCTTTTGACTAACTAAACATGTTGTTGCAATAAACTATGTATTATAAGCTTTTCATTTTGAACCTAATGTTACTAGGTTGATGTGTTTTTATTACATGCATGTGTTATGAATATTCTGAAATTAATTTGACTAGAAACAATTGCTGCCTTAGAACAAGTCACCTTTCCAGAGTATCCATCCATCTTCTAACCTCGTATGAGGTTATAATCAGCTCAGCGCGTGCATGCTGCCGTCACAAGCATTACGTCACAAAGGGTTCAATATAGACCGTCATCAAATCTCAAATAGTCGACACGTTGTATGAATTGTATGCCTTTGTAATTCTTTGCTATTTAATACAAATTATGTTGAACATTTTGAAACTAATTTGACTTAGGCAGCAACAGCACCCAGTCAAATTATCTTCAAAATATTCAACAGCTTACCTGTGTAGTTTTTGGAAATCGATAGTCATGGTGTTCAGAGATCGATCGATCCCAACACCACCGAGGTGTGGGTGGAGCTTAGCTAGAGATGGGCGGGGCATAGCTAAACCGGAAAGGGCAATCCTTCAAGATTTAGCATATCAAGCTTATCTTAATATACTATTTAAAAATTAGTTATTTCCTGCTTTTACTATGTTCTGACATTCGTGTTTAGAGTGTATTCCTTGTCAACAATCCCATCTGTCAAGGTTTAATGTAAGTGCAGAATATTTCATTTATATGTCATCTATATTATACGGCATTTTTGTTTATACTATCAGCAAAATGTAATACAGCATTAAGCTAGCTACTGAGCTCTGTGGGGAAACTTATTCCAGGCCACTTAAATATCGATGTTTTGGAACGCAGCTGGGACATTTCATTAAATCCATGTGGTTAAGCTGGATTATGCATGTTTTAGCTACAAAAAGGAATACATTTGATATCTGGACTGAATAATACACACTACGATTAGCAGATGTAATTTTACCAATTTGCTGGCATGATTACGCCAAATCTAAGCGGGGGTTCACGGGATTTTTTTATAGTGAATACCACAGTCAGAATATAATGATTTTGCAATACATTGTTTCTGCAAAAGATCAAAGTGTTGCTTTACTAAACGACGTTTTAAATGTCTTTACGATAAATTAAAGTGCCTGATTCTTTGATCCCGCATTGTAATGTATATGGTTGTTAATATATTCTTGTCGATCTTGCATCTCTAAACGGTACAAAATGTAGTCCCATCACATTTTAATTAATCAATTTTGGAGTAAAACAGAGCCATTAACACACAACAGGACAGTAATTCAATAAAACCAATCTTGTGAATGCCAAAAGGAAAGCGTTTTAATTGCAATGCTGGATCCATACTTAGCCAGAAGATGCGAGAATGAAGCCATCTTAAAAGTTTGATTTTTCACACAAAGATATCTTGATATCGCAGATTTAGAGCTCTAATGTGCGCAAATATATAAGGGAGTCTGCATTTATTATGCAATCAAAGAAATGTATACCATTAATGGCAATTTATTCAAATAAATCAAAGACCCATTATATGAAATATTCTCAAAATTCAAACGGTAATGACTAAGTGCATGTAAATTAGAATTCATGTCACATACCACATGTAACTTGAATGAAAGTCTAATATTTATGTTGCGATTAATTAGAATTGTAGGCAGAAACTGAGCGAAATGGATAGGCTGTCTGATGGATGGATGGATGGATGGATGGATGGATGGATGGACGGACAGACGGATGGATGGATGGATGGATGGATCTGGACCATTAACATTTGAACCATTTTCATTTAAATGGACATCGATAATTTTCGGAAAATCCCAGATGGCCACCAAAAAAATAGACCAATCAAGATTCTCATTTGACATTCTGAAGCATACCGTTATAGAATAGTTCGACCCAAGTTTTGTTGAAATCGGACTATTGATTAAGGAGTACCATTTTTAAATGTTTCCAGATAATTTTCAGAAAATCAAAGGTACCCACCAAAACATTGACCTATCACAGTTCGGAATATAATTTCTAGAGGCTACCACCAGCTAAATTTAGTTTAAATTGCCCATGGCGTTAATGACGAAAAGGGTCTTAAACGAATTCCCTTTTTCAGGAAAATCCAAGATGGCCACACACAACATTCAAACAGTCAAAATTTTCTATGCAAGTTCTGAAGTGTACTAGACTAGGGTCCGTCTAGCTGAGTTCGGTTTAAATTGGCGAAGCCGTTAATGAGGTGTAGAGTTTTAAAAGATTTCCAAAAGAATTCGGAAAATCCATGATGGCCACTGGAAAAATAGATCAATCAAAATTCTGTTTACATGTTCTGAATCATACCACCATAGGGTCCTTCCAGCCAAGCATGATTGAAATTGCCAACACAGTTAATGAGGAGTAGTACTTTAAACGATTTCCAGCCATTGCTAGGACAATTCAAGATAGCACCGAACAAATTTACCAATCAAAATTCTGCAAACTGGCTCTGAAGCACACATCCTTAGGGTCCTTTCACCCATGGTTGCTTGAAATCGTTCAAGCGGTTAATAAGTTGTAGACATTTAACTGATTTCCCGAAATTTGCTAAAAATACAAGATGGCCGCAGGAAACATTGACCAATCAAAATTCTGTATACAAGATTTAAAACCTCCTACCCTAGTATCCTTCAGGCCAAGTCTGGCTGAAATTGCCCAAACAGTTAACGAGGAGCAGAGTTTCAAACAATTTCCCGCATATTTTCAGAAAATTCAAGATGGCCGCCGAAAATATTCTCCAATCCAAATTCGGTATAAATGTTCTGAAGCATACAACTCTAGGGTCCTTCCCACTGAGTTTGACTGAAATCGGCCCAGTGGTTCATGACGAGTAGGCTTTTAACTGATTTTCAGAAAATCCTAGACGGCCACTGGAAAAATTGACCAATCAAAATTGTGTATACAGGTTCTGAAACATCCCACCATGGTATCCTAAAAGCCAAGTCTGGCTGAAATTTCCCAAGATGGTAATGATGGGTAACATTTTAAACAATTCCCGCCAATTTCCGGAAGAATTCCAAATGGCCGCCAAAAATTTTCCAATCAAAGTTCGGTATACAGTTCTGAAGCATACAACTCTAGGGTCCTTCTCACTGAGTGTGATTGACATCGGCCTAGTGATTAATGAGGGGTAGGCTTTTAACTGATTTGCAGAAATTCTCAGAAAATCCAAGCTGGTCGCCAAAAAGACTGACCAATCAAAATTCTGTATATATGTTCTGAAACCTATTAGCCTTGTACTCTTCCCACCAAATCTGGTTGAAATCTTCCAAGCAATTAATGAAGATTGGCGATTTTTATCCATTTTGTTCAGTTGAGCATCATTTTGAAATCATGCCAATAGAACAGATTCCGACTTTCGATAGTGAAGAAGAAACGAGTCCGTTTCGCAAAATACGAGGTCAATGAATTAGAACACTCCAAACAAAAGCACCATTTGGAATAAATATAGATTCAGGAATATCACAAAAGATCAAAATTAGCCCATCTTTTTATTTTGTACCTGCAAAAGTGCGTGCGTGCATGCGTGCGTGCGTGCGTGCGTGAGTGAGGGAGCGAGGGAGCGAGCGAGGGAGGTAGCGAGTCCGTGAGTAATTGAGCGAGCGGGCGGGCGGGCGGGCGGGCGGGCGAGCGAGCGAGTGAGCGAGTGAGTGAGTTTGTGTGCATTGGTGTGTGCAGTTTCTCAATCATGTAGGATCAATCCCAGCCTTCACCTGTTGAAGCGGCCCACTGCTTAGTACACTTTACCCCAAATAATCTCATGGGGGGGGGGGGGTGGGGGTGGCACTCTAAGTAAATCTAAACTTGCTCTCGATAGGACAAATTTAGGTAAATAAATGTTTAATTAAATTCCTATGCCAATGCGGGGTTTTTTTCAGTGTAAAGACAGACAGGCAGGCGGGTAGGCAGGGAGACATACATGCATTCACGCATGCGGATATGCGGACAGACAGACAGACAGACAGACAGACGGACGGACGGACGGACAGACAGACAGACATCTGTCATTGCTGTTGCCGTTCATAAATTATATCTAATCACAACATGTCAAGGCGGGTATGTATGCCCAGTGTAAAAATGTGAAAGGGTGATAAAAAAACCTAAACAAACCGCTGCATTCCTTTGGTATGGCCAGTTCAGAAATTGAAAGCAGCGCATTAACAGTCAAATACAAAATAAACTACTGCTGCCAGTGCTGCATTTGAGACCGGGAGAGGGTTGTGCATACATTCCATACGGGTGTATTGCAAAGATCATCTCATATGAATTCATCAGTGTATCAGTATAACTGTTAGTGTGTTCTAAGAAAATGGTAACAATTCAGATTATTAGGTAAATTTAATCAGGATATCAGTTAAAATTGAAATTATCAAGTTAATATAAACGAGGTTGATAATTTTGATATTCAACATGAACTGGGTATCCCAATATTGTTCTAAATTATCCATGTAGAATCTTTAGCAATAACCAACTTTCTTGTGCGCGTGTCCTCAGATGTGCAATGTGATACATAGTCCTTGCATTTATTTTATTGTACATGTAGCTGATGTACACAGGGGGGATTTTGTTACCACACTTAGGCCCGATTTATAAGTATAACTTCGCATGTGCCGTGCCAGCTAAATAGGCCTGAAAATTACATAAGTCTGACTCTGAGTCCACTTTAGCCCTCTATCAAACTGACCACAAATGGCTTCTTGCGGTGATCGTGAGAAATGTCCATTTGCATTAGCTACTCGCCGGATAACTTGTTTTGAACGTTTACCACTGGAATGACTGCTTGGATAACCGATCCTATAATTCCAGTAGTAAATTGCAAAAGAAAAACCACAATGGTCTCTTGGACGGCAATTATACACAGGACATTTTGTATGATAATTGATTTTTCTGATCTGTTTCTGCAGTATATGACGCCATAATTATTTAGGCCAGATGTAGCTGGACGTCACAATCAAAATGTGTAATGAATGACGTATCTAGCTCCACCAGGAACATTGAATAGCCAGTTAAGTATGCGAATTGCACGTATTTACTATTTAATCAACATGCTGTTGAATATTTTGAAACTAATTTGACTAGACGCGGTTCGAATTGTATGTCTTTGCTATTTATTCAACAGTCACTTTCTTTGATAATGGCTGGGTTCGTTCTGTAACTGAAAGATATGACGTCATAATCAATTACGTCATATACAGGCTGACGTCACAATCCAAAATGTGTAAATGAATGGCGTATCGAGCTCAGTCATGAACATTGAATAGTGCGGCAAGTGTACGAATTGTATGTCTTTACTGTTTAATCAACATTGTGTTGAATATTTTGAAACTAATTTGACCTGACGTTGTTGCGGCCAGAGGCAGCAAACCTTTAAAAGCACCCAGTCAAATTAGTTTCAAAATAGTGATTAGCTTACCTGTATTGGTACCTTGAGATTGGAAGTCTGGGAATTCATTATTCAGCGTATATATATACATCGATTCCAACACGAAAAAAAGGGGTGGAGCAGAGCTAGAAATAGGCATGGCATACCTAGAAATGGATCTCTCTATTGATATTGTTATGAGTAAATTGAGCATTGCATGGCTAATACCTCTTGGTAATGCGTGGCACACACAATATGGACCACTTGTATTAAGAGACCACCCATATTTATAGGTCACATATTTTAGCAAGGCCAATCACATACACCTGTGCAAAAGTTAAGCACCACCCTATTTTTACGCACATGCGAGGGTATATTCATGTGCTATGAAGAAAGCAATAGCATAAACATTTATGTACCCATCCATCTTAGTGCAAGAGGTAATAATGCAACTAGAGGAATGCTGATTATGATGGTGGGGAAACACTGTATGTTTTTGTTTGAACTTGAAACGAGGCCTGAATATGGTTACGTTGACACAACTGACAACTATTGCCCTACAGTTGACACACGTGGCTAGATTGTCATTAATGGTGTCTGAAAACGAAGTTTAACATCTGTGCACGAGTTTGAGACTGTCATTATTAATACCGGGTATATCCACCTTGTGCCTGGATGACGGCCTGGACACGACGTCTCATGCTGGTCACCAACCGACTGATACGCCATTGTGGTATTTGTTGCCATTCAAGATGGAGTGCGTCTGTTAATTCCTGTAGGTTCTGCACAGGTGGATCCCTCCTTCTCACCATGTTTCCCAGAATGTCCCAGATATGCTCAATAGGGTTCATGTCAGGGCTCCTTGCTGGCCATGGTAGGGTTTCGATGGCATTCTGGCGGAGGTATTCATGCACAGCTCTAGCACGATGTGGTCGGGCGTTGTCATCCATGAATATAGGGTGGGTTCCAGGTGCATGATTTACAAAATGAGGGACCACAACTCTATCCAGTATGGAATCTTGATATCTTTGTCCATTTAGTGTTCCAGGTACAGTCAACAGATCCAGCTTACAATCAAATGAGATGCACCCCCATATCATAACGGAACCTCCACCAAATGGAACTTCTTCCATGATGTTACGTTGGTCGTACGCCGTGCGTCTGGACCTCCATACACGAGTTCGACCATCTGTGGCATGAAGCAGGAACCGACTTTCATCGGACCAGTGTACCCGTCTCCAGGATCTCATGTTCCAGTGTCTTCTTTCGTTGCACCACCTCAGACGCTCCTCTTTGTGGTGTGCAGTGAGGAGAGGACGTCTGACAGGTCTCCTAGCTTTCATGCCAGCAGCATACAGTCTCCTTTTGACGGTAGACATTGACACTCTATTGCGCGTTTCCCATTGCTGGCTGAGCACTCTGCTGTTGGTGAATGGAGATCTCCTAACAAGGCGTACTAGGGCTCGATCATCACGGGCAGTAGTCTTCTTCGGTCTTCCAGATCTAGGCCTGTCCTTCACCTCGTTAGTTTGCCCATGTTTTGCAATCAAACGACTGATTACAGTATGGTTAATGTTCAGCTGTCTGCCAATCTCTCTGCGTGACATACCAGTGGTATGCATGCCTATGATTTGCCATTTCACACGATCACTTAACCTTCGTCTTGCCATAGCGGTTCACAATCAAGAGCTAATTCTCTCTGTACAAATAAACCACGGTCATGAACACAAAATTCCTAATCTTGTCGCCTAAATCTGTATGTAATGTTCTACACCTCAAACTGGACTTTTACATAACTGAACACGTGTGCTGTTTCCCGCCACGCACGGACATCAAGCGGCGTGAAGTCATGCATGCATGTGCATTTCGTACTTGGAATTATGTCAGCTAACGCGGGGACAAAAAGTATGGCAGCCTAGTTGTACCATCATGTTTCTACGTTCTATTGTTTTTGCCGGTGCTTAACTTTTGCACAGGTGTATAGATTGCTGCTCTGAATACAATATACTCGTCCTCTGACGGAGGGAGGGTAATTAATACCACTTGCCAATGGGCATTTTCATGTTGTCTATCCATCATAATACGTCATATGATGTCATAATCAACGACGTGACGTATAGGATGACGTCATATTCATGACGTCATGACTGACTCGATTTAGTCCGTCTTAAATGCGTAATAGTCCGACACGTTGTACGAATTATATGTCTTTGCTAATTACAAAACATGCTGGTGAATATTTTGAAACTAATTTGACTGGGCAATGTTACTGCCACAAGCAGCAACAGCACCCGGTCAAATTGGGTTCAAAATAGTCACCACCTTACCTGTATAGATTTCTGGAAATTGATAGTCAAGAAGCTCAGAGATCCATCGATATCAACGCGAGCGCGGTATTAATGTATTAATAAACAATCCGGAGTCAGTGACCGATTGACTAACGTTAGGCCTATGGAAGTCATTTCAAGCAGCCGCCACCAAGGTGTGACTTACTTGGGCAAATTGTCTGTTTTTCTAACAAAATCCTTTAGAATGTTTAACACCGAAATTTCAATTTCTCAGATAAAGACAACTATACGAATATCTTTTTAATACTTTGACTGGTAGCCCACCGCCATCCTACCCACCTACTTGTTGCTATCACAGACCTGTATTAAGTATTGCAACGACAACGACTGTCCATGTAAGCTTATCATCTTATATTATTGTGTTTTAACCCTTTCATGCGGAGGCCGACAAAACCGGCCTCTACAGTGATCTTGAGGATGTCAATGTGCAGGTCAAGAGCAGATAGTTTTTGAAAATTCACCACTGAAATGACTGGCTCGATAATTGAGCCAGTCATTCCAATTATAATTCTTCAAAACAGTCGTCTATTGGCCTACAAATAGGCACTCAATAAGCACATTTAAAAAAAAAATTCTTGACCCAATTTAGGTAATACAGGGTTAATAAATTATGAGGACGACAATGATGTACCATGTCTGTTTAACCTTTCCCGTATTGTATTATAGTATGATTCACATTTGTTGCATTCGAGATAGGGTAAAAATTACACACTTGTTACAGACAGTCTTGAGGCGTACTATGTTTGTGGTAAATTTCAAAAGAAAAACATGCGTAATAATATGGTAGAGACGAAAAAGTAGACAGAGTTCGCTAACAATAATGGATCCATCTAAAAATAAAGGCTTGGCTTCTTCGAAACTACACCTCTAATGTAATGACCGGTCATCTTGTTACGTTATCACAACGACTATACTGTTACACAGCCTCAACTTCGGATGCCAGACAGACCGGGACCCATTCTATCTCCGTAAAAGCTGTAAAAGCAACACTGTGGAGCGTGAAATCACTACGTCAATGGCTACTCAATAGGCCCCTACATACGAGATACATTTCTCGATCTTGTATCGAAAGAGAACTCGCGGGATACGAATGAATAATGGATGTGTGATTATCAGTAGTATCCGTTTGTCTTTAACACATCCGTGGGAATAAATCCATGTAGGGTCAATGCAATTATGTAGCAGTATTGATAGACTACCAATGTTCCAAATTTCCAGTCAAAACTGCTGTCAATAATATTATAGCAGCTTGTTGAATACAGAAATCAACCGAAAGTGTAGGCCTATGCATGTGCTAAGTTAAGAACGTCTACAGGAAATTCGGCCACGGAATTTCAACCATATAGTTAGATAGGTATATCAATACGCTAGTGAAGTAATGGATTGAGGTTAAACACATTTTACCATGAAGTAATTTCGTAGTGCACAATTTCATACCGAAAATTTGCTAAATCTCCACTGATTCACAGTTTTCAGTGCCCTAGTGTATGTAGTATGTTTAGCCCCATAATTTCACCTACATAGACGTGAGCCTTAATATACTAGGTTTATTCCGAATCTAACAAATTCTAGATGAAATGATTTTATTAGGCAAAAAGTGGCTTAAATGTTAGTTGTTCTTGCTTTTCGGTGCCCTACTGTCTGTATGTAATATGGTCGGCTCCAGAACCTCGCTCACATAGACGTAGAGGGATTTGAATACGATAGTTATATTGGGAATTAAAAAAAATTCGACGATGAAGTAATTTGTAGTATACGATTTCATCTCGTAAATTCGTTCAAATTTTGGCAGATCTGCGGGTTTTTAATGCCCTACAATTACCTGTCTGCAATATTTTTGGCCACATAATTTCACCGATATGGTTAGATAGCGATATGAACACGCTAATGAATCTTGAGTTTTCTACTGCGTAGTAATTTCGTAATATGCCAGTTAGTAGTCACGGACAGTTGTCAAATGCCAACAATTTACTATATTCGGTATCAGAATGTCTGTTCTCGATTTGTAATAATTTGTTTTATATATGGATGTATATAACTCAATATGAGCTAGTGCTTTTGCACAATTCTACCATCAAGTAATCTCATCATAGGTAGTTACATATTCGCCGTATGGCCCCATTATAATATGGTTGGTTCACATTCACCACATTCAGATAGGTGTCGGTATGTCCTGGCATATCGCTCATAATGGATTCGGCCCCAGAATGTCAACTATATGTTGAGATAGGTATAGGCATACGCTTACGGAGTAGTGAGATTTAAAACTATCTACCATGAAATAATTTCGGCTCAAATTTATGCCGATTCACGGTTTTCGTTGCACCCAGTCAAATTAGTTTCAACATAGTCATCAGCTTAACTGTATAGTTACCTTGAAATTAGAAGTCTGGGAATTCAGTATTCAGCGTATATATGTATATACATCGATTCCAACACGCAAAAAGGGGTGAAGCTTAGATAGACATAGGCGTGGTATACCTAGAAATGGATCCCTCTATTGAAATTGGCATGAGCAGATTGAGCATTACCTGGCTAATGCTAATTGTTAATGCATGGTCCACACAATATAGGCCACTTGTATTAACAGAGCACCCGTATTTATAGGTCACATATTTTAACAAGGCCAATCATAGATTGTAGACCCTTGCCATCCCGAACGCACGTAGACCCGAATACAATACACTCATCCTCTGACGGAGCGAGGGTAATTAATACCACTTGCTAATGGGCCTTTTCAGGTTGTCTATCCATCACATTACGTCATATGACGTCGTAATTAATTAAGTGACGCGTAGGATAACGCCACAAGAATGACGTCATGACTGACTCGATTTAGTCCATCTTAAATGCTTAATACTTTGACACGTTGTACGAATTGTATGTTTTTGCTATTTAATAAAAATGCAGTTGAATATTTTGAAAGTAATTTGACCCAGTCAATTTAGTGTCAAAATATTCCATGACTTACCTGTATAGTTTTCTTGAAATTTATCGTCTAGAAGTTCAGAAATCCATCGATCCCAACTCGAGAGTGGTATGGGTGGAGTTTTTCTAGAGATGGGCGGCGCATAGCTAAACTGGAAAGGTTCATTGTATTAATAAACCACCACGGCTTTCGGTGCCCTATTATCTGTAGTATGTTCAGCCCGTCTTTAACTCTTAAAAGTCCGATACGTTGTACGAATTGCATGTCTCTACTATTTAATCAACATTCTGTTGAAAATTTTGAAACTAATTTGGCAATCAAATTAGTTCCAAAATATCCAATAGCTTACCTGTATAGTTTTCTGGAAATTGATAGTCAGAGTTCAGAGATCGATCGATCCCAACACGAGCGAGGTGTGGGTGGCGCTTAGCTAGAAATGGGCGGGGCAGAACTAAAATTGCAAAGGTCCATTGCGACGTGTAGCCATATGCCCTTTATTTGTATGCCCTTTATACACATACACCCGGGTATCGAGGTATATCTAACCTTCGACTGCTAAATTAAATTATCAAACTTTAATGTCGGTGATATGACTGGTAATCACATTATTTTATAAATATGTTGAAGCTAATTAAAATGGCTGCTCTGAACCATTTAACGCCAGCAGAACTGCAGTATGCTCAATATTCCTCCTAAGAAAACTGTCGATGTACTTAGTTATCATTTCCGCGAGTTTGTGACTGAATGGATTGTACATACTGCCTTATAAACAGCTCATTCGCTATTGAATCCTCCAATCTGTATAAGACTAACCAGATAGTGTTGGGGTTTTGAAGCAAATACATGTCTCTGTGAAGATTCTGACCTGAGAAACCAGCACTGAAAGGCGAGTGTGAGAGATCAAGATATGATATTCATCAGTAAATCTGGCGTAAATCTGAATATGGGCTTGTCTCTGTGATGAAATATGAGTTCACCATTAGATTAATGATGACACCAGTGAACCAAAATAATGCTAATGGCAAGTAACAGTGTTATTTAATTGAATCACGTCGGACAATACATACCCATTAATATCATCTGCTGGAATTCAGTAAAATGTATATAATGAGTGATGTCATAATAATTGATGACGTTATGTTTACAAATAAATAAATAAATAAATAAATAAATAAATAAATAAATAAATAAATAAATAAATAAATGAATGAATGAATGAATGAATGAATGAATGAATGAATGAATGAATGAATGAATCAATGAATGAATCAATGAATGAATGAATCAATCAATCAATCAATCAATCAAGCAACGACTAAATGAATGCATCAATGAATGAATGAATGAATGAATGAATGAATGAATGAATGAATGGATGATTGGGCGTGTGGGCGGGTGGAAGCGAGCGAGCATGCGTACATGCATGTGTGCGTGCGTGATGGCGTGCGAGTGCGTGAGTGAGCGAGCGAGTGATTGAAGGAGGGAGGGGATGGATGAAGAATGGAGAGAGAGCGCAGTGCAGTCATTGACACTCTACATGAACAATTTAAAGAGACACATCAGTATATAAAATTAAAATAAAGGCCAATGGAGGACGTGATTTTGAAAGCAGCCTTAACGCTAATCCAGCAGCTGATTAATGCATCTCCTAAACGAGTTATAACATTAATCCTCTTGCATTGCAGTTTCACTGATAAAGACAATGAACAAACGAATACCTCAATATCAGGACCTTGGATCTGATGATATCTACCGCAATATCTAATTTTGCATATGCCATGTGTAGTCATTGCTTGGGCATGGATTAATCATTTGGACAACCTACATAATGTAGAGCATTTAGATTCGTTTAAGACCTAGTAGTTTTGGTAGGAAAGCTGAGCTATGAGTAGTACGTGATTATATGAAACCAGACTTTGTATGTGTGAGAGAATCACGTCAAACCGATATCCACACTGCGAGTAAGCTATCACCCGACCACATTAAATCATGTGCATTGCCTAATAGCTACCTCACTCCCAAGAATTACAGAGAAACTCTCAGTGGTAGTATTGGTTTCCTGGTCCAGAACACCTTATTATAAGTTAACACCAACTGTTTGACATGGAACATTAACAGGAATTAGTAAAACTTAGATTATATAGACATAAAAATGATCGGTGTCTTCTATATGCCACATCTCGACACCAAATACGTGACAGAACTAGCGAAATCACTACAACTCATATCAGCCAGAGGCTTAATGAAAAAAAATGGTGTTCTAGCATGTGACTTCAATTGCCCACATATCGGTTGAGAAAACTGTTCAGCAAACCTGAAACGTGCAGGCATACCTACTCAGAAAATGTAAGTTGATCATCACCATGGACCCTCAACTGGGCAAAACAGCAGACATGATCTAGTATCCATGTCACGTATTCGAGTTGACGTCCACAAGTTGTAAGGTCGTACGTGACAGCTCGGTGAACAGAGGACAGCGACATAGTCATAGCAGATACTATCACTAAACCACACTACGTTAACCAGTACTATGCTATGATTTCAAAAGCCAGCTGGTCTGAAAGAATGAAGGAATTGGAAGGTCTGTAAATACAAATGACATATCAAACCATTACCACAAAGGCAACAACATTCAGCAACTATAGACTGTGTTCCGCAATTCAACATCTCTACACTATTCTGGAGATATTATGTTCAGATCATATCGTCATCGTCCGCTCAAAGGAAACCATTCATAGTTCCAAGACACATACTTATGTTAAGGCAGTTTTAATCTGTCTTTACACCACCCATTGGCAACACAGCTAATATATCCTTGCCCTCAGATATTACTAGCAAACATCGGGAGATGAGTAAGCTGTTAAAAGGCCTTAACCTACCCAATGCTTAATACATATGAGATATATCCAACAAAGTTTATAACTAATGTGCTGAAAGTATTGTCCCTGGACTAAGTCTGATGTTTCAAACAGGACCAGTGTACAACCCGATGTCTGGCTTAGTGCAGGACTCTACAGGCGTATCTAGTTTCTGCACGAAGGGCATCAGATTAATCATGCTTGCCTATCTGTCACATCCACACTTCTAGAAATCATCATATACAAGCACGTACATGATCACTTCGAACAGTGACTAATGGGTCGTGTTCCGGTTGTGCTTGCAAATCCAAGTTACTCATTGCATCTCACGATCTGCCCACATATTATGATACTGGCACACGAGGTGACATCGGCATCATATAATTACCAAAGTTCTTCGTAAATGGTCCCCATGATAACTGTTACAGAAGGCTGTGATTTATAGCATCAGAGGCGCCATTCATTGATGGCTATCATGCTTCTTCACTGAGCACTTGATAAGTGTATCTCAGAGAAAACTCCTGATATATCCAGTGTTCGTCTTAGGAGCGCTCATGTTTTATATCATATCCATGACCCACTAAGCAGAACCAAATGACAATTCTCTTTCGATCAATACTTACCATTACATTACTTATTGCTAACAGAGCCATTGGGGCTGACACTTCTGATTTGATAAGCCCTTACCGGTTCATGGAACCGGGTACCTGCCACCAACAAACGGATACCCGTTAACATGAACCAATTACATTTGTTTGCATAGCAATAAGAGTAACACCTCCTTTTTGTGCAGTGAAAAAGCTCAGGTTTGTGATCGTTTTCTGTGCTTCTGTGCCTTATTTTCTTGACTGGATTATAATTGGATTACCAATGGCGAACGCTACCGAAGTCCAGGTTGTATTGTTCTAGATGTAATCCAGATATAGTGGAGATATTTTGTCTCCAACATTTCGTGTGTGCTGTATGTTCCATTTTCTGACCCCGGAACTAGGACCTATGAGACAACGAAATATGCCTCTTATGATCGCCTCCTTTAACCTCAACGGCGATCGGGCAGTAATATGAAATATTTCAGTGAAGTTCACGGTTTTCTAACACTAAATCAGCTTACGTCGTTCAACCAGGTGGTCCGGGTGGGTGATACCCTTTTGGCTCAGATTATTTTGTTGAGGAAAATGCTTCCTTTTAATCGCGCATCTTATTCTTGGTGGCTGCATGCTTTTTGTACCATAACCTTATGATTTATGTCATGTTTTGCGCATATATCCGTTCTGTTTGCAATGGCCAGTTATTTCAAAATTCTTGGTTTGGGGTGTGTACTGCGGCTCCACAATGTTCTACAGCAGTAGCATTAATTCATTTTGTTGTCTTCCTTATCGTATCGTTTTGTCATTCGTCTGTGCAGTATAATTTCGGAAATGGTTCTTAAATTTACCGCGAATGTCTCAGATACGGTTCCTTGTTCGTTTATACATCCTGCAGGGTCAATGTATGGGTGTATGTTGGCCCTTTAACGTTCTTATCGCCAGCTTATGCGATCTTGGTTGTAACGTTTTCATGTGTTGGGCGCTGGAGGGTTAACTTACAATTTATTGTCAAACTACTTGAAAGTTATTTGTCTGCTTTCTGCGCTGTGTTGAATCGCATGTTTATTGAAGCCTTGTGCTTGTTTCACAGGCCAAGCCCGCTCCTCCATCCTCTGCCGAGTGCCACAAGTTTGTCCGGGTCACCTTTAAAGACCATGTAATTCGTGTTCAGTGTGGCCCGTCGAATTGATGGTGAAGTTCCTTTCCCAGAAGGAATTGGCTTGGTCTGACGCGGGGGTCAGGTGGTTCGAAAAGAAATCGGGGAGCATCTGTTTTGCCCCATGTGGGCACTTCCCGTCCGCAGTAGGAAGGTTTGGTGGTGGCACCCGCTGCTTCGTTCTGGCCCGCTATGCAAGGCGTCTTGCATAGCATCCTGCCCACGCTGGTGTCTTCTCTAATCCCGAATACTGTGGTGCAACCTCTCCCCATGCTTGGTATGGACCCTCTCCTCGGACATGGTTCTGGTCTGTCTATCGGGATTAGAGGACATCATGGCCATTGTACAATGGCACTGTGAGTCCTCTTTCACGAACTACTATTTGAGGGACATGTCAGACTCAGCCAATCCACTCGTTTTAGAAGTCTTGAAAACTAGTTAAGTGGCCACACTGATCGTTCTCCTTTTAGAACCTTTAGTGCTATATTAGGGATGCCAGACATGGTCAGTGTAAAGATGTTCAACCTAACGTCATGTTGGATCTATAGTGTGATGGTTGGTGGCGTGGTGTCTGCGATCCAAACGTCATGAGGTAATACAACATAGACTGTTTTTTGGATTATGTTTATATGTCATGTTGATCCATCTTATATATACATGCTCATTACCAGGCTTATGGATGTCAAGAGCTGTTAACCATGTTCTGTTAGTTCTCTTCCCCTTTTGGAGAAAGGGGGAGGGGCGCGGCGGGAAGCGATGATGCGAATGTGATTCTGTCCCCAGCTTGTCTGTACTTTTAGGTCTCCATGTGACAAGTTTAGTCTAGTTTTTCTCTGCGGACAACAGAGGCTTTGTATGGCTTGCCCCTTCCCACCAGGTTACTGATCAAATCTGGTGTTATCAATAAATAATGTAATGGTAAATATTGATCAAAGGAGAATGAAGGATATTTCAATTTCCCTTTCTCCAAGATCTAACAATACTTACCATTGCATTACGGGTCCTGCCTCCCAGACCCACGGAGGCAAGTCATGTGCCAGGTCTTGTTTGGTAGCTATGCAAACATGTAATTGGTTCATGGTAGCGGGTACCCGTCTGTTGGGAGCCTTTTACCCAGTTACAGGAAGATTCTTATGTGCCAGGCCCAAGGTCTCTGTTATCAATAAGTAATGTTATGGTAAGTATTGTTAGATCTCGGAGAAAGGGAAATTGAAATTTCTTTCAATCCATCTTTTTGTAAATGTTACGGACCCTAATTATTGTTGTTCACATGGCTCGATTTAACCTACGGGACAGGGTTGGTTACCAGACGCCATCAAAATGTGACATGTAATTCTTTTGTGCAAAGAATGAACATTCAAAGTCCCTGAATGAAATGCGCGCATGCGCGCGTTCGCATGTGCATGAGTGCGTGTGTGCGTGTGTGCATGCCTGCGTGCGTGCGTGCGCGTGTGAGTGGGTGGATGGGTGGATGGGTGGATGGGTGGATGGGTGGGTGGGTGGGTGAGTTTGTGGGTGGGTGGGTGGGTGGATGGGTGGGTGGGTGGGTGGGTGGGTGGGTGGGTGGGTGGGTGGGTGGGTGGGTGGGTGGGTGGGTGGGTGGATGGATGGATGGATGGATGGATGGATGGATGGATGGATGGATGGATGGATGGATGGATGGATGGATGGATGGATGGATGGATGGATGGATGGATGGATGGATGGATGGATGGATGGATGGGTGGACGGTTGCTTCGATGAGAAGGATCGATGAGAAGGATCTATGGACGGACCCCATATTCCTGTAAAATCGCGGGTATCATGGGCAGGACAGCTGTGGGTATTCAGTCAATACGATTTCAGTCCCTCCAAGCTATTTTCAAATGCCCGGCCATCTTAACCCTTGGTGGTCTAGATTGTCCAGATAAAATCGATATATCTGCTTGTCGTAGGTCAAGTTGCTTGCCGGGATAGAGAGTAAACCATTTTTACCTGCAAATGGACACTGACTAAGCCGTCTAAAACAGCGCCTGTGCAAAAAACATTTGCAGGCCAGCAGAAATCTATTTTTGTAAATTCCAATGGTAAATTAAAAAAAAATACGGTCTTCTATCGGTATACACATAGAGAAACATATGGAGAGCTATAGAAAAGAAAAGTGGAATGATGCAAAGTGCTTACTTTAATGGTTTTGCTAGGTAATTAATCAAACAAACATAAGAAAAACTTATAACAACAACATAATACACTATAATACTGATAATGATTAATGTACACGTATATTGACACACATTTGACTGGGAGCGATTTACTACCATGGTAGCAATATATTCAAGGCAAGTCAACTTAATTTCAAAATATGCAAGAGCTCTATCTATGTCTTGAAATAGACACGGGTGCATGGGCAAGCAACGAGATTAATGACTATTAAATACGGCCACGTGTAGATTTAATACCATTCACTAACACAAGCCATGCATCAGGCCTTGCATCAGGCACAGAGTTGAACACATAAATATAAATATAGCAAAATAATCTTAAACTGTACACCATGTCACAATTATAATATCATACCTTCCATTCGCACTCCTTCCTCCTTCGCACACCTCTTTCCCTCGCTTTCTCCCTCCCTCTCACTCCCGCTCTCTGCATTCCTTCCCCCTTCCATATCTCTCCCTCTCTGCCCTCTTCCCCACCCTTCCTCCATTGTCTCGCTCTCCCACCCCTTCGTCTCATTCCATCTGGCTCTCCCTCCATCCTCCACCCTCCCCTTTCGTTTCCCTCTCTCCACCCCACACACTCCATCCTCGCACCCCCGCTCCCCGACCCCGCTCCCTCTCACGTCCCCCGTCTCTCTCTCCCTCTTTATTTCGCCAGCCCTCCCTCTTTTCTCTCTCTCCCGCCTTCTCCCTCTCTCTCCCTCCACCCCCCCTCCCTCACTCACTCATTCCACTCCCTCCCTTCCCCTCTCTTTTTTCTTTCTCTGCCTCTCTCCCTCTCCCGCTTCCCCTCTACATTCCCCCCCCACTTTCTCTCTCCCCCTTTCTTATCCCCCACGCTCTCTCTCACGCGCTCTCTCTCTCCCCTCTCTCTTGCATGCGTGCAAAGACTGCTCTCTCTCTCTCTCTCATCCCCTCTCTGTGTTCTCTTTCCCCCCCCCCCCACCCACCCCTCTGTCTCTCACTCTTTCTCTCCCACCATCCCTCACTCACTCACCATACCCCACTCTATCTCTCTCTCTCTCTCCCTCCCTCTCCCTCCCCCCCCTCTCTCTCTCTCTCGCTCTCTCATTAGATTTGATGACATCTCATCATCGATATAGCAGATATCGCATTTGCTGCCTGATTAATATTCTTAGTTTTATTACTGTTTATCATTAGCTGTCAGACTGAGTGAGAGCACCAATGTGGTGGACGCTGAATTCAATGCATTGTATAGAGCAGATTAGCCAATACTCTTTCTATGCATAAGATTCCTATGGTTTATCCTGATAGCTCTTTTTGGAGACATGCACACTCGCAACCGTGATCTCGCTGATGGCATGAGAACATGCATTCTTAAAATCACATTTTCCACCCCATTACCATATGTTACTCCACCCACTCCCACCACTATCACATTCTCTCCAAGCGTTGGGAAAATAATTAAACTTTGTAATCACTGAAATACCAACGACGATATTTCCAAACTACATCACACATGCGCTGTTGGATATTGTGAAAGTAGTTTGAATGAAAGTGTTAGCTAAGCTACCCCAGGTGGCAACAACTCACAATGAAAATGTATTTTCCAAAATACTCAACAGAATACGCTCTACAGTGTCGAGAATTTGTTGCTCTATAACTGCAAGGGGGAAATGGTTAATTGAAGCACAAGTGCACAGAGTAAGACATTGGAGGAAATTGGTTAGAGTTTGTCAACTGCTGATGAGGCATACAGAGGGAACATAAAGTGATTTGACAGTATCCATGTGCAAGATTATATACTTATACAAGACGACTGCTGGCTCAGCTCAGGTTTTCAAAGCTAAGTGTTTAATCTGTAATGTATGTTTGTTGTTGCTCATTGTTATTAAATATTAAATATTATGTGCTTTTCAGGTTTTAATTAAAATTAATTTAATTTCATTTTAATTACTTTAATTAAATAGTTATTGACGCCTTGCTTAAATATCAAATGTAACGAAATCTAAGACCATTCCTTTCCAGTTTTCGTAACTCTGATTGATTGATTGATTGATTCATTGATTGATTGATTGATTATGGATAAGAGAGTTCACAAGAGACACACTAGCCACGGGTATAAAAAAACTGGTTTCTCTAGTAACCCTCGCCACCATAATCACCAGCACAAACCAACCATTCCAACCATTGCAGGGCTAATCAAGGTATATTACTACAATGCTTTCGCCGCATGATGGTCCGCAAGGCGCAGCTGGAAGAGGATTCTCTTCCAAAGGGCGTGAACAAGAAAGTCGATGAACTTAATAGGTTCTGCAAACCCGTAATGCCATGTACAGAGGTGTTTGACTCGCTGGCTAAGGTCAATCTCGCATAGGGTAGATCAATTGTTACGACCGTGATGCAACACTGTGAATTTCAGTTAGGTGCTCCGAGCGCCGAACTCGCTTCAGCACAAAAATAACCTGAGAGTGACTGTATACATGCCCAAAACTTCGAAGTAAGTTGGGCTAAAACAATTACCTACGCAAATTAGAAGAGCATGCTATCACTGCATTTTTTGAATTCATCAAACCAGTAGACACGAAATCAAATGTCGAAAGGTCTCTGCCATCACACAACAAACGCCATAGATCACCAGCAGTAATTTCACAACTGCGGAAACATTGGGATAGGAACTGCTCCCCATTACCACTTGCGGGTGGCCCATCACCATCTAGCTATACTGGCAGTTATGCTAACAGATTTACCTGTCTATCTCCATCGCCAATCCCACTGCATGATGATACACCACGACCACCGCAGAGTGCACAGAATAGTACTTAATTTGTCAGCCGTATATCATCACCTATGGATTTCCACCACTCGCTCCACGGTCCCCACGACCGCGGAAGAGAAATATCAGCAGACACATCATCAGTTTCTATTTTCACACACACACACCAACCCAACCTAGCAATCGACCAAACCTGCAAGTTACACATGATTTTCGGTCTTTTGTGGTCAAAACGGGCTGGAAACCGAAACTGGTACAGCCATCACTGCCAGTTTGCAAATCAGTAAGGATTGAATAAGCACAGTTTATCTGCACATGAACGCTACGCACTAAACCGTTATGCACCAATATAAATATTATCATCAAATCAGCAGATAAGGGCTCGGCTGCAGTAATAGTGACAACATATAGTTACATACTTTAAAAACTAGAACAAATTGGACGTACCTATGCTGCCACAAAACCAGTGCATGTTTAATACAATTCTCTAGGCATTACTGAAAAAAGGATAAGATCAATAAAAACATTTTAAGTACTCGTCTGCCAAAAAATGAGTCCAAGCCACGTACATTCTACTTACCGCCTAAAATTCACAACCCAATACGCTCTTGGATGAATCCCATGACATCACCATGTAGGCCTATTATTCCAGACCGTGTCTCTGAATCATACAGGATCAATGAGTGTATCGATTATCATCTACAGCCCATTGCTAATAGGCACCCAAGCTTTCACTCAATCCCTATTGCTAGTTTGAACAAAAATATCTTTAAGTCAAAATAGAAAATCAGCAACACAGACTTGGATAAGAGAAACGCAGAAAAATATACAATAAATCTACAGACACAGGACGACTGTAGACCTATAGTATTATGGCCTACACAGAATGATAACAAATATAAATAAACTAAATAACATCGCTATCACAATCCCACACATGGGTGCTATATGCTGTATTCTCAAAATGTTTTGGTAAAAAACCTACATTGAGAAGTAGGCCTCCAAGTAAAAAACAATGGAAAGGAAGAGTCAAGAGCGGTATAGATAAACGTTGGACACATGAACTCGGTCAACAATGTGTGGCAAAGAAGGCCCTGTCATATTGCTACACTACCAAGATTTCCAGAGGAAATACTCATCTTGCCATACACAGCATTCAGAACGTAGTTAACCCATCGTATGTCAACCGTGCCTCAAAATGCTAGTTATATTATATTAACCAAAAGGCCGCCTCTGCAGTGGTCTTGAAGAATGTCAATTTACAGGCCAAGTGACGACTAATTTTGAAAATTTACAACTGAAATGACTGGCGCGATGACCGGGCCAGTCATTCCAGTGGTACATTTTCAAAAATAGTCTTCACTTGGCCTGCAAATGGAGATTCAAAAACAATTATTTTAATTTTCAGGAACAAATTTCGTCACTAAGTGGTTAATAAAAGTTATTTTGTGTCTTTTTGCCCATTTGAATCCCGTTTTGACATATGCCTACATTTTCCTTATTCGAAATTCGATTCGATTCGACTTTTTTCGAATATTCGATTCGATATTCGATTCGAGCGAAAATTCAAGATTCGCGGGGCCCTACGGACAAGATATCTGGAAAATCTGGAGACCTTTTACAACGTGACAAAAAAGCGTAGGCGAAGGTCTGCAATCGCTGATTGCTCTTGCTTTGACAATGTAGAGATTACTGTTGAAGCTTAACTGGAGATATAGCACTGGCCGAATTAAGGTCTATTTAGTGCAGTCCTCCTAATGGGTAATAAGAACTTCGTATACATTATATATCACACGATAATGTTTTAAAATGCAAATATTTTATACCAGCTTTTATACCGTACATCGATATCTATCAACATTTTGTGTAAGTTCATGTAATTTTGTGTAGCTGTGACCCACCCATTTCTACATAAGTTCCACCCAAGCTTTGCCCGTGTTGTGATCGATCAAACCCTGAACTCTCTGAATTTCAATTTCAAGAAAACCATACAGGTAAGCTGTTGAATATTTTCAAACTAATTTGACTACATGATGTTGCGGCCTATGGCAGCAACAACACCTGGGCACACTAGTTTCAAAATATTTAACAAAATGGTTATTAACATGCCATACACTCCATACAACTGACGTCGTATAGGCTGCTTGAGTGGCAGATTGGATTGCTCCATTATGGCACGGGACTGCAGTTTATTGTATGGTCCAACAAATTATTTTTGCACCAATGCTGTAAGCTGGTTTACAACACTACAATGTTGCAGTGACAACTATTATGGTGGTAAAGACAAGAGTTGTTATTCTGTCAGCGGTTTAAGAAATTTGCAACATTGCTACTAATCTTGTCACCATCAGATTATTTTTTTGTGAACATGTTTCTCTATGCCTGAAATATATTACAGGTTTATACGTGTAATTAGTACGATTTTGTGTTGATCCATAATTATCAAGTCTTTCAAAGTAGCTGTGTCTGTATGCTTAGCTTTATGTATGTGGATTTTCCTGTGTGTAGGTAGTAATGTATGGTGATTCTTGTGAAGATATGCATGAGAATGACACTATGCAGACGTATATAGACTTATGGTGAGATGTGTCTTAGTAGTAGATAGAGGTGTATTTTTAAGTATATATATATATATATATATATATATATATATATATATATATATATATATATATATATATATATATATATATATATATATATATATATATATATATATATATATATATATATATATGCAAAATTATGTGTATTTTGAGATATATATATATCAACAGCCATGCATGTCTCATAACCAATGCAATGCCCTTTGCATATGAATGGTGGTTGAATATTCTGAAACTAATTTGACAAAACGATGTCGGTGTTTTAAAAATATGTAACCCGTCCTCTGTTTAATTGCTTCTAAAACTATGTTGTTATAGCTTGGCTACAACATGTACATCGAACTACTACTTAATGGACGGATTGGATGCTTTTGTTAACCCCATGGTTAAAATATCTTCAACCTTTAATATTCTGAAATTGATCACCAACTGACCATGGACGTAACTGATATATATGGATATGGGAGGTAACGTTAAACATAGGCCACGTAGAAAGACAGAAACAAAAGATGTATATGGATCCGGGGAGGTAACGTTAAACATAGGCCAGGTAGAAATACACAAACAAAAGATACATATGGATCCGAGGAGGTAACGTTAAACATAGGCCAGGTAGAAAGACAGCAACAATAGATATTATTCGGTAGAATTGATAGATACCGATGCTGTATCTATATTTTAATATTTTGATACATAATATGATCTGTGATTTTCTCCTTGGCGCAAATGAAGAAAGCTATTCTGGTTGACATTTGTTAAGCTGCAAACAAAAGGAAAGAAGTAACGAGTGACGCGTATAGGTTAACATATATACAGAACAGTACATCAGTGTCAAATATTTCAAAATAAAGAATTAATTAAACATGATCAATCAAAAAAAGATATGTTTGAGAGCCAAACCCCCATAGCCATTTTCCTTATTTTTTTTCTCATTTATTTAGAAAAACCTATGCGCACAGTAGCCTACTCTGTTTTGCTTCTAAACTAGTAATGGAGGAAGCCACTCGCTCACTCAAATATATGAAGTCGTACTCAAATACGTCATGTGTCGGCTGACGCCGCAGTACATGTGCCGCATTTAGCTCCGTCAGGAACAATGAAATGTCCATCAAATGATCGAATCCGCTGTCTTTTGTACTTAATACAGATTCTGTTGAATACTTTGCAACGAATTTAACAGGGGGCTGTTACTACCATGTGGTAGCAACAGCTTCCAGTCAAATTAGTTTCAAAATATCATCATCACCACCACCATCTGGGTTTACGTTGTAGGCCGTTAGTGAGCTCATTGTGGGTATCCAAATTAATATATATATATACTATGAACTTTAATCCTGGGAATTCACATTTTAAAGTCTTAAATTGATTCCGACACACGTAAAAAGTGGGTGGATCTCTCTCTCTCTCTCTCTCTCTCTCTCTCTCCCTCTCCCCCCCTCTCTCTCTCCCACCCTCCCTCCCTCCCTCCGTCCCTCTCTCACTCTCTCGCTCTGTTGCTGTCTGTTTAACTTACCACATCCTTGCTCATCTTCTCCTTCCGGACAATCGGTAATGGTATCACAATACATGACCGGCGAGATGCACATCCCACCATCTTCACACGTGAAACCATTGCATGTAGAGTCCAGGACTAACAAATAATAAATAATGATTTTAAAGGAAAGTGAGTGATTAGTCGCATGCATATTTTGTATCCAGAGCCGGCTTTAGACAAGGAAGAACGGGGCTACAGCCCCGGGGCCCAGAACAATAAGGGGCCTCAAGTAAAAAATAAAGTATCATATTTTACCCATTTAAAACTGTAATCCCAGTATCTCACTTTTACAGTTATGATATACGTAAGATGTTGAATATTTTGAAACCATTTCGACTGAAAGCTGGTGCTGCTACGGCAGCACCAGCTTTCAATCAAATTAGTTTTAGAATATTCAATAACATGGTGGTAGTAGTAGTAGTAGTAGTAGTAGTAGTAGTAGTAGTAGTAGTAGTAGTGGTAGTAGCAGCAGCAGCAGCATCAGCAGCAGCAGCAGCAGCAGCAGTAGTAGTAGTAGTAGTAGTAGTAGCAGTAGTAGCAGTAGTAGCAGTAGCAGTAGCAGTAGCAGCATCAGCAGCAGCAGCAGCAGCAGGAGCAGCCATCCTTGCTGGGCGCGACATAGGCTTAATACGGATCTGTCTGTATCTGCCATGATTCCTCGTGTAGATACTGTTTTGTGACAGACAATTGAATAAAGATGTTAACATTTTGAACCAGAATTGCCAAAGACGAACTGCTACGCCTTCTGTTATTGCTACCACATCTAAAATAAACTGCAATAATTTGTACACTTGCACACCCCTATCTATATGGATGTAAATATGGTCCCCACACACTTTGTATAAAGCCTGGGTGTAATAAATTGAATTGAATTGATAACAATCGCTGTTTGGCAATGATGTGAAGATCCCTTAACACCGATACCATGTAAATAGATATGTACTGAAATGGATCTATGGTTTTCATCTGCTTTTATGACCGGTGATCCGGCATCTGTAGTTTAAGGAAATTCTTCCAGTAATATTAATTCCAAAATATTCAACAGTATATGCTATGAATCGTTAAGAATGTACTTTTTCAAGGATTTGTCGTCGAAAGAGTTAAGACTCGCTAGATAGACCCAAATATGAACAAAGAAAACATGCGTACAATTTACGATGGACACGTTCGGGGTTCCCGTTGCTTAAAAGATACATTCCTCTTAATAAATGTCTATTTGTAACCCGAGAGAAGACTACTTTTTGAAAATTTCACGGTGGAATGACTGCAAGTTGAATATTTTGGAGAATAAATGAGCATTCCTCGAGACCATTGCGCAGGCTGGTTTAGCTGACTTGATCTTTAAAGGAGTAAGCCCCAAATCATGACATTTTGAAGACATGAATGCATTAGGAAAAAATATGGATGAAGAAAATAACTATGTGGAATCAGACACATATCTGAACGCTATGGTCTCTGCCTGACACAAGTGGTTCCCTTGACAACTTACAACATGTCTTCTCGTCCGATCTATCCGCGCAGTCAACATGGTTATCACAATGTAAGGCTTGAGAGATGCACCGCCCATCGCCGCATAAGAAACCACCACAAGCATCCGCAGATCCTGATAAATAAGAATATCGCTTATATATAAAATATTGGCACACATGCTAGGCTTGCGCGATTGCGTTATTAAATCGAAAATCGTGATTATTATTTAAATCGCGAATTTATGTGATTAAAAATCAGAAAACAAAATAGTCGTGAACAATTTCTAGAGAATAAAATATTTCAAATCCTACCTTTTAATTACTCTTTAATACGATTGGTCATGAAAACCGACAAAATGGTTCTATGAGTTATGCTCATCTGCAGATCAAGAGAAGGCTATTTAAAAAAAGTATAACTGGAATGACTGGCTCGAACACAGAGACATACATTACACTGATTTATTTTCAAAAATAATCTCCTGTAGGAATGCAAATCATGGACATTTCAAATCATCATTCCAGCCTTCGCCACTGATATGATGTTGTTGTTACCTCTGGGTAATTATTTATACCTAGACTGATTAATCGAGTAATTGCGATTATTCTTAAATAATGGACCATGATCACCAAAAGCAATCCTCGCACACGCCTAACAAATGCATCACTTTTGTTATGGTCCATGCAGTGAATGTGAACCTAATTATGACGACTATAACGACATTTGTGTCAACATTTTGTGTCCAAATGCTACTTATATCAATTAACCCTTTAATAGGCAACATTCTTCAAGAGAAGTATAATTTTTGAAGGCCAATTGAGACAATTTTGGTAAATTTACCAGTGAAATTTAGGAAAATAGCTTTCTTTCGTTCTGCAAATGGACATTCTTCAACAACACTGTAGAGTTCTTCTGACCGGCTTGCCCATCTCAGTGTTAATGGACAAGAAGATTCAAGTCTCTGCTAGCCAATGTCAATTTGCAGCCCAAGCAAAGATAATTGTTGAATCCGAGCCAGTCATTCCAGTGGCAACTTCTCAAAAATAGTCTTTTCTTGGCCTGCCAATGGACATTCCATAAGCAAATATTTTGATTTTCCTGACAAAATATGGTCAGTAAATGGCAAAAAAACACGAAACCTTGGAAAGTGAACCATTTTAATTCCCCTGTGTTCCTAACAAATAGGCCTAAAGAGGACCTCACACGAGCTGATATTTCGCATCAAATTTAACACACAAGTTTAGTAATAGCTCATTTGAAACGAGTTCCAAATGAGATATTAATAAACTAGTTTTGATACGAAATGCCAACGAGCGTGAGATTTTATTTATCCCATAAGCTATTACTTTGAATTTTCACGCTAATTCTGGCTATTCCCCTGCCATTGTACAGTATATGTTGCGATCACTGTAACGCTTCACTACTGCGAGTTCTAACAAAAACGCAACACAATACCATTATCATGTAGTATCGGGCATAGAATAATATTAGAAATCCCATATCGAACTCCGTCACAAGAAATGTATGAAACATTGAAATGGACATCGTTAACTCAGAGAATGGCAATAAAGACCAACATCATAACATATAAATCGCCAACCGGCCTTTTACCTATCTACATTTACCTCAAACGTACAAGATACATAATAATAATCCTGGGATCCTGAGTAACAACAATAATCTGCGATAGATCGCAGATTAATAATAATAATAATAATAATAATAATAATAATAGTGTTTTCTTCTTTTCTCTTGGCATAGTTGCCCTGGAGACCAAGTGTGCCGTCCTGCTGAAACACAAACACCTGGTATCCCCAACGGTATAGACACGTAACAGCTTTTCTTCTGGGATATTGTGCCTCAGAGCAACACGCACACACAAAATAAGAACTAATAATTGACAATATATCATACTTTCTTTGTTAACTCTAGTCTGCTTCATTGTTTGTGTTTCTCATATGCCTTTGATTTTAGTTTGATGAATTTAATAGCAATAGCGTTTAGCCATTGTTTTTTACGGGTTTGAATGCCTAAAGAGTGGAATATTATTAGTTACAGCTGTGATTTGCAAGGGAAGGGGCGCTGTTACCTAACGCACAAACCTTGTATTTTATATTTACCGAGCATGGCGATGGAAAAATATTTGTGTGTGCGTATTGTAACAGGCCATGATAGAAATCGAGTTAGACTTGATAGTGTTTAAATTGTCCAGCTTGAAATTAGGATTCTGGGAATTCAGCGTACAAAGAGTTACCATGTGATTATAGCACATGATAGTGCCATTTATCATTTTCGAAATGAATTGCTGCATTGCATTAACACCAACGCAATTGTAAGATAAATTGTTTTATCTTACAAATACATGTAACAAAGATCAGGTAAATAACTATAGCCGGGCATATAGACAAATCATTAAATAATAAACACACTAGTAGTGCAAGGCCATGTTCTCATGATACAGACATTATTTTGGGAAATACCAGCTACAGCGGCTAGCATTCTCATTGGACTGACTCTTGTACCGGAAGAAATACGTCATTTATTCTGAAATTATATCCAAAAAAATCAGCGATTCTTCCGATATATTGCTATGCTTTCCTATGTGAGAGCATGGCCCTACATAGTACACGAAATAGTTAAACAGGTGTTGACAATTGAGAAAGAAGCCTTAGTCAATATATGACACATATTAGAGAGAAAATGAGTAGCATGTGAGTAAGAAACAAGGTAACATTTGCTGTGAAGATTGCTGAGATTATTTCTACGGTTTGGCTTACCACAATTAGTTTCATCAGTTCTGTCATCACAGTTAACATCGTTGTTACAAAGCATCTGCTGCTCGACGCACTGACCGCTGACGCATGTGAAACCATTACACGGAGCTACAAAAGAACGGTTAAACCTTTTAACCCTCACATTCATCCAAGCAAATTTATATTTCTCGTGGAAATGCGAATTTGCAGACCAGGAAAAGAGTATATTGTAAACATCTACCACTGGACTAACTGGCTCTGTTACCGAGCCAGGCATTCCAATTGTAAAATATAAAAAAGTATACCCTTGGACTACAAATGGACATTTGCTGGGCTGAATTTTCGATCTTCTTAACCATTAATCCAATGATCTGAACCACCAAAGACGGCACCCGTAGTGGTCATGAGGAATGTACATTTGCAGAACAAACGAAAATAATAATTTTTGTAAATTTAGGTTCGAAAATTATCATCTTCTTGGAAAAGATTTAGACCGTTACAGGGTTAATTGATATGAGTAGCACTTCGAGCGTTTTTGGTCGCTGTTGGCACATGAGGGGTTAATATTGCGTCAGTGTTTTCTGCACAATCACAAACTCAACAAAAACTCCATATCTTCGAAAGGATTTACCTATCTGTATAAAGAACCACGCATCCTTAGAAAATTGTATAATCTTCACGCGAAGACTCACGTTATTGTGTTGTGCTACAAAAGCCGTACCAGCTTGGCATGATTAGGACACAATGAACATGGTCGAACATAAGGCAGTGCAACAAGTGAATTTGCACAGGGCCCCTATGTTGCCATGACACCCAAAAGTGACCACATTTGAACCATGAATTCCCAGTATATCAATGTAGGAGTCCAGTCTCTCAGTTAATTAACTACGTGGTGCGCAGTATCACGTCATAATCAATTACGTCATGAATGGCGTAGCTAAGTTAGTCACTAACGCTTGATTGATGACGGATTTAGCGCTGTTGTATAATGTGTATGTCTTTACTAGTTAATAACCATGCTGTTGAATATCTTGAAACTAATTTGACTTGGCGCAGTTGCTGCCATATGGAGCAATAGCACCCAGGCAAATTAGTATCAAAATATTCAACAGCTCACCTGTAGGTCTATACTTTTCTGGAAATTGATAATCTGGGAGTTCAGGGATCAATCCCAACATGGGCACTTCGTGGATGAAGCATTACTAGAGATGGGCTGGGCATGACAAAAACTGGATTGCTCCATTTCAGGGTATCGCTGTAACGCGCCAATATCGTATTTCCGCCGTTGGCGAATTTGATATATGCGCGCCCATTGGCCAATGGCGCAGGGGACCAATATCAAATTACACAAGTTTCTGATTACTTGTTCGTCTGCCTAAAGGTGTTTACCCAGGTGTTACACAATGTAGTATCGCAGTGGCGAAACAGTAACGAAAGACGATTCCAATTGTTAGAAGTGAATACGGACTTGGTTTCTTTTTCAATTGGCTTTATAAAACAATCGACCACTGTGTGGAAACAAAAGCGGCGACATCGATGTCCTCGTTGTGTAACCTTTGAGCGTCATTGTTGTCATTGTAACTTTTAGAATTAAACATGGCGCCGCTAAATCTACTCAGTAAAATTTGACATGTACCCATGTCGGTTTGAAAATCATGTTACTTATTCTCCTTCTAATACAGTTTCTTGATGGACGTTTGCAATTATCACGTGGAGCAATTTATTCTAGATACGTTAGTTATTTATTGTGTTCGCCAACCATTAATCAGGTTCGGTTCGTACTTTGACACTGGCCCTGTTCTCACTAGAGACTTAACTGGCGTTACGCAATACTGAGGTACGGCGTTATTCCCGATTAACCCTCCAGTGAGAGCACGACCACTGTTTCATATTGGCCCAAATATAGCGATTTAGATATTGGTCCCTTTTCGATATTGGTAAAGAAATTATTAAATACATAAACAAGTAACTAAATAAAAGATCGGATTAAATGCACGTGGGGGAGAAAGATTACACCTCCACACTAGTCTCCTCCGTAAGTACCAAAGTTGTTGAGAAACTAAGTCATCCAGGATTGCGAGCTGACATCCGCATACAGAGGCAACTCTGATTATGTCTAACCTTCTTCAAACAAGAAACTGTGCTCGACATCCCCAGCCGATGCGATCTTTCCAGGAGCTTACCATAACTACGTGTAATGTACGTGGTCTGAGTGCAACAATAAAGAGGCAAACCTGCAGAATGTGAACACTACAAGATCGATATTACATGCATTCAAGAGACTAAAGTAGCCAAACACCCAGAGCAGCAACTACAGACACGCTAGTGCTTTATGGAGCAGGCACATGCAACACACCGGGGTTTTAAGCTTCGTAATCGGACCAAGTGTCTTGGACCATGTCATTAGTTTTGGATACGTCAGTGATCGTGTTGCATTCATCGGCATGGCTATACCTACGCGAAAACACACCACCACTAAATGTTGCATTGCCAACGCATATGGCCCAACTACCGAAAAAGCCAAAGAGGATTCAGCAATATTAGATTCCTTCTATGCAGAACTGAGCTCCGCCATTACATTCCCAGCTAGATGGCAACTGTTTGTGTGTGGAGATTCCAACTCCAAGCTGGGTAATCTCGGAATCGCGAACAAATGTTCAGGATTTGGCTTATGCATAGGATCGTATGGAGAGGGCACACGCAACAGCAATGGAGATGCAGTGGTGGCATTCCTTAGTTTCAATGGCCTATTTGCCACAAATACGGCTTACAAACACCCATGGCGTCACCGGACAACATGGGCCGTACACATTGCTGACCTCAAATCACCAAAAGGTTCTAAGGCCACAATACCTGTCTTCAACCAAGTAGACTTCGTACTATGCAAGACAGAAGCAAAACCCGTGCTTCGGAATGCTCGTTCCTATGGAGGCACAGACCTCAATTTTGACCATAAGCTGGTCATTACACACCTTCAGATGAACGATCTCTATCTAATATATAAACGCCATAGCAGGCAAGCCGGTAGAGTCACTTACAACCTACCAACGCTCATCAGCGACACTGACACTCAAATGTCATACAAAAAGGCCCTCAGGGAGAGGGTAGCTAACATCGACGTCAGCTCCGATCCAAGCGAAGCTCTAACCAAAATACTGAAATCTATGGAATCATCAGCTACCAGCACAACATGTGTTCTTATAAACAGCCAAACTACTAGTAGTAAAACTGTCAGCAGAGAAGAAAGCAGTACGGCTGCGCATCTATCAAAGCGTCCAAAGTGAAGACCGCACCAAACTACGCCAGGAGTGCAACAACATTCTGCACCACATTAGCCAATGCTTAAAAGATCTTGCTATTGAACAAGCACACTCGCTAGCAGATGAAATCATTGCCACGGATGACTGTCACAAAATGTTTCGGGCAGCCCGAGCCCTGGGAGTTACAGACCACACACCACCACTCACTGTACACAACTCTGAAGGACACTTTATCGGGACTGACCAGGGAAAGGGCGAGGCGATTGGAGAATGGTTCAAGGAGCAGTTCACTGACCATGATGATGAGCCCTTTTAGCCGTTCTCAGGAGACCCAGGCCATTACTAACACCAATTAAAACAGCAGAAGTTCAGAAGACACTTAAAGCCGTGAAAAATGAATGTGCAGCTGGAGCTGAAGGCATGAGCAATGAACTATTCAAATATGCAAGTGACATTAGATCAAATCGATCGCGCAACTAATCAATTCAGCTTTTATGTACCACCTTAGAAGCCAATCTGCGGCCCATTGTACTTCTCAACAGCATACAGAGATTCCTCGCCAATGTTACGCTAAGTCGCATCAGAGACAAGATCGATAACTTCCCCGTATCATGTCAAAGTGGCTTCAAACGTGGACGACACTGCAGTGGACATTTTATGGGGTCAACGCATGCTTGTGTCGGCAGTCATGCCCAAACACTGGGATTTCCACAAAATGAGCATTGCCATGTAACGAGCCTTCGACACAAGTAAGCCCTCGAGGGTCCTAGATGTACTACGCCAGGCCAGTTGCAATGAAGAGTAGCTACGACTAGTGAGACTACTGCTTGCAGACACCAAGCTGAGAGTATGAGTCAAGTCAGTGAAGTCTGTAGAGTTTGAGATATCAATCGGCTCCCCAAAGAGAGATGGTTATCTCCGGTGCTCTCCGCCTGTTACCTTGCTTCTGTATTGAAATCCGTGCAGGAAAGTCCCACAAGACAAGAATGGACCGGAGGAAGCTCAGGATTTCGGCTGAGGACAAGTCACAGTGAGAAAAAGCGAAGAAGGACTGATTACAGCTGTATATTGTTTCTACTACTAGAGCCGCAGAATACAGTAATCATACATACAAATGCAGGTATTCAACAAAAGATACATAAAAACAATAACGTAATAAATTCATTAAAATGGGTAAAGAAATGAAAGAAGTAAATTTGGTCAGCATCTGATAGAATTATGATCAATTATCTAGTGGATGTATAAATTAGCACACGAATATACAACGGTAATATTCTGCACACTCAATTAAAATTAAGAACAAAAGGCTGATTAACTTACAACAGCCGTCTTCATCTGTTTCGTCAGTACAGTCATTCACTGTATCACATACCAATCTCTGAGTGATACACGTATCGCCATTGTCGCATGAGAAATACGCGCATGTCTTCTCAGTAACTGATAAATACAGATTTTAATAACATGTAAAATAATCGTAAAAATGCAGTGTTTTAGGACATGTCCTCACTGGCAAGTTAATCGGGAATAGCGTCATACCGCAGTTACGCCGGATGCGTCCTTAAGGCCGCGTTCTCACTAGAGACTTAACCAGCGTGACGCAATACTAAGGTATGGCGCTATTCCAGACTAAGGCGTTTTATAAGTCGAACTTTCTGTCGCGCCATGTTAATGATGACTGTTTGATTTATATAGTGGACTCTGTACTTTTCAGGCATATTTAGCTGGCATGGCAAAAGAGAAGTTCGACTTATAAATCTGGCGTAACTCTCCAGTGAGAAAGAGGCCTTAGACTGTGTTCTCACTAGAGACTTAACCGCCGAAACGTTCTACAGGATTAATTCTCTAGCGAGGACACAGCTTAAGGCCGTGTTCTCACAGGAGAGTTAATCGGGAATAACACCATACCGCGGTATTGCGCTACGCTGGATAAGTCTCTAATGAGAACGCAGCCTAAGGCCTCTTTCTCATTGCCTAATCCTGTTTAACTATTTCGTGTACCATGTCGGCTAATAATTAGCCGATATATCGGTTTGCATTCACACTGCGAGAAGATAGTCCTGGACTGGACGGTGGTGCTACCTGGTGGAGAGCGAGATAAAATGATGGTCGTAGCGCTCTCTGCCAGACAGTGAGAGACAAAGCTGGCGGTAGCGCTACCTGGCAACCCTTGGCGGAATAGACGAAATGGACCGCGTTCACATAGGGAAGCAATAACGATATATCGGAAGATAAACTGCCAAATTAGTGGGATTAAATTTCGAAATACATGACATTTATTCCGGTACAAGAGCCGGTACAATGAGAACGATAGCCGATATACCTGGTATTTACCGAAATAGTGGCTGTATGAGAACACGGCCATAGACTGCTTCGTGCCGTAGATTGTTGACAGTAAATGTATCACACTTAAAACTGAACAAATATGTGCACATATTCAATCCAGTTTTGTATCACTGCGCATTGGATGCTTGGTTTATTTGCGGAAAGTACAGCGCCTTCATATATGCCAGGTCTACAGTATCTGGGTAAGCTATAGCACACAACAACGAAGGCGCTGCCACTTTGCTTTGGGAATAAAGAGCACACCTGATAACGCAAATTACTGGGCCAATGCCGAGCCGATACTGAACGTATCGGCACTGTATCGGATTGGCATCGACCCAGTAAGCTGTGTTATCTGAGGCTCACACACTACAGTTTTCCTGCAGAAATACGATTAGGCAAATATTTGAAAATTACAGTGACGATTGTCATCTGAGCTGCTATTTTCTTTGATATCTTTAAATATATCCTGCCATAAGTATCCTCAATGAAGAAATGCTAGCTAAGCTCCTCCCACTATTTAAACGTGTTGGAATCAATCTGAAAGTTTGAATCCTGAATTGGCAGACTCTAAGTTTCAAGGTAATTATACATGCAAGATCTGGACACATTTCAAACCAATTTGACATGTGAGGTGTCTGTTGCAGCATTTACATCAACGCCTCCCAGTCAAATTAGGTTCAGAATAATAAACCGAATGTTTATTAAATTTAAAATTCATCAATGACATAAAATTCGTGCATTGGTATCAGGCATTAAATATGTTCGTGACGGAGTTATACCATTATAGCTGTGACGTCAAATACAATGTGACGTATTTGATCATGACATCAGGTGCTTGAGTGATTGCTCGGATTCATTTATTGTATAATATGGTATTATATTTTAGAGTTTAGCTGTGACGCAAACCTTTTCACAAGACACACATTTTATTTAGTACGCGAGTGTTTGTTGCATCCATAGCAGCTGAATCAAACGCGCATTTACGACCACAATACTTGAAAATAAAATTGTTAAAATTGTACGCTATAAGAGGCTTAGTATACGTATATAAATCTTAGCAATTGATGATTTCATTCCGTATAAATTAATACAATTTTAAGTTGTGAAATTGAATTAGAGACACGTATGCCTATCCCTAAGTCAACTTCAAAACTACAAATCATATTAATTTATACAGAATCCAATCATCAAAAGTTAAGCTTAATTTCGTTTCATTATGTTGATGTAGATAATATAATTCTCTAAATGTGTACAATTTTGACACGTTTATTTTTTTCTAATATTCTGGTCTGATTGTGCGGCTTTAAAAGAACGATCGTTGAGATACGACTAGATTGCAGGCATATAAGAATGAACTAATTCTGCAGAAAAATGAATAACTAAATTAATAACTGGATAAATATCTTAACCCTTCACGACGAAATAGGCCAACACGGCCCCTGGAATGGTCATGGGCAATGTCCATTTGCAGGCCAAGAGAAGACTATTTTTGAAAATTTACCACTGAATGACTGGCTCGATATCCGGTCATTCCAGCGGTAAATTTTGGAAAATAGTTTCTCTTGGCCCGCAAATGGGCATTCAATAAGTAAATATTTAAATTTAGTCATTAAGGGTTACATAATTAATAACACTTTCTATAAATGGTAAATGTTATGAACAAGTTACAATGGAAATGAGAATAATGTGGGCTAATGTACAGCACTATACGTACTGGACACACACTACTATTTAATATATGTCTCGTCCAGTCACAATCCCTGAGGAGGACAATGACGATGACCGACAATGACAACATCAACAATACAAACGCAACAAGAACAACGATGGCGAACAGAACACCAACACCAACAACAAGAACACCAACATCAAGGACAACAAAACAACAACAACAACAACAACAACAAGGAAAACCTCCACCACCACCACCACCACCACCACCACCACCACCACCACCACCACCACCACCACCGCCACCACCACCACCACCACCGACAACAACAACAACAACAACAAAAGAAAGGCAACAACACCATCTTCAGCAATAACATCAACAACTGTATGGACCACAACGACAAAAAGGGGAACAACGACAACAACGAGAACAACAACGAGAACAACACCAAGAACAACAACAAGAACAACAACAAGAACAAGAACATCAAGAACAACAACAACAACAACAACAACAACAACGTCGACGACGACGATGACGACAATGATAATGATAATAATTATTATCAGGATCTATGGCATAGATGTATACTGTATCTTGTAAAGAGATATAAACTGCAAAAATGTAATGTATACCTGCTCCGTACAAATATTATTATTATTTAAACACACACACACACACACACACACACACACACACACACACACACACCCACCCACCCACCCACCCACCCACCCACCCACCCACCCACACACACACACACACACACACACACACACACACACACACATCCCCCACCCACCCCATATACCATATATTGTCTGGGGTGTAAATAAAACATTGCATTCATTGCATATCACATTTCATTTCGTTTCATTTCCTACACGTACTTGGACAGTGGGTTGCTGAAGCATGGGTGGGTCCAAAACCTAGGGAGGAGGTGATGGAGGGCGCTATGGGATGCACTATGGGAGAGGTACAATCTGGAGGAGGGGGGTGGGGGCTGCTATGACCCACCTTCCCTTCCCCACCCACCCCCTATTCATACGTCTATGGAAGAAGAAAAGGAAGAAGAAGAGGAAATTATGGACAGATGTGTGTTTGGACAACTTACAGCAGGCTCGTTCATCTGCTCGATCGGCACAGTCAATAACGTCATCACACTGTAAGCTAGGACTGAGGCATTTGTTGCCATCGTCGCATGAGAAGCCTTCACAGGAACCAGTATCATGTCCTAATAAATAAGGTTAACAGTAAGAAATGGTCGTTACCCAGTAGGTCTATACATGTACTGCTTAATCCTATAATACTCGGATTTGTTCAAGAAAAGCCCAAGAGAAGACTATTTTTGAAAAGTTACCACTGGAATAATTGGCTCGATAACGGAGCCAGTCATTCCAGTGATATATTTTCAAAAAACATATTCTCTAGGTCTGCAAATGGACATTTCTCAAGACCACTGCAGAAGCCGCTTTTGGCTGATATCATTGTTAAAGGGTTAAATCGCTGGATTCACACTATTCGGTCTCCAGCAGTTTCTCGTAAATCATCGCGTTTACTACTTTTTAGCGTTAACCGGGACTACCGGTTCGGGTTAACGTTAAGCAGTAGTAAAGGCAAGGAATTGTGGGAAGTTGTCTGGAGATCGAATAGATGGCTAGAGTAAAATGACGTCATTCTTAACCATTTATCACGTACAGATCAGAAACAACAGATTCATTATTAATGCAAGGAATGTGTTGAATGTTTTCAACATAATCAGATTTGGAATGCTGCTGCTGCTGCTGCTGCTGCTGCTGCCATATGTCTGTTGCCGCTTATGGCAGTAACATGTTCCCAGCGAATTAGTTTCAAAATACTGAACAGCTTTATTGTATAATAGTTGACTTGAAATTGAGACACTACAATTTCATGCAATAACCCCTCTTGTATAAACTTGTGGCTTATAATGGTAAAACCAGCCAATATTTGCTTTGTGTCTTGAGCACTGTCTATTTGCATGCTAAAAGAAGACTATTTTTGAAGGTTTTACCAATGGAATGACTGGCTCGCTTAGCGAGCTGGTTATTCCAGTGTTAAGTTTTCAAAAATAGTCTTCCCTTGCCCTTCAAATGGACACTGACTAAAATAAATTGTGATTTTCTGACCCATTAGTCTTTTAATCGTCAAACCGGTCATCAAAAACCCCTCTTAAAAACAATTTTCCTAAATTCCAGTTATAAACTTACAAAGTCTTCTCTTTAACAGTAAATGGTCAATCAGTGAGCAAGAATTTCAATTTGCTTGAAAACTCTTGACAAATTGAAGGTTTAATTGATAAAAGTCACATTTTGAACACTTTGAGGCCCGGTTGACACACAGGGGCGTTAAGCTTAAGCTGTGTTCTCACTAGAGAGTTAATCGGGAATAACGCCATATCTCACTATTGCATTACGCAGGTTAAGTCTCTAGTGGGAACACGAATTTAGGCCGTGTTCTCACTGGAGAGTTAATCTGGAATAACTCCATACCTCAGTATTGCGTTACGCCAGTTAAGTCTCTAATGAGAACGCGGCCTAAAGCCGTGTTCTCACTGGAGAGTTAATCTGGAATAATGCCATACCCCAGTATTGCGCTACGCCAGTTAAGTCTCTAATGAGAACACGACCTAAAGCCGTGTTCTCACTGGAGAGTTAATCTGGAATAATGTCATACCCCAGTATTGCGTTACGCTGGTTAAGTCTCTAATGAGAGCACTGCCCTAGGTCGTGTTCTCACTAGAGACTTAACCCGGATTAACGCCATACCTCACTATGGTGGTACGCCGGTTATGCCTCTACTGAGAACAAGGAATAACGCCAAAAAGATATAACTCGTGATTTTGAACCTCAAAATTATGCCTGCTTATATTCCCCGCGTATATTTCCAGTTTAATTAAATATACGGCCGTGTTCCCACTGGAGAGTTAATCGGGAATAACGCCCTCAGTATTGCGCTACGCCGCTTAAGTCGTTAGTTAGAACATAGCCTAAAGGCTGGTTTTCACATTCGCTAAGCTGAGGCTAAGCTGAGCGTAAAAGTATCGTGCGTGAAATGTCACGCGCGAGACGACTGTCCTGACATTAGCGTGATTCTCATTCAATCAGCGTCTGTTGAGATACATGGCCAATGGATGCACATGCAGAACGAGGAGATGAGGATATTGATGCAGGTGCTATGCAAAACTTAGGTCATCTAGCTGGGACCCGTGCTTCTGATGACGCATACAAACTCCGTGATAGGCTTAAAGACTATTTTGTCTCTGCAGCAGTTGAGGTTACCTGGCAAACGGAAATGGTGCGAAGAGGAATTGCTTAGTGACAGTGTACGTGATCTTGTTGTATAACATTCTGTAAAACCAGTACATAGCAGAAAATTCTACAGATCAGTGAATTCGACAAAATAACAAAACATTGCTAGCGCGCATGCACGCACGCATGCACGCACGCATGAATTGACGGGTAGGCTATATTACTATCTATGAGGAGATTGTAGTAGTAGTAGTAGTAGTAGTAGTAGTAGTAGTAGTAGTAGTAGTAGTAGTAGTAGTAGTAGTAGTAGTAGTAGTAGTAGTAGTAGTACTAGTAGTAGTAGTAGTAGTAGTAGTAGTAGTAGTAGAAGCAGCAGCAGTAGCAGCTGCTTGTATTCGTATGTGTGTGTGAGTGAGGGTGAATTGTCGGCAACAATTAAATGTTTCCCATAACACGCAAACACTGTTCTTGCAGTCTATGGCCACTCCCCCCCCCCCCCACCCGACCATCATCCTCTCCCCGTCCCCGCCTTCACTCCCTGCACCTCCTCTTCCTCT